>CM034238.1:28736220-29936220 GCA_019916065.1 Vitellaria paradoxa
GCCCCAAAATTTAACAACCAAACCAAACCAATCAAGCCTTTTCCCACTAGGTGGGGTCGGCTATATGGATTTGCCGCGCCAATTAGATCTGTTTAGAGCTATATCCTCCGATAGATCTAGATAGGCAAGACCATGTTTAATAGTCTCTTCCCAACTTCTCTTGGGTCTTCCTCTACCTCTCCTACTCCTAACAATCTCCATACTTTCACACCTTCTAACAGGTGCCTCCGCTGGACGCCTTCTAACATGGCCAAACCATCTTAATCGGTTTTCTCTCTTTTATCTTCAATCGGTGCTATTCCTACTTTACCCCTAATCTCCTCGTTCCTAATCCTATCTTTCCTTGTAATCCCGCACATCCACCTTAGCATCCTCATCTCCGTAACTGCTATCTTCTGACCATGATTATGCTTTACTGCCCAACACTCTGATCCATATAGCAGCGCTGGTCTAACCGCCATCTTATAATACTTTCCTTTCACCTTGAGAGGGACTTTTCGGTCGCACAAGGCCCCCGAAGCACTCCTCCATTTGGTCCACCCGCTTGAATCCTGTGACTTACATCAGTATCAATCCCCCATCTTGTTGCACCATAGATCCAAGGTACCTAAATTTATCTTTCTCTACAATCTTTTGTGTGCCTAAACTTACTTCTATACTACCCGTTATCCTACTTTGACTAAACTTACATTCCATATATTCCGTCTTGCATCGGCTTAGCCTAAACTTTTGTCTCTAACGTTCCCGCCACAATTCTAGCTTAGCATTCACTCCTCTCGTCTCATCTACTAAACAATATCATCTGCAAATAGCATACACCACACCTCATCCTGAATATGTCTTGTAATCTCATCCATAACTAAAGCAAACAAGTATAGGCTTAACGCTGAGCCTTGATGTAAACCAATCGTGATAGGGAACTCGTTAGTCTCTCACCCTCGTCCGTATCGATGTCATGGCTCTATCATACATGTCCTTTATCGCTCAATATGCGACACACGCTCCTTTCTTTTCCAATACTCTCCATAGAATCTCCCTAGGAACTCGGTCATATGCCTTCTCTAAATCATGAACATATGTAAATCTTTTTGACCTTCTCTATACTGTTCCATTAACCTCCTCAAGAGAAAGATAGCCTCCATGGTTGATCTTCCAGCATGAAACCAAATTGGTTCTCTGAAACGTTTGTTGTCCTTCTTAGTCTTCTCTCAATAACTCTCTCCCATAATTTCATCGTATGGCTCATCAATTTAATCCCGCGGTAGTTCGCACAATTCTGAATATCTCCTTTGTTTTGTATATGGGTATAAGTACTTTCCTCCATGCATCAGCATCTTCTTGCTCTTTAGCACTACATTAAAAAGTTTTGCAACCAACTTATGCCATCCTCTCCTAAGCACCTCCAAACCTCAATAATACCATCTGGCCCAACCGCTTTCCCATTCTTCATCCTTTTTAATACTTCTTTTACTTCTTCCCTACTATTCTCCTATAGAACATAAATTTAATTCTTCCCTAAAAGTGGTAAACTGCTTCAACTGTATGTCACTACTACTGCTTTTGTTAAATAACTTGTAAAGTAACTCTTCCAACACTCCTTTATCTCCTCTTCTTTACTAATACCTTTTCATCCTCATCCTTAATGCATTTAACTTGGTTTAAATCCTTGGTCCGTCTATCTCTGGATTTAGCAAGCTTGAATATCTCTCTCGCCCTCCTTAGTGTCAAGCGCCTATATAAATCCTCAAATGTCCTTGCCTTCAGCCTCACTAACTGCCTTTTTGGTTTCTCTTTTCGCTTCTCTATACCTCTCCAAGTTCGCTTCATTTCGGTCGTTTTGCCAAGATTTAAAACTCTCTTTTAACTTTTATCTTGTCTTGGACGGCCTCGTTCCACCACCATACCTCTTTTTGTGCCGGAACACTCCCTTTGGATTTCCTAAGACTTCTTTCCCTACCCCCTAATACACTTTGCTACCTTATCCCACATAATATTTGCACTCTCATTTACTGCCCAAACGTCTTCCTCCAGTACTCTTTCCCTAAACCCAAAAATTTAACAACACTTTTAGTTAAAAATACACAATCCGCAGTTACAGAAGAAATTGACATTTTTTTTGCTTGGCATTAACTAATCATGGGTCTTTGAATTTTTCTTCTATATTTTACTTTTTCGAGTTTCTTAAATATTATTTAATATTGAGCTGCTCACAATGGTTTTTTTTTTTTTTAATGAATTCATAACGGGTTTAAAATTTTAAAATATTTAGACTAGGAAAATCCTTATATTCTTAAATTTCTAGGGCATTTAAATTTTAGAATTTTTTCCCTCTTAGTTTTTTTTGTGTCATTGACAATAACTAATAGATTGAGTTATATAGATAGTAAAATTAGTTGAATTGTCAAATTTTGAACTATATATAACAATTAAGAAAAAATTTAAATTTTAGGAGGCTAATCCATAATCTAAAATTTTTGACCCAAAAATTTGTATTTATTAATGATATTTTCCTAAGCTGAGGGCTTCCAGATAATTTTTAAAATTTGAAAGAGGGGAACCACGGTATAAAAATTTTTTAACATATATAATGGCATTTTCCTAAACTCAAGGGGGGCCATAGTTGCCAGTCACTGACAGTCATAGCCTGGTAATAAAATTATTCAATACTTAATTTCAGCTTTACCAAGAAGCAATAATCAAAATACTTTCAAGTTTATGCATGTCGTTCTTCAACTACAACAAGAAGCAACAAGCTATACACTCGTAACTTTAGGGGAAAATTAGAAACATGATATCGAGCTTACAGCATTAAAACGGTGGCTTGGGTCCTTCCAATGGTGACACTAGTGGTGGCAGTCATAGTGCCCAATGGCGATGTTGGTGGTGATCACGAAAGCCCAGAACATTATAGAGGAGAAGCAGAATTTGATGGTTTTAGGCATGATGAAGAGATAGGAGATCCTATAAAAATGCCTCCACTGCATTAATTCCATAGATGAATCTCAAAGAAAAGAGAGGAAGGCAAAGTAGGAGGTATAACAACATGATTCAGAGGGTTCTTCAAATGACATTACTAACGGTTTGGAGGGGTCTCCCTTGGTGGGTGTTCACAAGGTAATGGTAGTGAAAGCTACTGATCAGTATATAATCCACTTTATCCATATGGTACTGTTGACCCTAATGGCTATCCTTCCCAACACCTTCCTCAATATCTCCCTCAATACCCTCCCTAATACACCACTCAACACCCTTCTCAATCAACCACTCAATACCTCCCTCCTCCTAATCACTATTCTTCTTACCATGATGACGTTGCGTTTAATAGTACAAGATGTGACCGAGCCTCTACAACATTCATTTTGGGTACTGACCTCTACAATTCTATCACATGTTTCATCCAATTAAGGTGACTCTTATCATTCGACCTTTATTTACTTTTAGTTTTTATAAGCATAGTCTATTATTATTGTTTAGTTTTATGGGTATTCTTGTATTAGCCACAGGGTTCTTATCTTCTTGATTGATATATTATTTTACTTTACTAATTATAAATTTATTGGTGCGTTTATTATTGCATAAATTTTGAAAATTTAATATGTATAAATTTATTTTCATGTCAACAGCATAAAAAAGAGGAAAATGTAATATTTTTATATGCACATGACATTATTGATTGATTAAAAACAATCGACGTAAATAATCTATATTTATAAATTTTATTTGTTGAAACAAAAATTGTCCATTTTAAGCGAGGTGTTGATTCAAAAAAAAAAAAAAAAAAAAAAACACGCCTCCAGTTACCACTTTCAGTATGGGGGCATTTGGAGTGACAAAAGTGAGATAATTTGAAATAATTTATGGGTTCGTAATTTGTGCAATGAGATAAAAAGTAAATAATTTTTAGAGATTTTCAGAAATTTTCAAAATTTTTCAACGTCTTACATCGAACCAAATGGACCCTATAACACTCGTTAGACCCTACATCCGTGTCATCACAACCATTAATGTTACAACACCCATTACAATCATTTAAAACTTTGTATGTACTCAAAAATAGAACTAGTTAGCTAGTTAGGAAAATGGCTGGACTTGTATTAGGAACTACAACAGACCTTGTAAAAAAAATATTAGAGATATCAATGAACATTTTTGTTGTTTTGATAATTTCCTCTCAATTGGGAGAGCTTAGGTTGCTCTCGAATTAAATTAACTTTTCTTTTCATTTTTTTTGTTTTTTTCCATGTTCTCATCAATCAACAACTAGGATTTGGGATCCTAACGCTTGTAAGATGTAATCAGTTTCACTGCTGAGTAACTACATACAAATAAAGCATCAGGAAACTAACTGCACAATGAAATATGGAAACACTGTGTACAATTCACCCTATTCAAAGATAGAAACTTGGCAAAGCATAGTTGCATTCATGTAGAACTATTCTTCAAGAAGCAACCTTACTTATTTTACTTTAAAGGGGGGGGGGAGATCATCTAACGCAGTGAATTTGAGTAGAACAGTAAAAGATATTGTTAAGAGTCCCCCTTACCTGCACAACTGAAACCAAAGAGATTGCAGATCCGGTGAGGGAGGGAGGATTTGATAACTTGGTTTTCGGATTAGCAGAATAGGCTGAAGGAGATGCCGAAAGAACTTTCAACGCCTATGCAAGTATTGAACATATATCTTTCACTAGATGTAAAATAACATTGTAAAGCAACTGAGCAGTTAAATGTAAACAGACCCAATTTTCTTTTATTTCTAATATAATTAAAGCTAGAATTTCAAACCGTATGTGTCAAAGCTTTGAATGTTGTGCCCTCATGCTACAATTCAAATAGGAGGGAGACCACTTACCAAACTATTGGCAGGATTCAATGAATGACCAATTCCCTGAAAAAGTACTGGAGCCTGTGGAAAGTTGGCAGAAACCAGGTTATATGTGCAGAATACTATTAGTACAAACATGCCTAGTGAATGTGTAATGACTGAAGACCCAAAGGAAAATTTTAGAAGGCATAAAACATGTGAAAGAAATTGAGAAGGATTGCAGGTCATGACAATAAATCAACATTGGGATTGGTTGAATAGTGACCACCTAAATAAAAAATATCATTCCTGGACATTTAGGAAACTAAATACATTCAATTACTTCTCCACGCAAGAAGAATTAAAAGATCACAACAATTTAGGTAATGTTGATCTATGAATTGGGAAAGTAAATTAGCAGACTAAGCATATATAAAAGTAAAGGGATGTTTGCAACAATATTGTTCATTTACAACTACAACCTCAGAAACAAAACAAAATTAACGTTGGAACATACCTCATCTTTCTTGTCTCCCAAAAGTACATCAGACTGGATGAATTCATCACTAGCAATCAATGTATGATCACCTTCCATGTCTGAAACTGCGAAACTGGTGTGATCAATAACCATAGATGTTGGATCCTGCACCCATAAATAAATTTTACCAAAAAACATTAAATTTAAGTCCTTATAAGTACCAACAATTTAGCTCAGAGTTTTACAATTAAGGGAACGTTTAGTACAATGTAAAAATTTTTGAGATGAACGATTACAAGGTAATTGTTATCTCAGTAATCATTAAAAGAGTAACAAGTTTATGATCCTTATGTTTGGATTGAAAGTTAAAATATTACCTGATAATAATCATATTACATTTGGAATGTTGAGAAAAACATTGCTTGAGAGAGGAGTGTAAAATATATGTTTTACGAGATTTATAATTTTCCATTAATCCCGTTACCCACCCCCCCCCACCAGAAACAATTTATCCAGTGTAATTGTTGCCTCATCTTCCAAACTAATGTGATGGAGGCAAAAATTAACCCAGTAAAAGTTTACCCTATGTTAACCCAAAACAAACATGCCCTAACTTGTACGGTAACAATAAGAAAAATACAGATAACTAAAGATTATCACTGCAAAATGTACCACTCCCAACATATATCTACCTCCAAATATATACATAATATATCCGTACTACATGAGCATAGACTAAGCTATAGTTACCTCATCAAATTCAACACCGCACTCAGTAGCAATCTCCCGTATTAGATCAGATGCAGAAGTATCCGCCGCAACAATCAAGTCATGACCAGAATCAACGAAATCCACTATAGCGGCCAAATCAATTGACCCTCCAAAACCTATAAACAACTAAAATTAACAAAAAATTGCGAAAAATAAAAAAAAAAACATTCCAGTGCCAAGACCATAAGAAAATGAACCCCTAACTTTCGATATTCAAGTCGAACTCTTACGTTCGGTAGATGGTGCGAAAAGGATCAGGGCATCGTACAAGTACTGGCCGTATCGCCGCAGGGCGATCTTGGGATCGTCGCTAGTTTTAAAGTCGAGTTCGAAGCCGCGAGCTTGAAGAGAGTAGAAGAAGAGAGAGTGCGAAGATTTTATGGCGAGGTCATCTAGCAAGACGAGAATCCGACGGTCGGAAGGGTGTTCCGGAGAGAATGAGCTGCAGAGTGTTGCAATCAATGGATTTGCGACGAAGAAGATCAACCGCAAGTCTCGACCACGACTTGTTCGCAGGGTCGCCGATACGATTTTGAGCTCTCCAGAGTCCAGAGGTCTACTCCGAGAGACGGCGAATGATTGATATTTTATTTATTTCTTGTTTCTTTTGAAATGGAAAATTGGAGAGAGTTATTTTAAGGTGGGGGTAATGGCAGTCGTTCAAAAACTTTCTTCATTCTTTATAACTGTTTTATTTTACAAAAATTATAAACTTATAAAACTAACTTGTAGTAATAAAGGATATAATTAATATAAAATATTTTAAATATCATAATTACCCTTCATTTTTATTATTATTGTAAAACTATTATCATATATTTTTTTACCTTTTTTTATAGCATTCTTTATTTTTTATTATTGGTATGTGTTACAATTATAATTTTATAAAGTTATGTGAGAAAGTTTTTTTAATTTTTTTAGATTAACTTTGTAAATATATTTTTTAAGTTTATTTTATCAAAAATCAAGAAAAACAAATAATTATTTTTTTAATTAAAACAAAATAAGGCATCATAATCTTTAATCAATTCATATACTAATAAAAATAATTAAACTAACGGTAAATTAAATTAAAATTCAAATCATAACATTCATCTCAAAACCAGCTACCATTCAATTAAAAAAAAACTGTTCAAAATAATTTGACAGTTTTAACAAAAACTCTTTATAAATTACCAAATAAAAAAATACTACAAATAAGAACTATTTAAAAAAAAAAACTTAATAGAGAAAAAAATCTTAATAATGTAATAGTATTTACACCAACAAAATAAAAAAATAAATAAATATTATTTGCAATTTATTTCATATTGCTTTGAAAAGAAATCAATCACATTAAAAGAAAAAAGTTTATAAAAAGTTAATAGTTACTTTGCTATTTGAAGGATGCGATAATTATAATAATATAAAATTTACTCCATATTACTTATAAAAAAATTAATTACATTTGAAAACTCTACTTTAATAGAATCCTCTTCTATGCTGCTTCGTTTAAAGTTTAATAAATTACAAAATATATATAAGGGTAGGAATATATATGAAACTATAAAAGATGTAATTACAAAAAAGTAAAAAATGGAGTTACTAAAAGTGAAATATGCTAGTTTTATAATAATAAATGAAAGTGGTTATTATAGTATTTGAGTTGTTTTGTATTAATTATTCTTCATTAATTATAAGGTTAGTTTGTAATTTAGTAGAACAAAAATATTATAAAAAGTGGGGATTCTTTTGAAGGAGTGCCTATATCCTCACCCTTATTTTTATTTACTGTTTTTTTTTTCTCTTTTCTTTTTAAGTGAATATATCATACTTTTTTTTTTTTTGGTAATTGAATATAATCATACTTAGTTTCCTTTGGTTACAAAATTTGATTTTACCTTTTTTTAACCTTTTTTAATCAAAATTTAATTTTCTTTTCAAAAATTATAACTTTTTAGCGTGTTAATCGTATTCGAAAAAAATTGAAACTTTTACACCTGATTGTGTAAAAACTATCTATTTGAATAAAAAAAACCTAATGAAAAGTTAGTTTTCTTATTTTTTCTAATTTTTACCCAAATGTACATGAATTTTTTAATTTTTGAATACGATTAACACGCTTAAAAAGTTATAATTTTTGAAAAAAAATAAATAAATTTTGATTAAAAAATTCATATAAGACGAAAAAAATTGCAAGAAAAACTAAACCAAATTTGTGCCCAACGAAGCCTTACATATTATAGGGGATAATTTCTATAGAGAGAATTTTATTTTGTTTATTTTTTTAAATATGTATGATTATCTATATTAATACATTAATAAGTGAAAGGTTTATGAAAAAATGACACATCGCTCCACTAGAAGTCAATAGGCATTTGAGTTTTTTTTTCCTTTTACGTTTTTGGTTTTTTTATCTAGATATTAATATTATTTTTATATTAAAAATTTTAATGATTGCAGCAATCCACATGTGTCTCAATTTTATTTTATTTTTTTATTTTATTTTTTATTTAAAGAACCGACACGTATTGTATTTTTTTATAAGTTATAATGAACAATTTTATTATCGTTGGGATTATTTAAAGAATTGGAATTATTTTTATTAATGTGTAAACATTACCGATTTATTACATTTAATATTATTTTATATTTTATATACACTCATTTTTTATATATCATAAAATTAAATATATTACAGGAATCCTAATAAAGTAGCCGTGATTCTGTTAATTTTTTTGAAGTCTTCCTAATATTGTAGGTTTTTCAAATCTCAAATTCTCTAAATATTTTTTTCAGTTATCTATTCCTTTTCAAGAACAACATTGATAACTTTTTTCCAAATAGAGAGGGGAAAAGAGTAAAAGAAGAAAAAAAAAGTTAAGAAAGAAAAATATTGTAAAATAAAAAATGATAAAAAATAATATTGAAAAAAGAAAGTTGAGATGTGAAGGGAAAAAATAGACATGCAATGTGCGCCTTTAGCCAAATCAAATGTTCACACTCCAATATTTACGATAAACGAGAATATTTGTCAAACTATTTTTTATTAAGAATAAAATATTTTTAGCTTATTTTTTTCTTTTTATCCAGGTAATCTTCCTTGCAACCCTTTAGTTCTCTTAGATTTTTTTTCGGTGGTGATACTACCTTATCAGTATAATAGTAATAACATTTTTTTTGTTTTTGGTCTGCAAAACTGAAGTCGAATAACTTGCTATAAGTCAAATCACTTTGACTAAACCAAAAATAAAAGTACATGCAAAGTGATGAAACTTTGGGTGAGTTTGGAGTAATAAAAGTTAGATAAAATATAGTTTAGAAAAATTTTTTACGTTTGGTACACACATCTCAAATCGTGTTTTTTTTAGATGAATAGTAAGATTCCTGTTATGACGGATTGGATTTCTATTTGGACGGATTCAAAATTTTTGACAGTCATGACTTTTTTGCACTACAATCCGTTCAAACGGATTGTAGAAATCATTTGCACGGAAATTGGCCGCGCGAATCCATCAGAACGGTTTTCTACAATCTTTTGAAATAGTTTCTACGAACTCACAAAAATAATTAAAATCGGTGTCATTCAGTAGTTTGAGAGTTCATTGTGAAAATGGTGAAAAAATTTTTGCTATTTGATCAATCGAATTCTAATTATCGACTTTTTTTGAAAATGTATTGAAATTTTTTTGAATTTTGATAAAGCGGGAATGTGTGAAAAAATATAGAGGTTTTTAGAAATTTCAGAGTTTTTCACCAAAATTTGATGCGCCAAACGCATCCTTTTATCTCTATATGCATGAATACTATTCATAAATAAGATACACCTTAAGTCTATTTTGAATCCTGATACATTTCATGCATCGATATAATTGCTATAATAGTATAAATATATATACTTACCAATATGAGTTCGTTTGGAACCCCAAAAAAATCAAAAAAACTTCAAAAAAAAACTTCAAAACTTTTTAAATTACTCCAATTAAATTTTGTCACCTATTATTTTTATATCATATAAACCCCCACCTTTTGGTTTTTTTCGATTTTTTTCGAAACTCCAAACACCCCATATATATATATATATATATATATAGCAAGAGATATAACATTCATTAATAATTCATCAAATATATAAAATTATGACTTATAGGGTGCATACAATCCAACAATGTCCCACTTGCTCTAAAACCAAGACTTATCATACTTAAGCTTGATGACTGTAATACACTACTAGAAAAAAGGCCATTTGGCTATAACATAACGTGATAGCCAAAAATTAAGAAGCCGTAACCAAAGGGTATTAGTTACGATTTGTCTACTGTTCATCAGCGATAGCATCTACTCACTGGCAAAAGATTCTTTAGCTACACCTCATGATTGTAGCCATGTATTGGCTACAACAAATATACTATTAGGTAAAGTATGAATAGAGTGGCCAATAAATGAGTTCTGGAGTTATAAATTACTGTAGGCATGACTTTTGGCTACAATCGGAGTTGTGACAAATATTACTATATTGATTTAATTTTAAAAATTTTGGCTACAGATTTGACAGTGGCCAATACAAAAAAATTTATTATTTTGTATATAGTATTAACTACTATCTATGACGATAGTAAAAAAATATTAATTAATTTAATTTTACAAACTTTTAGCTGCGATTTTGGAAGTGACCAATACAAAAAATTATATTATTTTATATATATCTTTGGCTACTGTCTATGGTTATGCTAAAAATTTTAATTATTTTTAAATTTCAATTTGATTTATAATAATAATTTTTTTTTACCTGTACAATTAACATTATATTTATAATCAATAAGTAATTTTAATTCTTACACGATGCTTATAATTAAATACGAGAAATAAATTGCCGTAAATTGATAAAAATGCATGCAAATACATTAAAATAAATAAAAATTTTACTAGTAACATCAAAATCCATAACATAGGGTGTGTTTGGAGTTGTATAAAAGTATATAAAATAAAATAAAATTGTAAAAGTAAATGTCTTGTAATTCGTGCAGTGAGTGAAGAATTTAAATTTTGTTATCTTGTAATTCGTGTTTGTAGAATTTTGTAAGATTTTATTTTATTTGGTAGAGCTCCAAACAGATCCATAATATAAAAAAATTCATAATCTAGTAACAAAACTACATCTATAATACAATATTAAAAAAAATCCTAGATATAGTTAAAAAAAAAAAAAACGAAGTTAACATCCCTGATAGGTACCTAAAAGAAAAAATAACTCCGCACTAATCTTAATTTGAATTCCTGAAATAAAAATAAAATAATGATTAGTTTAATAAACTAGGTAAACATAACAAAAAAATAAAAAAAATAAATGTAAAGCAAAATTATATTTAAAAAACTTAGTTGCCAACCACCAACAACTAATTAATCACTATCTCAATTCCCAAATAATCAAAAAACATAAGTGTTACAAATAATCTAATACAATTACTATTTTACCTCAAAATAGCGTTAAAAATTTATAATTTACCTCAAACAGCTTCAAATGTTGCCCTAAGGCTACATTTGTTTGCCGGTATAAAAATGGGCGATAAGTATTGTGGAATTAGTAATACTGTAATGTGATGAATGGAGAATAAGTAATACTATGATATGATAGGAGATAAGTAATACTGTGTTTGGTGTGTATAATTGAGAAATGTATAAATAATGGGTTAAATGTATAAAATGACTTTATTACCCTTACAATAAAATTAAATCTTATATAGGGACAGCCAGCTCTTCAAGATCGCAAGAGTAGCCAACTCTTTGCTAATTAAACTTGAGCTTGGAATTCTCTCTCTCTCTCTTTTTTTTTTTTTTTTTTTTTTTTGAGAGAACTAGAAGAGCTACAATGTTTTGAATTAATGCATGTTTAATTACCGAATTAACATGAGCAAACACATCTGATAACTATTCATGGAGTTACAATAACACTAAATAAAATCCAACAATTGTTTCAGCTAAGGTACCTTAAAATGAAATATACAGGAAATTACAACAGACCCAAATAAATATAACTCTTTGATAAAGTAGCAAATATAAGTCCAGAGAGAAATCACATCCACATGCTCATAACTCACCAATGAGATAGAAACTTAAAAACATTTTACTATCAATCAGGCATCTGCATTCTTAAGGGCAACCTCATCAGCCGGAACCTTCAATTTCTTAGTTGGACCATTAGCAGATGCATCATTCTCATTTTGATTAAAAAGGCCTGTCTGCGATATTCGAATAGTTCCATCTTCTGATCCAGAGGCATAGGACTCCCCTCCAGGTGAGAATTTGACGTAGTGGACGGGACCATGGTGACCCTTACTGCACCCCGGAATAATAAATGGACACAATTAAGGTATATATATATATATATATAAATGAACATTTGGAAGTGAATGAGAATTATCATCTAAATAAACTGTGCTTACAGATTTTTGGACAGACTAACAAATGGAACAAAATTAAAAGAGCAAGGGTTCATATTATTTTAAACATGTTCTCATCAGATCTGTCATCATCAATGCAAAGCACAAAATCTACGTGTTTCCCATTCTCAGCCATTGATGTGAAAACTCTTTCCGCAACTAGACCTTTGCTAACTCCATGGAGAAACAAAAGCAAGCATTTTAGAGCTCCCACTTTTGCCAGAGAAAAGTTGGATGTTGGATGGCAAGAAAACTTGGTAGCACCATGTATTTAGTAAGAAATATAATGATATACAAAGCATCAGAAAGAGAGAACTAATTGACATAAAGCCATGAACCAAAATCATAGCACTAATAAAAAGCACGTCATCCCAGTATTGCCAGACTAAAGCACTTTCCTTGGTTTCAATTGACGAACCATCTGTCGCCTCAGCATATAACTTCATTACAGGCTCAGCCATTTGCATCCATCCAAATTCAGAACTCGGACCCAAGATTTCCCATTCTTTATTCTGTGGCCGCCTGAAATATTGCGTAATTTTGAATTTCTAGAAATATTGTAAAAATTATCACATGAATTGAAGGCAAAGGAGAGAATTCAAAGTAAACAAATGATTAAAGACCGTAGAATGTGCGCAGTCCATAATTTTACCAACCATGGTTATAGTAATCAATATGCAAAAGATATAGTAGGCTTAGGTTTATCAATCTTTAAATCCAACTGAAGAATCAATACATTACCTCCCCACCCTCATCCTCAACAAAAAAAATAAAATAAAATAATAGCCCTATATGGATGACTACCCATGAATATGTTTATAAACAACAAAATCGGATGGGAATTGTAATTAGCTATTATGACACAAAGGCATCATTAATATATACAGGATACAGGCTCGCAACATTCCTAGAAGAGTCCATACTTCTTAGCAAGCATCCATAACAAACTTGGGCAATGCATGTATTAAAAAAAAAAAAAAAAAAGAAATGAGATCCAACTCTTATTAATGAATAAAAAGGCTCAGCCTTCTCCCCTTTGAAAACAAACAAAACACACTCTTTCTTCTGGCCCACAAACGATGCATTTCTCTCAGCCATTGCACTTCTAATCCCCTGAGCTACTGGTATTTTTTAATCAAATATTGTATTTATTTCTAATTAAAGATGAATATCTTTGACAGAAGATGGTTATCCCAAAACAGGATTGACCACCACAGTTCATTTAACAGAACAAGTGTACTTACTTCATTCCTTTTCTTTCTTTGTGCCAAGTGTAGGTAAACTGGTGCATTTGGATTTGCAAAAGTAATGATATTTGATATAGCCACCAGCTTTGGCTATTCTACAAAGAAGCAAGGAACATAATTAAATTGAAACTGTTGTCACACGTGAGTGACATATATGATAGAACACAAAGAATCAAATGAGAGAATAGAATTTGAAAGGCAAAAGACAGAAATGATGTCGGTGAATAAAAAAGAAGGGTAAGGTTTGAGCAATAAGAAGAAGTATTGGGACCTCAGTAGTTCAAGAACCCAAGAGACAGAAAGATAGGCTTTGTGCTAATTTCATCTTAACTGCTGAAACGGGTATCAAAAACACGAATCCACATGTCTTCTCCTATAGCAATGAACTTATTACTAAGCTTTGGCTCCAATTATGCAGATTCGACATTGCAAGGCATTTTATGACTCTTCACCATTCAAAACTAAAACGTGAACACAGCAAAAGCATGATAACCCATTCACATAGGCTCTTAGACAAGTGACACAAATAAGCATGTAGGATTTAAATGCGGGAAACGACAGAAATCAGGGGTTAATATCAAACTTGAAGTACAATAATACAAGCACAAGGTTAAAAATAAAAAATAGACAAATGTAAACATTTCTGTACAGTGGAACACGTATAATGAATTCTACCAAAATTTATTTCCAAAAACAAGCGCCAGAATGATAGCTCATTATAAACAGCACTACCACCCAGCATGCTATCCAAATTCCTACTTCCTAAGTACTACTGAACAGTAAAAAATAAAAAATAAAAAATAAATAAAATAACTATCTAAACTCCCTAAAGATGTGAATGGCAGGGAATTATAAAGAAAACAACTTGCGTAACAAATAAAAAAAGGCCATAGAGCCAATACCTTATGACGCTTGAAAAGGAACTTTTTTGCCAACTTCTGACGCTTGAATAGCTGCCCAATACTTGAAAAAATTCCAAACTACAAATAGGCATTCCTCTTTATTTCCCAAATTGCAAGTTAAACTCTCTCCCTCTGTGTGTGTGTGTAAAACCTTATATTGATAACAGAATTTTCCCATAATAAAGTTAGCACCACATACATACCATCAGTGAATTAGCAAGATACCAGTAATTTGAAGTACAAACACTGATCATCCATACAATAAAAATAATGTAAAATACTGAAACAAACATTCATGTAATATCAAAAGCCAAAAAAAAAAAAGAACTCAATTAAGACATTAATTTAAAACTAAGGAAGAACATGATGCATAGTAAAACTCCAATCAAGCATGAGCTTAAATGGAACCAATCGGCCCTCCTCACATGAGGAGAGGAAAATGGCAGTCCTACGTATAACATCAACACATGACGTGTAACATCTAAATGAGCAGCAAACTGTGCTTGAATGTCCCAGTTCCCATTCATGAATTGTACCAACGCTACCTCAGTGGCTTCTCGAGTTAGGTATTTTTGATATTTTGAGCCTGAATAGCCTAACACTTGCGCACTACAATCATCCCAAAATGTGTAAATACCTTACTGGCAGCCAACAAATACGACATAGTACTTCTGCTTGCCTGACATTCTTTTAAGAACACGATTATAGAATATAAGTCAAAGTGTAATAAAAAATATTACATAAATAGTCATAGTTTCTACGTAAGTTTGCAACCATCAGTAAAATAAGAATATAATTAAACAAGTTTAATTCATATCGTCTAACAAAGCAAGTTAAAGAAGTCTAGGTTAAAATCAACTACTACGAACAACTATCAGTGAAGTCCTTGGGCAATAGGTACAACCATCATGCATAGGTACCCACCAAGCAATAAGTATGCCGGCTCAATTCAGTCATCCTCCAGCAGGCTTAAAATAGGTCAAGTCATTGGGTGTCACTCACAATTAGCGACGCCGCTCAGAGGCGTTGGGTCCTATCAAGGGCCAGTTCCAAGTTCTCCATTGACCCTTTGCCTAGCTTCCCTAATGTCTTGATGGTACTCGATGTGCCAAGCAATGTTCAACAGTAGCAATAGTTTTTGTGAAGAATTTTCTAAAAGTCTCAACCATGTTTGCTAGTCCCTAAGAGACTCCATCATTCCTACCTCGCTTACGCCTGGAACTTGACTGCCCCCTCTGATTTAAAGAGTTCCTAGTTGTAGACTGGGAAGCATCCATTGGGGTTGGCAAGGGATCACCTTCTAATGGTGGTCCTTCAGTCTCATAATTTCCTTCACATCCCTCTAATGCGATCACCACAACTGCATTGGCGAGCCCTTTCACTAAGTCTCCTGTGGCTCTATCATGTTCGAAAAGCGTACACCAATCTTCATAATATGGGAAAGGCTTATCGCGCATCTGATTCGCATCGGGGTCTCTCTACAATACCAGAGTAAATAGCAAATAATATGTGTAAGTAACTAATTTAAATAGAAATAGTTACAAATAGCTATACGCACCCTAACATAGGTCTCCCATCCTTCATCGCTATCCACCTTAATCATTTTTTCGGTGTTGTTCATCCAAATCCACTTGTTCTCAGCATGGTGACGAGGGTATTATATTGTTTCTTCCAGAGCTTTAATTTTGACTCGATGTGGGGGGAAGCACGTAAGTCTGTCCTTGGAAAGGTCTGCATAACGCGCTTCTCTAACTCTCCCATAAACCCATGCTTGAATTGTCTATTATCTTGCCGCCATTGGAGAGTAAGGAGCTCTTTCATCACCCTAATCAGGTATTCTTCTTCTTTTTTAACCAGACTCTCCTTGACTTTGAGGTACCAACCTTGCTCTTGCCCTTCGAACTTCCAGTACTAGCCATACTTATTTATTACGTAACAGATTTAGATAGATTTCAAATGCAATGATACAAACAGTAAGAGACAAGTGTAGCATATTAATACCAAAAATTGGTCCCAAACGTAAATAGATTTATACAAATTACACGTGCATACGACAGCTTAGTTCATAATACAAAGGAATGGTCCCTGTTCACAATTATTATATTCTGATTATATTACATATTAAATATTTGATTACGTTGACAAAATCTTCCTCAGGACGCCTAGCTCTACCCTCTATTAGCTCTCACTAGTTAGCACAATATTCTTACTTGACAATATGCTTCTTCATGTATCATAATTTTGTGAAGTTTGCATCCCATTACTCGTATTCCTCTGATATTTGGATTTCAATATCTCAACCGAAAAATTCCTCTAAAACTTGCCACCCAATTTTGCTAAGAAGGCACTATTCCACTTTCCCATGCTCTGCAACCCTAGACCTTCCAATTTGTTTGGCCAACAAACCTTGTCCCATTCTACCAATGACAAATTTTTCCTTCTCCCCCACCCCCCCAAAAAAAGACCTATGACATTTAGGCTATGTTTGGTACGTGAGAATGGAAGAGAATGAAATAAGAGATGGGAATAGAATGGAATACCTATTCCATTCCTTTGTTTGGTTGCTAACATGAAATTAATGGGAATGGAATAGATGTTCAAAATTTTATAATTTGATTACATATTTTAAATATAATAAAAATCACTAACATTAATTTTTAAAAGACATTCAAAATTTCATAATTTGATTACATATTTTAAATATAATGAAATAAAATTAAATATAATAAAAATCACTAACATTAATTTTTAAAAAATATAAAAATAAACTTTATTTTCGAATCGCAAATTTGAGTAAAAAAGGTCCAGGGTAAAACGGTCATTTTACAATCTAAGTTCGAATTGGGTCAAAATTTTCTTAATTATTAAGAAACATGTTAATAAATATTTTTTAGTCTTTTTGGGATGCCTAAAATATAAATTTGGCCCAAAAATGGGTCTAGGAGCAAAATAGTCATAAAATAGTTTGAATTCAGGTTGGGCTGAAATTTGTTTAACTATTAAAAAAATATGTTAAAGATATTTTTTAACCTTTTGGGCAGCTTAAAATGCGAATTTGGACAAAAAATAACCCAGGTGCAATATTGTCATTTAATAATTTGAGTTCGAATTAAGATGAAATTTTATTAGTTATAAAAGACACATTGATAAATATTTTTTAATTTTAGGAAGCTAAAATTATATAAATTTGGGCAAAGATGACTAGGGGTAAAATGATTATCTTACAATCCGAGTTTGGATCAGATCAAAATTTACTTAGTTATTAAGTCATATGAGTGAATATTTTTATTACCTTTTTGGAAGCCCGAAATACTAATTTGAAAAAAAAAATGAAAAATGGAGCTAGTTGTAAAACAATAATTTAATTTACAGTCCAAGTTCAGATCTAGTTTAAAAATAAGGTTAACGGGTAAAATAGTCATTTTATAACTTAAGGGTGTAATTGAGAGAAATTTTTTATCATAAAATTGTTGCTTGGCTTTTATATTTAATTTTTTTTTCAAATTTTAGATCAAATTTTGATTACAATAGAATAGCTATTCCATCACTTAAATTGTGAAATGGGAATGGATTCCACCAAAGTGGGAATGGATTCCATTCCATTTTCACGTACTAAACATAACCTTATGAGAAGATAATTTGTAATCGATAAAATTGAATTTAGCAACTAACAAGTCACTATTTCAGAACCACCATTTTAGAGCCACCAAAGCCTCCATTGTCGAGCCACTTAACCACTATTGTCGACACTTTAGAAGATCTAGTGATAATTAGTTTGCAATTTATATTTTGTCTTTTAGCATTAGATTTTTCTCATAAATAAAAGACTTATATTCAGTTTAATGTGTGGTAAAACCTAAGGGAATATAGAGGCTAGAGAGAGAGAGAGAGAGAGAGAAAAGTGTGAGCTTCTCTCCAAATCTTGTAACTTATGTTTTTGTAATAAACTTCTATTTTGCGGCTTCGATTCAATCCTAAACTCATTAATTTATCGACTACATTGCATATACTCGAGGAAAACTTTGTTGTTTGCGTAATATACCTTGGAATAGCTGAAGACACAGCTTGAATTAGGGTTGCCCGACCTGCCAAGGATAGATGTCTTGCTTTCCACCCAGACAATCGTGATTTAACTCTTATCTAAAACATACTGGTAAGTATATCGATTAACCCTTGAAAAGGCTTAGAGGGACACCCAAGTATCCACTGGTAATTGAAATTCCACATGCTTTATTAATTTCTCCCACCTTCTATCAGTTGACTTTAGGAGAGACCCGCATTTTAGACTTTGCAATATTTATTTTCTAACCTCACAATTGACAATACTCATTTAGACAACACAGATTACTAGTACATACTAAGAATAAATAAGGAGATAACGTATCACCTTGTCTCAATCCCCTCGTGGCCTTATAATACTGTCATCTCTCCATTCCACAACACTGAGATAGAGGTTGAAAGAAATCCAACCCTTGGGAAATCCATAACCCGGTAATACAGCCACTAGGAAATCCTTTCTAAGCTGATCACACGCACACTTCATCCTTAGAACAATTCTAATTAGCCATCATCTATCCTCTTCTGTCAAACCAAATCCACTCAAGAGTTTAGATATCAACCTCCTATCGATTTGGGTAATCTGGTCCTTAATGTACAACCTTCTAATGTTCCACTGCTAGACTCTCGAGGATTGTGAGGTTATCACAACATAAACCATCGTCCAGTTTCAATGCGATTATCTTATTTTTGCACCTTCGGACTAAGGTTGATCGCTGAAAAAAAACTTTGTGTTCCTATCTCCGCATGTCAAATACTTCATCTTTAACTTCTGAAACCCGTGTCTTCTCCTGAAGAAGGATTTTCTCACTCTGATATAAGCTGCTTCTCTAAATCTTCTAAGAATTCCTTACTCTGACAACTCAACGCTCTCTGAATGCCAGCTAATCTAGCTAAAATACAATGCTTATTCCGAAATATGTTGCCAAAATTCTACTTATTCCATTCTGTAACACGACTGAAATCTCTTAGTTGTGGCATCTATACATCTTTCTGCAAATGACCACCCACCGGCCACCGCTACTTCAGAGTATTTGGATGAAGGAACCTAGGCCACCTCCGTTTGAAATGGCCTTAAATGCTTCACAGGAACAAGCCTTGACAGACGAATTAACAAAGGGAAGTGATCTGAATACGTTCATGGCATATGCCAAACCCACCCAAGCCTCTGAACATAAGGACCTGAACTGACCATTACACATGCACAATTTAATCTTTCTCGAACAGTACCACACCCTCTCCCAGATCCACACCAGGTAAATTTGGCTCTCAAAAAACCCCCATATCTGTAAATCCACAACTATCTAAGCAATTTACAAGCATGGCATACTTTTTAAGACTCACTGGAGCACCTCCAAGCATCTCTTTGCTTCCAGCAATAACATTAAAATCCCCTGATACCATCCAGGGCAGATGTGTTGACTCTGCCGTAACATTACCGACTCTAGGTTCTAACAGAACTAGGTCCATAGGAGTTGATTCGTGAACTTTAAGGAATTTTTCATTACCTGCCCCTCGACAATTCCAAACCAATATCTTTCATCGATCGGTTGCTATTCATTGATAAACTACACAAATAATTAGATCTCAGTCATGGGGGCACACCCAGACCCCTCATCCATACCATGTCCACATCCATCATTGGTAGGTCGAGAAGCATTTAAAACCTCAAATTCTGAGACACTCCACACCTACATCAAGCAGACCATCTTTTTTTTTCCTTCAATATCAATAGCATCAACAGGTCTACCCCTCCTACTTAAAATTTCATTCCAAAGTTCCTTCCTAATTCATGTAGGTTGCTTATCACCAACGGTTGAGTACCCTGGATTGAAGGTAGCTCTAACCTGGTCCAAGGATGATTCACCTCTTAGCATCTCACCCTTCCCTAAGTTCGTCACATGATCCTTTGTGTTTAATTATGGGCTTCGATGCTCCACAATGTATTTTATCAAAAATTTTTGAGCCTCCTTGCATATCATTCCTCCCATTTTTAGTCGTCACAGTTCTTTGCTCCCCCTCGTCTTTCACCTTTAGATGAAAAAAGAAATGGGAGTGACGTTACCAACTCCTTCCACTGGATCATTCTCCTCATCATCAGATTCCATTAAGACACTGAATTTAGACCCCTTGTTATCCCCTTAGCACTTTGCCCAAAACACATTGGCAGAACTCTACCTTTCTGGTCTCTTGTAAAAGATTGCCCGTACCTTTATTCCCATATTGATTTACTTCCCCCTTTCCTGAGTTTCTCCCGCTGTAATCAGTGCCATTTGGACCACGCCTCACCCTTCTCTTGGCCAACATCCCTCGGCCAAAATCAGACTGGACCTCCACCTCATTACGAGCATCAGTTCTATTAGTGTCATTAGCCACGTGATCTTGTCCCAATTCTTCAACTGTAATTATGGATGCGTCCTCATTCCTTTTTGCCCATACTTCCCACATTAAAAACAGATCGAAGGCAATTCCTCATATTCAACTAAATAGAGATCTGAGTTGATCCATACCATGGGTATAAACTTTTGCACCATATCTACCTCAACTCATAAGCGAGCAAATTCCCCACTTTCTTGTCTAAGAGAAGTTTTATCTGGTCTAATTGCATGCCCAACCAGATTGCCTTAGCCTTGACAGCACATCCTCCTTATAATACTCCATAGGTAGACCCCTGAATCTAACCCAAACCATAGCAGATGGAATATCATCCACCTGTGATCGAAAATTAGGACACCATCTTTCACTGTTAGATAATGTCCTAATATCATCCAAGGACCCTCATACAGCATATGATATAATCCACTCCTTGGAAGAGAATCTGACTAAGAAGTAACCCTCTCCCAAGCCAACCATATTAATTGGATCCCGTGTGTTCCAAGCCTGCTGCAACCTTTGATAAACCAACCTAAAACCCATAGTCCTCCCCAGTAGTTCCACAGTCAATGTTTTCCTCCATAAAGCATGGAGGTGGTAGAGCTCTTCATTCGATGCAACAATACGAGGCCACGAACTTTCTGGAAATTCTCCATTAAGAATCATCACCACCTTCAGATTCTATCACCTCTACCTCATCATACGATCCCTCATAATGCTTCCCTAAACATTGCTTCCTGATAGCCCGTAAGATTGGAACCCTCCTCTATAACCGAGTCATCCTCTAACCCTCCAATTGGACAATAACGCTTAAACTTCTTGCTTCGCCGGAGCAGAATTGTCTCCCCTGCCTTGGTTATCAACTACGTCAGTATGTGTGATATTGTGATTTACTAAAACAATCATAATATATTACAATAGTATAAAAACACCTTTATTATACAATTAAGTGTACATTGAATGATAAGGTTGATTGATTCTGATCTTAATGTTTCTGTTTCCTTTGTGTATGGTTCTAACTGATCTTCGAGCATTATGGAGTCAGTTGAGAACTCATAAAAGTTTTGTTGGGAATATGCCTTGGCTCGTACTTGGTGATTTTAACACAGTTCGGTATAGATTTGAAAGAAGTTGGGGTAGCGTTAATTGGACACCTTGGATGGATGAATGAGACCTTGGCTGATGCAGAGTTAAAGGATCTATGATATTATGGATTGACGTATACTTGGCACAATGGTCGAGCTGATGGGCACATAATGAGGAAATTACATCGTGCTTTAGTTAATTCAGAATGGATGGATTTGTTTGGGTCTTCTTTTTCCGAATTTCTTCCTTATGGTGAGTCTGATCATTTGCCAATTGTTGTTTGGGAGTACAGTTTAATAAGAGGAAAATTCCTTTTAAGTTCTTCAATCATTGGACTGAATTTGAAGAGTTCCTCCCTCTTGTTGAGCGCATTTGGCATACTAAGGTGGATGGGTACCCTATGTATAGGTTTATCAAAAATTAAAGTTAGTTAAATCAACTTTAAAAGAGCTTAGTAAAAAGAAGAACTTGGAGCTCAAATTCTCTTCAACTAATGTCTGGGAGGAATTATTTATCTACTAGAGATTAATTGAAAATGGTGGAATGAACCTAGACATTATCTCACAAAAAAAAAAAAAAAGGAAAGGGAAAAAAGGATTGCCTTGCTAGGCTTGTTACTGCCTCTAAAGCGGAGGAAAGTTACAGTAGGCAAAAGAATTGGGTCCAATAGCTTAAGGAAGGTGATGAGAATTCCAATTTTTCCTTTAAAACTGTCAAGGGCAGGCAAAATTGTTCTAAGGTTGTTTGCATTCAGAAAGATGCTGGGAGTATCATTAGGAATCCCAAGGAAATAAAAGAGGAGATTATTAATTTCTATCAGTGTTTGCTCGGTGCAGATTGCTCCATTCCGTATGGTGGTAAACGGATGCTGATGCCATTATTGTCTGATGGGTTACAATAACCACAGAAGGATATGCTAAGTGCGGATGTAACTGAGGAGGAAATAAAGAATAGCATGTTCAATATGTCCTAAAAGCACCTAGACCAGATGGTTTCAATGGTTTGTTTTTTCACAAAACTCGGCATATTGTTGGTCCTAATATTGTTCATGCTATTAAAGTGTTTTTTTTTTTTTTTTTTTACTTCTAGATCTTTACTTAAGGAAGTAAATAATACGATCATAGCATTAATCCCTAAAGTTGCCAATCCAACTAAGTTGAAGAACTATGGGCCAATATCTTGCTACAATACGGTATACAAATGTATCACTAAGATTATGGTGGAACGCATCAAGTGTGCATTACCAGGGATAATTGGTGAAGCTCAAGCTGCATTTATTCATGGAAGACAAATTAGTGATAATACTCTGTCAGCACAAGAGCATTTGAGGGGCTATCCTAAAGATTCAGGAAGCCCTAAATGTGTACTCAAGGTTGACATTTTGAAGGCCTATGATTCTTTAGGTGGGATCTCTTATGGGATACTTTGGAACTTATGGGTTTTCCTATGAGAATGATCGAGTGCATACAGGTGTGTGTTTCTTCCCCGATGTTCTCAATGAATGTTAATGGTGAAATGGTAGGTTTCTTCTGGGGTAAGAGGGGGTTGAGACAAGGTGATCCACTATCCTTGTATTTATTTATTATTTGCATGCAGGTTTTGTCTAGAATTATTTCAAGGAAAGTTGAAGCTTTCAGTTTCACTACCATTGGAGATGCAAAACTACTAAGCTTACTCATTTGATGTTTGCAGATGATCTTATACTTTTCTTTAAAGGAAACTTACATTCTGTGCAGGTTTTTAAGGATGCTCTTCTAACGTTCTCATCTGTTTCTGGTTTTGGAGCCAAATTTGAATAAGAGATGTATTTATTTAAGGAGTAGATGAGATAAATAAGCAGGAATTACCTCATTGTGTCAGTTTTAGACTTGGGTCTTTTCCAATAAGTTACCTTGGAGTGCCATTGATTTCCTCCAAGTTGAAGGCTCTGGATTGTAAGGTGCTGGTGGTTAGGATTATTGGTAGAGTAAAAGTTTGGACTAGTAAATTTTTGTTTTATGCAAGCAGGTTGCAACTTATACTGTCCATTCTTTTTAGCATCCAATTGCATTGGGCTTTTCATTTCATCCTTCCGGTTAAGGTTGTAAAGCAAGTGGAGTAGATTTTAAGAGCTTTCTATGGAAAGAAGAAGTCGTTTTTCGACTGGGGCAAAGGTTGCATGGGAGGATGTTACAAAAATGAAGGAGAAGGGTGGTTTGGGTATCAAAAGGATTGATGATTCGAATTGTGCGGCACTGTGTCGATATATCTGGATTATTTGTGACCTTTCCTCCTCCTCTCTTTGGGCAAAATGGGTGAGGGCAAATTTGCTTAAACGTGAAAGATTTTGGATTGCTAAGATTCTTGGTGAGAGTTCTTAGACAGGGAGAAAGATTTTGAAGCTTCGTGGTAGAGTTAAAAACGTGTTTAGCTACAAAGTGGGAAATGGGCATTCTATCTCACTATGGTATGATAAATGGTTACCCAATGGGGATATTTTTTCTAGATTTGGCGACCGTGTAAGATATGACTTTGGTTTATTAAAATCATCTGTTGTGAGTGATGTTATAAGACATGGGGTTTGGTGTTATCCCTGTGCAATTTCTTTTGATCTAAAGGAAATTAAAAGAGAAATGGAGTTTTTACTTGTTCCTCTAGTTAATAGAGATCATCAAATTCTGTGGGATAAAGGTCCAGTTGAGTTTACTATTAGACGTGCTTGGGATTTTTTTAGAGAGAAGTATTGATTGGGCTCATCTTGTATAGTTCAAGAATTACATTCCACGGCACTCATTGATTTTTTGGATGGCAATCCGGCACAAACTGCCCACACTTGATAAAAGATTAACCTATGGGACATTTGGTTTCTTACAATTGTGTTCTTTATGGGCAAGGAATTGAGGAGCACGATCATCTTTTTATATGTTGCCCATTTAGTCGAAGTTTTTGGGAATTGTTGATGGGTTTGTGTAATATTCATATTTCTCATACTTCTTGGAACGATGGGATTAATTGGGTATTCAGAACCTTGAAAGGTAATTCACTTCAACAAACTTTACTTAAGGTTTTGCATTGCACTAATGGTGTATATTTTTTGGCAAGAAATGAATCACAGGCATTTTGAGAATTATCACAAGGATGTATATTCTCTCTTTTGTAATATCTGTAACAATGTTCGTGAGAAAATCCTATGCTGCAGCAAATTTAAAAGAACAGATAAGAACCTGGAGTTGATTAAGAAGTGGAGATTTCCAATTCATATTCGTAGTGATCGCTGATTGGCAAGTTTTTTGTTTGATTGGCCTAATGATCATTTGGCACTAGAATGTATTGGATGCTGTACCTACTTGGTTTGGAGAGTTCATTGATTTCCACTTGCTAGTGCTTCTGCTGTTCATGCTACTTGTTGCCATTGTGGTTTCTGTCATTGCATTTCCGAGATTCTTGTTGTAGCATGTGCTTTCTGCTTCAACTTGGGTGATAGTGGGTGTTGGTTGCTATGTTGGGTTTGGTGGGCGATTGCTTATCTTTGCATTCCAGTTTTCTGTTGCTGGTTGTTAGTGCATTTGTAAGGTTCCATTTGCTGTTTAACCTTGGCTCAATGTTAGTCTAGCTACGATTTTTGCTTGATGCCTATATTCCTGATGTATTGCTAGTCCTTGATTCATGATCTTCTACTACTGTTTGAACTCGAAAATATGTTCTCCATTTTGAGCTAAGATGTCATCAACGTATATGCGCTGATGTTAGCTGGTATTTAAGATGGTCTTTCTATTGAAATGCTGAATTGTTAAGCTTTTTGAGCTGTTGCATGCATTTGTTTTCTGATGAGAGATTTGAATTGCCTGTTTTTGCTCAGAGCTCTTCAATTTGCTGAGTTACTGTTGTCTCCTTTGGATGTTGCTGGTTTGTATAATGGATGGGGTATGAATGCTGTTGATATGTTGTGTTGTTTTCCTTTAGCTTAGTCATTTTGGTTTGATGTTAGCATCTATGGTTTTGTGTTTTGGCATCAACTATATGCGGCTGTCGGTTCGAGACTCATAAACATGATCAAAGAAAGGATTCTTGGCTGCTCCCATTTTAAATGGTCCCCTAAGCATCAAGCTTTGGCTAAGAATTAGAGATTACCCCCTTTTGTTTGGCACAGGTCCCATAAGTTGCAGATAGTGGTTTCCTTGCTATTCATGTTTCTGACTTGTTGTTGCAAGGATGCGGCAATGCTGCTGGCTGATATTGAGACGTGCAGTTGGGTTGAATAATGATTCTGTTGTGTTCTGGTTGCTTAATCTTCTTCATCTTATTGGCATTCTTTTTGGAGATTTCATTTCTTTTAATTCTGTTATAGCACTGTGTTATTTGTTGTTCACTACCTAAATGTGCTTTGAGCTGAATCTGTAATATTACTTGTTTTACTGTTGATTTCTTCTGGCTCTCCTTGGACATACATGGCTGGTTGTAGTTAAGGAGTTATGTTTCTAGCACTATATTGTAGTTGTAGTTTGATCTTGTTTGATAATTGCTGATGGCTGGAATTGGGTATTGATATTGCTTGTTCTTGGTACTTGTATCTTGTGGGCTGAATTGTGAGTTGTATAGGAGAATGCTTGTGTGGTTTTCTTTTACTCTGTTCAGTTTGAGGCAGCACTGGTGCTGATTGTTTAGTGTGCGAAGCTACTTAACAGACCATTCTGGTTCCTACTCTTTGGTCATGCTCTTAGCTGGTGGATGGTGTTATTTTCCAGTTTGGAGAATCATTTCTATCCCTTTTCCCTATCTATTCTTTCGCCATTCCTTTCTTTTCTTTGGTTCTTTTCAGGTTGTTTTCTACTGGTTGGTTGATATTTCTCATTTCCTTGTTGCTCATGTGACTTGACTGCTGCGATTCTCTGCTGGTTGCTGCGGTTATGGGGAAAATGAGCTACATTCCTCTACTTGATGAACCATTGCTATGTTAGCTGCCATTTGATCTTGTTTGTTGCATATGCTTATGTCAAGGTTTCCTAGTGCTATTTTCTTGGAGGTCCAGTCTGCTTTATATGCTAAAACTTGTTGCCGTACTTGGACTCTTTCCTGTTGTTATTTGCTGTGCTGAATTTCTACATGTCCATGATTTGGCTCGTCTATGATATGTATGGAAGCTGATACTGTCTGTGTTGCTATTTCTTGGCACCTTGTTCTTTTGAATGGTGGGATGTTCGTCGATGCTTTTTGGAACTTTCCTACTTGCTGGGAGTATTGTTGCTTTTTGTTGATTCTATTTTGTGGCCAGTGCTTATTTGGATCATGTTGACTATTGGATGCTCTCATTTGTTTTAAATGCTGCTTTTATATGTTGTTCATAATCTGCTTGAAGGATTGGTGTTAGGTAAAATAAGACCTAGACACGTGTAACGCCGAACAAGTAGGGATGGATGACACGTAACCCGGCCGAACAACTTCTAATTGACACGTGGCACCACTCACGAGCGTTATACATATTCGACACATGGCTGACAATAGGGACGACTTATGTTACTTTGGTTTCTCAATATCAATGAATGTCATGCTGCCATGTGGCGGCAGTTGAGGATCTCAAAATTAGTTTGTTCGGCCGTCTAATTGATGGCTAATAAATGTTAGGCGTGGGTCCCCCAGTATTAATAAGAGCATGTAACCATAAATCCACTTTGGTTATGACTGGGCTATGTATTTATCATGGTAAAAGGAACTAAATTAGTTCATCTCATTACAAGTAGTTGACAGATGTGACAGGTAGTTAGTTTGACAACTGTATTCTAGCTATATAGCCATATTTAACTACCAGAAGCATTTAATGAAAAGTATGGGGCATTAAATGAGAAGTGAAAGGCATTTAAAGTAAGGAAAGAAAAGAGGTACCCGGAAGCATGGATGCAATCAAATCACAGGTATTATTTTATTTATTACTTACACGACTACAAATACAACATTCCACTTCACAATCACGATAAGCTGACTATTGCCAACTGAGTACATTACTCGTTTTCTCTGAAAAAGTTCATTCTCGAAAGCAATTGACTGACTTAAGCATCGGAGGGTGTTTTGGCCAGAGACCCCCACTCCGGCCGTAACCTCTTTTTTATCTTTGTTCGGCAGGTTCACAGACGAGTTTTCAGTTGGTGTGGTCAGCAGTTCCGACGGTAACATTTGCTGCCGAAAATTTGGCGCACACCGTGGGGCCCATTATTTAGCCCTTTCTTGTTGATCCTTGACATCTTTCTTTATTTCTTGATCCAGTTTTTAAACAATCATTTTTACCATGACTTCTGGAGGTAACAACACTCCCCCGCACTCTGTGTGAGTAAGGGATGATTCCACCCCAGCCAAGACCAAAGGGAGTGCACTAGTTATCCGGACTCCAGGTTTGGAGCGTGCAAAGAGAAAGAATACGGAGGATTCGGAAGATGTAAAGTGACGGGAGGAGTTGTTGGCTAAGGCCAACGAAAAATAAGCTGAATTAGAAGAGATTCTCCTAGAGTTAAGCAAGGAAAAGGGGAAACCCGTTAAGCATGGTGAAGCTGATCCTGACGACTCAGACTTAGAATCAGACAAAAGCTACGATGCTCTCTATGTGGTTCCCACTGACGAAGATGAAGGAGATACCCATGAGCAAGATGAGGTGCGTTCTCATTCACGATGTGATGTCATTCCTCCCAAGAGAGGTTTGCGCCTTTCTAAGCCTGTTGGAGAACATAGTGTAAGACCTCACATTGACGTATTCCCTAAAGCGCATTGTGAGAAGGGCTTGCAAAAGAAAAACTCTCTAACTCGAGAGACGCATCATGAGGATGATGAAGATTCTTTTGATGGGGGAGAAGCAACCATGAGGCGCAGAAAAGCGGGAAAGGCGAAAGTAGAAGAATGGGAGCATATGGAATAATGGCACGCCTAGGGCCAAAGCACGTGCATATTGGTAAGGAGAGCTTTAGGGGGGATTTCGGCCTCCCCATTCATTCAGGAATTTAATGAAGTAGAACCTCCGGAGAAGTTTCAAACTCCAAGACTTAACCTTTATGATGGAAAGATAGATCCTTTGGCCCATTATCGCCACTATATGCAGGCCATGACGTTATAGAGCGGTAATGACCACCTCATGTGTAAAGTATTTTTTTCTAGTTTGGGGATACAACACTTCAGTGGTTTCATAAGTTACCCCCAGGGAGTATCCGAAGTTGGCGGCAATTGGTCGAGGAGTTTGTCACTCGATTTTTGGCCAACACAAAACAACTAAATACCGCTGACATTCTCTTTATCATGAAGAAGAAGCCTGGGGAATCCTTGAGAGATTACTCTCGTAGGTACTTAGAACTATACAACGAAGTGGAGGAATGCTCGGAGCAGTTAGCCGTCACTTCATTTAAGTTGGGCTTGCGGAAAGAAGATAGGCTGTGGCTTTCTTTGACTAAGAAACCCATAGCCAATATGTCTGACCTAATGTGCCGGATCGAGAAGTATGCTAAAGTAGAGGATGAAACTAAATCGGCCAAGCAAAAAGAAGTAAAGTTTCAAGGCCAAAGGGGAAATAAAAGCAGGGGAAAAGGTACCAAATTCCCCGATGAGGAGCAGTCTGTCTTCGAAGCAGTTAATACAGTGTTTAAGGTGTCGATCTTCAGGATACACCCGTAGATAAAAAATAAACCATATTTTAGGTGGCCCGGGAAGTTGCTAGACTTCCCTGACAAGGAGAATTCGAAAGATTATTGCGCATACCATCAAGACATGGGGCACCGCACTGGATTCTGCCGATCATTACGACAGTACTTGGAAGAATTGGTGCGGAGGGGTTATCTGAAAGAATTCATAGATGAGACAAGGACTGGAGATGCAGCTCCCCAGGATAGAGAGCGTAGGAGGCAGAGGGATGAGATGGTTGGGGAGGAAAATACTGTGAAAGTACAGCCTTCGCCGAGAACCAGGCCACGCAGAGATGTTCCTAGGCTAGTAGTCATCCATGTTATCCATATGGAGCAACGCCCCCAAAGCGTCATCAATTGCTCCCCAGACCCACAAAGACAAGAAATCTTGGGTGTTGTAGGCCAACTGAGTAAACGCCTGAGAGAAGAATCTACAGAAAGGATCACTTTTTGCGAAGACGAGCGCTTTGGTGTTCGGATGCCACATAATGATGCCCTCGTGATTACTTTGGGTATGTTTGACTCAAAAGTGAGGAGGATTTTGGTTGACGCTGGAAGCTCAACGGAGGTCATGTTCTTGAGCTTATTTAAGAAGCTCGGACTAACCGGAGAAGATTTGGAACCAGCAGAATGCCCACTCATATGATTCAACTCTGCCCCTGTCTGGCCTCTGGGCAGGGTTGTTATTCCTATATGTGTGGGCCCAGTTGAGCAAGAGGTCGAGTTCAAGGTGGTGGATTCCCCATCTGCCTACAACGCTATAGTGCGAATGTCGTGGATCTATGCCCTGAAGGCGGTCCCCTCCACCTATCACCAAGTGCTGAAATTTCCATACGGTGGGGAGGTGATTGAGGTCAGAGGGGACCAAGATGTTTCTCAGAGATGTTTCACTGCAGCCCTCAAATCCAAAACTATTCCCGAACAGGTCCAATTGACGGAATTCTCCGAAGACACCCCAAAGATTGATGATGTTGGCAGCGATCAACAGAAGAAAGCTGTCGAGGGGTTAGAGAAGTACCAGGTTGGTCCCATCAAGGACGAGAAGTTCTTTTTAATTGGCTCAAATTTGAGTGCCAAAGAGAAGCTGGAATTGACGGAGATACTGTTAAAAAATATTAGAACATTTGCTTGGACTCCCCAAGAAATGCCAGGTATTTCCCCCGAGGTTATGACTCACAAGTTAAATGTCAACCCAGGGGCAAAACCTGTAGTGCAGAAGGCAGGAAGATCAGCTTTCCAGCATGTCAAAGCTATCATTGATGAGGTCGGTTGATTGTTGGAAGCCGAAGCCATTAGGGAAGTTACATATCCCGAATGGCTAGCCAACACAATCGTGGTCAAGAAGAAAAATGAGAAATGGAGAGTTTGCGTGGACTATACTGATTTGAATAAAGCCTGCCCAAAAGATCCGTTTCCCTTGCCTAAGATCGACCAGCTTGTTGATTCTACAGCTGGATGCTCCAGAATGTCTTTCTTAGATGCTTACAAGGGATACCATCAGATCCCTATGTACGGCCCTGATAAGGAGAAGACTTCATTCATCACCCCGCAGGGTGTATATTGTTACAAGGTCATGCCTTTCGGGTTGAAGAATGCTGGTGCCACTTATCAGCGGTTAGTCACTAAGATGTTTAAACAAGATCTCGGCAAGGTGATGGAGGTCTACATCGATGATATGGTGGTGAAAAGCAGGGAGTCGAGCACTCATCTCGAGCACCTCCAACATGTCTTTTCCACTCTTGATAGGTATGGGTTGAAGCTAAATGCTACAAAATGTGCCTTCGGCGTTGGCTCGGGCAAGTTTTTGGGTCACTTGGTGAGCAGAAGGGGAATCGAAGCTGACCCTGATCAGATCCAAGCCATCAAATCCGTTTCTCCCCCACGTACCAAAAAGGAAGTTCAAAAGTTCACAGAGATGGTGGCGGTGCTTAACCGGTTCATCAGCCGATCATCTAATAAGTGCCGACCATTCTTTAAGCTGTTGAAAGGCGCAAATAAGATGCTATGGGATGCTGAAGCAGATAAGGCACTAGACAGACTTAAAGAGTATCTGACAACGGTCCCAATACTATCAACACCACAACCGGGGGACATCCTGCAATTGTACTTGGCAGTTTCAGAGCATGCGGTCAGTGCTGTTTTGATAAGGGAAGAAAATAGAAAATAGCATCCCATTTACTATGTAAGCATGATGATGCAGGGGGCAGAGTCCAGGTATCTTCCCTTGGAGAAGTTGACTTTAGCATTAGTGGTGGCTTCAAGGAAATTGGCCCACTATTTTTATGCTCATACTATCGAAGTGGTAACTGATCAGCCGATTGGCCATTTATTGAAAAAAGCTGATATGTCAGGGAGAATGTCCAAATGAGCAGTTTCCCTTGGCGTATTTGATATAAAATTCATTCCTAGAACGGCAATAAAGGTGCAAGTGCTGGCCGATTTTGTAGCAGAGTTTACCACTCCAGTTCCAGAGCTGATATATGAAGTTTGGCAGGTGGAAGTTAGGACTGAGACTTCCGCCGTCTAGATCAATAGCCCCTAACCTTGGCGATTGGAGGTTGATGGGTCTTCCTCAAAAAAGGGTGCTGGTGTGGGCATTGTTTTGACAACCCCAGAGGGGGTTACCATTGAATATGCAATAAAGCTAAAGTTTGAAGCTACGAATAATGAAGCAGAGTATGAAGCTCTCCTAGCTGGGCTTAGCATCGCTTGGCGGCTAATGGCAAGAGACGTAGTAATAAGGACCGACTCTCAGTTAGTTGCAAATCAGTTGTTGGGTGAATACATGGCTAGAAATGAGAAGATGGCAGAATATTTGCAGCTAGCAAGAAGAGAGATGGAAGGTTTCAATAAGGCTAGTGTGGAACTGGTCGGAAGAGACCATAATGCCCATGCAGATGCGCTTGCAACATTGGCCGCCGCTCCTCGAATAAGGTTAACAAACAGAGTCTTTATGGAGGTCCTTGAGAAGCCGAGCATTTCCAACGACAGGGACATAGCATGCATTGACGCGACTCCATCTTGGATGGGTCCAATTATCTCCTACTTGAAAGATGAGATTCTCCCAGCAGACAAAACAGAAGCTAAGAAACTCAGGATTAAAGCTACGAGGTTCTGGCTTTCTCCAGATTAGAAGCTATACAAGAAGTCCTTTATAGGCCCCTACCTTCTTTGTGTACATTCTGATAAGGTACAAGACGTTCTCTGAGTTACACGAGGGAGTCTGTAGGGCACACACTGGGGGTAAGTCATTGGCACACAGGGCTATTACACAGGGATACTGGTGGCCGAAGATGGGAAGGGATGCTCAAGCTTATGTCCGTAAATACAAGAAATGCTAGAAGTTTGCTCCTATACCTCATCAACCAGTGCAAGAGCTTAGCCCACTTACCAGCCCTTGGCCGTTTGCTCAGTGGGGGCTTGACATTGTAGGTCCATTGCCCACAGTTTGATAGTGCTCCATTTAGGGAATACTGTTCTAGGTATGGAATAAAGAACATTTACTCGACACCTGCTTATCCCCAGACAACAGACAGGTCGAAGTTATAAACGAAGTCATCCTCAGTGGCATCAGGAAGAAGTTAGAGGCAGCAAAAGGAAAATGGGTAGATGAACTCCCATCAGTACTTTGGACTTACCAAACAACTCTAAGGAGATCAACTGGTGAATCTCCCTTCTCTCTAGCCTATGGAATGGAAGCTGTCATACCATTAAAGGTCAGACTCCCAAGCATAAGAACACAAGCTTTTGATCGTGGGGAGAATGATAAAGCAATGGCGCTGAGTCTTGATTTGATAGATGAAAGAAGGGAACTTGCTGCGTTGAGGTTAGCTAACTACCAACATGAAACAAAAAGAAAGTTCAATAAAAAGGTCAGACACAGAGAATTCAAAGTTAGGGATTATGTGATGAGAAAGCTGATGGGTACCCAAAAAGATCCGATAGAAGGAATGCTTGGAGCTAATTGGGAAGGACCATTTCTCGTCTCAGAAGTGCTCGGCAACGGAGTTTACAAATTGAACGACATGGAAGGAAAGCCAGTTAAAAGGTCATGGAACATAGCCCATTTAAAGCTGTATTATCATTGAAAGAGTTGTACATTTATTGAAGCATTTGTTCATGTAAGCAAATAAAAGCAAAATCAATTTTGAAAGCTTGTGATAGATTAGTGTTTTACAGAAAGATGCCACACCCATCTCAAGGTGTTGGTTCAGAAAAGAGCCATGCTCGGCTTGCCGAATGTTGGTACAGAAAGGGAACTGCGCCCTTTGGGTGCTGGCTCAACCCTGGTTTATTGACTGACCAGGTGATCTCTTTAAGTCAAGATTCAGTCACTTGATTTATTGAAAAGGATTATCAGAAAGGAGCCACGCTCGACTTGCCGAACGTTGGTACAGAAAGGGAACCGCACACTTTGGGTGCTGGTTTAACCCTGGTTTATTGACTTACTAGGTGATCTCTTTAAGTCAAGATTCAGTCACTTGATTTATTGAAAAGGATTATCAGAAAGGAGCCACGCTCGGCTTGCCGAACGTTGGTATAGAAAGGGAACCGCACCCTTTGGGTGCTAGTTCAACCCTGGTTTATTGACCGACCAGGTGATCTCTTTAAATCAAGATTCAGTCACTTGATTTATTGAGAAGGATTACCGAAAAGAAGCCACGCTTGACTTACCAAGCATTGGTACAAAAAAAAAAAAAAAAAATCTCCCAGGAAGTTCGGCATTGACATAAAAGGAAAAATATCTCCCAGAAAGCCATAACCGAACTCATTAAGGTACGTAAAAAGCTATCTTTTGATTCATTGAAGTTATATCTTTATTATTAAAAAAGTTTAGGTTACTTGATGAAAGACAAGTTATCTCTTGAGCATATTATACTAGAAAAGCTTGATTTTAAGAAAATCTCATTTGAATTTTTAGGCCATTTTAGTACAGCTCAGTTATTAAGTTATGTTCATCAAAAGCATTGCACAAGCATAAACACAAACACAAACACAAACACATTGATAACAAGTTAAGCACAAATGAAATAAAGCATGTACAAAAGGTGATTCACGAACTTTCATTACAAATTTCTGAGCAAAATTACAATGTACACTGTTGTTAGCATAAAAAATTTCTCTAAGTTGGATTAAATCGGGAAGTCAGCATTTGTTATATGGGTTCATTGCTATCTCGTGAGAGAATACTTCAAGGTATTCTTTGGCAGCTCTTTCTATAACTTTATCAGCGATCAAATCAAAGTACTCTTCAATAAGGGCATCGTCAGTTCTAAAGAAGCAGAGACACAAAAAGCAAAGCAAGGGAAAAGATCAGAAAAGACTGGAATATTTTCATTCATTCAAGACAGAGAAATTACATTGTTCAGTGCATTTTTTCACTTGAATGGAATGAAAAGCAAAAATGAAAAGGGGAGGGGCTCACTTCTCTTCCTCCTTTGTGGGATCACTCTCCACAATTAAATTGATCTCTTGTCCTTCTGTGGGGGTGTCCTTGTGAGAGCTCTCAACCTCGATTTCACCTTCTTCAATATCTTCACCAAGGGTTTGAACCGAAGGAGTTGGAAGAGGGTGCTCAAAACTGAAGAAGGGAGCTGGACGCAGTGGATCTAGATAAGGGACCTCTTTGTATATGGGGTTGGTCTGATCGATATTGTTTTTCTTCATGGCAGCTTCCTAACCCTCTAGGAAAAACTCATTGTGAGCATCCTTCATCTGTTCCACACAATCGTTGATTTGAGCCTCAACATCCGCCTTCGCCTTCTCTTCGGTGACTTGGAGCCCAGTGCTTTTCTCCTCCAAGGCGTGATTCTTCACTGCCAACTCGACTCGAAAGGCTTCGATCTCTTGCTTGAGTGTAGCTTGTTCGATCCTGGAGTTATTTAGCTCTCTAGAAAGCCTCTCCTACTCGGCCCTAGAAGAAGCCAGCTCGAACTCAGCGTTAGAAAGTTTACTATTTTTCTCCAACAGCTCCTCATCTTTCTTGCCCAAGATTTTTATCCATGAATTCCACACGAGCATCACTGGCTTTCACTTGGGCAAGAGCATAATTGAGTTGCTGTTCTATCTCTTTTTTCTCATCAAGGAGCTCATTCTTGTCCTTCACCAAGGTGTCATTGTTTATCTTAAGTTTCTTCTTCTCCTTCCCTATGCCCCTTACATTTGCCTTCAAATCATTGATATCAGTTATGTCCACATCAACTTTTGCTTCAAGAGCTTGGCTCGGAGCAATTAGCTCCATGGTATAGAGAGAAGTCTGATAAAATAAAAGAAGGTTAGAGAGCTCCTTAATAGGGAGATGATCATAAAGGGAAGAGTTAAAGGGAAGATCAGTGTACTTACAGAGATGGTATTTTTCATCAACGTTCTATGAATATCCTCTAGCTTATTCTTCCTTGTAGCCTGAACGTCTTGAGAAGGGAGAACTCCTTTAAGGTACTTCTCCGCGTGATTGAAAGCTGAGTCTTGAATGGTAAATGGTCGGCCTTGAGGAAATTCAAGGCTGGGGATGAGAATTTGTGGAATAAAAAGGGGAGAATCTTGAACTGGATTGGCAGGATACTGAATTTGAAGGGGTACCGGGCTAGTTGGTTAAGAAGAGCTCGGCCCCGTGGGCCCAGCTGAAGCGTCCTTAGTTGGAGCTATGTCTTTCTCAAGAGGCTCATCTGTCGGTTTTGAAGACTCAATGATTTGAACTTCTTGAGAAGATGAAGTTTTGGGCTTTTTTGGTGGGTTAACATCAGAGATTTTGGATTGCAGGGCCTCCTGCTCATTCCCCTTTTCAATTTTTACCTTTAAAATGTGTTTGGTGGGGACATGAGCAGAAGCCTTTCTATCTTCAACTTTTCTCTTGCCAGCGGCCTTATGCTCTTCGGCCTTCTTTTTGGCATCCTCAGCTTTTTGTTGCTTAGCCCTTTGTTGAGCAAGTTTCTTGTAGTCGATTTTGGGAGCCATTTCTTCTTCCTCCTTCTTAGAAATATACTCGAAGGTTGGAGGTAGTTTTAGCTCTTCTTTTTCCTCTTCTTCCTCTTTCTCGTCCAATAAAACGAGTCTGCGCCTCTTTGATTGTTCGGCAGGGCCAGAAACTTGCTCGGCCAATAAAGGAATCACAAACGGAGGAGGTCGTACCCACTCTGGGTATTTCAACGCATAAAAGTTTTCCTTCTCTTCGGTAGTAGCCTTGAACCACTACTGGAGTCGTCTGATGGCCTCTGTCATGGTAAAACCTTGGGGAGGGGCAATGAATGTTTGATGAGAAGGTCTGAAACTGAACAGTATTGGGGTTGATCTAGCGAATGGGTAAAGATTTGGACCCCCAAGAAATTTAAATACTTGATCAAGGTGATCTTTGTCTGCTCGCACACCTTTGGCACAAGACTTCTTTGCTTGATCGGCTGCATAGAAATCAGATCAAAAGGTTAGTATACTTCCAAAAATAGAAAGTTGAGAAGGGTAAGAGCTAGTAGCACTTGAAGCCAACCAACCTGGGCCCAAAGAAACCAGAGGGACGATTGGAAAACGATCTTCATCTGGATCGTGTGTCTAGTGACTCGTGACGACGCACATGTCACTTTCCGATTTAATCGTATCAGGCAGCATATGGATCAAGGCTTTTTCTGGTCGGGACTTCAAATACTATCTGTTCTCATCCTTCTTCACCTTTTGAATAGAATAGTAGTAGAGCAAATCCCATTTTGAGATGTGGAACCCATATCGTCTGTTTATTTCAATAACTCCGTTGACTATCCTATAGAAGTTGTGAGTAAGGTTCCTCGGTCCAAGGTCTAGGATGCTTATGACAGAGAAAAGGAAATGGTGCAGGGGGAACCTAAGGCCACCTTCAATGATGGCTACTACGGGGAATTCCCCTGACTCACGCTCGCCCTCCTGGCCAAGCTTGATTCCCACATTAGGGGGAATCTAGTATTTTTCTTTAAAAACCCTAATTTTCTCGTCAGAGTTGAGCTCGTTCGCGAGTTTAACCATAATGAAAAATACTGATTCAGAGGGATTGACTCACCGAGAGCGAAGATTCGGAGAAGGAGATGAAGACAAGGAGGAATGTAGACTAGAGAGGAAAAAAACGGAGGAAGCCGGAGAACTTGAATCGTAGACAAGAGAAGTGAAGGAGACGAGTTGTGTTTATATATACATGTATACCTGTAAAGTGTAGACAAATTGATGCCACGAAAAGAGGTAACGGACGGTAAAATTACGTTTATTACCGTCCCATTTTTTGAAATTTTTGGGCACACACGTTTGGGGAATTGCGACCATCATGTTTTGTGCAGGCGGTGCGGCAAGTGAAAAGCTAAAAAGGCGTTACACGTGTCACTAGTAGGGAAGAAAAGTGGCCAATCAGATTTGAAACGCATCAGATGGGCACTAAACGACAAAGCACATGGAAAGATTGAGAGGACTGGTGAGGTAAGGTCTTTGTTATCTATTACTCTACTTGGGAAATATGGTTTTCCCAACCAGAGTGGGGGCAAAATGTTGGGTAAAATAAGATCTAGACACGTGTAACGCCGAACAAGTAGGGATGCATGACACGTGGCTCGGCCGAACAACTTCTAATTGACACGTGGCACCACTCACGAGCGTTATACATATTTGACACATGGCTGACAACAGAGACAACTTATGTTACTTTGGCTTCTCAATATCAATGAATGTCATGCTGCCACGTGACGGTAGTTGAGGATCTCAAAATTAGTTTGTTTGGCCGTCCAATTGGCGGCTAATAAATGTTAGGTGTGGGTCCCCCAGCATTAATAAGAGCATGTAACCATAAATCCACCTTGGTTATGACTGGGCTATGTATTTATCATGGTAAAGGGAACTAAATTAGTTCATCTTGTTACGAGTAGTTGACAGATGTGACAGGTAGATAGTTTGATAACTGTATTCTGGCTATATAGCCATATTTAACTACTAGAAGCATTTAATGAAAAGTATGGGGCATTAAATGAGAAGTGAAAGGCATTTAAAGTAAGGAAAGAAAAGAGGTACCCGGAAGCATGGATGCAGTCAAATCACAGGTATTGTTTTATTTATTACTTACACGACTACAAATACAACATTCCACTTCACAATCACGGTAAGCTGACTATTGCCAACTGAGTACATTACTCGTTTTCTCTGAAAAAGTTCATTCTCGAAAGCAATTGACTGACTTAAGCATCGGAGGATTTTCCGGCCAGAGACCCCCACTCTGGCCGTAACCTCTCTTTTGTCTTTTTTCAGCAGGTTCACAGACGAGTTTCCGGTTGGCGTGGTCAGCAGTTCCGGCGGTAACATTTGCTGCCGAACAATTGGTATGTTTGTTGGGCCGTTCTTATGGATCTATTTGGGTTTCGAGCAAATGGTGCAAACTATCCTCCCTATTAGATTTTGCTTTTGGCCGTTGCGATTACCTGCTATTTGGTCTTATTTGCTGCTTACTGGGTGTGCAGTTTGATTGCTAGTTTTTGAACTTCATTGCAGTTTTGTGGTGTAATTTTATGATGCTGTTTTTTGAGCATTGGCCTTATTGTTGCTGCTCTTTTGTGGGTTGCTTACTACTTATTTGGACTTGTTGATTTCACTTTTGTTTTCTTGGTTCCTAATCGATGTTGGCTAACTCGCTTCATTGTGCACTTGCTATATGGTTTGAATTAGCTAAATTGTGCTTATGCTTGCTTTTCAAGCTGTTATGGTTTCTTTGCTGGGTGTTTGTTGCGGCATTACCTTCCTGGTTGTGGCTGGGTTACTTCTTGGCAGTTTGTCACTGGTTTTGTGGAGTTGCTTCTCCTTGCTATGATATTGGTCATGCTAGTTACTTTTGACTAATTTACTTTGATGCGTAATGCATTTTGTCTAATTTATGTTATTAGATTTTATGGTGGCATTAGATATTGCTTTGGCATCTTGGTACCTTGGGATTTTGATGTATTATCAACATCAAATGGCTTGAGTTTGAGTTTAGACTCTTGTCTTTTGCTAGTTGTTTGCTACTTTGGTTAGCAAATGGTAATGCTTAATGTAATATTAGGGTTATGCCTCATTATTTTTGTATTTTATTTCATTTATTTAATTCTTTCTTACCTTTCAAAAAAAAAAAACTATTAATCATGCTAGAATTGAGGCAAAGCGGTATAGAGTTGGGGACAAAAAAACTTTCATAATAATCTGAGTATAACAATAGATTTTTAACCCAACATAGGTATAAAAGCAAGTACAAAAAATGTTTTTTTCTATTAAGGGACTTGAGAACTTTTAAGATAATCATTATAGAGACTTAAAAAACCCAATATGGGTGTAAGAAAGGAAAATGTTAGATTCTAAAAGGGTTCAACAATTTTGATTGCTATCCCTAAATTCATGGTAAACAAAGATAATCCACCGAAAAAATTGAGAAAGAATAAAAAGAAGAAAGGAGAAAATGAATAGAAAATTTAGGTGGTCTTTGATTTGCATTTGCATTTTTATTTTATGTTTCAGTTTTCTATTTCCTATTTTATGTGCTTTGTATTTTGAAAATCTCAAAACAAGTAAAATAAAAAAATGCATTTAGTTTAATTTTTTTATATGTGGTGTTTTGAAATTTTCCTTATTTTAGGTTTAAAAACGCTCAAAATGATTTTTTATTATTTTACATTTCATGTGTAAACTCCTTTTCTAATTTCAAAAAATAGATTTTGAAAGTACAAGCGACCCAATCCGTCTTAAGCTCTTTTTCTTGTTTTCAAAATCGAAAAATAAAAAATAGACATAGAACAAGTATACTAAATGATACCTTAACTTTCGAAATTATCCATCTTTCTACGAGAGAAGGGTTTTTTTGTGAAAACACCTTGCAAACAGACAAATACCTCACCTCAGATTTTGGTGTAACAGAAAACTCATTGGCCAGAGTTACATTTAAGCAACACAATTAAAAGTTCAAATAAATATCATTCCAAATTCAATGGGACTATGAACAAATTGTACAGCATAACACAAACCCGCAAGCTTTATTGTGAATAATACACACACAAGAATACAGACCATGTACAAATAATTTAACAATAGAATCACAATTCGTCAATAGGGTGGAAAGGCAATCAAGAGAGTTGGAGGACCATGGATGCTGGTTTGACAAGGCTCACTCAAGTGCTCTGATCAGGTCCAACTGAATAAGGCCGGGCAAACCTCTTAACTATCATGGCCATGTACTTCCCCTGATGTTCTGCAAGCGCCAGCTCTGCTTCACTGGGTTTCCTGCTGCCATCCCCAGAGAAAACTCCAGCACCATAAGGCGAGCCACCTCTGATGGAGTCCATTTTAAACATACCAGCTCCAAAGGTGTATCCAATTGGAACATAGAGCATACCATGGTGCGCCAATTGGGTGATTGCTGTCCAACTGCAACGGGAAAAATCAAGCAAAATTTATGGGTTTGCAAATGTTCTGCTGGAATAGCAACTAAAATCTCATACAAATCTCCCTCCATTAGAAAACACGTAAGATGCCTGAATGAAGGCAAAGTATATGTTGGGAGCTGCCTCTACTTTTTTTTCAACGCTATGCCAAAATGACATAATTTGTCCAAGAGAAGAGGGAAAAAATGAAAAATAAAACTTGGCAAAATGAAGATAATACTTATTATGAAGCTAAGGGGCATCAGAAATGCTTAACAGAAGAAAGAGGTCTCTGCATGAGGTCTCTGTCATGCGTAGAGTGGTAAATATTCCTATGAACAGGACTCTTTAGAAGATTGTAAGTCAGTATCAAGACATGTAAATACCTGAGAATCCCGTTACAGTTGAAATCAGTAAGGCCAAGTATTTTGTTTTTACCTCAGTAATCAAAAATTATTTTACTGTACATGGGGAATTCTGCAACCATCTTATGAGTTCCTAGGATTGCTCCTGACGAACTATAATTTAAATTAGTAACATATGTGGCTTTCGGTTATAGTTTGTATTTGGAAAATAAGATTGATCTTATTGGAAGAACTGCGTCTAAACTTTTTTTTTTTTCTTTGAATACTTAGGTATCCGGCCAGGTTGTGTGCACCTCTACTAATACTTGGGGCCCCCTAGAGTTATAGACGGAAGAAATCCTCTAGTGGTCCTGAAAAAATTTGAACTAGTGAAGATTTGTGTCTTAACACCAATGAATAATCTATAATAATTTATAAATCTGGATTAACCAATTGTTCTGAAATAGCTTAGTTCTGGTTACTGACGACAAGGCTGCATCCACGACAGGAAAACAGGGGTCATTTCTTCCCATTCACAAAGATCTAATTAACGGGTGTCATATTGGCTTGCAATGACAGTATTGTCGTCTTCCATTAGAGCTTTGGGATTGGTTTTAAGAAAGATAAAACTGCGGATATACAAAAGTACTTTTCCACTTCCCTTTTCTCAAAATAATCCTTATTGAACCTTTCAGCAACATGACAAGTAAACTCAGATAGATAGAGAGAGAGAGAGAGAGAGAGGGAGAGCACTCAAAACATTTAGGGAATGATTTTTTTTGGTAATTAACATTTAGGGAATGGATGCAGTGTTTATAACAAAACAGCCTGAAAAAAAAAAAAAAAAAAAAAGAATCATAAATGCAACGTGACTGATTAAGACACGAGTCCTGTGCATGCATAAATGTGTCTCAACAAATAGTTCTCGGGAGAATTTTTTTTTTTTATACTTTATTAGCTTCAAAAAATCTTTATGTAAATTGCATTTTGCACCTTTACACTTTATACCCAATTAACCCAATCTCATTTTAGTATCTCTACTTTCAATCATAATAATATGCCCCTTACGGTCAAATTTCAATTTGGTCATTCCATCAGCATTCATTAAATGGATGTGACAAAGAATGCCGCATGCCTAGCATGTGTGATGGACACGTGACATTTTTCATCAATGAATTTGACAAAAGGGTCACATTGATATTTGTCCATAAGTATAATACAATTGAAAATATAAAGAACAAAGTGAACTCCGGAGTAAAGTTTAAGGGTGCATAGTTTAATTTACCCAAAACTTCTTACAAGCTTCCAATTTGGTCTCTTTAAAAACCAACATATGGTTCAAGAATATTCTTCCCCTTAGAAATAAGTATTAAATAATGACCTAGTGCAGAAGCAGGAGGGATGCCTGAACTACAAAGGTTGATACATCATGCCCGATGCTTTACCCTAAACAAAAAAATATATGGCATAATTTCTTCACAAACACACATTCAAATGTAGTGGCGCCACTTTTAGCTATAATAATTTTCTTAGTAAGCTCAAGCATTTCCACAAACCTAATGAACTAGTTAATTAGTTCAATCCAACATATTGTCCCACGCCAGACTAACCAATATACTAGTATATTATCTCATTCGGTTCCAATAGCATAATTCTAACAATTTAATTAGTGTTCCTCACATTGTCTCAAAAAATATTCCTAAGCACGTAGATAATCAACCATGCAAATATTCAAGTAATAATACGAAGGCAAAAAAAAAAGAAAGACAGAGATTTAACGAGAAAAAACCCAAGCTGGGGGGGGGGGGAACTTAGAATCCTTTACTAGATTGCAAGCGGTTTACAAAGCCTCAACCTCTCAATAGACTTGAATCCGTAAACCTCTCTTATTGGCACCTTTTGCTCAAATTCATGGCGCACCCAAACTCTAGTGACATGAACAATCTTTAATCCTTGAAGATTTGCTGCATCTATGGTTACCACTGAATCCATAGTAATTTACGCTGAATCCACAGCCAAACAAATCCACGGTACGCAAATCTGAACTCTTTCGGATCACCAATGCACAAAGAAAGTTGAAGGTTGTTGGCTAAGAGTGAGAGAAAACTCTGATCTCTTGAATAACTTACTCTCTAAATATATTTCTCTTCTGAAATCCCTAAATACGTCCTAAAAAATATAGGGCACAAAATCCTAGGCGAATAGGGCACTGGAAACACAAATCAGAAAACTGTCAAGTCGATACTCACAGGTGTGGTCTTCCTACGGTCTTCCAATGCATTCCCGCAACCTTGTCCCGTATGGCCAAACTTTAAAAATAGCCTCTGTATTTTCTGTGGCTCAGAGCAATCTTACAACACTGTTCCCGCGAAGTCACCAAGTTCAGAATCCTTTGAAGGCTAAATATTCCATTCTAAACCCAAACTCCAACGTCTTAGTCTAAGTCTAAGTTGACACAGTTTCGAACTCTATTTGAACAAGAATTACCAATTTAATATAATACTGTAGAGAATCTTGGGTTCTCTGTACTTTCCGAAATAAGGATAAATCCAGATTTGGTTGTTTTCTAAACATGGTTTTTTTCTATAATTGCTAACTGTAATATCCATTTGATTGATTGTAATTACTAGCTGTAAAATGGTTGAATCATATTGATTCTTTCCATTTAGTTTTTATTTCTTTCCTAAAATAAAGGGCTGTGGTTACAGAACCTAGCCTATAAAACCAATGTATATTTTTTGTTTTCATTGTAAGAAGAATAAGTCTGAATTTTTCCCCTTTCTTTGTAGTGTTTTTTTATCTTTTTCTTTTTTTTTTCCACTGCCCAATTTCATGGTATCAGAGCTGGAGTTAGTTGAAACAAAAAGATGTATAAAATAGCCTTGACTGGCGAGCACAAAGATGCTTGTTCTAAGGTCTCTTCGAAAGACTCTCAACCCATTCGTAAAAGTTCATCCATTACAACCTTTTCAACCTTTTCTGAAAATTCTTCTCTTCAAATCACAACCACAAAATTGAATGATCACAACTTCCTTCAATGGCCTTGGTCTGCTCTAATGGTGATAAGAGAACAAGGCCTTCTTGGTTATGTGGATGGGTCAACAAAAAAAAACCTAAGGTAAGAGATCCCTCTTACTCGATATGGGATGCTCAAAACTCAATGGTTATGGCGTGGATTGTAAACTCAATGGAGGAAAATATCAAGGAGTCTTACCTGTATTATTCCACTGATAAGGAATTATGGGATGCATTGATTCTTGCCTTCTCAGACTTGGAAAACTCAGCTTAGATTTTTGACCTTCGAACCAGAGTTTGTGAATTGAAACAAGGGGAACTAGATGTAACCCAATATTTCAATACCTTGACTCGGTTATGGCAGGAGATTGACCTATTTGTTCATGTTAATTGGTTATGTCCTGATGATGCTGAAAATACTGAAAGCAGATTGAAAAAGAATGTGTGTATGATTTTTTGGCGGGGTTGAATTTTGACCTTGATGAAGTTAGGGGCTGACTTCTGGGAATTATACCCCTTCCTTTGATTGCTGAGATTTTTGCTAAAGTTTGTAGAGAGGCAAGTCAAAAATGAGTTATGATGAGTGGGCATAAACCATCATTAACCAAACTTCAGCCCTAGCTCTCCGTGGCCAAGAATCTCCTAAACACCCAACAAAAAACAGTATTTGGTGTGAATTCTGCAAGAAACCAAGTCACACCAAAGATCGCTGCTAGAAGTTACACGTTAAGCCGCCACATTGGAACAATAACAGGGCTGGAAATCGAGAATCCTCAATTTTCCATATTTCTGGCAAGAACCAATCTGAACCTAATCTCAATACAAAGTAGAATGATTTTGGAGTAGGTACACAACTTTCTCTAACTAAAGAACAATTAGAGCAGCTATACAAGCTATTCACACTATCACAGGCAGCCAACAATACTTCATTACTAGCACAAAGAGGTAATTTTTTCTCAGCCCTTAATAGTTGTACTAGCGTTTCAGGACTATGGGTGATTGACTCTGGAGCCACAGATCACATGATGGGCTGTGAAAAATTGTTTTCTTCACACAGTCCTACTTTAGGGAATTTTAAAGCTAAAATAACAAATGGATCCCCATCGACAGTGGCAGGAATTGGAACTATTAAATTTTGTCCTGGTATTGAACTACATTCTGTTTTACATGTACCAAATTTATCATGCAATCTTCTCTCTATTAGTAAGCTAGGAGAGACTTAAAGTGCATTGCTCATTTTTTTAGGTCTTTATGTGTGTTTTAGGACCTGACTTTGGGGAAGAAGATTAGCAATGCTAGAGAATGTAAGGGTTTATACTCTTTGGGGAGGAAGTCGAACTAAATAAACAGGCTCAAACTATGAGTTATAAGCCTCTTTTGAGAGAACAAAAAATTATGTTGCGGCATTGTAGGCTAGGCCATCCAAGTTTCTCATATTTTCAAACTTTGTTTCCATTACTATTTCATCAATGGAGATTCCTTTAGTGTGAAATTTGTCAATTAGCCAAACATGTTCGTTCCTCTTTTCCTTCTCAAAATTATAAAACTTCCTCACACTTTACATTAATTCATAGTGATGTTTGGGGTCCCTCACAAGTTAAAAACTCAACGGGAAAAAAGATGGTTTATCACATTTATTGACGATCACACTCAAGTTTGTTGGGTATATCTTTTGGAAGAAAAATTTGAAATAAAGCAAGTTTTCAAAAGTTTTTCTGCCATGATTAAAACTCAATATAATGCACCAAATCAAAATTTTCAGAACATATAATGGAAAAGAATATTTTCATTCTACTTTAGGAAGTTTTCTCTTTGAAAGTGGCATTATACATCAAAGCACTTGCATAATAACCCCACAACAAAATGGCATTGCTGAAAGAAAAACCGTTACCTTCTTGAAGTTGCTAGGGCCATCATGTTCACAAATAATGTACCAAAATATTTCTGGGGGCATGCTACCCTTACATTTGATCTCGCTCTTTAGTTCCTCTAAGAGTCTTTGGCGGCACTGCTTTTGTTCATATCCATGATAATCATAGGAGTAAACTTAAACCCTAAAGCTAAAAAATGTATTTTCTTAGAATACTCTCCTACACAAAAAGGGTATAAGTGTTACTCACCAGAAACACAAAAGAAACTATGCTTCCATGGATGTGACATTCTTTGAGCACGAACCTTTTTTTACCAAAAATTCCCCTCAGGGAGAAAAAGTTAATAAGGATGGAAATTTTGGGATAGCACCTATACCTACTTAACCAGCACCTAAGCCTTCACCTACTTAAACTTGAATTTGAGCCTCCCATTGAGTTACGTATAATAGCACCTCCTGAACAGCGACAAACACCACCTCTTGAACAATCACAAACACTACCTGTTGAGCCTACTTTGACCACAAACCAAGGTTCAATGACAGGGGGAGACTTGAAACTCCAATCACCTGAGCTGAGTGTCTATTCAAGACAGAAGAACACTCAAAAAGTGGAACATCTCATGGATCTCTTACAAAACCATGAATTTGAAACCGATCTCAGGTATTGAAACTTCTAACCCACACTTTATTTCTAAGACAATGACCTTGATGTTCCTATAGCTATCAGGAAAAGAACTAGATCTTGTACCCTACATCCATCTCAAATTTTGTAGCTTACAGTACTCGTCAGCATCTGTTCAAGCTCTTGTAACTAATCTATCAACAGTAGAAGTTCCAAAGACTATACAAGAAGCTTTATCAGTACCAAAATGGAGAAACGCAACAATAGAAGAGATGTTAGCCTTGGAGAAGAATAGGACTTGAGATGTTGTAACAATACCGAGAGACAAATCCCCTGTTGGTTGTAAGTGGGTTTTCACGGTTAAATTAAAGTAAGATAGATCCATTGAGTGCTACAAAGCAAGGTTAGTGGCAAAAGGTTTTCCTCAAACCTATGGAGTTGACTATCAGGAGATGTTTGCACCAGTGGCAAAGTTAAACACTGTTTCGAGTACTTCTATCTTTGGTAGCAAACTTGGATTGGAGAACCCAACAACTTGATGTCAAAAATGCATTTCTAAATGGTGAATTGGAGGAAGAAGTCTATATGGAATTGCCACCAGGTTTTAATGAGGCTAAGGTTCATGGAAAGGTCTATAAGCTCTGGAAATCTCTTTATGGGCTAAAGCAATCCCCATGGGCTGGTTTGGTAGATTCACGAAGGCTATTTGTCCACAAGGGTATCGACAAGCTCAATCTGACCACACTCTGTACTATAGACATAAAGACGGTAAAACTACGATTCTCATAGTCTATGTTGATAATATAATCTTAACTAGTGATGATGTTGTAGAAATGGAGAGGCTAAAAATACTCTTACAGTAGAATTTGAGATAAAAGATCTAGACATATTGAGATATTTTCTTGGTATAGAAAATGGCAAGGAAATGTGAGTGGAATTTCAATTTCTCAAAGGAAGTATGTTCTAGATCTCTTAAAGGAAATAGGGATGCTACATTGTTACAACCTATGGATACGCCCATAAATCCTGAATTAAAGCTTGGAGAACAGTTGGAAAATGCACTAGCTGATAAGGGCGGTATCAACATCTAGTAGGAATGCTTATTGATCTTTCTCCGTTACAAGACCTGATATTGCCTTCGCAGTTAGTGTTGTGAGCCAGTATATGCATTCTCCTTATGCAGAACACACAGAAGCTGTGTATCACAAATTTGAAGTACCTCAAAAGGGACTCCAGGACGATGTCTATTCTTTAATAAGAATGAAGGAGTGTTGAAGCTTTTACAGATGTAAATTAGGCTGCATCAGTGAAGATAGGAGATCAACAACTGGACATTGCGCCTTTGTGTGGAGCAATCTAGTGACTTGGAGAAGTAAAAAACAAACATGGTGCCTAGAAGTAGTGTTGAGGCAGAAATTTAGAGCTTTAGCACATGGAATTTGTGAATTACTCTGGTTTAAGTTTACTACTGAATGAAATGAAGTTTATGGGGAATGAATCCATGAAAATCTACTGTGGCAAAAGGCTGCCATTGCATCTTCCATAATCCTGTTCATCATCATAGAACAAAGCATGTAGAGGTGGACCACCATTTTATCAAAGAAGAAATTGAAAGAAGGTACCATCCGCGTTGTGTAAGTACCTTCATCACAACAAGGTGCAGATTTATTGACTAAGGGATTATTCAAGCTGTGTTTGTGAAGATAGTTGATAAGCTGGGTCTATTCAACATGTTTAGTCCAACATGAGGGGGAGTGTAGAGAATCTTGGATTCTCTTTATTTTCCGAAATAAGGATAAATCCAGATTTGGTTGTTTTCTAAATATGAATTTTTTCCTATAATTGCTAGCTGTAATATCCATTTGATTGATTGTAATTGCTAGATGTAAAATAGTTTGAATCACATTGATTCTTTTCATTTAGTTTTATTTCTTTCCTAAAATATAGGGTTGTGGTTATAGAACCAAGCCTATAAGAAAAAGAAGTCTGAGTTTTTCCCCTTTCTTTGCAGCACTTTTTATCTTTTTTATCTTTTTTCCCTACCCGGTTTCAAATACCTAACATATTCAACATATAATACAATTATTTCCATGTCATCAGCTTTTCCTATATTAGTTAACTCTCGCTTTAGTTGCTTACAGGGGTAAGTTTCTTGGAGCCAGTTTCTTTCACATGTAAGATTTGTCAATTCGAGCTTTGTGTCTAGATTTTCCCATTTAAGATGCAAGGTTGAAACTAAAGCTTCACCTTGGTCTTCAAATGGTTAATAATCCTACTGAATTTCTAGCTAGCTGAAATGATCTGATTCCCAAGCAGTTCAATTCCTTCAACAGTAAACAAAACTTATACAACCTTGCACATCAAGGGCCTAAATAATAATCATTGACTTGTAAAGCCTGTAAATTCTAGGTTCAAAAATTGATTTATAATCCTTAAGAGCCAAGAGACCAGAAACTGAGGGGAAAAGTAACATTTTAGAGTTAAGGAAGCACTGGACTTTGTTAGAGTTGTCAGGGGAAGACTCAACAATTTTACCACATTAAACAGTACCACAAGAGGCTAATATGAATGGAAGTGAATGCCGAATCTCCTGGGTGACTTATCTGATAGTATTTGTGGTGGAGGCTTCCCATAGAAAATGAACAAGATCATATTTTTTTCTGATACTTGATATCATGGGCTAGCTCTTGGATGCTTAAAACTAATGTCCATCCTACATAACCAAGCAATCTATCACGGAGTTTCTAATTATAAATTGAGTTTCTAAATATTTTAGAATTCTTAAAATAGAAGGTTAATAGAACTATAGCTACTATTACAGTTTCCAATCACGTCTTTGAAGATACTACATTTGATGTTGCCAATTTCTCTTTGTAAAATGTGGGTCAACAAGTAAGCACCTGCTTTCTCATAGTCTGAAAAATTTTCCACATAATTTTTCTGTAACGTATTGCAACCTAAGCATAGCCTTGGCAAAGTGAAAATTATAGAGAAAACCCAAAAATGTATTTCCCTACAGCGATGACAGCAAATTTAAATATCAACAATGGACTTACTTGGATGTATTACCAGCAATCATCTCGTAAATGAGTATAGGTGTGAGGAGACAAATGCTGAGACATGATATAGTTTTACACAGTAATGAGATGGTTAGGAACAAACTCTCTCTGAAGATACTAGTATATGCTACCTGCCCCCCTTTGCTTTTTTATCACTCATTCTGACCACAATTAGCAAATTGCTGATGGTACAACAAAAGCCTTACAAAACAAACATTCCAGACAAATATCAATATCAGACACCTTGTAATTTAAATATATGATAGATAGTAATATCTTGTATGCTTTTACTCCTAAATAACATACTGAGAAGATACAGCAATTTTTTTCCCCTCCAATAGAATGTCCCAGTGAAAGTGCAACTAATCCCTAAATCTCTTAACCCACCCCACCAGAACTAGGAGTTGGGTAATGCCAAGAGGAATCAAAATAGTGACACGTGAACATGGAACTTAAGCAAACAAAAATAATTAATAGCAATTACAAAAAAAAAAAAATAATAATAACAATAATAATAATAATTAATAGTAAATGTTGATTTTCAATTTGAGAAAAATTGAGATTCACATAGTCAAATACATCAACAATTTGAAATATGATTATGTTTACATACCAAAATATAAATGTATTTAACACGGAAAGGAATTGTAAATTATAATAGACTTACGCAGTGGTCTCTTGGCCGCCTCCTTGTGTACCAGTACTCACAAGAACCCTGCAGGCATCCCAGCAAGCTTCTGTTCCTTCCACAGCTGCCCTGTCGAATCGAAAAATGCCTTCATTTGAGCAGACATACACCCATACCTTGTCGGGAACCCAAACAACAGTCCATCAGCCTCCACCAACTCCTCCGCTGATATCACCGGAATCTCATCATCCTTGGGGGGCACTTTCATTTGATCCAAAATCTCAGGGGACAATGTTTCTGGAATCCGATACAAGACGCCTTCAACCCCATCAATCCCATCAATCCCTTTCTTCATCCTCCTTGCCAAACTTTCCACATGCCCATACATTGAATAAACACCATGAATATTCTTAGCTCTTGTCCACTACCTGCAAAGACTCCATCATGAAATGGGGCTGTTGTTGCATCAGTGCTAATAACGCTTTGACCCTCAATTGGGACTGAACCATCACCCCTTTCTGGGTCTTGTGCATCATGATCAGATGCATCCAAAGGTGACTTTTTCTTGCTGGGTACACACCCTCCTCCTTTACCCATAAAAGGTCAACTATTTCTTGATTTAAAGAGTCACTATTTATGTCGATATATCTAAAACAAAGTTAGGCAGTATTGAACTTCGAAGCTCTATCTACACAAAAAATTGGGGCTTACCCACTAGCTATCTTTTCTCTTTTTCTTCAACCTGTTGATTTTCCAGCAAAAAAAGTAAAAATAAAAAATGGGTTGATTGCGTCAGAATTTATCTTCCAAAACCCTTATTTATTTCGTGTGTATTGGGGTTTCAAATACTTTTTCTTGCAGTGCAAAGGGTTGACGCGAGAGAGAGAGAGAGAGAGAGAGAGGAGAGAGAGAGAGAGAGGGGGGGAGAGTGAACCGAGAGCTGTGTAAGAACAACAACAATGGAACCTCACATGGAAGCTTCGCTGGCAGTATAAGCAAAAATAACTTGAGAAGAGAATTAGGTTTGATTTTACAATTCAATCCCTCATTAGAGAAACGTTTTTTTCGTCGAGGCCCTTGTGAATCCAAGGAATTTACATTTCATTTTATGTTTTCTTTTTAAATAAGAAAATAATTTAAAATGCAAAATGAAGTTTATTAAAAAATACAAAATGAGTTTATATAAAAATACAAAATAATCAAAAGTAATTTTGAATCTTTTTCACCTCAAAAATTTCAAAACACAAAAAATAAAAATGTCCAAACAAAATGCGTTTTTTAATATTCTTAAAACATAAATTTTAAAACAAAAATAAAAAATAAAAATAGAGGATAAAAACGCAAACCAAATGTCACTAATTTTAGAAACGCAAAATACCTGCATTTCATTCCATGATCGGGATGGGAGATTTTTTGTGCCCTCAATTGACATAAGTTTTAAATAAAAGCAGTATTTATTTAGCTTTTAAATGTCAAGATTCTATTTGGAGTAGTTTTAATGGGGGATTCATCTTCAACAAAAGTAGAAATCAGATAAGAGTCTCTCTCTTACTCTCTCTCTCTAGAATTTCTACTCCTCTAGGGTTAATGTTTCTTCTTTGTCTTCTACTTTCTCTTATTTCTTTTCATTTCCATGGCAGCTAGGGTTTCTTTGGGGAGCAATAGGCTTAGTCCCACCTTTAAGGCTCCAAATCTTGACATTGCAAGACTTCTTGCTGCTAGCTGTCGCGATTAGATCTACGTGCCAGGCCAACATGTGCGGATCGTAAGTCTTTATTGCGATATGATGCGTCCGAGATCGTTTAAATGTGAAAAAGTATTGTTTTATTTTGAAATAAGGTCTTGATTACAAGGACTAGGAGTCACCACCCAACACTTTCAAAATGAGTGTGTTGAGAAACCCGAGTTTTAATTTAAGTTTAAAAACGTTTTGATTTATGATTTTGAAATTGTGATAAAAGGCCCATTTTTAGTGACTCTCAACTTGTCTGTGCAATAAGAGATAATGGGCCTGTGAGTTCGTGTACGCACGAAAAACGTTACGTCTAAATACCTATGGATATCTAGAGTTCTTTTCCACCTCTATAGTCGTAATCTCATAGCATAATATTTAGTTTATATGATTATGGCATACAACCCATTAATGCAAATGATGTATGAAAAGCGAGGTGACTGAACTTAACTCGTGTGTGCAAGTGTAATGTAATACCTGCTTCGCAAAAATGCATCCTAGGGGATTCTATATGAGTGTGTGTGTACTGGGAATGAAATGTGAACTGAAAGATAGTCTATAAAAACTAAGGTGACCAAACTCAATCTATGCATTCAAGCTACCTACGTAGCTTGTGAAGGGATCAGGTCGATATAGTTTCAACCTAAAGTGGTCTGAACTACATGTTTGATGAGATGTGAACTAATATGTAGATGTAAGAACCTTGCTCTAAGTCTAAGTTAGCGCTCGGTGCAGATGGTCTATGAAGACCGTGAAGACCATACTTAAGCTATTTGCTCTGGCTACCTACATACCCTACTAAGGGATTAGGTCACCTAGCTCATAACCTATGGTCGAAATACGTGTTTGAGTGTTTACGCTATATGAATGCAAGAGCCTAGCTCTAAGTTAGCATCTCACGCTGATGGTCTATGAAGACTGGGGTGATCGAACTCAAGCTATTTGCTTGAGTTACTTACGTACCCTAAATAGGAATCAGATCTATGTAGCTCTAGGACAAGTTTGGGCCTCATGCAAATGTGATGTCCTAATATGTATGAAGATGCAAATGTGATCAAAATACCATGGATGGCAACTTGATTGGCCTCAGGCATAGTGAGCTTTATCATTGACCAGAGTGGGCTAAATGTATAAGGGAGTAACCGATAAGGTTAGTGCTATGTACAAGATTAGTGTGAAAGAGCCTTGCTCCAAATAAGAGAAGAATAGTTAGTGCCTAGCGTGTAGCTAGGAAATAGTCACCTGCGAAAGGAGCCTTGCTTCAAGTAAGAAGGAACAGTTAGTGCCTAGTGCATAACTAGAGGTGGAGTTTCACTCTATTGGGGAGAGATAATTAGCGCCTAGCGCATAACTAGGAAATGGAGCCTTGCTCCAAATGACAAAGAACAGTTAGCACCTAGTGCATAACTAGGAAAAGAAAGAAGCCTCGCTCAAAAAGAGAAGGAACAGTTAGCGCCTTACACATAATTGGAGGAAAGAAGCCTTGCTCCAAGTGAGGAAGAGCAGTCAGCACCTTGCGCGTGATTGAGGAAGGAGTTTCGTTCAGTTAGGGAGTTTAACTCTAAGGGAAGAGATAGTTAGGGCTTAACGCATAACTTTAGGAAGGAGCCTAATTTCAGGGATGCGCCAAGCGCATGTGGGTGAGTGTTTATCATTTGGGGAAAGGAAATTAGTTCAAATCAAGTGCTCAGTTCTTGGTGATGATGATCAAGTTTATGTGCCTACAAGATTAGTGTGATGTGAGTGATGCGGTTTCTATGATCTGATATGTTATAGGAATGCTAAATATGATAACAATTTATATTCTAACATGAATGATAGTTTAAGGATACATGTCAGATATGTCTAAGGGAAGTTATGACTTAGAAATCATTGGCTTAGCCAATCCTGAGTCATTCCTAGTCTCTAGAGCCTTGCTCACTCAGGTGAATGCTTTGAATTGATAAGTATTTGATTTCTAATTCTGTATCAAACCCAGCGGGTGTGTGTTTGCATATTTGAATGTGTCCTAGCATGTCAAGGTATGTGTTGATATGTCAAAACATTATGCACGAACCACAATGGGCTACACCGCGCGATTTATCAGTTCTTTTTAGGGTTTTTGCTATCAATATAAATATTAACATTGTATGGTCGTGTTGGTAACTTTTACCTTACGTCTTTTCATACATTTAGAGAGGTTTTATGTTGATTTGATGTGTGGAGAATGTTTTTAAGACTTGGCGGAGCATTCATAGGAGTTTTAACAATTTTCATTGTTCATTGTTTTGCATTGGATTCAATTTCGAAGTATGGTATTTTCATTTGTAGACTTAATAATATTGTCTTTTCAATTCATTGATTAGTTTAGTGATTCGTTTGTTATTATGCATCTTGAAATCATGCCAGCATAAACTTATTCTTCTTGATTCAACAAATCAAGGTAGGGTGGGTTATTACGAATAATGGGATGTGCGTAGACCTTTCGTATGGTTTGTGAAAACTCATGTGTAGATATCTACATATTTCAAATCTAATTTCATTTGTTTCAAAAACTTTTGAAAACGAAAATCCTTGACTACATTCTCTGTATCACTGGTAAGGGTTTTTGATTAAAATTTGGTGTTGATATTCTTAGACAAAACAAATTAGATTTGAACCCAAGTAATATCAAAGATATTTTTCCGGTTTTATAATCCTAAACGAGAGTATAAAATTGAGTTTTGGGAAATAACGAACTTTTAACGAATATATCTTTCCAATCTATTTGTTCCTTTACGTGAACTTTAGATTGTGATTACATACAGATCGCTTTGTGAAGTGATTAACCCACCTGAAATTGAGAGTTGAATCAAGAATCCTATTTGATAGTGTGATTGTTATGTGAATTATTCCCTTAGTTAATTAATTAGTTGCTTTGAATTTTTAAACGTGTTTTCTTCGTTTGATTCATACTTTAATTGAATTTTTCATCATTATTCATTATTCTTGTTGAACCTAAAATATTTTCTAAATTCCACTTAATTAAATAATTCTTAGTGAATTGTTTTTATTTTCTAAAACTTAGAAATTTACTATTTATCAAACTTCAGAATTTCATTGAACTTAGAATTAATAATTTTTGTCACAACCTAGAAACTAAACATCGGTTCCCTGTGGATTCGACCTTAGTCTCACCGAGTTAAAACTACACCACACACCCTTACATTTGGGGTTAGTTTAGACGTAATATTTAGAAGTGGTCTGAGTTCCTCGGGCTGAAGGCATTTTCTTAGCATAAGTAAGGTGTACATAATGTGATTTTGTTGGTTCTATATGTGAAGGTTTCTTTTTTTTGGTAAATAAATATAATTTGGATTAATTAGGAAAAAAGTTTATATGTGAAGTTTGCATAACCAACGACATGCCAATTATTTTATGTGGAAGTCTAGTGATTGAAATATCTAAAAAATGGGGGTTCCTAGTTTCGTCGGTGATTTTAAAAATTCGGGTTGGTTTTGTGTTATTTTAAAAAATGTGACTTAGTGAATTGTGGTTGTAGAGGATGTTAATGTTCTAAGTATGATTGTTGAATTGTGCTTGTTGTCATGTTGCCGTATCCGAAATCTAAATTTCCTAAAAAATGAATGAAAAGAATTTTGAAAATAACATGAACATTAGTATTTATATTTTAGAATTTAAAAATGTACAAGAAATTGAAAAAGAAAGCAAAAATCTCAGGCTCCTATAGGCCCTTTTTATTGAAGCTTGAGGTCTTGATTGTTTATTGGAGACTAATCCTTGAAGTCTTTGTCTCTGATCATTACAGCTGGTAGAGGTAGGTAGTCTACTTTACTGTCCATCAAGCCCTTCTGATATAGTCGCCTGATCATCCTTACTCTAATGTCATTTTGATGAAGCTGTTTAGGGCTTCTTCTTCTGTATAGAAACATGGAAGAGAAAATAATTTTGATGGGTGAGGGAAATAAGTTAGGTTCTCTCTCCAACATTGTGTGGCAATTTTGGAGTTCACGGCTCTGATCTCTTCCAGAGGTAGTCTGATCTCTTTTATCCAGAGAATGGTGTTGGCCCTAGTAGCCTCTATGATGTGCTTATTGTCAGGACAGGGTCCTATGTAATTGAATGATCTCTCGAATGTATAACTCACTACAATTTTGAAGTGTATCAATGGTGTAAACTAACAAGAAATGGGTTGATTGTATCAATTGTCGATGATAATCCAAATAGAATTCTTCTTCAATGTCTTTGGCAATCTCACAATGTATTCCATGTTGATATGATCATATTTCCATTAAGAAACGAGTAATGGCGGCTTCTGGTGTTCTACTTTAATCTATTGGCAAACAAGACACTTGGCCATAAATTTATTGGTGTCTTTTGTCATCTTTTTTCACTAATAATGTCAAGCCAACTCGTGGTACATCTTCGTGCTTCTAAGATGGATAGTGAACCTGAGTAATAAGACTCATGTACTATCACTTACCGAAGATCTCCACAGTCTAAAATGAACAATCTACCATAAAATTGCAACCTCTAGTTGGGACAAAGTGTCCAAACGCTCTAAGACCTATTCTACAATGATAAGTATTGAAATCCCATTGCATTCTTCACCTTGCAGCTATGCTCAATTACCTTAGCTAGTATTAGAATTGCAATGAAGAACTAATTACTCCAATGCTATCACCTTAGTCAAATTTGATTTCAAACTCATTGACTGATTCCAACATCTTCCATTCTTGGATTACCAAGCTGGCTAAGGTTGATTGTGACTTCCTATTGAGTACATTTTGCTTTCTTGAGGTGACATAGAAGAGTGAAATCAAAATTACCTAAACACCCTATCCATCGCCTTTGTCGCAAATTTAGATCGTGATGGGTAAATAGGTGCTTAAGATTCTTATGGTCAGTGAAAATCTCAAACTTCTCGACAAGGAGATGGTGTTACCATAACTTCAATGCAAAGACAATAGCAGCAAGCTCCAATTTGTGGATAGGATAGTTTCTCTTATGTGGCTTCAATGATCTTGAACCATAGGCAATCATATATTCTGACTGCAAAACACATCCTAAGCATTTCTTGGACATATAGCAATAAATTGTATACCAACACCCTTTTTAGGAACACTAAGTGCTGACATCCCATTTTTGTCTGGTACTTTGTACATTTTTTAAATTCATTTTAACAAGCATATATCCTTGTAAATATTAAATTTGATATCTAGAATATTTTTAATAATTTTTCTTGAGCTTTATACAGGGAAATTTGCTCAAATGCAGTGCCAAGAATTGTTAAGTCAAAAATAACCATTATGTCCTCAGATTCAGAACAGAGTCAAATTGAGAGCCTGGATGGAATCAAACCTATGTAAGAATTTATGAAGACATTCAAGGAGTGGAATTCAACATTTTTACATTAAAAAATTGGTCAAACTCAAGTTTCAAAGGTCAATTTTGGGGACTACATATCCACAAAGCAATATTGATCGAAGCGACCAAGCTTTGAAAAATGTTAAAAGCCCCAGAATATTCAAGACCATGTGATGGAACTCAAATTTGGGTTTAGAATGGTTAAAAAGTGTTTTCGGAAGCTGTTTCTGCATCAAAATGCTCAAAATAGCCCTTATCGGCAAAATTGCAATGACTAAGTTACAAATATCATTGGGACCTTCAAATCAAGTTAGAAGGCTTTGAAATTGTACAAAAATGTTAAGAACATGTTCCTTGAGCTAAAGGTATAGCCAGATCAGGTTTATTTGAATTTTTGGGACTCCCACTGAAGTGCCAACTGAAAATTTCATTAATTATTTATAATTTCGTAACAAAGCCTAAGAGTCATTCCAAAAGCATTTTTGGAATCCTTATATTTTATTTTAGTAGGTGGGGCCCTCCTGTGTATTGTATACCTGCAAAGGTTATAGATGGGATTTGGTAGCCTTCTCTCCATTTCAACCCATTTTAGAGTAGCATTTTTCAAATAAACATAACTTAACCTTACAAATTTCAAATCGAGTCCGGTTTTGGCCTAATTGGTCTAAATCACTTCGAAAAGTGCCTGGGAGGTCTCGAAAGCTCTCAAAAATTACGCCAAAGGTCTTAAAATTGCCCAAATCTTTAGGGGTGAAATTTGAACTTTAAAAAACATGGCTTGAGCCTTGAGCTAAATTGGCCACAGATTAAGCCTAGCTACCAAAAAGCTTGTTAAGAAAGCTTGGCGGGCTTTTTCACTTGTCTCAAATTGCGAACTTATCCACTTGACCTATTTTACGATCATATTCGCCCATGGCGCTGAGCAAATATACTCGCTTGTTTTGTTGGGCAAAAAGGACGACTAAACGGACTTGCCAAAGATTTTCACCCGTGTTGTCAGGCAAACTTGTTTGCCTAACAAAACAAACAATGTTTGTCGCCCAACGAAACGAGCAATGTTTTTTGCTTGTTTAAGCTAGCAAAACATTTGATTGGCCAAAAAGCCTATATAAAAGGGCCTCTTCCTCCTCTCATTTCCCACATTGACACCAAGACCAGTTCTTAAGGACTTTTGAAGAATTTCAGACTTCCTCTCTGTAGAATATCACGTTCGGTATTATTTTCTCTCTCTAAAAATTTTTATTATTTTGTTTTATTTGTTTAAGTGTTTTAATTAGTAGGTCAACATTTTTAGGATGAAAATATTTTTTAAGATTAAAATAAAAATTATTTTGTCATTGAAAGGTTTATATGATATTAACCAGATTGACCTGAGATGACCTTTGAAAATTCTTCATAGCATACTACCATGTTATAATACATATTTACATGTAATATTCTGTTTATGTTCTAATTTTTGCCATGTCAAAATAATGTTAAAAATGCTAAAACACTAAAAAAACATGTAAACATACATTCACGAGGGTGGAAATAGCCTTAGAAATTAAATGCTTATCAATAGAAAGTATTTACTTGAGCAATTAACCCTCCAGATAATGGAAATAGCTTAGGATTGTTTAAAGCTATTAATTTCTAAATCTAATTCTCCTGTAGAAATACTTGTGAAATATACTTTGTGAATGTAACAATATTGTGATATGAATTATCATTATACTTGACCATTTGCATAGTATCAAACCTCTAATCCACATTGCACAGACTTGACTAAATATAGAGCTAGGCTCGGGAGCAAAGCTCCTTATTTTCCGACCAAAAAGAGCAAAGCTAAGGAGCGAAGCTCCTTCCAGACCACACAGAGCAAAGCTCGGGAACGAAACTCCTTTCTCAACCAAACTAGAGAGAGTGAGGCTCTTTACTAGATCAATTAAAGCTAGGCTCAAGAAAAAATACGAAGCACTAAATCCCCTCCCTGCACGAGAGTGCACCTTAGAGAATGAAACTCCTTTGTCAAAACTATTTCCCCTAAGATCATGTGCTACGCACTAACTTGACCTTAAGAGTGAGCCTCCTAATCAAAACTAGACAGAGCTAAGCTCAAGAGCAAGGCTGTTTGTCAAAATCGCATCTAATAAAGATAGGCTAGCGAGGCTCCTTATTAGGACAAACCAAAATGAGCAAGGCTCATTTTAGGATTAAGTGCTAAGCACCATATCCGCCTATCATAGGATCATATTTCGAGGATGAAGCTCTATATAAGAGTGAGGCTTTTCTTTAGGAACCATGTGCGAGGCACTGATTCACCATCTAGCTAGGCTTCCTTTAAAGCTATGTGCTAAGCACTAACTTGTCATTTTGGCATTCTGAGAAGTCATAATTCAAACCAGCATACATGTAGTTTAGACTACTTTAGATCTAAACTACAATGACCTGATCGCTTCTTGGGGTACACGTAAGCAGCTTGGGTGCCTCACCTGAGTCTAATCACTGCTATTATCACCACTATCACCACTATTATCACCACTTCTACTACTACCATCACCACCATCACTTGGTCATTTAGACCTCCTAAACATTTCATTTCATAACATCGAAACTTATCTCAAATCCAGTTTTATTTTCTAGGAAAACTGAACCACGCATGAAATTTTAGCAGAAGATTAGTCTTTAAAACTTGCATTTAGAGTCTACCCAGCATATAGAACTCTCTAGGAAACATTATTGCCAAATAGGCAAAAACATCACTACACCCACACACGAACTACAATTAGCTTGATTCGCAACCAAGATACGTTGGCAACCAGATCAGGTGTAGCCATTTCATGTTCCATGCATCTATGCATTCAAAGTTTGAATTAGCACATCAAAAAGTGTATAAGAGTGTAATTATTAAGTGAATGTATTTATGCAATTAGCACATCAAAAAATGTATAAGAGTGTAATTATTATGTGCTAATCACACCTCCCAACCTAGACATTGCTAATCCCTAGCAATGGTCACAATAAGCATAAGGGAAAAATGGTAAGAGTCAAAATATGATCACAAAGAATAAAGGTAACATAAGAGATTATTAAACTAGAAAAAGAAACAAATAAAAAAAATACCCTTTCGTAGGAAATCACGACTACACTTAACACGTATAGCAAGCTTTTTAAACCCCCAGGCTTCCCCTACTGGACAAGTGAAGTCTCATGAGGGTTTGCAGTGATGTAGCCCACAAAAATCTAGATTGATCTCATGAATGATACCATCAATCATGTAACTCATGGTGAAATTTCAATATTAAACAAGTTACACAGTCCAAGTATTGCATATATAATCTTAATGCATATTAAACCAATCCAAATCGACCACTAAACTTAATTGTGCCAATTCATATTATCCATTCAACTTAGTAATCAAGCATACCAGTTGATGTGGCCTCGATTCAAATCTCATTAGGTTATCCACTCTTAAATGAATTCACTCAAGAAATGTTCTCTCTCATAGTTCTTATAAGAATGCAAAGATAAAGACATGCAATGAACCCAATCAAGACGTGAACGAAAGAATTAAAATGCATAGCTTCATGAATGGATATCTCAATGCATTATTAAATGAAAACACTACTCTAACCCACATAAAATGGATCAATGCATCCATGAGTATGATTCCCCTGAGGTCCATTAGGTCTTTACTAGGTTGTAGCTTGGCCTTTGAGAATTGACTAAACAATAAAGGATAGGGAATTGCAAAGTGCATGCCTAGGGATAAGATGAGTGTGCAATAAAAACTTAATTCTTTCCAACTCCTCTTTTTGTATACCTTGAATGCCAACCATGAAATTTTATTGAATTGTAACTATACTAATTTTCTCTTTCTTTTTCTTTTTCATGGGACGGAGAGCATATGATACCCAAGAAATACTATGTCTCATGCTTTTTTTTCCTCTTTTTTTCTTTTTTCCTTTTTTTTTTCTTTTCTTTTTCTTCTTCTTTTTTTTTTTTAATGAATTTCTCTTCATTTCTAACACTTCAATTACCAATTTCAATCATTATCCTTACAACACTCATCTATATTAAACAATGACACACTTAACATCGTATGACATGCAAGGGTTGGCTTAAATATATAAATGGGGCTAAAGGATTATATATGTGGCTACAAATTGAAAAAATCTTTGGTTTTTTTTTAAAGGCTTCAAATTGGCTTCAAAGGTAATTTAATCAAAGAAAGGACTAAGGCTCCAAAGATTTGAAAGATGGACTAACATCACTCCCCTATGCTCACAACAACTCATAAAATGCATTGATACAATCATACAAGCCAATGTAGTGCCTTATGTGGTTCGAGACCAAAACAAGTAATGTGATGATGCTATTCAAGGACTAGTGAGATGAACAAAAGATAGAGCATGAAATATGTAACCCTCAAAAATAAGGATAAGGTTCAAAAGCTCACAAAATAAGGTTCAAGTCTCCACTTATGTCATGGATACTCAAGTAAATAAATCTCATGAACAACAATCCTTAACACACTTTCATCCAGTGATCTCAAAGGGCATGTTCTTAAGGCATTAGGAAATTATATACTCAACTTAAATCATGCACCTTATTTTAGTATTGAAACCAAATCACTCATTACTCTCATAGAAAAAATACCAACATAAAACCAATCAAGGAAGACATGTAAGGTCCAACTTATGTTAAGTCAAATCAATTAAGCTCATATATGCTCAAATTTTGAAAAATTTTAACAATTTTTTTGCAATAAGAGCACAAATATAATCATGCGAACCGTACCCCCCAACCTAAATTGTACATTGTCTTCAATGTAACAACCATGAAGCAAATATGGATCGGTAATGTGAAAATGAGTACGATGAAGAGCATATAACCATAGCCACTTAAGGCACAAATCAATCAACCAAGCATAAGCAGAAGTCAAGCATATACCCATTATTTAAACTACTTAAAGTATTGCCTAATCCACCCCCCAACCTAAATTCTACAGCACTCCCAACTACAAGCCTATATGATCATTAGGTACCAAAATAAAAGTGCAAGATTAAGGGATAAAAAAAAGATGATATTACCTCAAGAGCTTTCTTATTTGAAGGGAAATGAGAACTATAAAAAGAAATGTTAGAAACAAGAGAAAAGAAAAATAAAGGAAAAACAAAACAAGAAAAAGTTAGTAAGTAAAAGAACATAAAACAAACTAAAATAATCAAAGAAGTGAAAGTCTAAACTAATAAGAAATAAGAAAATAAGAAAAAATAACCCTATCCCAAGCCTTACCAAATGGCTTTATCGATAATATGTTATCTTTGGACTATTGAGGGACCAAAGATAGGTAAACTCCAGGCGTGCATGGCATCTGAAACAATGTGGCCAAGTAGGGTCCATAACACCCTGGATAAGGCTCACCATGATGGTCAAATGTAAACATGGGATGCTCTAATAAACACTCAAACCAGGAAAATCTATGTATTGTTACCTCCTTAGGATATTTTGTCTCTTCCCCTACCCAAGTGTGGTCAGTCTCAGACAAGTAAGTCACTAAACCCCAAATAGGACTTTTAGGTGGGACTAAATCAAAAGATGAGAGTTGTGTATCACTCTCACTCTAGGGTGCACAAGTGAGTGTTATGGGTGAGACTGACTCCATGCAAAACTCCTCAGGCCAAGTGACATTTCCACTCTTAGAATAAGTCTTAAGACTCTAAAAAACAGCCTAAGTGATCAGGGTAAGATGAGCATTGTGCTCAGGGGTGGTGATAGGTAAGGATCATGCATTAGTGATGAGCTCCACACATATAGAACTAATGTCTTCTGGACTCTTAGTGTAAGTGAAAGAAAGTACATGGTTAAGAAAGTCCAGACCAATTAGAGTCACCATCTCAACCCTCACACCATCCCCTAAATCAGTGGTCTCCAAAGATGTATCATCATCAAACAAAGATCAATCAACTTTGGAAGTATCGGTGGGTGGTATAAGGCTTGGACAATCAATGTAAGTGCATGTTGGCTTTAATATAATAACCTTGGGCAATGCATCATCAAAACCCTTACTATTTCCGTCAAGGTCTTCAAAAGGAGTGTTACTCAATGAACTCAAGGTCACAAGGATTAGTTTCTAGAAAAACTTTAAGAAATGCGTCTAAGTCATAACAAGACTCTATGGTAGACTCTAAAGGCACTTACCAAAAAAAAAAAAAAAAGACTCTAAAGGTGGGACATCATATGCAAATAAAGTCTCATGATCATAATGTTCAGTCTACATGAGAGATGTGAGGCATGAGCATGTAGAGTCAGCATGTGATGTAGGGTCATAAGTGCTAAATGCAATTATATTCTCAATATCTCCCCCAGGTCTCATGTTCTCATAAAGAGACACGAGATAGTACCATGCCATGTCCAATGTCAGATCAAGAATCTCATCAAGAGTGTGGCGTGTGTTAGGACACAAACCATGAAAGAAACAACTCAAAATGCACACCAACTCTAAATGATGGCTTGGGTAGGATTGTAAAATATTGTTGAACCTTTTCCAACATTCATAGAACATCTCACCCTCTTTTTAATAAAAAGGTTTTAATTAAAATTGGAGGATGTATGTCCAATGGATGGTGGAAAAGTGAAAGAAAAATGCATTCAACAAATTCACCTAAGGCTGTATAGGTGAATGTATAGCATAATACCAATCTAAAGCCACCTTATGCAAAGACATAGGGAAAAAATTCTAACATAAAAACATCATCCAGGCAACATTAGTTCGATGCATACAAGCCAACTTAAAGTTTTCAAGATGGACTCGAGGGTCCTATGCTCATGCCCAAAATATAAAGGTAGCATATATGTGGTTTCTAGTACAAAGTGTGTGCCATAAAGCTCTCCTAAGTAACCAACATGTGGGTGGGTGGTGTTGGGTGAACCAGACCTGCATACATTAAAATCCATGTTAATTATTAAAATGTAAAAATTAAAGAAAAGAAATAAAAATAGAAAAACTAAGCTAGATATGCAAAATAAACTAAATGCAATGCAAACTAACTAAATGGTAAGCAAATGCAATATGATACAATGCAGAAAGAAAGAAAATCAACTAACTAAGAGAATAGAGATAGAAAAGAATATTCCCAATTGCTTGAAATAATTCAATCCTAGCTCCAAATTGTGCACAAGCAATTGCTCTCACCAGCAACAGCAACAAAATTTCTTGTCTTCTTCTCTCATTGAAGAGAGAATGAATACACCCTAAGTACAAGGTGATCAGTTGTAACAATTTAAATTTATAAAATGGTGAAGTACTTGCCATACCCATAAGAAGAGGCATCATGAACTCACAATTCTTTTTTTCTCAATTGGTAGGTGTCATACAAGAAAAATTAAGAAAAATTGTATTGAATTTTGAAAATGAAATTTGTGATGAAAAATTTAATGAAATTAAAAATAACTATAAAACGATCTTAAATCAAACCAAATCAAGTAATGATTTCCGTAGATTTTCGAGGAAAACAATGACTAATCAATTTGGTTATAAATCAAGTTCACTTGGTTGAATCTCTAGATCAAACACTTGGAGTGCAATAATCCGTATAGAATACATAAGAGTTCTAGGTGGCAATCCACATACAAAATCCTTAAGATTGAGCATGAAAATCTCAACTAACTAACTTACATATAATGTACATGAAATATACAATCAATAGTTAATCAAGAAATTTCAACTAGTAATTTCAAAGGATCTAAATAAACTAATCATTATTCATTACAAATCCAAAGAAAATTGAACACTGAAGCACAATTAAGAAGAAAAACTGATAAGTTTGGTTACAATACTTAGTTCATGAAATTAAAAACCTAAATCAAATACTTAGAGTGCATAACCTATAAAGAGTACATGCAAATTCTACATTAGCAATTCACATGCAAATCTTTCAAAAAAACACATGAGAATTCTAATTAGCAACTCATATATAATTGATATAAACTATACAAACAAGGCTTAATCTAGAAGTAACAATTGATGATTTCAATGGATTCAAACATTTCAACCATCATTCGTAGAGAATTTTCAAGAAGATTTAAACATTGAAAAGCAAAGTACCTTAAAAATCCACATACATCATCTACTCTCCTTAATTTGAATGCAAGTAAGAGAACTACTCAATCATAGATGAAGAGAAAAGAAAAACTTGAACTGAATTGAAATATGTTTACAAGAGGAATTAAAAAGAAAAATGAAATTTTCTCACTAACCAAACAAGATTGGTTTTCTCTCTCTACAACTATATAAATCTACTCTACTCTATATCTAACTATGTATATGAATGCCTAATCCTTATCTTTCAACAATTACCTTCTATTTATAGCACAACCTAATTGTTTGAAACGACTAAAGAGCCCTTAAAAATGAAAAATTACAAATATTCTGTAGAAACTCACGTGGTTTGAACCTCCGTACTTAAACAAATTTCAAACTTTAAAGTTGGGTTGCTTTCTGTGTTTTGAACCAAGGTACAAACCAATTGGTTTGAACTAAGGTTCGATCCATTTCTTGACACTTAGAAAAAATTTGAAGCTTGAATGTTGAGTTGCTCTTTGTTGCTCAAACCAAGGTGTGAACCAATTAATTTGAACCATAGCTCAATACTTAGTCAATTTTTGAACTTGAAGTTGCATTGTCCACGGTTGTTCAAACCAAGGTGTGAACCAAGGGTGGTTCGAACCAAAACTTGTTACTTAGACAAATTTAAAGCTGAAATCTTGTTTGAACCATGGTTCGCATCATTTTCATGGGTAGAAAATTTTTAAAGCTAAAATCTTGTTTGAACCTTAGTGCACACCATACCCTCCATACTTTATTTTTATCATCCTTTTTAGCTCATTTTCTTCCTCTTTTTGTCTCTCATTCATATGAGACCTTTTCACTTGTAATTTTGTGTTGATTAGGCCTTCAATTACCTAGATTTAATTCCTGAAAATTGCAATCAACACAAAACACAAGTGTATGAGAAATATACAATAAAACTAGGTCTTAAGTAAATGTATTTGTACAATTAGCACATCAAAATTTTTGTTCTGCCCTAATAAAAATTTGTAGATTCATTCTTTTTTCAACATTCTTCTTGTATTTGGCAGCATTTGTTGGGCAGTCCCATTTGGTGGTCTTATACATATCCAATTGTTGCCATAGCCGAGCCAACTGACTGAAATACTAGGTGATAGACAAATTTGCCTGACGAAGATTATCAAGAATCCCTTCTATTTCAAATGCTTCTGCTATATCTTCTTGTCCGAATGGGTTTCTCTTGTAGCATCCCAAATTTCTTGTGTTTTTCCAAAGAGAATGAAATCCTCTCTAATCTTATTAGTCATTAAATTGATCAACCAAAACATAACCATGTTATTCTTAATCTTCCAAACTCTGAACTTCGAATCTTCCTTTATTGGTTGAGGGACTGCTCTGGTAAGTTATTCATCCTTACCCTTGCCATATACAAACATTATTACGGAATGGGACCATTATAGATAGTTCTACCCATTCAGTTTGTGCTTGGTGATAAGAGATGTTGTGTTGTCAGGTCCTCCATAGTTGTTTGAGATTGACAAACTTTAGGAAGAGGAAATATCAGAGAATGAGGAGTCTTTTGAGACTAACATTTTCTATCGACAACTGATTACAGTGTTGACGATGATAGTGTCATTTGGAGAGAGAACTTCAATGATTGGGTTCACAGACTGTCAAACGCGATTGCTAAAGACTCAAGGAAGCCAACTAGGGTTGCTGAGGAAGCAATGATGACTGAGGCAACTGGAATCGTCGACTACAGTGAGGCCAATGACTACAATGAAAGAGGCGATCGGTGAAAGTGATGCTAGAGATGATGTCGTTAGAGCTGATGTAGATCAACTACACTAGAGATCGATGTTGATGATAATCGATCGATCACAAACAATCAATGATCTATCGGCTTTTACACTCGATGATCAATCAACTATGAACAATTTGGATAAGCAATCAACTTTATATGAACGATCAATTTTGGCGATCGATTATGAGCAATCAATTCTGGCTCTAGATGATTCTGGCAACCAATTCTGGTAATCAATGAATTGATTTTGGATCAGTAGATGATTCTAGACGATTCTAGATGAATCGATTCTGGACAAACAATTGATTTTAGCAATCAATGAACAAATGATCAATTACGAATAATTGACACTGAAATGATTGATTGGGTGAAGGGTGAGGATATAATCAAGCCAAACATTGATAAGATTAGCAGAAAAACCAATCAAACAAGAATGGATTAGCAAGTGACTTGCTCTGATACCATGAAGAATATTGAGAGAGAAGTCTTGTATCGTAAAGGATTTTACCCCTCAAAAAAATGAAACTAAGTTCTAATTTTATGCATGCTATCAGGAAATTAAAACTAAATCAAATCCTCTAAGAAAGGAAACTAATTCAAAATTTAAAATTTCTCCTAACAGTTATATTTCTACACATCATTCTTCTCAGTCTAATCCTACTATTTAGCATGCTTTGGCTGGACTTTGTTGCTGCTGGTTGGGGTTTAGTCACTTGAAGACGCAACCCATTTTACCAATTGTTGCACTCTTTTGTGCAGCATGTTTGCCGTGTGTTGTTCTTTTATTGCTAGCGTTGCGGTATTGATTTGGTATCTTAGAGCTTTGCTTTTTAGATACCTCTTCAACATTATGTTTGAAGTTAAGCTTAGTTGAGTTTAGTTTTAATTTTATTGCGTTGTACTTCATTGAAATAAGGATTTTTGTCATTTTCATTGCCTAGTATATGATTATCAAAGCTAGTTGATTGAGCTTTAATGTAATATCAGGGGTATGCACCATAGTTTTTTTTATTTATTTTGTTATTAATTTAACTATTTCTTACCTTTCAAAAAAAGAAACAAAATTAGAATTGTTTAAATGTATATAATATACTATATTATATTAAATGGGTATCTGATACCCTTAAAGAATAACGAATACTGGATATCGGGTACCCTATAGAAAAATCCCAAACTAATTCCAAAATCGTACCGTATTAAATTTTAATCCCAAACTCATCCTAATTCTATTAAGGTATTGCCCAACAGGTTTAGCTGGGTCGAGACCCTCTTGTACTCGTCGTATTGACATTCCTATGAAAACTTAGCAACTTGTATAGAAAGACTACCGGATAATACAAACAAGCTAAGGTATATTAGCCAAAGAGTTCACCTTGAATAAAGTCAAGCTGGAGATCAAACTACTTAGATAACTAGAACACTTGGACCTAGAAAAGAAATTGGCAGAGTTTCCTCGAGATCTCCCTGAATATAAAAACGAGTACCATCTAGCAAGAATGCTGTTAAATGCTTCTGCTAACAATTGTGGCATGATGACAGGATAACCAATCCATCCTAAGATTGACATCAAAAGTAGTCATACTGATTACACTTGAAAAGTGTAATTACAAACTCTATATTTAGATACATTTTAATGCATTTGAATGGTTAAATTTAAAGTTTTGACATTATTTTGTAACTTACAAGTTTTATCATCTTATTTGTAGGGAAATGAATGAGAAAAGCAAAGTTAATAGTGTTGGAGAAGGCTTAGAAGACGAAAGAAAAGTTATGGTTCAAGCTTCACCAAGAATGGTTTGGACCAACCCAAGGACTTAGAGTGAAAGAGAAAGAAAAATGGAGCAACCAAGGTTCTGGGGTCCGGACCCCTCCTCAAACGGTCCGGACCACAGTGGATGAATTTGGAGAAATTGACATTTTGTGGTCCGGACCCCTTCCCAAAGGGTTCGGACCCCAGCAAAGCCCTAGGCGTGTGCTTTTACTTTGTTTCTTTTAGGATTTATTTATTAACCTCTATATATTCATCTTGAACGATTGAAGAAGGGACTCTTTTTCTTCCTTATTCTTTTTAGCTTAGATTTTAAGAGTTTTGAGAGTTTTTACATTGTTCTGAGAGAAGGTTTATGGAGTTGTTCGACGTTTGTTTGTTCCTCGCTGCACTACTCTTTCATTACGTAGTTTCAGAGTTACTTTCCGTGTAAGTTGATTTTCGTTTCATTAATTTAATATATGATTTATTGTTCTCAAGTGGTAGATCAAATGTTCATGCTTATGTTTATTGCTTTCATTATGTTTAAAATCATGTTAGCATAGAAACCCTAGTTCTTGATTCACGAATCAAGGAAGGGTAGTTCATGAAACACTTTGGGGTGTACGTAGATCCTTCGCATGGGTTGCGAAAACAGATGCGTAGGGTTTCACGATTTTAATACCCATTTTTACTTGTTTCGAAAACATTCGAAAACAAAAATCTTTAATCATATTCGTTTGAAATCACTGATACTGGTTTTTGGGTTAAATGTTCTTTACACTTTTGAAACAAGTTGAAAATAGGATTCAATTTCAATTTTGATTTCGTTTGTTTAGAAAACCTTCGGAAACAAAGATCTTTAACCATATTCACTTGAAATCACTGGTACTGATCTTTGATTTTAATGTTTTTAACACTTTTTAAACAAAACCCTAATTCATAATTGAACCTAAACACCCCAAAGTGAGGTAGTGAAATACCTGGATTTGTGAGTTGAATCAAGAACCTTTTTTACTCTCAAGTTTCACTATGCAATTTAACTCTTTGCAATATTTAATTTTCCTTGAATTTTAGAATTTAATTTGAATTTAAATTTAAAAATTGAATTGCTAAACTTCCTTAATAGAATTAATTTAATTTTAGTTTAAATTCTGATTCTACAAAACCTTAGGATTTATTCCCAATTGAACATCAAACCTTAGTTGCATTAAGTTTTAAATTTCTCTTTTATCCTAGAAACTAAATAACATAAGCTCCTTGTGAATTCGACCTCGGACTCATCGAGTTAAAACTACAACTGCCCTCTTGCACTTGAGTGGTAGAACCCGAACACATTTCAAGGTCGGTCAAGTTTTTGGCACCGTTGCCGAGGAGCCAAAATTTAGTTTTTAAGTTGTTTCTATTTTTATTCTTAATTCATTTTAGATAAGTTTATTTCTCTTTAAAAAAAATTTTTGAAAATCCAAAGTTTTTGAAGTGTATGCAACTTAGATCAGGTAGGGTAATTATAGCAGAATCTGAGCTAGTAGACCCTTATCTTCCTGAATCTCTTTCCACGAATTCATATTCCACAATTTCATTTACCACTTCATCCTTTCAATCAATGGTTGATTTAAAAGGGGAAGGTAGTGAACATGGGGATAATGAACCCCAAGAGGTTCCTAGTTTTGTTCTTTTGAAAGAGCGTCTTAACCCTGTAAGGCAATCTACACCTTCCTACATAGTTTTACCTTTCAATGGGGGAAACTTCATGGTTAAACCAGGAATTATTCAACTTTTGCCTACTTTCCATGGTTTATAATCTGAAAATCCCTATAACCATCTTAGAGAGTTTGAGGAAGTTAGCAATACTTGTGTTGAGAACAATGCCAATGAGGATGTAGTACCGTCTTCAACTGTTTCCCTTTTCCCTTAAGGACAAAGCTAAATCTTGGCTTTATTCCCTATGTTCACGTTCTATTGGGACGTGGCGTGAAATGCAAACTCAGTTTTTAAAGAAATACTTCCTGACTCAGAAAACTCAACATTATAGACGACAGATTACCACATTTTCATGCAAACCTAATGAAAACTTCTATCGAGCCTGGGAAAGGTTCAAAGACATTTTAATGGCTTGTCCTCACCATGGTTTTGAGACATGGAGAATAGTAAGTATTTTTCATGAATCTTTAACCCCTAGTCTTAAGCAATTAGTAGCTACCATGTGTAATGGAACTTTATTTGATAAGACTGCGAAGGAGGCCATTGATTTCTTTGACATGGTGGCTGAAGATTCCAATGATTGGGAAATAGGACCTCATTCATCCTCTGAGCATAGGAATTCTATACCTAGTGGTCAGTTAACATTAAGTAAGAGTGATGATTTGAGAGCTGGAATAGCAGCATTACAACATAAGTTAGATTCTCTTGAGCTCAAGCAGAAGGAGAAATTGGTTGAAGCTCAAATGATATGTAGAGCATGTGACCAAGTGGGGCACGATCCTAATTCATGTCCCGAGGTTCCTCTGCTCAAAGAGATTGCTTATGGTCAGGCTTACATTAACAACTCTCAGAATCGACCATTTCAAAATAGGGGTCAAGGTAATACCACCTACCCACAAGGTGGGAATGTTAAGTACCAATGGGGGGAATCAAATTTCCAACGCTTATCCCCAGGGTGGAAGAATCCTCCTAGCTTTGGGGGAAACCAACCATTCCAACCTCTCCCTTTACCACCACCTCAATATCAACAGCCCAATCCTGTTGCATTTCAACCGCCCCAGAATAGATCCTTTGTGGAATCTATGCAACAATTTGTGCAACAACAAGTGATTATTAATGACAATGTGTCTAGGGCTTTAGAAGATATTAGAGGGCAAGTCTCTAAGATTACGTAAGCTATGAGTATTAGTCCAAATAGTACACTTCCTTCACAGACTTTCCCAAACCCGAAAGGTCAAGCAAACATTGCTAAATCCTTTACTTCTTGTACTACTTCATATGCATAGGTGCAATCTATCACCACTTTAAGAAGTAGGAGGGAGATTCACAAACCTAATGATCCTAGAGTTAATGCACCAGATATTAAATTAGGAATAAAAGGTAGTGAGGAGGTAGAAAAGCCGAGTGAAGTAGAGGGTAAGAAAGAGAAAGAGGGAGAAACCAGTAATAATGAGAAGCCAATAGTTGAGAATAAGAATGGTGAAAAAGAGGCAAAGAGGAAGGAGAAAGTGAAAGAACCTATTGTGGGAACTTCGGGTAGGCATGAGAAAGAAATAGATAGTTACACACCTCAACCACCTTTCCCTCAAAGGTTGGGAAAGGGAAAAAATGAGATGTTGAATTCTGAGATTTTGGAGGTTTTTAAACAAGTTAGAATTAACATTCCATTACTTGAGGCTATTGAACAGAATTCGTCTTACGCTAAGTTTCTTAGGGACATGCGCATTGTTAAGAGAAAGCTCAATGTCAAGGAAAAAGCTTTCTTGACTGAACAAGTTAGTGCCATTATTCAGCGTGATACACCTCTCAAATATAAAGATCCTGGTTGTCTAACAATTTCATGTGGAATAGTGGATCACATCATTGATAAAGCTCTACTTGATTTAGGTGCTAGTGTCAATTTATTACCTTATATGGTTTACAAACAATGAGAATTAGGTGAGCTGAAACCTACTAGGATAACTTTGCAATTGGTTGACCACTCAGTCAAAATGCCAAGAGGTATAGTAGAGGATGTGTTAGTTCAAGTAGACAAATTCTACTTTCCCGCTGATTTCATAGTTTTGGACACCCAACCTGTTCAAAATCCTTCCCATTCCATTCCAGTGATCTTAGGTAGACCATTCCTCGCTACTACTAATGCTGTGATTAATTGTAGAAGCGGGGTTATAAAGCTATCTTTCGGAAATATGACCGTAGAAATTAACATTTTCAAGGTAGGCAAACAAATGGGAGAATTTGAGGATGTTTGGGAGGTGGATGTGATTCATGCTTTAAGTGAGGAATACTTTGAGAAGAATTATATCGAGGACCATCTAGAACGAGCGTTAATAAGAAGTGAAATGTGCGAGGCTTTAGATGGAGAGAACTCTGTGGAGAGTGACGAAGTGATAAGTTATAGAGACGAGGTTATGGCAATTAATAGTTGGGTACCTGTGTTTGAATCTTTGACACCATCCTTGATTAAACCCAAGCCACCAGTGGAATGTCCTCCGTGTCCCCCTAGGAAACCTTTACCCAGCGAACTAAAATATGTATTCTTAGGAGAAGGTGAGACATTCCCAGTGGTTATTTATTCAAGGTTAGAAGAAGTTCAGGAAAAGAAGTTAATAGAAGTCTTGAGTGCTCATCGAAAGGCCCTGGGATGGACAGTGGCTGATCTTCGAGGTATTAGTCTCTTAGTGTGTACTCATCATATATACCTTGAAGATGAGGCCAAACCAGTAAGGCAAATGCAAAGAAGACTAAACCCCAACATGAAAGAAGTGGTAAAAGGGAAAGTGCTTAAATTGCTTGATGTGAGTATCATTTACCCTATCTCTGACTCAAAGTGGGTGAGCCCCACCCTAGTGGTTTCTAAAAAGTCTGGTGTCACTGTAGTGGAGAATGAGAAAAGAGAGTTAGTACCTCAACGCACCCAGACTGGGTGGCGTATGTGTATTGACTATAGGCGGTTGAATGCAGTAACACGTAAGAACCATTTCCCACTTTCCTTTCTAGACCACGTACTTAAGAGAGTAACGGGAAGATCTTTTTACTGTTTTCTTGATGGATTCTTGGGGTATAATCAAGTTGAGATAGCACTTAAGGACCAAGAGAAAACCATGTTCACATGCCCGTTTGGCACTTTTGCATATAGGCGGATGCCATTTGGGTTATGCAATGCACCTGCGACCTTCCAAAAGTGTGTAATGAGCATCTTTAGTGATATGGTTGAGCAATTATTTGAGGTTTTCATGGATGATTTCTCCATATATGGGGATACTTTTGATGAGTGCTTGACCAACCTTGAAGAGGTGTTAGTACGATGTGAGGAGAGTAACTTGGTGTTAAACTGAGAAAAGTTCCATTTCATGGTACAACAGGGAATTGTTTTGGGGCATATAGTATCATGTCGAGGAATTGAAGTAGACAAAGCTAAAGTGGAACTTATTCAAAACCTACCTACCCTCGATGTGTGAAGGACGTAAGATCGTTCCTGGGACATGCTGGATTTTACCAGCGATTCATTTAGTCCTTTAGTTCCATTGCCCGCCCCTTATGCTCTCTATTGTCTAATGATGTTCCATTTGATTGGACAACATCATGCCAGGAGGCATTTGATAGACTTAAACAATTGCTTACCACTACTCCTATTATGCAAAGCCCAGATTGGTCTCTACCATTCGAGCTTATGTGCGACGCTAGTGATTTTGTTGTGGGTGCAATTTTAGGGCAACGAAAAGAAAGAAAACCTTATGTTATTTACTACGCTAGTAAGACCTTGAATGAAGCTCAAGTTAACTATACTACCACTAAAAAAGAGCTTCTAGCGGTAGTTTTTGCCCTAGATAAGTTTAGGTCGTATTTGGTAGGTTCTCACGTCACAGTGTTTACAGACTACGCAGCCTTGAAATATCTTCTTTCCAAACAAGAGGCAAAACCCCGTCTAATTAGATGGATACTGCTCCTCCAAGAGTTTGATTTGGAAATCGAGGACAAGAAATGAGTAGAGGATGTGGTAGCTAACCATTTGTCTAGGCTACCTTATCTTATGTCTGACTCTAGTGACCTACCCATTAATGAGTATTTCCCTGATGAGCATATTATGCATATTAGCACCAATCCTCCCATCCAACCTCCTTGGTATGCAGATATAGCCAATTTCTTAGTGACTGGACAGATGCCTTCACATTGGACAAAGATTGACAAAGGTAAATTTTTACGTAGAGTTTGTAATTTCTTTTGGGATGAACCTTACCTGTACAAATATTGTCCAGATCAAATTGTGAGGAGATGTATTCCTGATAATGAGTTCCTTAGTGTTATAGAGTTTTGTCATACTTTAGCTTGTGGAGGCCACTTTTCTTCAAAGGAAACCACTGCTAAGATCCTACAAAGTGGTTTTTGTTGGCCTTCTATGTTTAAAGATGTGCATAACTACTGCACGAGATGTGACCATTGCCAACATTTAAGAGCCCTGTCTAGGCATAATGAGATGCCCCAAAACCCTGTGATTATCTTAGAAATTTTTGATTGTTGGGGGATAGATTTTATGGGGCCATTTCCTAATTCGTTTGGTTTTGAGTACATTTTAGTGGCCATAGACTGTGTCAAAATGGGTAGAGGCCATTGCCACTCGCACCAATGACCATCGAGTGGTGGTCAAGTTCTTAGAAGAACATATCTTTTCTCGTTTCGGGATGCCACGAGCAATCATTAGTGATGAAGGTAAGTATTTTTGCAATAAACCCGTTGGTATCCTAATGCGTAAATATGGTGTGATGCACAAAGTGGGAACTGCTTACCACCCACAAAATAATGGCCAAGTTGAATTAGCAAATAGGGAGATCAAAGCAATTCTTGAAAAGACTGTTAATCCCACCAGAAAAGATTGGTTTTTAAGACTTGTGGATACATTGTGGGCGTACCGGACGGCTTATAAAACAATCTTGGGTATGTCTCCCTATCGTCTTGTTTTTGGCAAGGCTTGCCACTTACCCGTTGAGATGGAACATAGGGCCTATTGGACAATCTAGCAATTTAATGAGTATAGATGATGCTGGTGTATTTTGAAAGCTTCAACTCAATGAACTTGAAGAATTAAAAAATGACGCTTTTGAAAATGCAAAACTTGCCAAGGCTAAGATGAAGGAATTGCAAGATAAGCATATTCGTAGGAAATCCTTCCATGTTGGCCAAAAGGTTTTGATGTATGACTCGAGGTTACATATTTTCCCGGGAAAGCTCCGATCTAGGTGGTGTGGACCTTTTATCATCCTTTCCATCTCAGGTCATGGTGTGTGCGAGGTTCACAACCCACAAAATAATATCACTTTCAAGGTTAATGGCCATCGTCTCAAGCTGTACTTAGAAAACTTTGTGGCGGAAATTGAAACGTGGGATCTTTTAGATCCCTCCCCTTACGAGTGAAATGGAATTAGGACGTGGTTGTGGTTGTATCATAGTTAGGATTAATCATAGTTAGGATTAGGATAAGTTTTCTTTTTCTTCTCTTTGTTTTAGGATTTTTATTTTTGAGTTTAGGTATTTGTTGGGTAATTAACACAACATAAAGTAGTAGAGTGTCTCATTCTGTGGTCCGGAACCCCTAATCAAATAGTGTGGACCACAATGAGCTGATTTAGCTAAAACTTGTAGAGGAGACCCTTCTGTGGTCCGAACCCCTTGCCAAATGGTCCAGACAACAGCAAGCTTGATTGGCCAAAAGTGGAGAGGACCATTCTGTGGTCTGGACTGTCCGCAAAAGGGTCTGGACCCTGCAACCCGATTAAAACCCCCTTCGGCCACTTCAAATCTCACATTTCATCTTCCAAACTCCAAATCCTCTCAAGCCCACTTTCAATATTTGAAGAATCCTTCGAGAATTGGCTGTCCCAAGGTCCATCTAAGTGATTTTCGACCTCAATCTTCTTGTTCAAACTTCATAAGGTATGCTTCTTCTTCCATTCGAGCCCTAGGTTGTTGTTTGTTCATTCTTTTTGAACCCAAGCTTCAAAGCACTAAGGGTTCTTGATTTGTGTCTTCATAAAGCTTTATTTGGTGTTTTTTTTTTTTTTTATGTTAGGTAGACATGAATCTCTCATTTTGAGTGATTCTCTTCCTACCCTATCACTTTCTTTACCGTGGGTCACAATAGGGTCTAAGGGTTCAAAGAACCCTCAAACTCTAGCTTGGTTTTGGATCTTCCTATCTTCAAAATCCTTTTCTTGCAAATGAAATTAAGAATCTTTTGATTAAGTTAATGTATGGTGCTAGAGGACCCATCTTTGGTGGAAGGGTGTATAGCCACCAAGTTTATGGCATTGACCCATTCATGGTGAATGGTGAATGGTCACATGGACCATTTTCATTACATACATTCATCCTAGTTTCAAGTCTCAGTTTTGTTTCATAGAATGGGCCACTGAACTTGTGTGGACATAGGGATTGAGAAATGGTTAATTGAATTATTTCTTTGAATTTTTTTGTAGCTCCTATGGCTCCAAGAATGAAAAGACCTGCAAATAGACAATTAGGGTCAAGTTCATTTGATAGGATTAGATTCTGGATGGAGGAGGCTGATAAAAGATATGATGACACTTGGTCACGTAAGTCAGTGGTGATTGAGAGATTTTGGCAAATTGATCATTTTAGGAGAGAAGTGTTTATGCTTGAGCAGAATTTTGAAGGCAGGCAATGGCTTAATGTGGCAAGATTCCATGCTCATTGTATATTAGATTTAGTAAAGGAATTCTTTGCCAATTTTAGAGAGGGGTCTATTATCAGAAGAAGAGGTAGGGAACACATTGTTAGTTGGGTTAAAGGGGTTGAGATTACCTTAACCCCTGATGACTTTGCACAAGTTTTCCAAATCCTTAAAGTTGAAAACCCAGAGTTCACTTATCCTTTTGAAGGGACTCCATCATTCCTTGCTGTAGCTTCTGATATCTTGTTAGCAGGACATGAATGGGGTGCAAAGTATAGGAAGCCAATGTCTATACTTAAGGACAAATATTGGGCACTGCACATGTTTTCTTGCACAAACCTGTTGCCTCAGAATAGGAACTCTGATTGCACCCGCATTAGAGCTAAATTGATTTATGCTATTGGGATGGGATTGACAATTGACTTGCCTTCCTATTTTTGGCACCAAGTGGCGCACACCTATGAGCACCCTAGTGCTTTAACTGCATTACCTTTAGATAAAGCGCTCACAGAAATATTCAGAAGGAAGGGAGCCTGTATTACTGATGATTTACCCATAGCCGCTGGTTTGCACCCTTTCAATATCACGTCTTATATCAAATCCCGAGGCATAATCTCCCAAAAGAAGAGAAAGGTAGATGAACCTGAAAGTCAAGGTGAACCTTCACAAGCATCAGATGAGCCAGAAGAAGATGAGGATGAGGTTACTAATGAAGACTTAGCTGATCAAATAGGAGCATTGGTTGAGCGTATCAGTGTTATGGAGCAAAATCAGGAAGTAGACCACCAGCTTCTTCAGTGCATCCACCAGAGCTAGCAGACCCATGGACACCTCCTACAGAGTGTCTTGGACTACATCAGAGAGTCTCATCCACCTCCGCCTCCTCAATGATTGTTATTTTCTTATCTTTTTGAGAGTTTAGGAGAGAGAGATTTATTGTTTTATTTATTGCTCCTAAAACTCTGTCATTCAATTTATTTGAGACAGATTTATATTTATGTTTAACTTTGTCATTTTGATATTTTTGCTTAATCATGTTTACTTATTACCTCTTGCTGTCGTTCAAATTGTTCTTTTTTATTTTTACTTTATGATTTTGATTACCTTTGTTCTTCATATCTTATTTTGTATACTCTTTGAAAAGAACAGGTACATCAAGTCTGGTTCTAACCATGACCATTTTAATCAGAAGAATAATTTTAACATGTTAATTGGGCACAAACGTAAATGGGAAGCAACACCCTACCTATCTAGTGATAGTGAATCTGAGAGTTCTAAAGTTAACTGTGAATGGTGGCCCGAGAGATTTTTTAAAGAGTAATTCCCTACCTTTGCCACTTATATATCCCCCATTGATGCATGTAACCCCTGACCAATTACTTGATGGCCAATGGTGGAATGAAGTTGACCTTGAACTCCTGTTAGAGATGGAATGGGTAGAGGTAACTGTAGCTAATGAGTGGTTAGATGCACCTTCTTATGCCACAGACACTGACACCAGTATAGAGTCTGACTTAAGTTCTTTGTCTGAATATACTGATATGCCATCTTTAGAAGATATCCCTGACATAGAAAGGGTTGACACTACATGTAAGAAGGGTATTGCAATTCCAAATGAGTTAGACCAAGATGAAGCTTTTGGTACTGCTTTGCAATTTCTTTTTGCATCTCATCAGCTTTTAGAAGACAACACGAGGTAATATCTTTCTTTTCTTTATTCATATTTATTCTTCTATTTGTTACGTTATTCATTTTGCTAATACATTTAACCAAAAAAAATTAATTTCTTTAATCTAGGTTGGGGGGAACATATTTAAATGAAATTAATAATAGGTGCATGTTTGTTTTAGTTGTGCTATGTTTTTATTTATGCCTTTTGTGACTATCATTTCATGCTCATCATCATGTTCACTTTGCACACTACGGACCCACATATGCATCATGGTTCTCACATTGAGGACAATGTGTTGTTTAAGTTGGGGGGTAGAGCTCGCATGATGATCATTTGTGTGAAAATTGTCAAATTTTGAAAAATTTCGAGAATTTTGAGCTTAAACATATGACTTAGCACATTTAAACTTACATATTTCCTCTTTGGTTTGGTTGATTGTGGATTAGAGTGAAAGAGTGATAATTGAATTTTGTTCAAACTTCGATAGGAAACTTAGTTCAAATTGAATGTGTCATTACCTTGTGCAAATTTTTGACTATCATAGAAAAAAACTATGTGCTTACGAGTAGATTTTGTTTAATATTGGTTAATTGAGCATTCTTGGATTAGGTGGAGACTTACACCCCTATGGTGAGCTTTTGAGCCTCTTATTATTTTCTTGAGGGGTTGCACATGATCATAGCTATGTTACTCTTCACTATGAATTTCCATGCACCAATTGCATTACACACACTTGCATGAGTATCCCTTGGTACATTATGAGTTGTTGCAAGTTTAGGACATGATGCTAGGCCTTCTTTGTTATTTTGAGCCTTTTATCTTTCTTGATATGAAATTGTCCTAGGAACCAACTTGAAGCCTCATAATAAAGTGTGTGGTAAATTTTTCTCTTCTTGGTTCACCTCTCACATGTTGCCCCTTACACCCTATCACACACTTTTAGCCTTACCCTCATATGTCTTGGGTTAAGAAAGTGCCTCAAAGTCTAAGTTAGGAATGTAGGATTGGGAATGTAAGCTTTTGAGAAGTAAAGGGAGGATGAATGTTGGGATGAGAATGTATGTGTAGTTTTCAATTCAAAAAAAAAAAGAGAGAAAAAAGAAAAAAATTAATTAATTATTATTACTCCTTTGGTATATGAAATTGTGGGACTTATATGTTGTTTGCAATATTTGAAATTGTCCCATGGGTAGTATTTAGCACGAATGAGTTTTTTTTTTTTGTTGGGATATTTGTTGGGTTGGAAAGAAAATGGGTAGTTTGGGATGTTTGTGCACTTAAAACACCTTTATCCCAAGGCATGTGCTTTGACTTCCATATCTTCCATTGTAAACCATTACCCATGGCCAAGTTACAACCAAAATAAAGACCTAGTGGATTCTAAGCAAGCAACTCTTGTATTGTGCATATAGTGGTCTTGTGTAGAGTGTGTAGTGTGATTTCTTACATACGCATTGGAATATTTTCGTGAGCTGTCCACTTTGATCTTTGACTCAATTCATTCACTTATTCATGGGGTTATGTGCAACTAGGATAGCATTGTATGCTATAGGTATGAGTGAACCCTAAATGAGTGAAATCCTTTGTTTATGAGTGGAATCTTGTGAGAATTTGAAGTCAAAACTTAGTTCCATTTATGCTCATGAAACCATGTTGAATGAATGAAACAATTTTGCACATATGTTCTTTATATTTGATAGTCCATGCATTCACGCTTAGTGCAAGGGAATCACACAATAGATTTGGATTTTGTGACTTATTGCATTTGAGCCTAACTCAATTTGATCTTGATCACTTTTTGACACTTTGAAACCATGCCATAGAATTTTGTGGGTAGATTCCCTGCAAACTCTCACGAGACCTTACTCGTCCACTAGGGGAAACCTAGGGGTTTAAAGGGCTTGCTGCATGTAACTAAGTATAGCCGTATTTCCAACGAAAAGAGAAATAAGGTAGCATTTGCATTTCATTTTAATAAAGTTATTGCTAGGGACTAGCAATGTTCAAGTTGGGGGCTGTGATTACACTTGAAAAGTGTAATTACAAACTCTATATTTAGATACATTTTAATGCATTTGAATGGTTAAATTTAAAGTTTTGACATTATTTTGTAACTTACAAGTTTTATCATCTTATTTGTAGAGAAATGGATGAGAAAAGCGAAGTTAAAAGTGTTGGAGAGGGCTTAGAAGACAAAAGAAAAGTTGTGGTTCAAGCTTCACCAAGAATAGTTTGGACCAACCCGAGGACTCAGACCGAAGGAGAAAGAAAAATGGAGCAACCAAGGTTCTGGGGTTCGGACCCCTCCTCAAACGGCCTGGACCACAGTGGATGAATATGGAGAAATTGACATTCTATGGTCCAGACCCCTCCCTAAAGGGTCCGAACCTCAGCAAAGCCTTAGGCACGCATTTTTACTTCGTTTCTTTTAGGGTTTATTCATTAACCTCTATATATTCATCTTGAACGGCTGAAGAAGGGACTCTTTTTTCTTCCCTATTCTTTTAGCTTAGATTTTGAGAGTTTTGAGAGTTTTTACATTGTAGGTTTATGGAGTTGTTCGACATTTGTTTGTTCCTCGCTGCACTACTCTTTCATTATGTAGTTTCAGAGTTACTTTCCGTGTAAGTTGATTTTCGTTTCATTAATTTAACATATGATTTATTGTTCTCAAGTGGTAGATCGAATGTTCATACTTATGTTTATTGCTTTTGTTTTGTTTAAAATCATGTTAGCATAGAAACCCCAGTTCTTGGTTCATGAATCAAGGAAGGTTAGTTCATGAAACACTCTGGGGTGTACGTAGATCCTTCACATGGGTTGCGAAAACACATGCGTAGGGTTTCATGATTTTAAAACCCATTTTTACTTGTTTCGAAAACATTCGAAAATAAAAATCTTTAATCATATTCATTTGATATCACTGATACTGGTTTTTGAGTTAAATGTTCTTTACATTTTTGAAACAAGTTGAAAATATGATTCAATTTCAATTTTGATTTCGTTTGTTTAGAAAACCTTCGGAAACAAAGATCTTTAACCATATTCATTTGATATCACTGATACTGGTTTTTGGGTTAAATGTTCTTTACATTTTTGAAACAAGTTGAAAATATGATTCAATTTCAATTTTGATTTCGTTTGTTTAGAAAACCTTCGGAAACAAAGATCTTTAACCATATTCGCTTGAAATCACTAGTACTGATATTTGATTTTAATGTTTTTAACACTTTTTAAACAAAACCCTAATTCAGAATTGAACATAAACACCCCAGAGTAAAGTAGTGAAATGCCTAGACTTGTGAGTTGAATCAAGAACCCTTTTTACTATCAAGTTTCATTATACAATTTAACTCTTTGCAATATTTAATTTTCCTTGAATTTTAGAATTTAATTTGAATTTAAATTTAAAAATTGAATTGCTGAACTTCCTTAATAGAATTAATTTAATTTTAGTTTAAATTTTGATTCTGCAAAACCTTAGGATTTATTCCCAATTGGACATCAAACCTTAGTTACATTAAGCTTTAAATTTCTCTTTTATCCTAGAAACTAAATAACATAGGCTCCCTGTGAATTTGACCTCGGACTCACCGAGTTAAAACTACGACTGCCCTCTTGCACTTGAAAGGTAGAACCCGAACACATTTCAGGGTCGGTCACATACCCAGGAGGATAACATCACAGCTAAATAAAGCATTTCCAAATTAATTCACAGAGGAACAACAAACTTTATCAATGGCAACATCAGCCCCCAAGGGCAAAGAAATGATTAAAGGAACTTCCATCTTCTCTATCTCCAATTTCAAAGCATTTGTACAATCACATGACATAAAAGAATAAAAAGTTGCATCATCAACTCCTACCATTTTGGGCTCCTTCATGCATCCCTGAGCGTGTACTCATCCCTTAAGTCCCATTATTTCCATGACCATCTACCTCCTTAAGCCCTTAGTTGCTTCTACCTTTGCTTCGATAAATTCTGCTCTTGTTATACTGGTGCTAGATATCCTTGATATGGTCCTTGTGGTCTAAATCCCTGTTATTGACCAGAATTTATAGGCTAAGGCTAGAAATGATAAGGAATCATATTCTACTCCTATGGCGGTCCGCCTGCTCTCGTTATCGAAAATGTTTCTTGTATGTGCCCTAGCTACTAACAATTATAACACACTTATAGTGCAGGAAGATGTCCTTGTGGCCTAGATTGCTAAATTTACTAGTAAGGCAATCGCTAATACTGTCCTCATAAAAATTTCTAGGTATGTTATTGATTATTATCCTTGCGGTGTTTCTACCTATCTCTACCATACTGCTCTTGTGATGAAAATAGGTCGAAAGGTCAATCTTCTTTTTGTTTTGATCCACTACCTTTGTTAGAGATCCCATGAATGTGTGCTGCCTTAACCACCTAAAAGTAGGTAGTATACATCACTTTGACAATCTTGCAATGAATATCCATCCGCAAACCCCACATGAATTGATTGACCTTCTCTGTACCAATCAAAATTGAGTTGTTGGCATTCTTGTAAGCTGAAAAATGCAACCTTGTACTCCTAGACTGGCATCCCTCGGTACTTCTAGTTGAAACATTCCCTACTCTTAGGATCCTTATTGGATTAGGGAAAATAATGCTCCACAAAAAGCTACTTGAATCTGTCCTAAGTCATTGCTACAACATTCTCTCTCCCTTTAATAAAATCCCACTAGTCTAACGCTGTTCCTTTCGGTCAAAAGGTGGTCAATCTTACTTTGGTTGCAATATTAGTGACTTCCACTACCTCCAAAATTCTAGTAACCTATTTGATCTAGTGCTCGACGATAGTAATATTTACCTCTCTACTAAATATTATTAGATCATAGCAAAGAAAATTCCTCATCTCATCATCTAGTCTTCTAACTATGGGTGTTGAAGTTGCGATGCGTATGATAGGTGCAGCTAGTATCGCTAGTTTTCGTTGATTCCATATAAACTAAGACATAGCTATCACCATTTGCTAGGTAAACTGAACAAAGGCTAGAATTTACAGACTGGAGTTGTATCACGATTATCCTTGGTGTTATAAGCGATAATAGTTGCACATCTTGCCCTGCTATATCATCTACCGATAACACTAATGTCGATTGATTCACAAATGACAATTAGTCAGTGGAAACAAACAAAGCCCAAATTCTTAGAAACCCTAGTAAATTTAGAACCTGGTACTCTAACACTAAACTGTCATGCTTGGGTTTCCTAGAGGTGAGATGAAGGTGAATAAACATGTAATTCAATTAATAAGAATAAATTTTAAGCCAATGGTAAGTCTTAAATAGTAATATAATATGTGGCAACCAAAGCCGTAGCTAAAATACGTTCCCATCACATTAACAAAATAATAAAGTTTACAAAACAAAGAGTTTGAATGTTAAATTAAAAAAATAAAAAGTTTGACTATTAAAAGTCATTATATTCACCCAAGTAACAAAAGGAATACATATAGACATGTTTCTAACAAATTACCCATAGTTGGGTATAAAAAGGGAATCTAGTAGTTCAGCTAAATAACATCGTATGGCTCGTCCACCACTGCTAATAGTAGACTCTAAGCATCTAGAGTCCCTAAATAGGGTGGAAATGCTACTAAACCACATAAGTGAGTCCATGCAATGGTCATGACTATATGTCATAGTGGAGATGCAACAATTAAGAATTATACAACAGAGTAGAATATAAATAAATATCATTACAGTAGTGGAAGTAAAACAATCATTTTGCTATTAATTATGTTTTTATGCATTCAAAGTAACTCATGAATGCCTTCTCAAGTTAAAAGTGTACACGTGTCATTCCTAACCTTCCATCTAAATCCATCCTTGGGAACTAGTACATTTTAGTGACCATGGATATGATAGTATGCATGTTCCCCATATCCCTCTCCCCAAACCTAATAACATGCATGTTGCTTTCTCAAGGACCATATATCTCCATAAACTTACCAATCCATAACCCAGACAGTGCCTTTTCAAGGTCCACCAGAACTATGATGGTATGTGGTTTGCAACACCCAACAATATCCGGAACCAACAGTTGTATGACCATACCACTAGAGGAACACCCCATGTCAATGACAATGACTAAGTTCCCATCACCAAGGTTCATCAATCCATTCCATTATATCATGGTCACATTTCAACCATAATTCCATTAAGGTTTAAGATTCAACTAGTTTCCACATGTAGCAATATTATTTCAAGGTTTAAATATCCAAGAATATCACATAAGTAATTACAAGCATCAACTAGGAAAGTTGAAAGTAATATTCTAAATTTTGATCATGAAATGGTCATATTTTTTGTTTTCTAGATCTAGTTTAAAGTGTTTAACAACAAATTGGTATAGGCAAAATGAGTAAGTTTCAGAAGATACCCAAACTGAATGTTGGCTAGGGTGTCATACGCACTGAAGCAAGGCTAGACTAGTTGTGCACACAAAAGCAACGATGAGCTAGTCGTGCGCATGAAATTGAAGACAACATGCACACGAGACAAATGGCTAGCTTGTCGTGCACACAACGACACTAAAGTTGGATGCGGCTATTTAGGAATTGTTATGCACACCATACAGCCTTTGCGGTAGACATGCGCACAGTACAAGGGTTCAAGTGCGCATGAGACAGTCGAGGTAACTGCCGTGTGCATGAATGGCTACACGGAATGAGCATGATAGGAGGTGAACAATAAATTGAAGCAAAGCCTAGAAGTCGTGCACATAGTAGGTAAGTTCTCGTGCACACAAAGACACTTAAGTGGTTAGTGTGCGCACGAGGAGCTTTGGGAAGTGGGCACGACAAGAGTTGCTTTAGGCTTAGGCAAGGAAAATGGGTGGCATGCACACAAGATACCACTTCATATGCACACGGTAGGCTTAATCAAGGTGTCCTGCACACGAGAAAAAAGCAAATATGTGCACGACAAAGTTTTGAATTAGAAATTTTGAGTCATTGTTCAAATCAAACAGTGATATTTTATGGTTTTCCTGATTTTTCTTAAATCCAAAACAAATAGTGATATATACTTTTTTTTGGTAAGTAATAGTGATATATACTTGATCATACTAGCTTTTAACAACTTAAAATATGTAAGTTCCACTTACCCGTGTCAAATCTAACATGGTTTGTAAGGAATTCGAAAGGGTAAGAATCAATTTTAAAACCACATTTCAAATTTCCTAAGTGTTCTTCAAGTTACAGTGATCACATATATATGTGTGCATCAAAATGCAACAAACCAATTGTGCCATATACCTTTCAGGTGTTGATTTACCATGCACCTAATTACCTAATCACTAAGTGAACTATTGATTTTTATTCAAAACAAGACAAACGTATTTCGAGTTAGTTCCTACAAAGAAATCCTCCTGCCTCAAATTGTGATAAAATAAATAATGAGACCACCAACTCCAAGCTCTCCCTTCTTCCTTACAACAGCTCCTTACTCTCTTAGTCTCACAATTTCACTGAGGAATTATGTTCGGGTTTTTGAGTTTTCAACTAATAAATATGCACATATATAAATATATTACGCGAGTTCCTTATTTCTTCCGAAAGAAGTTATTATTCCTCATTTGCTCCAAGATTCGATCACCACCCCTCCTACCACTCCAAAGGGTCACCTAGGTTATATCACCACCCATTCACCGCACCTAGAGGCTAGGGTTGTACGGGTCAAGGTGCAGGAAATAAGAAAAGATATGATTGGCTCCAAATTGCGTGAATGGGTTTAGGGGGTGTTTGGAGGTTAAAAAAACTTAAAAAAGTAAAAAAGTTGGGTTGATGTGATATAAAAATGATAGGTTAATAAATTTTGATTGGAGACATTTAAAAATTTTTTAAACTTTTTGAGTTTTTTTTGAGCCCCCAAATGGGCCTAGGTAATTGGGTAAATAGATTTTATAATTTAGAAGATATGGGTAATCAAGTTGGGTTAAAAAAAAAAAAGGTTAATTGAAATCTATTTGGTAAAATCTAACTCTCACACCAAAATTACTAACGCCCGACTACATAGATAACTGCACAAAATAAATTAATTGTGCTAAACAAAATTTAAGACAGGGAAAAACAAAAAAATTCATAAATTAGTAAAAGAAAGTTTCTAGGGCTTAACAGTTTGAGTCAACTGAAGCTGAATAGCCAGTTAGGATGGGGGACTTGTTGGCTTAGGGACTCGTCATGAACTCTTCCCCCATGGCCGAACTAGAAGGAAGGACAGTTTCCTCGGAAACAACATTAGCTCAACTCACAGGAGGCAAATCTAAAATGGTGACTGATGCAGTTGGTGGTGGAGTAGGGGCTAAAGGTGCTAGAGGATCCTTTTCTCGTGAAACTTTCTTCTTTCCTTCCCAGTATTCTGCTTCTTTGACGGACTATCAAGACTAAGCCAATTGAATATGTGTTCAGAGAGGGAGATTCTAGTGGGGACGTTGGGAGAGGGAGTTCGGAGAGCAGTTGCTGAAGAAGGCCTTTATCTTATCATTCGATGTGTTGGGAGGAGGAGACAGAAGCTCCAATAGATCGGCCTGTACCCCAACAAAACAGGGGGGTCTACCAAAGGGATCAGAGCACTGAGTTCCAAATAGGCCAAGGCTTTTTAAACATCATTGGTTCTGGCCAAGCACTTGAGTCAAAGAAGCTTCGGTCATTCAACTGCACAATCAAACAAAGTACAACAAAGTAAAGAGAAGGTGTAACCAGGATGGCACCGGTCCACAAATTTGGGGGGTTGACATTGTTTTTAATGTCAGCTCAGAGACTTGAGGGGAGAAATCCAACGGTTCAAACTTTAAATGTCACCAAACTGATATTAAAAGTAATATCAGCCCCTCCCTTTTCCTGGTTCCACAACCCAATTTGGCATCAGCTAAAATAAACCACATGGTTCAATTCGACTGACTGGGACCACTGTGGGATCACTTTTTACAAGCAACAGGAAGGTCAACGCAAGGCTGGCTTTTGGTGGGAAGCACCATGGGAACAAGAATCATGGCAAAGACAGAGGGATTCAGAAACGAGAAATAAAGTCCAATTCGGCACTCAAGGAGAAAAGTCTCATCTCCGTGAACGAAATCAGCACAAGAGAGATAAAAGGAGGTACAATCCACCACTCAATAAGGATATGTCCAATACTTAATTACAATTCTACTACTGATTTTGGAGAGAGAAAAACCCATAAAAACTAAAATAAAAAATCAGAGAGAATAGAGGCTGATTTGGCCATCAGAGAATGTTCAGCGGCCACTAGGTCGTCGTGCCCCTACTTGGTTTCTATTTTGCAAAGTCATCTCAAAAATATTCCGACAAGTTCTCCAACTCCATAACAGGTCGACGAGCCTTTTTAGAGCTCGGCAGAAGGGCTATTTTGATCAGCATAGGGGTGCTAGGTGATCATCAGTCCAGTGCCCAATTATTCCCCTTAAAATTCTTTTATGGCCATTTTATTGATAACAATCCCAACAAATTATAGTAAAAATCCAAGAATATAATTTACATTCCATGTCAATGTAAGGACCCCGTTATGATTTCAGGTAATTCACAAGCTAGGAAGTTAGAGAGAGACGCAAAAAACAATTGTTATTGATGTAAAAACTATTTCCAAACTAATTGAAAGTAGCAAATGTACAAAGATGTGCAATACAAACAATCTATCGGTGTTCTTCTGCTGCTAAGAAAGTACGATTCTGTGTGCACATCAAAAGTTTTCAACACCATAATCAAATCTTACAGGGACAACAGTCAACAACAATTCTGCAATAACTGGAAAGCAAAACGGAGGGAACACATACAAAACAATCCTCTTCTGTTCCCTCATTCAAGCCTGCAAGAAGATTTTATCGCTCCTAGACGCTTAATACGGATGAGACAAGATTAGCTTCTGGTAGTGAGAAAAATATTTGAATTCACATAAGACACTAGAATTGGACTTGGCATTGGAAGTCTTTTCACCCTTCGTTGAAAGAACCATTTCTAGATCTAGTTTTTTTCAACTCCCATGGTGGGAGGCAGCCTTTGTAATGGGAGTGAAGAAATAATGAAGATATCGATACCTCCCTCTCCTTCTGGCGCATTGAAATTGATGACAAGCAACTGAAGGAACTTCTCAGTCTCTTCTTTTCACTGTCATAGCTTTGGAAATTTGGATCATGTGGCACAGCAGAAGCTCTTAGGGCCTCTGGAAGTATGCAGTTGCAGACTGAACCTACACAAAACACCAAAAATGGAGAAGAAAACAAAATTTGCTAAAATTATAATGTCTTGACAAATAGATTATGGGAACCCTCAATTTGAGTTGGTGTCCAAGACAAACATGTGATAAGGAATTGATTACCAATGAACAAGGGTAGTAAGAGACGAGTGAGAAGGTAGTTCAATGGGCAATGAAAAATAAACACTTTGAATTGGTTAAAGGTGCATAGGTCTCAGGAACCAGGCACATTAAGCCAAAAAAGCTTATAGGTGCATGTGCTTGCGCACAAGAATGAAGAAAAAAATAAAAATTTCTTCAATTCCAATTGACAAGTTAAGATAAATTTGTGAGGAAAGACGAAAAAATACCTATTCTTGCCAGTCGATTTACCCATTTGGGGATCCTGTTTCCTGTCAGCTTGTAACACATATCCTCACAGAAATGGTTGCAGTTCTTCACAACCAAGTGATATGTATCACCGTGGTATTTTGATGATTGATGCTCCATGAATTCTCTAACCTGGAAAGGGTCCAAGTATGTTGTTCCCATGAGTATTGACTTTCTAAACTTGAAGCCAGGGCACTGCCGAGGTTCAACCTCAAAGACACCACTTGTTGGATAGTCATGGGCTCCAAATGCATATTCTACACCATAAACTGTAGCAAACATACATGGCAATCAGGAAAACTTTAGTTCCATCCAGTGAAGAATGGTTTTATATAAACATAAAAACACATACAGTCAATTTTCAACGGCTCATTCATTGACCTTCTATAGCAAATAGGCTATAAATTGTTTAGTGATACTGCTGATACAGATACATATCAAGACATTGTTAATATAATTCACAAGTTTATACTTGGAAGAACTTCTTAAGAGAACTGAATTCAAATTATAATAACTGGAGCTTCATTTTATAGCATATGGACCGTAACTAAATGACGACAGTGACATACTAAATCTAACTCAGGAAATAAGCAAAAGAACTAAATCTTTTTCCTTCCATTGGTGAAGTATATCTTCATTAAAAGCACCCCAGAGCTTTAAGCCACAGGTCTGTAGCTTCAATCAGTTTCATATATCAATTCTAGAATAGCTTCTGTCAAGTTTCAGGGCAGAATGGCAACCAGGTTACTAAAAATTAGCATACTTTTATCTCTGCACACCTGAACTAGTAGAAACCAGCCGTGAAAGAATGACAGCAGGAAATAAATCATCCGTCAGGAGAGGTAGCCACAGTTATCTGTTTTATTATCTTTTCTATACTGAAAATTTTATTGCTCTTTGTAGATGAAACTCTCAGATGTGATGAGCTCTATTGGTTAATTGAATAGGCTAAGAGTTGTGGATACTCAGTCAGGAGAGATCCCGAAGCTGTGAGTGACAGAGATGAAGAAAGCAAAGCAATGTCAACAGAAGTGAGCTTGCCTAGGGATTCCAATATCACCTTGCGTCAACTTTCCTCCCTTCGGACCTCAGCAAATGCTTCATCAATGGTTGGGAAAGGTTTTGTCCCAATAATACGACTACGTACATCGTCGTATTCATCATTTAATCCTGCAAGGAATTCATAAGTCCTTTCCTTTTCTACTTTCTTTGCATATCCTACGCTATCTTTGGCGCAATGCCATTCTAGATCATCAAAGGCTTCCAACTACTGCCAATGTTTGTCCAGTTGATTAAAATAATGGCCCACGTCATCTTCACGTTGTCTCAGATTTCTTAACTTCGTCTTTAGTTCAAAGATCTCCGAAGTGTTGTCATGATCTGACTATCTTTTTGTCACTGCATCCCATAGTGACTTCGCTATCTTGTGGAAGAGAGAATTCTGGCTGATGTGGGCTTCCATAGTGTTGAGAAGCCATGACATCACTGTCATATTGTCGATGTTCTAGGCTTTAAAGCCCGAATCAGTTTTGACTAGTGTAGGGATTTCACCAGTGATGTATTCAAATTTTCCTCTCCCACTAATGAAGATCATCACAGTTTGAGGCCACTGGACATAGTTTTTACCATTCAGCTTGTGAATAGTAAGTTGTAAAAGGGATGAGGAATCAGCATTCCCTTGTAGAGCAGCATTTGCAGATGAAACCTCAGATGCTGTTTCTAAGGATTCCAAGCTTCTAATGCCGCTCATGGCAGTTTTCAACATTATTGGTATAGAGACTGCTCTGATACCATATTAATTTTAGAAAATAATAGATAATTCTCTATCATATTGAAAACAAACTGATTACACATATTTAAATAGATAATCGGAAGAAACTAAAGATAAACATTCCTATAGATCTTATCCCGTCAAGTCCTATCCCTAATCTTAAAGATAATCTTAAAGATAATTACCAACTTATAAACTTACAAAAGATAACTCCAATGTAAGATAAATCTATCCTACTAATCTTACTAAATCAATAACTAAAAGATCTTTATGCTTCAACAAAGGATATGAAAAAGAAAAAAAAAAATTAATAGAGAAACAAAATCTTATCTTGAAAATGAATGTGTATATTCATCCACACAAAGGATAGGATATAGAGAAAGAAAACTCTACACGGCATAAACACAAAGATGGAGATACATATAGAGAAAGAAAACTCATAACCACAAACCCAAAAGGAGAAGTGCATAAATATAGAGAGAAGCACCAACCCAAAATAAAATGTAGAGAGAGAAACCCAAATCTGGTAGAGAGAGAGTTTACAAGATCAAAACCAATGATATCAAAAGGCATTTGCTCTCTCAAGCTACATATCTTGGGTGTTGTAAATGAAAGTGCATCATCTTTCAAGGATTAGAGGAGCATTTGAATAAATTATTCAAAGAAATCCATATATTTTGGAGAAGCTTGTGAAGTCAAAAGTAGAGGTACTCCAGTATGTGTGTGTGTGTTTATAGCTCTTATGTATGTATCACCTTGGTCAAGCAAAATCAACAGCATAGCTAATAAATCTCAACTATGGGTGGGCTGTCCAAAAATTTTACTTATGATACTTTTCATATGAATAAAATCATTTTAATCAAGTCGCTATTGATGGTCTCACAAAACTACTTCCAAGAGAAGATTGAAGAAGAACTTACCATTTAGGAGATTATATTCCTCCATACAGCATTACAAATGTTCTTTACATTTAAATAATACATGTTGATATTTAAACAAAAATGGCTCATAATTCTGAGTGAAATAGATAAAAATCCCAAGATTCAAAAGTGCAACAATCTTCAACATACATGAGAGTATTCTGATCCAAAAGAAACACTCAAACATGAAAGTTTGTGATTAAGGAAGATGCATCAAAATAAAGTGGGAGCTGACCTTCCACACCGGTGTGGAACACACCAAGGCCTGCCCAATAGAAATAACCATTTACAGGTGTCAAGTCATAGACATTGAGATACACAGGTGTGCCCCCTGAATCATAGTCTTGTGACTTTACTTTTGGGAACACGCAAAAATGAGTTACCGATTTGCTTCTCAAAGGAAGAGGCATAATTGAGCGCCAGCGCTTCTTTGATCCAGGCTTCATGTTTAACAGTGAAACCAGGAATCAATCAATATCTAGTTCCACCCTGCAATATCGAAATAAAAGCAACAACTTCGTAAGGGATTAAAGTACCATGTGCTTTTTATGATAAGTAAAATTATATATATACATATATATATATATATATAAAAGCACCAAAAGGGGTGCCACCCAAGTATACCATAAAACAGAATAAAAACAAACAACCCATAGCATCTATACATGAAACTTTCCTCAAAAACCATAATCTGTTTCAGATTTTATCAACTACCAAGAACCAACTACACAAAAGGGATAAATTTTAGTCTTTAAATAAAAAATAAAATAAAAAGAAGCTCTACAGAAGGACCACGGTCAGAAGAAAATTCCCAAATAAAAATGCATTAGTCTAGCATTTTAAAACAAAATACTTCCTATGAAAAATATAAGAAAATATTTAGAATGTAGTTTCCATCTGTTTCCCCTACTGCACTATCAAACTAGTGTTGGCCCGTGCACTGTATAACATTTTACATTAAAAATAGCTTTTGGATATATTATAAAATATATTCAATAAAGTAACAGTTTCATTAAATAGTTTTTGAGTTATTATTTTTATATTTATATTTTTTTTCATTTGTGTGAGTTTTAAAAACCGATACAATTAAACGTTGGACTTCTAAATGAGTACTAAAAACTTATGTTCTACCAAATCTCGATCCAACCCAATTGGTCCAACCTCATTTATTCAAAACATTTGTCAATTTCAAAGTACGCCCTTTTTTTTTTTTTTTTTTTTTTTATGAATTCTTGACCCATTTTGCAAAACTAACTTAAGTTAAAAATACTAATATTATTAACTGTATTAAAATAATTTTTTGACTGGTTTTATAAATATAACTCAAATGAAAAAAAATAAATATAAGAAAAACAACTCAATAACTATTTAATGAAACTATGTCACTTTATTGAATATATTATAATATATCTAAACATGACCAATTTAAATTTAAAATTGAAATTTTATAAAATAAAATAAAAAAAATTCTCCCGAGCCTAATTAATATAAGGCATTTTTCTTTGTTTTTAAATTTAACATATACTAAGAGTTATTATTTTGAGAGAAGTTAGATTTTTAGTAATTTGTTAACCCCTTCCCAAGCCTTATTATTACTTAGGCATGTTTTCTTCAATTTTTAAATTTAATTTGTTTGAAATATGTAAAGTTTACAACTGTGGTGGATCAATAGGCAAGTGGGTACACTCCAAGAACACTTGAGTTTACTTCATATTGATTAAGATTATATACCACGACATAGTGACTATATAGACCCAAAAAAAGAAAAAAAAGAAGCTATGGTCATCTATTGAAGTGGACAAAAGAAATAAAGGCTTTGTCAATAAAAAGAGTAAGCATTGAAAAAATGAGGAGAGAATTTAATTAAAAAATTTGTAGAAGAAAAAAAAAAAGTAGAGTTTTGAGATTGTTGGAGTATACCAAGTAGGGATGCACAAAAAACCCAAACAACCCGAAAACCAAATCAATCCGATCACTTTGGTTCAAGTTGATTCAAGTTTATACTATTTTTGGGTCGGTTCTAGGTTAAAAAATTAACAAACCAATTTTTCGCTTCGGTTCTCAAGTTAGTATATTCTCAACCCGAACTAACCTGAATCCAAACTAAAACCAAACTAAACCGAATTAATCCGAACCAACCCGGAAAAAATTATATATATATATAAAACAAAACAAAATTATAGTTGAAATAAAACCTCTTTTCACCCTTTATTCTTCAGATTATAGCCACTTACAATACTTGAATTTTACTCTCAAAATCTTTTGTTCTCCACTAAACTGAATTGGACTCGACCCAACCCGATTTGGCCTAAATCGAAACCCAAACTGAATCAACCCGATATTTTCAATTCGATTCCAATTTAAAATCGGTTTGGTTTTCAATCCAAATTTTAGTTACCAAAAAAATCGGTTCAGTTCTAGATTAGGTATAAACCCGAACCGAACCAACCCATGCACACTCCTAATACCAAGGAGGATTGGGAATTAGGAGAAAAAAGAATGGAAAAACACTTTTAGTTATAGTGTAATGGCTTAGTTATTTTATTTTATTAATTAATTTATTCCCATCTTTTTTTATTTGGGATTTTATTTGGCACAGTATTTTGGATTGTCGAGAAGCTACGTTTTTTCTATTTTGAAACCATATTAGATTTGTGTGTGTGTGTGTGTGTGGAGAGCTTTACTTAGCCCAGAATGAGCCACATCAGTCCCCTTCCTTTGTTCAGTTCATCTCAACCACCAACATCACTTTTCCTTTTGCATGATTAGGGCGAGGGTTGTATCTAAGAATGGGTGAGAGAGCTTGAGAGTATATGATCCCAGAGAGTGAGATCTTGAGAAGCGAGAAAAGAATCGGGGTTTGTGAGTGTAGAAGAGCATCGTGTTGCTATAGAGGAGGAGACTTCGTTGTCAAGAAACTGCATCTTTGTTTTGAAACCATATCAGACTTGCGTGTGTGTGTGGGAGAGATTACTTGGCCCAAAAAAGAGCCATGTTAGTCCCCTTCCTTTTGTTCAATTCACCTCACCCAATAAAATCACTTCCCTTTTGGATTATTAGGACGACGGTTCTGTCTAAGAGTGAGTGAGAGAGCTTGAGAGTCCATGATCCAAGAGAGAGTGAGATATTGAGAAGAGATGATGAGGATTGAGGTTGTAGAGTAGAGAAGAAAGCCATCGTGTTGCTATAGAGGAGAGAGTTTGTTGTAGAGAATCAACATCTTTTCTATTTTGAAACCACATCAAATTTGTGTGTGTGTGGGAGAGCCTTACTTGGCCTAGGATGAGCCACGTCAATCCCCTTCTTTTTGTTCAAATCACCTTACCCACCAACACCACTTTTCCTTTTGTATTATTATTATCTAAGAGTGAGTGAGAGAGCTTGAAAGTGCATGATCTGAGAGAGAGTGAGATTTTGAGAAGAGAAGGAAGAGGATCGAGGTTATGGAGTGGAGAAGAGAAAGCCATCGTGTTGCTATTGAGGAGGAGAGTTTGTTGTCAAGAAGCTGTATCTTTTCTATTTTGAAAGGATACCAAATTTTGTGTGTGTGCGTGTGCTTTTTTTTTTTTTGGGGGGGGGGGGGGGGTTGGCTTGTACTTGGCCTTGGATGAGCCACGTCAGTCCCCTTCCTTTTGTTCAGTTCACCTCATTCACCAACATCACTTTCCCTTTTGGATTATTAGGGCAAGGGTTTTATCTAAGAGTGGGTGAGAGCTTGAGAGTGAATGATCCGAGAGAGAGTGAGATCTTGCGAAAATAAGGAAGAGGATCGGGGGTTGTGAAGTGGAGAAGAAAAAGCCATTGTGTTGCCATAGAGGAGGAGAGTTCTTTGCTCACACTTCGAAGAGAAGATGATGGTGCGGATGTGACTAAGCTAGGGTTCCTTTTCTTCTTCTTGTTTGCTCATCGTGAGGTAGGGAGTTTGATTTGTTGCTTTACTTTGAATATGGTATTGAGGTGAAAATGATTAATGGCTTGAGTTATGGGTTGAGAAGGCATACATATCTATTCATGAGCATACATGCACACATTTGTATATCGATGTGTATATTGAAATGGGTCTTGAATGATTTGTCATTTTATGGTGAATCAACCTTAGATTTAAGGTCATATAGGGTTTTATTATTGTACTTTAAACCGGAATGGTCAAATATTAGCTTGAGAGTGACCGAGGAAAGTCTTTTGCAATATAGATCAAGTGGAGGGATGAGACTTGAGGGGTCGAGCTGGCCGTGGGCAGCCAGCAATAGCCGCTAGATAAACTTGCGGGTAAAGGAATGAGCGAGCTACCTGCAAGGCCTGAGGCATTGCCCACCTGGCAAGTTGCCTATAGAGGCCTGCTGCCCAAAGTCGCGGCCACGAGCAGCCTACGTACTCAGTTTTCACACCCCTTTTCGATTATTTGTGACACTTTCCAAAGACCAAATGATAATTATAATATTCTAAATTAACAAATACATTCTTTAATTACACTTTATGTTGAACTAATACACATTCAAGCATATACTAGTTATATGATGATGGGAAATAATATTGTGAAATGAGGTGATGATGTGATAATTGAAATGAGATTTTGGTTATGAAATGATGACATGAATTGTTATATCATGTGTTGATTGTTGAGAAAATGAAATGATATGAGATATCAGTTGAATGTTGATTTTCATTTATTGATTTTGGTTGGGGTTGAAGAGTTACTAAAATAGAGAGTATATGTACCCATTGTTTAAGAGTCCGTAAACCTACGCAAGGATTGGTTATCGTATCCAGTAGGCTAGTAATCTACAAAGTAATGCAAGTGCCCATGATGGCATAGCTTTTTCATTGGCTTGGTCTAAGAAAGTAGATGCCTACAATGGCATATTTTTCCATGGCTCAAATCTAGAATGTAGGCACCGAGAATGGTGTATTTTGATTTTGACTTTGTAACCATGGGTCAATCTTGTAGAGTATCTAACCCACGTTTGTGTTATGATTGAGATATTGTTAAGATTGAGAATATTGTTATGATATGATTATATCATGTTGAATTGATATTGCATACTATCCTCATTCATGATAGTAGCATATTAGGACATAACTATATGTTCTTCTTATAGTGAGCACCTATGTTTAGTGCTCACTCCCCTATCCCAAGATGGATATGCATGCTAGATCTACAGGTTGGGAAATTAAGCTCTTTGTATTTCTTTTGACTTCATATTCTTTTGGAGTCTTGAATGTGGGGTGATTGTGTATATTATTCTTTTGCGCCTCCATGGTGAGGTAGTTTGTATATGTTATTCTTGTATTCCCCTTTTGATTGGGTTGTGCTGGCCAGGTGAGCCGAGTATATGCATTCTTTTCGAGCATGGCACCTAGCCAGTGGTTTAGACTTACTTATTTTTTTTATTGGCATTTCAAATTATACTTGCTCCAAGTTGTGCATAGCTCTGATGCATGGGGCAAGGTGTATGAATACGACGTATTTGCATGATTTGGGTTGCATCCCCGGGTCATGAGATTTTGGACTATGACATATAAGATATACATTTGTGTGAGTTGTAGTGAGCCGATAGTTGATCAAAGCCAGGCTTTTATATGAATACTAAAAACTTATATTTTACCAAATCTCAGTCCAACCCAATTTTAAGGAGTATTAAACACTTCTGTTTTACCAAATCTCAGTCTGACCCAATTCTAGTGAGTACTAAACAACCCATGCTTTACCAAGTCTCGATCCAACCCAATTCTAAAAACCAAGCTTTTTACAATTAGTTTTAATTTCAGTTAGTTGATAGGGTAAAAGTTGCTGCCGTAAACCAGTGTAAAATGTTTCTACTTATAAGTATCAAAATTTAGGTAGCACTAAACTTTAATCTGTCCCCACGAGAAGAATTTCTGGATTGGCCAGTGATGCAGCTAATTTGTTGCTACCAAATATCACAGAAATGCACTGATTTTAAACCTGTTATGTAATAATTAGTCCACACATCCGTCCCTGTAAATCAAAATTTTTGATGGCTATGTTTAGCATTTACGCATACAAATATACAATAGTCAGCAACTTTCTGCATTAACTCAAATAAAATCAGAAGAAACAAGATATATAGAGTAGCAGCTAGCACATCTAACAGGAAGATAATTTACATGGAATTAGTAACAGGCAACAGCTTAGATGCATTTTGCCCATAAAACCCTAATTTTACAATCCTTTTTTGTCTGCATTGACTGCAGCAATCTTCAGAATTTGTACTTCCAATCAAACCCAGTCATAAAGAAATTTGGTCATGAATACTAGAGATCATCACCAGCTGTGAATGCTTCAGAGTTTCACTATATATAACATCAACCCCTTGGCTAAACGTTTTTAAAAGAAGATTAAAAAAAACAAAAAACAAACAAACAAATACACACACACACACACCAAAACAACAGAAGAGATGTGATTCACCAAGTTACAGTCACCACTTCGGAATCAGAACTTTCTTTTTTCTATACATGATGCATTTTACAAACTATTAACAAGAATAAAGGAAATTATACATATTGGATTTCAAAATTTTCATATGGATGGAAGAGAAAAAGAAAGAGCAAGAATGGGCATATTTTATAGCAGACCACAAAAACTAGGATCTACAAGCCGAACCAGAACATGATCCTCTCAGGAGATTTTCAGAAGCAGATCAGATTCATAACAAACCCCCAGAAAGAAATTAAATAAATCAAGCAGCATAGCTTTCAGAAAGAGCACAAATGTATTAAAGATAGCAAGAAACAAAAGAATTGAGTGAGATAAACCAAACCCATTACCGAACATTAAAAATCTGGGATTCCCATATACCTTTATCAGGGCATGAAAGAAATACATCTCCGCCAAAATGCATAAGAAAATCTCACCCCTTTCGTTGCAGAGAAAAGGACGTTAGAGTGGAGTATACGAGCGTGAAACCCACACATTGCTGTGGCAAATAGCCAAGCTGATAGCACTCAATACCACTGACCCTTTAAAGCCCAGTCAAAGACTAATAAATGAAAATGGAAGATCCAAAGGTGATAGAAAGAACATTTCTTCGTTTGCGCTCCCCCTCTCTCTCTCTCTCTCTCTCTCTCTCTCTCACACACACAAAGTATAAATTTGTGTCGACCTGTTGCCCGGAACAATTGTATAATTTAGGTAATAAAATAAAATGATTTTTTAAAATATCTCATACACAAATTAAGATCTAATGATTAAAAATTATTTTTTATTTTATTCAATGATAGATATTATTTTATATTTTTAACTTCCCATTTAATTATTATTTTAGTAAATCCTACTACTGTCTATCTCACAAAATAGTTTTGGTATTTTAAATTTTACTATATTTCAAAAATAGAGATCACATATAAATCAAAACTATCAATTTAAACTCCGCCCAATTATGATTTTTAGAAAATTAAGGTGGCATTTGGTTTACTTTTATGTTTTTTATTTTCTGTTTTTATTTTATGTGCTAAAAATCTCAAAATAAAGAAATAGAAAATACTTTATTTTCCTTATTTTGAGATTTTCCTTATTTTTTGTTAAAAATTTTCAAAATGACTTTTTATCATTTTTTATTTCATCTGTAAACTCATTTTTAGTTTTCGAAAACAAATTTTGAAAACAAAAGTAACCAAATGAATTTTGAGTTGTTTTCATTATTTTTAAAAGTACAAAATAAAAATGAGATTAAAACAGAAAATAAAAATTAAAAATTAAAAAAAAAAACAAATGACCCCTAAACATTTCAAATTAGAGCACGCCTAGTTTGTGTTTTTTTTATGGTGCTTATAAAAAATTAATTAGAGAAAAAAAAGACCAAAATACATGTAGTAACTGTTAGGATTTAAAATTTAAAAAAAAATTAAAACCCATTATCATAATTTTTTTTATTTGAACAAAATTTCAACTGTATAAGAAACTTAATACTAATTTTGTCCAGTATGCCGTATACACGGGTTATTGCTAGTATTTTGTATTTAAAAAAATGACTTTTAAGGTATATTATCTATTGTCGAGTATTAATGATCTATCTTATTAGTTAGAGGGGTTAATTTTCTTTTCCTTTTTTTTTTTTTTGGTAAGTAAGTAAGTAAATTTGGATTAATGGGAGAAGTTTACAAAATCAAGAGGGCATACCCTTATGACAAACCAAATACTATATTCTATATATATATTGGGATCCTCCAAGTATTACATATATCTACAATACTATCGTTTGTTTGATTCATTGGTAGCTGCAAGGCTTTGACTCTAACTTCATTCTTGATTTGCTCCACTATGCTGCAGATAGTCATGAAAGTTCCTTTGAACATTCTTACATTTCTTTCAATCCAAATGTGATACACCATGGTAATCCAAGCAAGTTTGTTGATGGTATTTGCAAGGGACTTTTTACTAAATTTGCCCACTGCCCCAATTGACTTCAGCTGCCCAATTTTGTTTTGGCCGATCCAACTTGCAAATTTTATTGATAGTCACCCATAGTTCCTGTGAGAAGTTTCAGTTAAAAAACAGATGTTCTATAGTTTCTTGCTCACCTCTACAAAGCTCACATGTATCATCATTGATTATCCCCCAGCGAACTATTTTATCTTTGGTGCTAAGCTTTCCCTTGATTGCTAGCCATAGTATAAAGCTGTGTTTTGGTATGTTCTTTGGGAACCAAACCAACTTATGCCAAACCACCACTTGATGACATTGCCGAATTGCATTCCAAGTAGAAGTAGAAGTGTAGATATCAGTTCTAGAAGCTGTCCAAATGAATTGGTCCGCTTTAGAGCAATCTGGTTGAGGCCCCAATTGGCTAATAAGGGTTAATTTTCTTTTTGAAATTGATTTAAGATTGGGCTATCACTAATTGAGAGTGTGATCAGAGGATATCCTCAAGACAGCATTCATAACTCGGTACGACCATTGTAAGTTCTTGCATATACCTCTCGGTCAGAGGAGGAGCATAAGAAACATTTGCGAATTGTACTTCAAACTCTGAAGGACCATTGGCTATATACCAAGTTCAATAAGTTGAATTCTAGTTTCGAGAGGTGAAATTTCTCAGGCATGTTGTATCAGGCGAGGGCATTGTAGTAGATTCATCGAAGGTTAGGGAAGATATGGACTGGCTGAGACAAATGACTGTATTTGAGATTTATAGTTTCCTGGAATTGGTAGGATACTACTGGAGATTTGTGGTTCAATTTTCACAACTAGCTAGGCTGACACTAAGATTGACTCGGAAGGAGTCAAATTTGTGTGGGATGAAGCCTGTGAGTGTTCATTCCAAGAATTGATGAAGTGGTTGATATTGCTCTAGTACTTGTGATCTAGGAAAAGGGACTGGTGTATGTGGTCTATTGTGACACATCAAAGGAAAGTCTAGGCTATATATTGATGCAAGGCAATAAGGTAGTGACTAATGGGTCTAGACAGTTAAAGACTTGTGAGAAGAACTACCTAGTGCATGATCTTGAGTTTGTAGCAGTCATATTTGTACTTAAAAGTTTGAGGAACTATCTCTATAGAAAAGTTTGAGGTATTCTCTGACAAAAAAGTCTAAAATATGTTTCCACTCAAAAGGATCTAAATCTGAAGTAGAGAAGATGAGTAAAATATTTGAAAAATTTTAACTCCGACTTGCACTATCACTCGAATAGGGCTAACGTGGTTGCAAATGCTTTGAGTCAGAAGACTCATGCCACCTTGGCGAGAGTGGCACTATGAGAATGGAAAATGATGGATAATTTGGAGGAGGTTGAGCTAGACTACTAGGAGGTTAGGGATCAAGCCATGCAATGTTTTGCCGTGGTATGACCTATATTATTAAACAAAGTTATAGAGGCCCAGGGTACAAATGTTGTGACTAATGATTACTGAGAATGGATGAGCAGTTGTGATCTCATGCTTGGTTAGGTGATAAGATTAGATGGAGGATTGTTGTTTTCAAGGGAGGTTGTTCACATCAGTTCCAATTTGAAAAATAGTTATGTGAGAGTTTCGCTACATTAGATTTACCATACATCCTAGAGAGACAAAGATGTATTAGGATTTTCACTATTAATTCTTCTAGGTTGAGATAAAGAAAGATGTGGTCGAGTTTGTGAACAAGCGCGTAACTTGCCAGCAAGTGAAGGAAGGACATTAGAGACCAGCAGGATTACTGCAGCCACTGTGGGTCTCATGGTGGACGTAGGAGAGCATTGCAATAGATTTCGTCACAAGATTGCCTAGATCTCCTAAAAAGCATGACACTCTTTGGGTAGTGGTGGATAGGTTGATAAAATCAATACACTTTTTACTGAATTGTTTGGCCAACTCCATGAACAATCTAGCTAGACTATATCTTAGGGAGACAGTGAGGCTGCATGAGACTTCGATGTCAATTATGTCAGATGGAGGGGTAGTCTAAATGTTCCATATAGATTCTAAAAGATGTGACGCATGCATGTGTACTGGACTTTTAGGAAGGTTGGAGGCACATCTTTCACTGGTGGAGTTAGTGTACACTAACAAGTACCAATCTAGCAATGAGATTACGCCATATGAGACTCTATTCAACAAGCCACGCAGATCACCTATCTACTGGGCAGAGATTAGAAAGGCAACTATGCTAGGACAAGAGATGGTTTGAGAAATGACAAAGAAAATCAGAATTATCTGATAGAGGCTCAAGATGACGCATATTCACCAAAAAAGTCATGCTGACTAGAGGCGTAAGCCGTTAGAGTTTGAGATGGGGGAGACCATGTGCTCCTTAAAGTCTCGCCACATAAAAGACAATTCCAGTTTGGTCATAAAAGTAAACTTTCACTAAAGTAAATTTAGTTATTCGAGGTATTAGCTCATTTGTAAGGTGACATAGCATTTAGCTTTGCCATTGAGATTATCTGGAGTGCACATGATGTTCTATGTATCTATGTTGATAAAGTAGAACCCTGATCCATCTTATGTATTAAATTGGGAAGAACTTCAGATTGATACGAATGTCTCCAACGAGGTAAAGCCTATGAGAGTTTTGGATTCTTGCGAGCAAGTTTTCTAATAGAAGACTATAACTTTAGTTCGAGTGTTGTGGAAGCATCATGGAGCTGAATAGTCAACTTGGGAGCACGAGTTGAATATATGGCATTACTATCCCTACTTATATATTTTAGTTTGATGTGTTATCTATAATATTAATTTTTAAGAGAGAAAATGTTTGTAAGAAGGGTAGGATGCAAAAACTTAAAATTTTGTATAATTATTTTGGATCAAAATATTAAATTTGAGAATTTATGATTTTTATTTAAATCATGTTTTAAATTTTAGTTAAATGTATAATATTTCGTTTGAATTAATTATGCTTGGTGTGTTTTAATGTTTATATATATATTAGTAGAAGAGAGTGCGAATAAACATATATGGGGAGGCCACGAGATTGCCATGAATAGTGAATATATGGTACATACATTAGGGTTGGTGGCTTGGGAAGTGATGACCATTTAAGAGTGGATAGGGGGAGAGAATGTAAATATGAGAATTAAAGGTAAAATTATAAACAACTAATGTGGATCATGAATTGGATGTGAGAGGGCCTTTTTGAGTGTATATAAAAACTCCCTGTATCCACATTTCACGTTTTTTTTTTTCATCATCTATAAGGCTCCTATACAATTTCTTCATTTTTTTTTTACTTTCCTTGTGAGTTCAAGATAAATAGAAGGGCTTGAAGAATCCATCGACGAACGAGATCATGAAAAGCTCAAAAGAAGGATCACCGAAAGGTGACGTGCTGGAGGGCTAACTTGAACTGTTGATTTTTTATATAAATATATATATACCGATATATATATATATATATATATTGAAAGATAGGCGGAATTATGTTTATAAGATGTTTCTTAATCATGTTATATATACGTATATGTAAGTATGTCAGAATTCTAATTCATGTTTTGGGTATGAATAATTTAACCTTCAGTTTAAGTTTAATAACTTGATGTAATATTATCAAACCTTTTTGTTAGAGATTATATAAGATAGTCAAAGGAAATATTTATGCAGTTTAAGTTCATGCTTTATAATAAGTGAAATCCATGTAATGAAGTTGAAAATATTTCTTTTATAAAACTTGAGACGGATAATTGCTTAAAAAGGTACCTGAGACCTTCAAAGCCCTTGCGGTGAGCCTAGAGTTCCTTAGTTTTTTTTTTTTTAAATTTCGAAAAGATTCAAATTATTGTTTTTAGAAGTTGGGTGCTCAAATTGCCTTCGAGCATTTTTTTCTAGCAGCTGGGGCTCTTGAACACCTTCGAGCAAATTTCCAATAACTAAGGCTCTCGAACTGCCTTCCACAAATTTTTCGAGTGACCTTAATTGCTCACTATTTTTCCTAATCAGATTCCCAACAAGGTACCAAACGACCTATAGAATTATCACTATATTAAAATTGTGATAAAATATGCCAAAAAAAAAAAAAAAGAAAGTTTCTTATTAGCAGTCTCGTGCGGCGAGAACTACTTCTTGACAAGGCACATGTTGAACTTTGTTTTACTTGAAATACTTTGGGCAACATTCCAGAACCTTACTACTTGATCCATATAACTTCAACGCTCAAAAACTTTCTATATACCTTTGAGACCTTAGCCAAATGCCCAAAAGTATAAGTCTAAAATCATTGTTTTATTCATTAATTTGTTAATTACAAATACAAGCCTAACAATCTCCCTCTTTGACAATTTTTGTAACAAAACAACGCTCTTTTTATAATATAAAGAAAATTACAACATTTCCTAATATTTAAACTTAATCAATTTAAATTTCCCCTTAATATGTGAACTTATGGACTCTTCCTTGATCAATGATCCTATGTAAACTTATATATCACATAAACAAAACACCTTCTGAAAAATATTTAGTTTAAAATGATATAATCAAACTCTTCTCTGCTTTTTTGTCATGAAATTAACAAACATAAAACCAACACAATAAGGAATGAGAAAGTAAATGATGAAACATGAATCAATAAAGATAAGGGAATAAAAGAAAAATATTAAGCAACTAAAAACATGCAAAAACTAGCTAGGATTCAAAAAAAATGAGAAAATGAACTATTTGACTCAAGTACTGTAGTCTATTTCTGAACATGATATGATCAAGGTTATATTAAGAAAATGATTATTCTACGTGTCATGAATCAAATAATTCATAAAATCAAAAACTTTCATATCATGAGTTGTTCACATAAGGCATAGAAGTGAAAAATGTTTGCAATTTGTGTAATTGAGTATCATTTAACATGTAAATCACTCACACTATCATATTTCAATGCATCTTCTTTACGTTCTCTGTGTATTATTAAATTGAAACTGAGACAAAGTCAAGCTTAAATAACAATAGATAGAATTCAACACAATGTTAGAGTTTACTAATGTAAAAGCAAAATTAAGAGCATATCACAATTGTAACGAAGAACAACAAAACATTACTAATTACTAAAGTATATATTCCAAATTATGTAAGGTATTGTGACCATCCCCTTTTATTCATGTTCTACTAGCATATATAAGATCATATAATATACAAAAATTAATGTAAAAAACCAAAGTATGAAATTCCAAAAAATATTTTTGGAATTTTCAAAGATGAAAGGGAAAATAAAATCTAATCATGCAATTAATGAAAATTTAAACTATACACTCTAATAGAACTAGAAAAAAACAGAACATCATGCAAATCCTAGTTTATGAAAAACAATAGTCTCTACTTAATTAGGCTCACCCCTTCAATTTTATTATGAGGTATGAATATGTATGTCGCTCTTTCTTACCAAAATTACCATTGTTTAAGGAAAAACAAATTTGAACTTTGGGGGCATTGGCTTTAGGTCCAATGGGTTTGAAAAGTGACTCATGAAATCTCAATGGGTTAAATCTATTTGATACATATAAACTAGGTCTCTTAAAATTATGTATGTAAATAAAAGTAAAATGCAATCCATGTAATTTGTGGCAATTAAGTCTAGTGTGACCTTTAATACCACAATGAAAGCATGTTAAAAAAAAAATGAGAAAATTAAAAGGTGTATGGAACTTACCTTTTAGCTTTTGAGGAGCTTTCTTAGCCATTTGCTTTGGTAGAGTTACTTTAGGCTTCTTTGATGCCTTCATTTGAATTTTGGGAGTAAAAGTTTCTTTTTTCTTTGCACCTTCAAAACTAAGCCCACTCTTGTCTGTGGTTCATTTGTGCACCTAAAACCTCATGAAGTGTTTTGGATGGAATACTTAATTTTTCATTGAGTTCTTTCAAGGCTCTTTGCTCCTCCAAGCATGTTTCATCTTTCACCTTTACTTTTTCTATTAAATCTTCCATAACCCTTCCTTAAGTTCTCATATCAATTTTAATTTTGTGAAATTAATATTTAAGGTAATGTTACTTGGCTTTAGTGTTGTGACACCAAAGAGTAAGTGCATGAGATTTGAAAAAAAAAATCATGGGCGCTCTATGTGCGTACAATCAAGCCATAGATGCCCGTATGTGCTTCCATGGGCACCCCACTTAGGTCAGAGCAGACACCTATGTATCTCTTTCTCCTGTTACTTATTGTTTGGCCTAGGGAGGCTTACTCTCCTGAGCTACATAGGTAGGCTTATTGAGTTGAGGGTAGCCTCGCCACTTAAAGCTCTCTCCCTTATCTTGGTGGCATCCAACAATGACGAGGATGCAACACACGTGTATATAAATGGGTGTTGCATTGGTGAGGAAGAAAAATGGCCAAGAAAGAAAGACCAACTGCCAAACTAAAATTCCCACTATAATTCCTCAATTAAGGCCATTTCAAACTCATTCAGATTATCAAATTGAAGTTCGGCGTATTTGTTCAAGTGTACAAAGTTTTCAAAATTTTCATATTTTTGGCAAATTACCGAGGTAGGAATTTAGTGTATTGCATACACTTTTACCGTTACATTTGAGTTTATAATACTACTAAGAACACGTTTCGGGTGATTGGAAAGTAAAATTGAGTGTTTAATGCATAAATTTGAGATTTAAGAAAAAGATGAGCAGTAAAGACAAAAGGGCGCCATGCTTTATAAATTGAGTTTTAGCATGGCCTACCATTCTCAAATAGATGGACAATCTGAGCGTATGATCTAGAGTCTAGAAAATATGCTTTGGGCTTGTGTATTAAATTTTAAGGATAGCTAGGAAGAACATTTACCATGGCTAGAATTTGCTTAAAATAATAGTTAACAATCCAGCATAAAAATGGCACCATTTGAAGCACTGTATGGTCAACCATGTAGATCACCCATTTGTTGGATTGAGATTGGGGAAGTAGTATTACTCGAACTTGAGTTGGTGCAACAAAACCAATGAAAAGGTTGGAGTTATCAAGCGAAGATTGGAAATAATGTAGAGTCACCAGAAAAGCTATACTGGTTAGAGACGTAGGCCATTGGAATTCCAAATATGGGATTATGTGTTCTTAAAGGTTTCACCCAGGAAAGGGCAATTCCAGTTTAGGCAAAGAGAAAGACTGTCACCTAGATACATTGGATCATTTGAAGTTTTAGGCAAAGTTGGGGAAGTAGTTTATCGATTAACACTACCCCCACAGTTATCAGAAATCCATGAAGTGTTTCATATATTGATGCTCTGCAAGTACACCCCAAAACCATACACGTGTTAGATTAGGCTGAGTTAGAAGTAAACTCTAATATAACTTAGAGGTCAAGCCAGTACAGATCCTGGACTCTCGAGACCAAGTACTTTGGGGGAAGACAGTTCCCTTAGTAAGAGTACTATGAAAACATCATAGAGTAGAGAAGTCTATTTGGAAACGTGAGTCAGAGACGTGTACTCGATTTTCTTAGTTGTTTCCTTAATGGTACTATCATAACTGTTGTTTTAAATTTTAAAAATGAAGCTTTTTGTGAGGAGGGAAGGATGTGATGCCCCATGATTAAGTGCACGAGATTTGGAAAAAAAAAAAAAAGTTTATAGGCACTTCACATACTTTATGGGCACCCCACGTGCGCAGAATCAAACCATAGAGGCCTTTTTGTGCTTCTATGTGTGCCCTAGCTGGGTCAGAGTAGACACCCGCATGTCTCTTTCTCCTGTTGCTTATTGTTTGGCCTAGGGAGGCTTACTCACCTAAGCTAGGGTAGTATGCTTGTTGAGTTGAGGATTGCCTTGCCATGTAGAGCTCTCTCCCTTGTCTTGGTGGCATCCAACGACGACGAAGATGCAACACCCATGTGTATATAAGCAGGTGTTGCATTGGTGAGGAGGAAGAATGGCCAAGAAAGAAAGACCAGTTACCAAGCTAAAATTTCCTATACAATTCCTCAATTAAGGCCATTTTGAACTTGATTGCACTTGAAAAGTGCTATTACAAACTCCACTTTTGTATAACTTTTAATGCATTTAAGTAGTTTAATTTAAAGATTTATCATTTTATTTTGCTATTTACAATGTTTAATTTCTTAATTGCAGGGAAAATTGCGAAATACTTGAAGATGATAGTGACTTTAGTGGCCTAGAAGATGAAGGAAGTGAGGTGGTGCCAATCCCTCCTCGAATGGGCTGAAATACCCAAAGGAACCAACAGCAAACAAGGAGCAAAACATGAAAAGGAGGTGTTTGGTGGTCCAAACCCCCTGCCAGACGGTCCGGACCACAGTGCTTTAGAAACTCGCATGTTCAACTTCGGGTTTTAGGGTTTTTTGCTATTTTTCTATATAATGGCTGTACATGGCCGACCCTAGGGATATACTTCATTCTTCTACGTATCTTAGAGAGTAGAGAGAGATTTTCTTTTGCTTTTGTGGATGCTTTTACGCGTTTTCGAAGCTATAGTTACGTTCGTTTCAGCCATTGTTATTCAGATTTCTCTTTCGCAACTTCTTTCAGAGTATGTTATCTTTCATTCTTTTGTTTAAGGCCATTAATTAGATGTTTTATTCAGTAGATCTTATGGATGCATGTTTAATGATTGTTTTTATTTCGTTTAAACTCATGGTAGCGTAGAAACCCTAGTTCTTGATTTAACGAATCAAGGAAGGGTGGTTTACTATTAATTATGGGATGTGCGTAGATCCTTCGTAGGGTTTGTAAAAACCATGTGAAGAGATCTACAGCTTTCAGATCTATTTTAATTTGTTTCAAAAGCTTTTGAAAACGAAAATCTTTGACTACATTCTCTGTAATCACTGGTAAAGGTTTTCGATTAAAACTTTCTCAATATTTTTGAACAAATTAAGAATAGCTTTCTAATCCAAATCTGATTAGGATTGTTTGAAAAACCTTCAAAAATAAAAGTTTTTGACTATATTCTCTGTAATCACTGGTAAAAACTTTTGATTTAAACTTTCTAAATAATTTTTAAACAAACCCTAATTCAAATTTGAACCCAAGTGTTTTCTCAGAAAATCTTTCCGGTTTTATTATCCTAAACGAGATTTTAAAATTGAGTATTGGGGATTTTATGAACTTTAACGAAGACATCCTTCCAATCTATAGATCCTTTTCACGTGAGCTATAGATTGTAGTTATAACGCATCCATAGCGAACTAGTAAACTACCCAGAATTGTAAGTTGGAACAAGAACTTCTTTAATATTATTATTGTCACTTAAATTCCTTTCATTTGAGTTAATTGATTTGTTAAATTGGAATTTTAGTTTAGATTAATTTCGTGCACATTCAAATTAGATCGAATTCATTTAGTTAATATTTAATTCCTTGAAATCCAAAATCAAAATTTTAATTGCTGAAATTTTGTTAATAGGTTGTTTAGTTGTTTTTAATTTGAAGTTTAAACTTGCAAAACCCTAGGAATTAGATTTAATCTTCAAATTTAGTTTACATTCAAATTTAGGATTCCCATTATAACCTAGAAATTAAATAATATAGGCTCCCTGTGAGTTCAACCTCGGACTCACCGAGTTAAAATTACACCTAGAAATGCTTTTACGCGTTTTCGAGTTAAAACAACACTAGCTCATTGTTTTTGTTTCAAACTACGGTAATACCTGACTTCTTAGGCACTACTTGTGTGGGGCTTACCCATTGGGAATCAGAAATTGGGTAAATTATCCCTACATCAAGCAACTTTAATACCTCAGCCCATACTACCTCTTTCATATTTGGATTGAGCCTTCTTTGCATTTGTCAGACTGGCTTGGCACCCTCTTCTAAATAGATATGATGTGTGCAAAGGAGTGGACTTATACCTGTCAAATCTGCCACTAACCACCCTAATGCCTTCTTATGGGTTTTTAATAGATCTACTAATGTATGTTCCTGATCAGTGGTTAATTCAGAGGAAATGACAACTAGATATGATTCTCCTTCACCTAGAAAATTGTATTTCAAACTAGAAGGTAATGGTTTCCTATCGGGGCTTAGAGCTTTCACTCTTGAAGATTGAGCTTTGTTTACAATTGGCCCCAAACTTTCAAATGCTGGTACCTAATTCGCTATAGACATTAGTGGGCAAACATCTAACCATTCATATATCATTTCACTAACTTCGCTTTGAATCATAAGATCTCCTTTCTCCACATTGCAACATAACGCCCTTTCTAAAGGATCTTTGAAGAATTCACAATCGATATAATCCTGTACTATAGCCTCCACTACATCTATTTCTTGAATCTCAAACATCTCTTTAGGTTGTTTAGTAACATGAAAAATATTTGTCTCAAATTCTATATTACCAAAGGACATCTTCATGGACCCATTCCTACAGTTGATCAAGGCATTTGAAGTTGCTAATAGTGGCCGTCCAAAAATCACAGGTGTCTAATCTAGTGCTGACAAATTGGTGAGTGGTTGTGTATCAAGGATTATAAAATCAACTGAAAAATAGAAATTTTCCACTTACACCAGTACATCTTCAACTATACCTCGTGGGACTTTAATTGATCTATCAGTAAGCTGCAAAGTCTATCTCTCCTAAGCCCAGTTGTTCGTACAGTGAATAGGGAAGTAAATTCACACTAGCTCCTAAATCAAGAAGTGCTCGACTAATAAAGAACTTCCTTATATAACAAGAAATAGTTGGACATCCAGGGTCCTTATATTTTGGGGGTGTACGACATTGAAGGATAGCACTTGCTTGTTCAGTTAGGAATGCTTTTTCCTTCACATTCAGTTTCCTCTTTACCCTGCATAACTCTTTTAAGAATTTTGCATAAACAAGGATTTGCTTTATTGCATCTAAGAGAGGTATATTAATTTTTACTTGTTTAAATACCTCTAGCAATTCAGTTCCTTGGGCTTCTCTCTTTGCTTTCAAGAACTTCTGGGGAAATGGTGCTTTAGGGACGTACTCTCTAGCTACTATCATCGGTTCTCCTTCTTCTCCTTTTTGTTTCCCCCCTTTTTCTTTCTTACTCTCCTCTTTCTCAGACTCCTCTTCTTCCATAACTCTAGGTTATTTTCCTTCCCTCCTATTATCTTCCAACATCTGCTTAGGTTCTAACTCTTCCCTAACCTCAACCATCTTAGGGTGAATGGTTTTATCTATAGCTTTACCACTCCTAAGCGTCGTGATATTTTGCACCTGCTCAATATTACCAGGCATATTGGAAGACCCTTCAACATTTTTCACTTGGGCGGTCGGATTTGGACGTGGTTGAGCAAGGAATTGCCCTTTAGGTTGTGCAGTCAAAGTTTGAGTTAAAAGAGTCAATTGCCCCTTAATATCATCCAAAGCTCTATTATTTTAAGCCCAAAGTGTGTATTGTGTGTTCATAAATTGTTGAAGTGTTTCTTCCTTGGACCTCTTATTTGGAGGAATGCATTTTGAGGCAATCCTGGATTAGTGACTGGAACTTGAGGAATTGGAGGAGATGGAGTATGATAAGGTTGTGGCATTTGAGCTCCATCATTTCTCCAACTGAAATTTGGATGGTTCCTCACGGCCGGATTATATGTTTCAGAATATGGATTTTCCCCCAAATTTTGTCCACGTTATGGAGGTCGGTATTGGTTTATAGCATGGATAGGGAGTTCGCTAGATAACTGATTCTGCACAACTTCTCTACACATGGGCATACTAGGATAATCATCCGTTCTATGAGATTGGCTATCGCAAGCTACATAATAGACATTCGCTACGGGTTCTTTGACAATTGGTGTGTCCTTTTTGATCTTAAGGGTCTCAATTTCTCAGGTCAATATTGTTAGTCTTGCCTTAAGGTCATCAGTTTCACTTAAGTGATGCAAACCTCAGATAGAAGAACCACTAGTATTCTGAGTATTATGAGATCCCGTGGTATCCCATGTTTGTGCATTTTTAGCTAAAAACTCGAAATATTCATAAGCTTCTTCGGGAGTTTTATCGTAAAACTGCCCATTACACATTGTCTCCACAAATTGTTTTAATTGTGGCGTTAGTGATCCATAGAAAATACTAGCTAGAGGCCAAACCTCAAATCCATGGTGAGGACAGGAATGTAAGAGAGTTTTGAATCTCTCCCAGCTTTGATAAAACGTTTCACCATGTTGTGGAGCAAAGTTTAGAATTTGATACTGTATTGCATCAGTTCTATTAGGTGGGAAGAATTTTTTTAAAAATTTGGCTTGCATTTCATCCCATGTGCGAATGGAATTCGATGGTAAAAATTCAAACCATCTAGCAGCCTTATCTTGCAATGAAAATGGGAAGAGCTTAAGAAATACTAATTCTAATGGGTATCCTTGATCCTTAATGGTGACATAAATGTTCCTAAAGCGAGTCAAGTGGTCATATGGATTTTCAGAATCCATACCATGGAAAGTAGGTAACAATTGGATCATCCCGAGTTTAAAGTGGAAAGTGTGGTTTTCAAGCCACACTATACAAGATTTTGAAGTGTGCCTATTTTGCTGTAGGATATCCCTCATGGATCGCCAGGCTGCAACAACTTGTTCTTCAACCATTTCTAAGATTGGATTAGGGGTTCTAAGATTTGGAGATTCTCCTAAAGAGTTTTTAGGTTCAAAGAGAGGATTTAGAAACTCATAACGTTCTAATCGACCGTCTTCACCACGAGTCCAAAAGCTCATAAGCTAGGAAAGCTAAACTGAATGAATGAACTATGGTCCAGACCGAAGACCTAGGTGTCCGGACCACTAAACAAGGTTATGGGACTTAGGAAAATTATTTTTTTGAAATTTTTAAGTTTTAAGTTTTTTTTTTTAAATTAAATTTAATTTAATCCTAAAATTCTAGTAACCTAAAACTAAGATTGGCTCCCCGGCAATGGTGCCAAAAACTTGACCGCTTCTAGATAGTACGTCTAAACTAACCCCCAAATGCAAGGGCGTGCAGTGTAGTTTTAACTCGGTGAGTCTGAGGTCGAATCCACAGGGAACCTAAAAGTTTAGTTTCTAAGTTATCAAGATTGTTCAAAATTCAATTACTAGGAAATTGTAAGAATTATCTACCTAAATTCGAAAGTTGGTAAGTTTAAAACTTAACTAAACCTAAACAAGAATTAAGTAAAGGAGGTTGCAAAGCAAAGAAATTCTAAACAAAAATATTTTATACTTTTAAAAATGCTTAAATGTGAATTCAAAAATTAAAGAAAGTTCTCTAACCTAATCAAGATTGCAAGAAAACAAGCAATTAATTTAAAATCAAATTCAAGATAGATTAAAGACTTAAAGATTAAGAGGTTCTTGAACCAACTTCACAAGTTTGGGTAGTTTACTACTTCGCTACGGGATGTGTTAACTACAATCTATGGCTCACGTCAAAGGAGCTATAGATTGGGAAAAAGATAATCTCATTAAAGTTCAACAAAGGCCCAATACTCAATTTTAAAATCACGTTTCATTATGGATAATAAAACTAGAAAGATTTTCTAAGAAAACATTCCGTTTCAAACCTAAGTTAGGGTTTGTTCAAAAATTATTAAGAAAATTATATTCAAGAGTTTTTACCAGTGATTACAGAGAATATAGTCAAAAACTCTTGTTTCCGAAGGTTTTTCAAACAACCAAACCCAGATTTGTTTAAGAAATCAATTCTTATTTGCCCAAAATTCTTAAATCAAATTTTTACCCGAAAACCTTTACTAGTGATTATAGAGAATGTAGTCAAAGGTCTTCGTTTTCGAAAGTGTTTGAAACAAACTAAAATGATTCTTACAATCATAGATCACTCCACAATGGTTTTTACAAACCATGCGAAGGATCTATACACATCCCTTCACTTTTCATAAATTACCCTTCCTTGATTCATTGAATTCAGAACTAAGGTTTTACGCTACGTTCATAAAGAAATCCATGCAAGATAATCCAATTATTAAAACAAGAATTAAAGAATGAGAAGAAAGAGTGAATAGAAACTAAACTATGAATAAAGATTTTATTAATCTAAGCAAAAATAGTACCGTAATTTGAGGACAAGAAAGAACGACGCAAAATGAGCGAAACGGAAACAACTCCACAAAGTGCTGCGCAAAGCTTGTAAAACATCTTCAAAATAAATGGAAAAACTCCTTCTTTAATCTCTAAAATGTTCTCTCAAAGTTTAGAAAAAGATGAAAAGAAGATGGGAAAAGCCTCCAGAGAGAATGCCCTAGATGGCTGCCTATTGGGTTTTTATAACCCATGCACCAAACCCTAAAAACGGAGCAAAGCAATAATTCCCCGTGTGTCCCAGGTGTTCGGACGGCAATAGGCTCCAGACTATGTTTTCTTCAGCTTCTTGTTCTGCGGTCTTGAAGGTGTCTGGACACCCACTCCATACAAGTACACCACAAGCTATCCTTCATTGTTTTCTTCGTCTTTAGCACTCCCAATCGCTTTGATTGAACCGTTTTCACTACAATTCAGAAAAATAATCCATATTAATGAAATATTAACAAAACACATAAATAAATTAAGAAAATGCATGATTTTATGTTAAAATAAGGTTCTTGTAATTACACTTTTCAAGTGTAATCAGCAGGGCTTGAGACTTGAAAGGGTTGGCCTAGCTTCCGTAGTCTTCAAGTTTAGCTTTCACTTCATGTTGCTTTGTAGTTTTTCCTTAAGTAATACTAATGGCCGATGTGCCTATATAATGTAACAATGGTGACAGAGCTTTGTGTGCTCGGTTTTAACGGAGGCTTTTGTTTTATTAACATGTTATACTTTCTTCGGTCTTTTTATTATTATTATTATCTATAATGTTAGCTCCGGGGTTGTTGTGTGGCTTTGAATAGGTAAATTTTGTAATTGTGATTGATTACATGCACTTAAACATATTCTCTTTAGTTAATTTCTTATTTGTCTCGAAAAGTTTTGAGCAATCTTTAAAAAGTAGATCATGTCTCTCTTGAAGGCTAGGCGTATCTTCGCCTTCATTATAGTCTTCTTCAGATGAGGAATAAGAAAAATACGACTTCTTTCTTTTTAATCTTCCTTCTTTTTGAGCATTCTCAATACTTGGAGTGGAAGTAGGAGCCTCAAACCTTTTGTAAAATTCAATAAATTCGATAGATACTCACATTTTTCATGTGATGCCATGAAAGCTAAGAGATTTGTATTGGCTTCCTCTTTTTTAGAAAATGAACATAAACCCTTGGCCTCAGAATCATCCCAAGTTGCATTCATTGCTTTCTTTTTGTTCTTCTTCTTATTAAGGCAATCAGATGCAATATGATAATGGCTTTGACAATTGTAGCACCTCATAACATTGGCATTTTTTTAACTTTGTTACTAAAAATTTCCTTTTTTTTTCTTTTCTCAAAATTTTTGAAAATTTTTAAATTTTGCAAATCATTCTAGCAAAATCTTTAAGAGAAAGCTTTTTTCTTTTTTTCTTTTTTTTTTATTATCATCACTAGATCCATCTTCCTCCTCTTCAATGGCTTTCAATATAATACCTTAGGCTTATGTATGCAAAGATAAAGATACAAGGGTTGATTGAACTTTTCTTCCTCTCATTTCCTCTAAGAGCTCTATCTTATATTTTCTTTAGTTTTTTTTTTTTATTCAATACAATAGCATATACACACTCACACAGACATATATATGTAATCACACTCTCTCAAACACAATAAGCCTGTCCTCACCTCAACAACTCTTTCAACCAATATTGTTAAAATCTCAATTTAAATCTTCAAATCTTATGATTTTATGATATTAGAGTGAAAAAACTTGTTCCATCTTAGTAAAATCTTAATAGGAGCAAAATAGATAAAATCTCACTTTTAGGGTATAAAATCAATAAAATCTTGATTTTTAAAGCAATCTTACCGATTTTAAAAATTGAATGATTTTTATGTAATCTTGTCAAATAAAATAGGCTTTATGTTTTCTTTTTTCAAGCGATAAGTCACAACTATTTCACTTGTTACTCTTTTTTTTTTTTTTTTTTTTGTAGATGTTTTTTATTCTGTAACACTATTATTTCCTACGATATACTAAGTGAAGACCATGTGCATTGTTCCACTAAATTAAGTAATATAAATTAAGCATAGTAGCTACGATTGAAACCAAGAGACTAATAACCAAATATCACAAATCCTTTACAAATCCTATAAAAAATTAAAATACAATAAAGTCAATAATTTAATATTAATTCTATAGGTCACACCAAATATTTAAAGGCCTCAATTGGGTAGTTGGGTAAGGGAAGCATAGAATCAGATATAGAATCTTTTGTGAACTTTTTTGAGAATTGGTTTTGTCGATATAAATAAGTTCTTATGTATAACATTTTCTTGATGCATGTCTCTGTTCTCTTCTCTTGCTAACAAAATTTTCTACTAATAAAAAAAAAAGCTTTAAATAAAGAATTGTAGCATAATAGTTTCATATTATAAGTATTAAGTAAAATTTTACGATTTTGTGATTTAATTTTATGATTTGATCTTTGAACCCCCTTAATTTTAAGTAGAATCTAAATTTTAAGAACCTTCCTCTCAACCATCTCACTCAAGCATTCGACAAAAACTCACTAACATTTATATATACATGGTATAAGGTGAATGACAAAGAGGGGAACCAAATTGACACATGGAGAGCTAAGGCATTTGTGTACAGCCAAGTGACTGGGTGGTCCACCCATGCACAATCGATACAAAATTAATATGTGTTTATAACACATATTAGCAAGTGAAAACTGACAAAAACCCAAACTCTACACTATCTTTAAGGTGCGCGTGTGAATGATCTTCTAGCCTTGAAATTTTAAGTGTTAAAAAATAATTTAATGACTTATGCATTGCCAATTATCCTCGTTAAATTAATATTAAATAATGCTGAATTAAAATAAAATAATATAAATAATCAAGGTCACAATTTCAATTTAAATGTTAGAACCAAAAAATTACAAAATTGAGTTTTTTTGATGATTTTTTGATGAATCAAACCAAACTCTTTGTACGTTACTTTTCACTGAAACTAGAGTTATATCCTTCACCTACTATTTTTCCTCCCAATTTATACAACATCCATCCTCAGACATCACATTTAATGAGGATCATATATTGAATTTCATGAAAGATTTTGAATTAAGTAATTCAAATTGTTGGTGAAGATTTGTGGGCCAGGATAAGGATTTTTGAAGCTATATTGTGCTTGTGGTGGCCAGATGTTAGTTGTACATGGGAGCAATTTGTTGTTTTTGAGTTATAGATTGAGACAAAGAAGAACTCAATGGAATTGAAGGAGAGAAGATTGAAAATAAATAATTTTGGATGATCGAGTTTTGTGAGTCAACTCAATGAGTTAATATATGAGTTGAAGGTGAGTTAAGTGATTGGTTAAATCCATGGTTTTTTTTTTCTTTTTTTTTTTTTAATAACCAATAGGATTAAGATTACATCAATAGATAAACATACATCAACCATTGTCTATTACAACCTTTGCTCTTACATAAGCCTCCTCTAGTAATTTCCTAGCTACTATCCTAATACCATCACAATGGAATTCTTTCACGCATTCTTGTAAGTCTTTAATTACATTTTTCATCTTCCAATCACTCTTTTCAACAATTTGCAAAGATTTTATTACTAATTTACTGTCTATAAATACATTAACATTTACACATTTCAAATGCTTAATTGATCTTAATGCTTCTGAACATGCAATTGCTTCCGCCATGATTGCTGAATTTCCTCTAATTCTCTCTACTCTTGACAGCAAGTTAATACCAGTATCATCTTTGACTATCCATGCTGTAGCCGCGATGTTGGTACTTGCACACCAAGCTCCATCTACTAAGATTGTTAATTTGTAGAATAAAGAAGGCACTACCTGCTCATTTAACAATACTTCCTCCTTTTGCTTATCTTCGCAATCTTTGTCCATCTTCTTTGTCTTATACTCTTCTTATCCGTTTTTACTCCTGCATCACCACTATTAGCAACATTTAAAAAATTAGTAAGCACCTCTATTTTTCCAATACTTGTAAAAGGATATGGGTTAATTCCTTGAAAGACTTCCTCGTTCCTTATAGTCCACAGAGCCCAGCAAATTGCTATGATCTTTTGCTTCACCTCCTCTCTCCCAATGCCTTCTAAACATCTCCGTACTCAATCATAAAAACTTGTACCACAATTATCCTGTAATCTAATCCCCAGGCTTGACCCAAACCAGGTTGCTCTAGCCAGCACACAATGCTTGAACAAATGATCTTGAGATTCTACTCCTTTCCCACACCCCTTGCAATTTCCTTCAATGCATACCCCCCTCTCTACCAAATTATCACCTACTGGAAGCACATTATGAAGAAGCTTCCATTTAAAATATTTCCATCTATTGGGGAATCCTAATTTCCAAATAATTTTCCAGATTTTACCCTTTTCATTACTTATCTCATTACTTGTATTTTGCTCTAAGATTCTAAAATTGTTCAAAGTATTTAAATTTCTCAACCCAGCCAACAGGCTACAAAATATATGCTGATTTAATTGAGAAATCTCCATTTTTAGTACCACCCCACACCCGTTCATTGTCTGATTACGTTTCTGGCATATAAATTCTCTGTATCTTCTCTACAATTCTTTTTGGAAAAAAAACACCTCGACGGTAGTATCCGCCAATATATATTCTCAAAATTGTACAAATGAGCCACTTTACATGATATTCCTTTATTCTCCATGTCTCCTATAAAGTAGAGATTTTGGACTCCTAGGATCCAATTAACTCTGCACGCATCCACCTCCAACTTTGAACCTACATTAGAAATAATCTTTTTCTCAATAAATCTCTTGCCCACAAAATACTTCTCCAACCCTAGGATGCATTATTTGTAACATTGATGGTTAAAAATTCTTTTTTTTTCTGATAGTACTTTGCCAAGAAAAACTTTGACATCAGCTCTTGAGGCTTTTTTAGAATTCTCCATGCCATCTTTGCTAATAATGCTTGGTTAAAATGCTCCATGTCTATAAAGCCTAAGCCTCTTTCTGTAATGGGCTTACATAAATCACCCCATTTCTTCCAACAAATCCCACGATTGTCTTTCCTTTTCTATAAAAATGACATCATTCCCTTTCAAATATTCTCTATTACCCTCTTTAGTGTCTTGAATGCTATTAAACAATGTTTAACAAGTACTGCTCTTCCTCCAAAAGACAGTAATGGAATGTTCTATCTCTGAATCTTAGATAGTACTTTTTGCTCTATATTATTAAAAACAATTGATTTTGGCAAAGAAAAATCCACAATGACCCCAAATATTTACCTAGTTTGTCCACTATCTTTACCCTCAACACATCCTTTAAAAAATTCCTGCTCATTTCCTTCATAGAAGGCAGGACTACAAATTCAGACTTTTGTATATTAATTGATTACCTCGCCTGATGACAATATGCATTTAGGATTCATTCTAGACAACAAACTTAAGCTTTATCAAATTCTTGAAAAATAAAGCAATCACTAACAAAGAACAAACATGAAATTTCTAGCCCCTCCCTTTAAATAGAGATCCCTTTGCATATTTTGTTCATGCCAAAATATTCTAATGAAGCTAATAAAGCTTCCACACACATTATGAATAAATATGGAGATAATGGATCACCTTGTCTTGACCCTCGCCGAGCTTCAAAATAATCTGACCTCCACCTATTAAGTAAAACTACAAACGATACCGAAAATATACAAGCATAAATAAGATCGATCCATTTATTACTAAATCCCATCATATTCATTACTTTCATAACAAAATCCCACCTTACACATTCGTAAGCCTCATTCATATCCAGATGTAAAGCAAAACAAGCCTTCCATCTCTTTCTCTTTCGAATAAATTGTAATATTTCATATGCTATTAAAATATTATCAGTAATTGCCTTTCCTGGGATAAATGCATTTTGACAATAAGAAATAAGACTAGAAAGCACCACTCTAATCTATTCCCTAGGACCTTGGCAATGATCTTATAAATAACATGACATAAGCTGATGGGCCTAAAATCATTTATCGAAGAAGGATGATTGTTCTTAAGGGATAAGAACAATTAAAGTTCTGTTGGTCTCCTTCAACATCCTATGCGAATTAAGAAAAGATTGAACAGTTGCAGTAACATACATGCCTATTGAATCCTAATACTTTTGGAAAAACTCAGTAGGAAATCCATCTGGCCCTGAAGATCTATTCTTTCCCACTTAAAAGACCGCCCTTTTGATCTTTTCATTTGTAAAGTCTTTATCTAACCATTCCTTCTGATCCAAGCTCAGCTTTCTAGTCATTGACAAGGGGACCTCAACATTGTCTAGATATTGACACTGATGATAAAATTCCCTAGCATACAAATTTTTAAAATGCTACACAATATAACTCTTTATATATTCTTGATCCCAACACATACCACCATTTTCAATATTTAGCCCACTATTCCAATTTTTCACCTATCTAAATGTTTCTACCATATGAAAAAATCTTGTATTTTTGTCTCCATCCATTATCCATTTCTACTTAGCTCTTTGTGCCTAGTAGTTTTCCTAATCTAAAAGCAATTTCTTCAATTTTGCTGATTCATCCAGTTGTTCCATCTCCTTCTGTAGACCTTCCACTAATCTTTGTTGATTCTTAATCTTTGACTCAAAATTTTCTGTGAAATATTTTTCTAATTCTTTAAGTGGTTTAAAAGAATCTTCTATTTTTGCAATAAACCAAACAATGGAGAGCTCTTCACATCTAGCTTCCAAACCTTATCTATGATAAATCTAGTCTCCTCTTTTAACGGCTAGCATAACTCAAATCTTTTCAATCTGCTACTTCCACCTCTTATCTCACTTGTATTGAGCATGATTCGGCTATGATCTGAGTATACCATTGATAAATTCCATAATGAAACGAATGGAAACAACTGTCTTCATTCATAATTGTGAAACACCCTATCCAGTCTTTCCAATTTTAATCCTCCATTCCTCCTTTTATTAGACTAGGTATATCTTAAACCTTTTGATTATATTTTTAACAAATTATTTGCTTCAATAAACTCCCTTATCAACTCACTGCCATCTAATCTCACTTTTCCCATACATAACTTATCTTCTAAATTCAGCATTTGATTAAAATCTCCCATCGTCACAATTAGCCCTTGCATGAGCTGCATCTCTTTCTTCATTTCCTCCCGTAATATTTTTCTCAAATTAAAATAAGGACCTCCATAAAAAAGACGTACCAAACATTTAGATATTCATCCACCACATACAAAATAATATAGCGTGCATTTCTTTTAATAAGCTTGATATTGCATGCATCATCCCATACAGCCCATATGCCACTTTTTTGTACCATCCACATCAAACCCACAACAAAATTTAAACTGTTGGGGATGCCGACGCTCAAACCCACAAGCACATGCACATAATTAAAGACAAACAAGAGCAAAAAATAATCACAAACAAGAAGAGAACATGACATAGAGATTTACGTGGTTCTAACTTAAAGCTAATTACTTAATCGTACATCCACAAGATGCTGGGGTGTTTCACCATGATGAAGTAGAAGAAAATGTTACAAAGTTACGATGGAGGCAATCCTAAGCATTTCTTTTATAGTTGTAAAGAATCTTAGCGTATGTAAATTAAAAAAAAAAAAAAAACCCTAAAATGCAAAAGTATGCTTTCACCCTTGTTTAAATTAGACTTCACACTTAACAATCTCCCACTTGAAGACTAATTCAGAACAACCCTCTAAATGCCAACAGTGATCAATCATCACCAATGATCACCAATAACCACCAGCACCAGCCTCCCACTCAAGCTTGAAAACCCACAAAAGCTAAACAAGCCTTCAGCTTATTTACAGTAATCACCTTCATGAACATGTCTGCTGGATTGTCTCTTATGTGAATTTTATCCAAAGTGAACTGCCCATCCTCCAACAAAGAGTGAATAAAGTGATACTTTATGTCGATATGCTTGGTCTTGGAATGAAAAACTGCATTCTTCACCATATGTATCGCACTCTAACTATCGCTAAACAATTTATAACTTTCTTATTCCTTACCAAACTCTTTTATAAGACTCCTTAACCATACCATCTCTTTGCATACCTCCATGGCCACAACATGATCCGCTTCTATTGTGGAAATAGTCACTATTTTTTGTAGTTACGAGACCTAACTGATTGCTATACTTCCCAAAGTAAACACATACATGGAAGTACTCTTCTTGCTATCAATGTCTCTTGCTAAATTTGAATCCACAAATCCTTGCAAACAAATATCAGAACCCTAAAACATAAATCCAAATTAAAAGTACCTTTCAGATACTGCAAAATCCACTTGACTGCCTCCTAGTGCTCCTCGCCTGAATTTGCTATGAACCTGCTGACAACTCCCACTACATGAGCAATGTTTGGCCCCATGCTAACCATAGCATACCTCAAGCTACCTACTGTTGAGGCATATGGAACTTTGGCCATGTAGTTCTTCTCTTCATTAGTTATTGCTCATTTTTCCTTCGAAAGCTTGAAGTAACTTGCTAACAGTGTGCTAACAAGCTTAGCACTTTCCATGTTGAACCTTTTGAGCACCTTTTCAACTTATTTCTTTTATGATAACTTCAACTTCCAGTTCACCTTATCCCTGCTGATTTGCATCCCAAGGATTTTCTTCACAAAACCCAAATCCTTCATTACAAACTCCTTGGACAACTATTCCTTGAGATTAGTAATCTTATCCATGCTTGAACCTACAATAAGCATATCATCTATATACAACAAAAGAATGAGATATGATTTACAAAGCTTCTTAAAATAGAAACAACGATCCCCATGACATCTACTAAACCTCATATCCGTCATAAAAGTGTCAGACCTTTTATACCATTATCTAGGTGCCTGTTTCAACCCATACAAACTCCTATGAAACTTACACACATGAGCCTTTTTTCCTTTGACAATATAACCCTTTGGCTGATTCATATAAATGTCTTCCTCTAAATCCCTTTGATCAAATGCAATTTTTACATCTAACTACTCTAAGTGCAAGTTCTTAATAGCCACTATATTAAGGACACATTTGATAGTAGAAATCTTCACAACAAGAGAAAAATTTTCGGTTTAGTTAATACTTGATTTCTGCTCAGAACCTTTCACTACTAACCCTACTTTGTACCATTCATTCCCATTAGATTTTTCCTTAAGCCTGATACCCATTTGTTGAGCAAAGCTCTCTTCCCCTTAAGCAACTGAACCAAGTCCCAAGTTTGGTTTGATAAGAAAGAATTCATCTTATCATCTATTGCATGCTCCCACTCCTCCCTAGTCTTAACCTATAATGCTTCCTCAAAACATTTTGGTTTACCACTATTAGTTAGCAACAAATAATGTAAAAAAAGAGAATAGCACATTGAAGATTTATTAATACAATTAGACCTCCTAGGAGGAAGAGTCTGTAAATCTACCTATATAGTAGATTGTATAATAATATCCTGAGGCTGTAAGACATTCTTGTTAAGGATCCCCTCAAACTCTACAACATCTGAATTTTCATTAGCCTCCTCGAGTTGATTCTATCTATTTTTATACAAAATAGACTCAGAAAATATCACATCCATACTCCTGCATATTTTTTGATTTTCAAAATCATACATCCTATACCAATAGTTATCAGTACCATAGCCTATAAACACACTTTTGAGACTTAGTGTCAAGTTTACCCCTATCACTCGAATCAATATACATATAAGCCATGCAACCAAAGACTCATAAATGAGATAAATTTACCTCTTTACCTGACCAAGCCTCCTCTGGTAATCCATTATTCAAAGAAACTGAAGGTCTTCTATTAATCAAATATGTAGTTGTATTTACTACTTCAGCCCAGAATTGCTTAGGTAACACAGCATGTAACCTCATGCTCCTTGCACACTCTAGGATCATCCTATTCATGCGCTCAGTAACTCCATTCTGCCTTAGTTTCTTTAGGATTGTTTTCAATCTCCAAATCCTATTCGCAACAAAGTAAGCCTTAAACTCACCATCATAATACTCGCCATCATTATCAGATTTCAGCTACTTAGTTTCTTTTCTGTTTCATTCTCAACTAATGTTTTCCAATTCTTAAAAAACACATCAAATTTATGCCTGAAAAAAATAAACTCATAATTTTTTAGTAGCTAGTAACACATAAAAAGTGTAATCATAAACCTTGATTTCTATGCTAATTCCGATAATCTCTGTTTTAATATGTCTATTTTAGTTTGATTTTATTTGTTTATGTTTTTTTGTTCAATTATGTTGGTTTTAGTAGAAAGAGTTCCAGAAATTAAAAGTAGTATTCAATAAAGTTGTAGTGGACATATTAAGTTTTTCAGAAAAGCTATTATGGGTCAAAATTCAAGTTTGTTTGAGGCGTGAAACATTGCTTAAAAGTCAAGGTTGGAAAACTGGATAAATCTTAATCAAAGTAGAATTTGCGGCATACCTTAAGTTTTTAGGGTCCAATTGAGGTGATTCAAAAGACTAAAATCAAGTACATATTCTAAGTTATAATTTCTATGAAGAGCCCAAGTCCAAAAGAGGTCTATATCTACCTCAAAATCAGCTTGCAAAGTTGCACAATATGAAATTCTTCAAATGGTTCAACATAACACTCTGTCAGTGTTTTGACCATAACTTTTTACTCACAACTCCAATTGATTTGATTCTTTTTGGTTTGGAAAGAAGACTCAAAGGGCTACAACTTTGTGTTGATCAGCGGGTGACCCTCTAATTGTGGAGGGTCGAGGCTACAACCCGCAAGGCTTCGAGTCTCCGCTGGTGAAATCCAGTCCTGTTGAGTTATTCCAAGGGCCACCCACCACACGTGCAAGCGTGTGACTTAAGCGGTTTGGCGGGCTTGTGGGGTGTTCGTCGACCCCCGGTTTACCGGTCGGCTACACGGTTCGTCAAGGGCTGTAATAAACCGGCCGGGTTCCGGGTCACCAAAAAAAAAAAAAAACAACTTTGTGTTGAAGCTAAAATCTAAGTACATTGTCTTCTAGCATCCAGATGGCATCCAGACGCCAACTTCCAGAACTCTAGAAGTCCAAAAACTGAAAAGTAAAATCTAGCACTGCCTCTTGGCGTCCAAAAGTGATGTCCCCGAGATCTTAGCTTTAGGGTTTTGTTAGGTTTTTCTATAAATACCTGTGCTATATTAGACTTTTGGAGAGCTGTTTTACATATTCTAGGGTTAGTTTCTAAGAGTTTTCCTTAGTTTTGAGAGTTTTCTCTATGAGTTTGTAATGAAGTTTGGATTAAAGTCTCAACTATGTAGTTATTCTTCAATACTATATTACTGATTCAATTCAATGGAGTTTGCTTTCTTAGCTCTCTCTTTTACTTTTGGTTTTACCTTTTTTTTTAGTATACTAGCATAGATTTATACTTGATTCAACCTATCAATTATGGGTGGATCCTTATTTGAATGATAGATGTGAATGAATACACACATGCAATGCAAAACTTGTACGTTGTGGTTATTACTTTCTTGAATTGATTTTGTACCTTTCAAATCCTTCAAAAACTTACGTGGCTGATCATATTTCCTTGAAATCCCTGTTACTCATGTATGATTAAAATTTTCTTAATATTTTGAAAGTATAAAGATCAAATTTAGGGTTTTCTAGATTCTCTTATTATTTTGTTTTTCAAAACTTTTGAAAACAAGTAACCTCAACCATATTTCACAGAAATCACTGCTGACGTTCACATGATTAAAACTTTCTTTAGTCTTTTGAAAACTCGTGACCTCAATTATATTTTGCTAAAATCACTGATGACGTTTGCTTGACTATAACTTTATTCATAAATTGAAATCATTGAAAAGAAATCTGGAGTAAACTTTTTAACGATGATATATTTTTATCATATCTAGCATAAGAATAAAGTATTCACCTGGATTTGTAGGTTGGATCAACTTGTTTATTATTCATTTAAAACCCCAGTTTTTATTACTTTACTTTAGTTTAAGTTACTTTGAATCTTCCGTATGTCCACTTCACCCTTTGACAATTGACCCACAGAAATAAGTTTTCTTGTTAGACTAGTCACATGTCTAACATCCTTCAATTTCAATACCATCCTATCCAACTGAGTAATCTGCACATCTCTTTTCCCAACTATGTTACAAGCCTCATTGATCACACTTGAAAATTGTAATTACAAACTCTAAACTTTGATACACATTGATGCATTTAAGTAGTTAATCTTGAAGTTTTATTATTATTTTATTACTTATAGTCGTTATTTTTTTAATTGCAAGGAAAAGAGCGAGATAAATGAAGTTTATAGCGATGAAAACAGCCTAGAAGATGAAGGAAAAGCTGTGGTTCAGACCTCACCAAGGATGGTCCAGACTAACCCAAAGACCCAGCATAGAGGAGGAAGCAAAAGTTGAAGACCCATCATTTTGTGGTCCAAACTCCCACCCAGATGGTCGGGACCACAGTGTGCCAGGCATGTGATTTTAAATCCCATTTTTAATGGTTTCCTTGTTACCCCTTTATAAACCCTGATGTATAGTCGAACCAGGAGAGCAACCCTACTTTAGTTTTTCATTCTTTTTAGAGCTTTAGATAGTTTTTAGAGATTTTCAATGTTTAAACATTGTTTTTAAAGCTTTTTGGAGATTGCATATGATTCGTTACAGTAGTGGTAGTTCAATCTTACGTTTCAGAGTTTATTACAGAGTATGTTTCGTTTCGATTCGTTATTTAATAATATTCTTTATTTGTTTTATTCAGTAGATCCATTAAATATGTGTCCATTGGTTGATTTTGCTTTATTTAAAGTTATGTTAGCATAAAACCCTAGGTCTTGATTCAACGAATCAAAGAAGGGTAGGTTACTATGATCTATGTGATGTATGTAGACCCTTCGCATGGTTTGTGAAAACCCATACGTAGGGATCTACAACTTTCAAATCTATTTTCGTTTGTTTCAAAAACTTTCAAAAACAAAAACCTTTAACTATATTTTCTGTAATAATTAGTAAAAGTTTTCGATTAAAATTTCTTTAATATTTTTAGACGAATTAAAAATAGAATTTGAACCTAAATCTAAATTCGTTTGTTTGAAAAGTTTTCGAAAACAAAAGTCTTTGACTAAATTCTCTGAAATCACTGGTAAAGACTTTTGATTAAAACTTTCTTAATATTTTTGAACAAACCCTAAATCAGATTTAAACCCAAGTGTTTTCTTAGAAAATCTTTCTGGTTTTATAATCCTAAACAAGAGTATAAAACTGAGTATTGGGAAATTAAGAACCCTAAACGAAGACATCTTTCAAATCTATTTGTTCTTTCCACGTGAACTTTAGATTGTAGTATTTAACACACCCATTGTGAAGTAGTAAACTACCCAAAATTGAAAGTTGAATCAAGAATCAAAAATTATTTTGAATGCATAGTTTTATTGCTTTCATTATTTTAGATTAGTTTAATTTTGTATCTTGTTTTTCTATTAGTTATAATAGAAGTAATTTAATTTCTTGAATTTTAGTTCATTTTAATTTTTGCAATTTACTTTTATTTGGTAATTAGTTACTTAATCAACTCCTTTTAACCCCAAAACCTATTATTTTCTTTTTCTATTTTTGAAACGAAACCGGTAGATAGAAGAACTTAGAAAACCCTAGTGTTCAATCTCATAGTTCCTTGTGGATTCAACCTTAGACTCACCGAGTTAAAACTGCACCGCACACCCTTGCACTTGGGAGTTAGTTTAGATGTACTATTCAGAAGCGATCACTCATCATCACCTAAGTAGACCTTACCAAATTTTCCTTGCACATAATTTTGTAATACATCTATGCGTGGAGTAGCATGAAATGAGGCTCCTGAGTCTATAATCTAAGACTCATTACAAGAATCCAGTGAAGAAATCAAGGCATCGTTATCTGACTCATTCGTAACATTAATAGTGTTCTTACCCCCTGAATATTCTTGTTCTACAATCTCACTTCAAGTGCCCCATCTGACCACAATTTTAACAACTCTCAGGTTTCACATCTTTACAATGAGATTTACTCTTACCCCTCTTTTTGGAATTGCCTCTTTACTTGCCTTTGTTGTTTCTTCCATTCGCAGACCTACCTCTTTCCTCCATATTTAGTGTTGAACCTGAAGTAACATCCTCACTTGATGCTCTCCTCCTAGCCTCTTCTCCTAAAATCAACCCAGTAACATCCTCTAATTTTATTTTTGTAGATCCAAAGGAATTACCAATTGCCATGACAAGTCTATTCCAACTTTCTAGCAAACTCGATAATAGAACCATCAAAATTAATACTCGTGGATTCTAACTGATTCGTGATCATATTAAATTCATTCAGATGTTCAATAATAATGGAATTTTTAGGCATCTTTAAATTGAACAACTTTTCCATAAGATATACCTTATTTACTGCAGAAAGTTTCTTTTACATCTTTTCTAGGGTTTTGAACAAATCTACTATAATATATTCTTTGGCAATATTCGATGCAACTGATGGTGCAAGGCTCAATTGCACAATCCCTAAAGCTTTGCAATGCAAAAATTCTAATCTTCTTATGTTATGATTTTTGGCTTTTTCCTACTAATCGAAAGATATAAATCCTTTTGATACAAAATATCGTCCATTTGCATCTTTCAAAAAGCGTAGGTCGTACCATTGAACTTTTTGATTTTATAGTTTTCTTCAATCATTATGCAAATCCTTGATCTCTTAACTCGGAGCTTTGATACTAATTGTTGGAGATCCCTACGCTCAAACCCACAAGCACATGCACACAATTAAAGACAAATAAGAACATAAAATAAACACAAACAAGACGAGAACAAGACACGGAGATTTACATGGTTCTGATTTAATTTAATTACTTAATCGTACATCCACGAGGTACTGGAGTATTTCACTACGATAAAGTATAAGAAAAGGTTAAAAATTTACAATGGAAGCAACTCTAGGCGTTCCTTTTATAGTTGTAAGGAATCATAACGTATACAAATAAAAAATCCTAAAATGAAAAAGTACACTTTCGCCCTTATTTAAATAAGACTTCACACTTAACATAAACCCCAAAGACACTCCCAACCCTTGAAGCTTATCAACTTTAGATTTAGTTTCTATCAAAAAATAAAATATTAGACTTATAACTTTTGACTAGATATCTTAAATCATGAACTGTAGGGGCCTGCCCAATACCTTTCACATCATCACAATCCTTAATTCATCTCTTGATTTTAATTTTCTTCTTCCTTCCTTTCTAATTGCAAAGCTGCTCTTCTACTTTAGGTATAACCCATGCCCCATTCAAACTCTTTAGAAGACAAAGTCAATCTCCTTAACTTCCCTGTGTAAGAACCCCCATCAGTGCTTAAAGCTCTCCTTTTCAACACTCTCCTTACAACACTACTTTCTGTATCTACTTTATAACATAATTCATTTTCAATTCTCATATTTTCTTTATTTTCCTCTTTTTCCCTATCTTCTCCACCTCTATAGATAGCCATCACGTTTTTGCTAATATCTTAATTATTTTGCAAACCCAAATTTATCCTCTTGGAGCTTTCTGCCTCCTCCCATTCCCCACGCAAATTTTACTGTCATTCCTCTTCGAACCTGACAACTATGAACTATCAGAATCGGAACTCTCCGACTCTATAGCTTGAACTTTTTCTTTCTTGGTTGATTGTTAGTGTTTGTATAGGATCATTGATTGGCAATTTCCGAGCAAACACTTTGCTTGTAATTCTTTTCTGAAAATGTCACTTTGTTGTTGAAGATGCTCACAAACATTTGCCAAAGAGTGTTTGTGAATCTTTGTTTATGTCTGGAAGAAGAAGAAATGTTGAAGGGTTGGTGGCTGATGCAATGCCCTGTTTAGACTCTCTGCTTTTTCAATTAAAAATATTTTCCAAAAGTTTTGACAGTGGGTGAACAGTTGCCTTCGCGAGCATGAGCTGGGAAGCTCTTGCCCAAGAGCTGCCCCAGTCAGCTGCGCAGAAAAGTTTTAAAGGAACTTAAAAAGACTTTTTTACCCCTTCTTCTGATATAAAAAGCAAACAAACTTTTTCAGACCTAAGCTTTTGTACCTGCAGCTGCTCACTCTTACTCCTTTGGAGCAAAAAGCTGAGAGATGACCTAGGGCTTGGATTTCATCTTACGTATGGTGGTTCTTTCCATCTTTGGCAACAAACTCAACTGTCTCCAGCTCAGATCTGTGGATGTATCAGATTGGGGAGCTGACTCTTCATGGATTGAAGGTTGATGTCTTCACGGTTTTGAGGTGAGTTGTGGGTAGGCTAGCAAGCAAGGTTAGGAAAGTTCATATACAAGTAGATCAAAGGGTTTTGGTTGGGTAAACTTGTAGAACTGTTCTTGAATACCTTGTAACCTCATTTTTATATAGTGAAGAATTTTTAGACTGATCCACTTACAGATCCGGGGTTGTTTCTCCTTTGGGTTCAAATGAGTTTTTTCCCTTGTGAACAAATCCTTTTGTTCTTGTGTTGAATGTTTGTTATGAGTTGAATTTCTGCCATGGATGTCTCTTAGTTTCAGTTGTTTACTAACTGGGTTGGATACTTGTTGGTTATCTGGGACTTTCAGAACTATCTTCTTCTATTATAAATTCCAAGCCATTTCGTTCTCTCCTCCTTCTAAACCATCTTCTTTTTCTCTCTCTTCTTCTATTTCTACACCACTCCTCTTCCACTGGCTCCCGTATGATTAAAGCTCTAACATGTGTAGCTCTATGATAACTTTTCTTGCTTTTGGCTTTCAATCATTTCCTTATTATTTTCTTTTCTCACATATTCTTCCTTGATTCCTTACGTACCAGCTTCTATTTCCCTTTGGTTCTGTTTGAGTGCACAGGTTGAATGAAGATCAACTATTTCGGTTGATCCACGCATATGACCCAAATAAGGCCTTTGGCTATGATCATTACCTAATAACTTTCACTTCTATAATGCCCAAGAATACATTTGCTATTTGGTTTACTAGCCCAAAGTAAATTACCTGACCTGACCTACCGGTATTTTCCCGCTGCTGGTTTTCAGCTCCTCCACCCGACCCAATATCCAATTTAGACATGACCCATCCTTGCTGTGCTTGGATATTCACAACTGGACCTGTATGCATATTTTATCCCTATTGCGTTGCCACTTCAAGAGTCGTGACTTGCCCTTCTCATCTCTTCTCCCAACTTTCTGCGTCCCATCCGCATTAGCTCTACTATTTCCTTCTCTCCACAATTTAAAAGCCTATACCACCTCCTCTTATAGCTATCTCTATTTTTCTTTGTAGCTTCTGTCATTTTTTCGCTGCTAACTTGCACCATTGTCCCATCATCTTGACCAAATTAGGTGGCTTCACTCCCAAGCTTTGCAAAAAACCCTTTCTAATTTTGCCATCTATCATCTATACTTCCAAAGAAAGCTAATTATCTGAAAGCAACCAAACCAGTTCTGGTTCTCCTCCAACTAAGGGGCTGTTTGGACCACTGAGAAGTACCCGCAAAATGAAAAAGTTTAATGCATTAAATACTTTTTAGCATTTGGAAGATTCACCAAAATCCACCAAAAATTCTATTCGAACATGTGCTAAGGAAACATTCAAACTGGCTGTCATATGGAAAAGTAAAAATCTGTCAATTACTTTGCAATTGGACTTATCAGGCCAAAAAAAGAAAATCGTTGGAACAGGTTAGGAAGCACATGCTCCAATGGATTTCAAAAGTAATCATAGAAGGCTTGACAATGTGTGACAATGTATGTCAATTGGTATACAAAAAGGCTGACATTTTTGGTGTACTCATTTGCGCACGAACCATAAAATTGGTAAAGTTTAAAAAATTTTGATAACTTTTGATATCTTTTGGCCACTTTTGGTAAGTTTTGGCCCGACCAAATAGGGCCTAAGTCAATTCTTGTTGCATCCGTGCTGTTCATACCTAATTGCCTCACATCATCACTCTGACTTGCTGATATCATCTCATCTCCTTACCAATCATCTTTTTTGACTCGATCGCCTTTATCTCCGTTAGTTGGCCACTCTCAGATCGATCGAGCTATCGATCTGCCTCTTAGACTCTTTTGGCTTAGTAGGTGTTTTCCTCCATCAGTCGACCACTCTTAGATTGACCTACCTGTCGATTGGCCTCTTAAGCTCTTAAGCTTAGGAGGCATTTTCCTCCATCAGTCGGCTACCCTCTAACCAACCAAGCTATCAATTTGCCTCTTAGGCTCTCTTGGTCAAGAACTCTCTAGCTAGTCAACCTCTCTCAGACCGACCCAATTGTCTCTTGCTGTAGACTTATCAATGTGGAAGGAACATTCCTAAAACAGTTAGTAAAACTTGTCGAAGTTAACCCGTCAAGGTAGCCTAGTGGTGCTTGGGACCAACCGTAAACCCAGAGGTCTTGAGTTCGATTCCTGCTGGCTCTTACCTTATCTTGCCCGATGCTTAGGTCTTGCAAGTGCGTTCAAGAACCCCCAATTTATCCATTGACTACGTGATTCGTTAAGAACTGCAATACACCGGTGTTGGTTTCGGATTACCAAAAAAAAAAAAACTTGTCAAAATCTCAATTATTCCAAGATCAACTAGTGTTTGGTTTGATCATGCTCTGCCTATTTTTGCTTGGCAATATTAATTCGTGATTAGGATATCTGGTAATTTTAAATCATACCCAATCTAATAGATCATGGTCTGTAAGTAAATTCATATCCGAAGATTTAAATAAATTATGTTTGGTAATTAAATTCATACCAAAATATATGAATAAATCATAGTCGATGATTAAATTTATAATCAAATATGTGAATAAATTATGATTGATAACGCATCATAGCTTAAAGTCATGCTCACTAATATACATCATTATGTTTAGGAAATATATTGATAAATTTGAAACTGTAGCAAGTGCTCAAATGCATATTGTGCTTTCGTAAATAATTGTTAACTCATGCTTGACAATCAAATTGAGCTTCAAAATGTAAAATCAGGCTAATAATCATATGAAGTTGCTCATTTATATATTTCACTTAGAGTATAGTGCAATTAGTCATCCTTAGTGGTGTGGTTTGAGAATATTTGTGGGTGCCTTCATAATGCATATATATAATTTCATTCTATATATAATAATATGGCTAAAATATAATGCACTGTGAATGATAAGAAAATTTGGTAGGTATGGCATAATTTTTTTCTTTTTTTTATATATTGCCATCGCATTGGGGCAATTCAAAATATTAACAAATATTTCTAAAATATATTTACAATGATGAAATAAAACTTGGAATAAATAAAAAAAATACTTGATAATTTTTTAAGTTAGCTACCATAAATACCTCGGCCAATTGATTCTCGGTAAAAAAAAAACCTAACAATTCGGACTCGACAGCTGCTCGAGCAACAACGTTCTTAATATTTCATGCTCGGGTAAGAATTATATTGCTCGGGTCGGTGATGGTTTGCTTATGCTCTATCTGTTCAGAGCTTGAATAAGTGCCTATGTCGAATATTGATATGGCTTATCATGTTTCATGCAATTTTAACAGGGCCTATGGGGCAAATGGCAACCATGGACTCGAACGAGTGTTCAACTTCAAGAAGCGAGCATAAAGATGCGATATTGAAGTCCTCGAATCAATAGGGGCATGGAAAATCAGATCAGACCTTACCGTCGGTCTCGCAATCATCTATATTCAACTGATCTAGCTGGGAGATGGTCGCCGGTGCACAAAAAAAGGTTCTGATGTTGAAGTTTGGTGCAAAATCGGGCCAGTAATGGGACAAATGGCATTGACGGCGGCTGGTGCGAATTTTCAAGGGTTTAACTAGTAGAACCCAATTAAGGGATTGTCAGGACTAGTGGAGCCAGATATTGCGATGGCAATTTATTCATCTGAGCTTGAACTGAGGTGACTTGGGTGCTGATTTAACTCAGTCTCTAAGTGAGTGAATTTATTCGCGACACAGTTGTTTAACACCTTGAGACAATAGGGACTTCACATCTTCGCCTTGAGATTTATTGGATTACTGCTTCTGAGATGCCATTAGTGCACTAACGAGCTTCTTCACAGAGTGGGCATCAATAGGTTTGGGGGTTGCTTTTCCAATGGTGAATGTATCATTTCTCTTGCTCTATTTGGGCCATGTTGCTGCATTTGCGATTGCCTCTAACATGAAACGCATACGGAGGTCAAAATTGGTGCTAATTTTTGACTCGTGCTGCAAATCGTAAGGCTGCTGAGCATGAAGGGACACTAGATGATTGACTTGACTGCTGGAGTTGGCGTCGAAATTCTCTTCAACACTCTGGCCGAAAAGTACAAAGAAAGTAGGAACAGTCCCACTAAAATCACCGTCAACAATGGGGCTTTCTTTATTGCCACAAAGAAATCAGGTGGGAGCCCAGTAGTGAGTGCGTTGAATGCATTTTTGAAGTTTACAGATAATGGAGCATCAACGAGGTAGGGTCTTTTAATTTAGGTTGATAATAGCAGGTGATGATGCTTTCTAGTACCAATGACACTGAAACCAAAATGCTACAGTGCACGGGGGTGCGCAGCCTAGTGGAGATGTCGATTTGGACATTAGCTTAGGGAAATTCGCTGGTGGATTTATCGGGTTCTGTCTCAAGCAGGGGACTTTTGCTCATGTTCGTGTTATCATGTATTTAAGCGATTTCAAATCCTTTGTGAGATTTGCTTGGGTCTGTCTTTCCTTGACCTCAAAAGTTGCATTGTGAGACCCGACCACTATGTTACGTTGTGCTTTGCCATAATGTCAAGGCATCCATGGTTTGATCCAGAGCGCTTTGTATATGATGGATTTCATGACACAGAAGGAGTGGATGAGGAGCTCTTCAACAAGCTTTGGGAGTCCGAGGACAAGCAAGGGACCCATTTGCAATAAGACCCATTAAATTAACTGATCTGGGTCTATCAAGATCGTGCCATGGGTTAGCCAGGTTGGTCCCATAAAGAGATCGAGCTAAAAAATTGAATGCAGCTTCATCATTTGCTTCACTGAATTTAATTTTACCTTTGCTCACAAGTTCGCTCTCTAGATTCTCCAAGAAGACCGAGTAACTCGTGTGGCACTTGATTATCATCAACGATGGTGTTTAATAAAGCTATAAAACTATATCTTCTATCTGATTTTCCTTGGCATGGTCTCTGGGTTTAATTTTGTTCTAACCCTTGCTTTCGTCATTGATTACACTTGAAAAGTATAATTACAAAGCATAATTTAAAACATAAATTATGCATTTATTTAATTAATTTTGAAGTTTTAGTTATGTTTTGTAATTTATGGTATTTTGTTTTCAAAATGCAAAAAAAAGTAGTGGCAAAGAAATTGAAGAAGCTACTATGGTCCGGACACCTCCACGACTGGTCTAGACCGGAGCTAAAGCAAGCTGGAGTAAGGAAGTGCAAGAATAGGCTTTGGTGTCGTTTTGAGGCATTTTCCCGAGCACTTGGAGAAAACAGCTTGAAGACAAAAATGCCAACATGTCCAATGACTTTCGAGACTTCCTCAGCATCCCATGAGCCATCCCAAAGAATAAGATTAGTTACCATGGCCGCGGAAGAGAAGAACATAGTCCGAAGTTCCAAATGGTTGAAGTGGTGTGCAGTTGAAATTCTAGTTTAACAACCTCTTAGTTTTTTAACCATAACTTCTTGCTTACAACTCCGATTGATCTTATTCTTATTGGGTTGGAAAGAAAACTTGAAGGGCTATAACTTTTGTGTTTCAGCCAAAGCCTGAATCCATTGTCTTCAAGGTCAAAATTACATTGGAAGTTGATGACAGAAAGCTGTCAGAAGCAAGACACAAATTGAAATGAAGTACATTGTGGTCCAGACACCCCCACAGTTCGTTCGGACCACAGCAAGTTGATCTGTGTGATTATGTTAATTTTTAGGGTTTTCTTTCTTGCTTATAAATAAGAACATGTACAGCAATTCGAGGAGACTTCTTACCTACGCTTGTCTTTGTAGTTTTTAGGTTAGTTTTTCATTAAAATAGATTAGTGTAGAAAGTTTTTAGTTTAGTTTTTGAAGAGTATTTGGATTGATTGCCTTTAGATTTGAGTTAATTCGTTACGAAGAACTGTACGCATTTTGTTTTATTCAATGAATTTATTTTCTTTGCGCTTTCTCTTTTTATTTACTGTTTTATTATTTCATCCATGTTAGGTTAGATTTTTATTCTTGTTTTAACCCATCAATGACGGGTGGATCCTTATTTGAATGTTGGATGTGATCGAATCTAAGCATGCAACGTAAAAGTTGCATGTTAGGGTTTTTGTTTTGTAAATCTACTTTCTAATGTTTTCAAAACCTTCAAAAACTTGTGTAGTTGATCATATTTCCTTGAAATCACTAGTAAATACACAAGATTATAACTTTCTTAATACTTGGAAAACAAACAAAATAGATTTAAATACATTTTCTAGTTTTCCTTCTCTTTTGATTTTCAAAACCTTCAAAAACGTATAACTTTGATCATATTTCATTGAAATCCCTGATGACGCTACATGATTAAAACTTTTTTATATTTTGAAATCAAAGAAAAGAGATTTGGACCAAAGAATGTTTTCAAGATAATATCTTTGTAGTTTTATTTATCCTAAACGTGATTTTAAAACTGATGAGAAAGTGAAAAGGATCTTTATATTTAATCCAACAAGGTTTCCCCCTTCAAAGAATCAACACAACCCCTGGTATCAAATGATGAGAAAGTGAAAGGATCTTTATATTTAATCCAACAAGGTTTCCCACTTCAAAGAATCAACACAACCCCAACCCGTGGAGAGGCAATAATTCGGTTTTGAGGGACGGGACAAGCCAAGGAACCAACTCACAATAGAAACAAAGTTCTAAGGTAACTTGATTATCAAAGATAAAATAGTCAATTGGCTAAAATGACTAAGTCCAAGTTCTTTCAAGAAGCAAGGAAGAAAAGTCTCTCAAATTGATTTTCAAATCTGAAAATTACATCCTATTCACCTTGGTGGCCGGCCACCTTACTTATAATACTAATATTTCAATCTTGGAACATCCCTCCAAGAATAGGAAAGGCCAAAAGACAAGCTTAAATGGCATTAACTCAAAAGGCCCTCATTGGCTAGCAATTAGGGCATTCATTGCATCAGTTCATTAACTCCAAATCAATTAAAACATGCATTAAATAAGGTCTTAAATACAAAACAATAAAAGACTGAAATGGGCTTGACTCTTGACATGGTAGACTTGAGTCTTCATCTTTGGCCGAATAAGAGGCCACCATGTGGCTGCCACCTAGCCTTTAACTAATCTCCATTTGGCAATCCCCTTTGTCCACTTGGCAAAGAACTTGGCACTTGAATTCTTCTCTTTGGCCGATTGCTTCCTCTTGTCCAAAAGCTTCCATGATCAAACTTTGGAGTTCCTTTGCTTTGGCTCTAGTTATGGGACCTTGATAGCTTAATGATGGAGCTCCTTCATCATCCCCCCCCTCTTGAGAAAAATTCGACCTCGAATTTGGCCCTGCACCAAAATAGGGAGAAAGATCAATGACATTAAAAGTGTTACTTACTCCATACTCACTTGGCAAGTCAATCTTGTAAGCATTAGGATTAATGCGTTCCAAGACTTTAAAAGGTCCATCTCCTCTAGGTTGCAACTTGGATTTCCTTTGTTGAGGAAACCTTTCCTTCCTCAAGTGCACCCACACTAAGTCACCTGGTTCAAACAAAATTGCCTTTCTGCCTTTGTTAGCATGAGATGCATAAGATTGATTTTTCTTTTCAATATGCAACCTAGCTTGTGCATGGATTTTCTTCACAAATTCGGCCTTGTTTTTACCATCAAGAGAAACAATGTGTTTAATAGGTAAAGGTGACAAGTCCAAGGGAGTGAGTGGATTAAATCCATATACAATCTGAAAAGGAGAAAATCCACTAGAGGAATGTACCACTCTATTGTATGCAAATTCAATATAAGGTATTAGTTCCTCCCAAGACTTCAAATTCTTCTTAACAAAAGTTCTCAATAGTGTAGACAAAGTCCTATTTACCACTTCAGTTTGACCATCGGTTTGGGGATGGCAAGTGGTAGAAAACAACAATTTTGTCCCTAATTTTCCCCAAAGGATTCTCCAAAAATGACTCAAAAACTTTACATCCCTATCACTAACAATAGTTTGAGGAATGCCATGCAATCTAACAATTTCCCTAAAGAACAAATTGGCCACATAAGTAGCATCACCGGTTTTCTTACATGGGACAAAATGAGCCATCTTAGAGAATCTATCGACTACCACAAAAATGGAATCATGTCCCCTTGATGACCTAGGCAACCCCAAAATAAAATCCATAGACAAGTCAACCCAAGGGTGTTTAGGTATGGGCAATGGTGTGTATAGTCCATGTGGCATCACCTTAGACTTGGCCCTTTTGCAAGTTTCACATCTAGCACAAAACCTCTCAACATCTTTTTGCATATGAGGCCAAAAGAAATGTTCCTTAAGTACATCTAAAGTTTTTGCAACCCCAAAATGCCCCATGAGACCACCACTATGACTTTCATGCACTAACAAATCTCTTAAAGAACTCTTTGGCACACACAATCTGTTTTCCCTAAACAAATACCCTTCATGCCTAAAGTATTTTTGAAATGCAATGTTCTCACATGCCTTATACACTTGTGAAAAATCAGAATCATGCTCATACAATTCCTTAACAAGTTCAAAACCTAGCAATTTAGAGTCAAGAGTGTTAAGGAGAGTATACCTTCTTGAGAGTGCATCGGCCACAATGTTCTCTTTACCTTGTTTGTATTGTACCACATATGGAAATGACTCAATGAACTCGACCCACCTAGCATGCCTCTTGTTCAGCTTTCCTTGGCCCTTGAGATGCCGCAAAGCTTGATGATCGGTGTGAATTATGAACTCCTTCGGCCACAAGTAGTGCTGCCATGTCTCCAAAGATCTCACCAATGCATAGAGCTCCTTGTCATATGTTGAATAGTTCAAGGTTGCCCCATTTAGCTTCTCACTAAAGTATGCAATAGGCTTCCTCTCCTGCATCAAAACAGCACCAATTCCTTTCCCGGAGGCATCACATTCAATTTCAAAAGCTTTGGTAAAATCGGGCAATACAAGTAAAGGAGCAGAACACAACTTTGTTTTCAACATGTTAAATGCATTCTCATGTTCATCACCCCATACAAATGGAACATTCTTCTTTACCAATTCATTCAAAGGGGCGGCTAGGCTACTAAAATTAGGCACAAACCTACGATAAAAGCTAGCAAGCCCATGAAAACTCCTTACTTCACTCACATTGGAAGGTCTCGGCCATTCCCTAATGGCTTTCACCTTCTCGTCATCTACTTCAATCCCTTTACTACTAACAACAAATCCTAGGAAAACAAGTCTTTCCATGCAAAAACAACACTTCTTGAAATTAGCATACAACTTTTCCTTCCTTAAAACTTCAAAAACACTTCTCAAATGTTGCAAATGATCATTCATGCTTTTACTATAAATCAGAATGTCATCAAAGTAAACAACAACAAACTTTCCAATAAAAGATCTCAACACATGGTTCATCAATCTCATGAAAGTGCTAGGTGCATTTGTGAGCCCAAATGGCATCACAAGCCATTCATATAAACCATACTTGGTCTTAAACGCTGTTTTCCATTCATCACCTTCTTTCATCCTAATTTGATGATAACCACTCTTAAGATCAATTTTAGAAAATATGCAAGCACCATGAAGTTCATCAAGCATATCATCCAATCTAGGAATAGGATACCTGTATTTCACGGTGATCTTGTTGATAGCACGGCAATCAACGCACATTCGGAAAGTCCCATCTTTCTTTGGCACCAAAAGAACAGGTACGGCACACGGACTCATGCTCTCCTTCACATACCCCTTGGCTAGCAATTCTTCTACTTGCCTTTGAAGTTCCTTGCTCTCCTCGGGATTGCTCCTATAAGCTGGTCGGTTTGGAATTTGAGCTCCAGGCACAAAATCGATTTGATGCTCAATCCCCCTTAATGGTGGTAAACCCGATGGCACTTCCTCGGGAAAGATATCCTCATATTCCTGCAAAAGAGAAGTAGCAACACTAGGGAGAGAAAAATCATTGTTAGGATTAGAATATAAGGACTCCTTATACATAAGAAGGTATAGGGGCCTCATGTCATGCAATGCCTCTCTCATTTCTTTCTTTCCAACAAACAAAGTCATTTTTCCCTCTTCTTTTTCTTTTATACCAGACTTCTCTCCTTTTTCTTTCGTTCTCTCATTTTCCTCTTTTGTCTCTCTTTTTCTTTCTCCACTCTTTTCTTTCCTCTCTTTTCCCTCAATTTTTTTTGAATCACTCTCTACCTCACCTGATTTTCCCTCAAGTGCTCTCATAATCCTCACTTGATCCTCATGAGCTTGAGTAGGACTCAAAGGGTTTAGAGTGTATGATCGGCCTTCCTTCACCAAAGTATACTTATTCTTCCTTCCATCATGAGTCACACTCCTATCATATTGCCAAGGACGCCCTAACAATATGTGAGTAGCAACCATAGGCACAACATCACACAATACCTCATCCTCATACTTCCCTATGGTGAATGGAACCACAACCTGTTTGGTTACTTTCAATTTATTGCATTCATTCAACCATTGTAGTCCATATGGCTTTGGATGCTTCCTACACACCAATCCCAATTTGTTCACAAGATGAGAGCTCACCACATTGCAACAACTTCCACTATCAATGATCATGCTACACAATTTGTTGCTCACGGCACACCTTGTATGGAAAATGTTTTCTCTTTGAATTGCATCCCCATCTTCCAATCCCACTTGTGCACTTAAAGCCCTCATGGTTATCATAGCATAAGTCAACCCAACCATAGGATCTTGCTCTCCCATCTCCAATTCCTCTTCTTCACCAATTTCGGCCAGATTTGGGGTCTCCTCTTCCTCATCCTCATCTCCACTCTCTAGACCTCCATCTTCCCTCATATACATCACCCTTTGGTTTGGACATTGATTTGCATAATGTCCATGCCCCAAACACTTGAAACACTTAACTTCTCTAGCTCTAGTAGGACCCCCTTTCTTTTCTTTCTCTTCTATTTTTCCTTTTCCTTTCCATTCTTCTTTTCCCTTCAAATCCTCCCTTTTCTGTTTTGGTAGATCCTTCTCATTCCTCTCTAGCTTTCCATAATTTGGCCTCCATGGACTTTTTGTGGTTGAGAAATTCGGCCCACTTCCATTCTTCAAAGATTTCTTCATTCTCAATTGTCTTTCCACCTTAATGGCAATGTGCACCATTTCGGTTATGGTATGGTAGGAATGTAATTCCACCACATGGGCTATTTCCATGTTCAAACCAGCCAAGAACCTTGCCATGGTGGCTTCCATAGGTTCCTCCAATTGAGTTCTCGCCAATGCCATCTCCATAGCCTTGAAATATTCTTCCACACTTCTACCCCCTTGTGACAACCTTTGCAACCTTTGATACAGCTCCTTAAAATAATGTTGGGGAACAAACCTTTCCCTCATGACTTCTTTCATGGCTTCCCAAGTGGTAATGGTTCTAAGGCCAAGATTTCTCCTCCTAACCAACATTTGATCCCACCATATGATTGCATAATCTTTGAACTCCACAGCCGCAAGTTTGACTTTCTTTTCTTCCGAATAGTTGTGGCACTCAAAGATGAGTTCAACTTGCCTTTCCCACTCCAAGTACAAATCTGGATTTTCCTTTCCATGGAAGGAAGGAATCGTCATCTTAATGCTTCCCACATTTGAATCAACCCTTTCTTCAATTCCTTCCCCATTTCCATAGTCCCAATTCCTATAATTTCTACCCATTCTTCTTCCTCCAAATCCTCTACCTCTAGGTGGCCGAAACCCCCTACCCCTTGGATTATGGAAGTGTAACTCATTTTCTTCTTCAACAAATTCATTCCCCCATTATTCTTCATTAAACTCTTCTTCCCCAATATTCTCAATTCTTGCTTCCTCATTTCTGCCCACATTTTGGCCGAAACCCATTCTAAGCATTCCATTTCCTCTTCCTCCTCCATTACCTTCCACATTTGGTGACCTATCTCTACTACCCTTATCCCTAGTATCTTCCTTATCCTTTGCCTCCAACTTCTCAATCCTATCCAGCAAGGTGGTCATCACAAAGTTATTTCGGTCCATTTGTTGCCTTAAAGCTTCAAGCAACATTTTATCATCTCCATTCGGTCCAACCTTACTACTACCACTGGTTTCTTGTTCTTTAGACATGTTTAAGGCTGCAAGAAAGAAAACGTTAGTAGAAAATGGCTCACCCTCTCAAGTGTTTCACTCAAGTAATGGCTTTTCTCTCCAATACTCTCACTCTCTTGCCTTTTACCTCTCAATTCTCTTCCTTTTGCTTACTTTTCAAGAACTAGGGCAGAGTGTCTTTAAACCCAATTTGAAAATATATCAATGAAAATCATAGGGATTAGGAAGAAATGGATTTACAAATTTAACACGACTAGTTACCTAGTTATGGCTTCATTAAACCAAACAGACCTTAAGATGGCACGAGTTTGGTATCCACCAACAATAGTGTTTAGATTTGCAAGAAAAAGAAGAAGATAACTTTAGAATTAAAGGAAAACAAATATATAGAAGTAAAACCCTTGAAAACCAGATTGGAATCCCCCCAATATGATGTTAACAATCCCAAAAGACTCAAAAGGACAGATTGCTCACTGTTTTGCAACAAACTTCAAGTTTAGAGCTCAATTCGGCTAGCTCTTAGTTCTCCAATCAAACCAACGAATTTCAAGCTGAAAGTTGGTGGTTTATTGCTATTTATGATGGAGATAAAGAGGGTAAAATTTGGGAATTTTCTGGGTTGTTTTGGTGGACGAACTGATTTGCCCCTTTTTTTTTTTTCCAGAATTTTCTCTTCTCTTCTGATTCTTTTTTTTTTTATATATATATAGTTCAATATCCCCCACAAGATAGTTCAACCCCTTTGCAACAACTCAGCAAACACAAAGAAAGATGAAGGAATCTCCCCTTGGCCGAAAGCCTTGAGGAGAAAACAAAAAGTTGGAAGATGAAGAGTTGAAATGGAGAAAAAAAAACTTACCAAAAAAAAAGAAATGGAGAAAACACACCTTGTTAGGATGATCAAGCTCTGATACCAAATGATGAGAAAGTGAAAAGGATCTTTATATTTAATCCAACAAGGTTTCCCCCTTCAAAGAATCAACACAACCCCTGGTATCAAATGATGAGAAAGTGAAAGGATCTTTATATTTAATCCAACAAGGTTTCCCCCTTCAAAGAATCAACACAACCCCAACCCGTGGAGAGGCAATAATTCGGTTTGAGGGACGGGACAAGCCAAGGAACCAACTCACAATAGAAACAAAGTTCTAAGGTAACTTGATTATCAAGGATAAAATAGTCAATTGGCTAAAATGACTAAGTCCAAGTTCTTTCAAGAAGCAAGGAAGAAAAGTCTCTCAAATTGATTTTCAAATCTGAAAAATTACATCCTATTCACCTTGGTGGCCGGCCACCTTACTTATAATACTAATATTTCAATCTTGGAACATCCCTCCAAGAATAGGAAAGGCCAAAAGACAAGCTTAAATGGCATTAACTCAAAAGGCCCTCATTGGCTAGCAATTAGGGCATTCATTGCATCAGTTCATTAACTCCAAATCAATTAAAACATGCATTAAATAAGGTCTTAAATACAAAACAATAAAAGACTGAAATGGGCTTGACTCTTGACATGGTAGACTTGAGTCTTCATCTTTGGCCGAATAAGAGGCCACCATGTGGCTGCCACCTAGCCTTTAACTAATCTCCATTTGGCAATCCCCTTTGTCCAATTGGCAAAGAACTTGGCACTTGAATTCTTCTCTTTGGCCGATTGCTTCCTCTTGTCCAAAAGCTTCCATGATCAAACTTTGGAGTTCCTTTGCTTTGGCTCTAGTTACGGGACCTTGATAGCTTAATGATGGAGCTCCTTCATCAAAAACTGTCATTTGGAAATTAAAGCTTTCACGATGAAATCTTTCCGATTTACTTTTCCTAAACGTGAACTGTAAACCGAGATAATAATCATATTCAAACATGAGAATAAGGTACTCACCCAGATTTGTAGTTTGAATTAAGATATTAAATTATCTTGAATGCGTAGTATTATTGCTTTCATTTTTGTTTAATTTAATTGTTGCAATTTAGTTTATTTATTTAATAGATAGTAAATCAAAACTTTTCAAAACCCAAAATCAATTTTTCTTTCCTATTTTTAAAAAGAAACCAGTAGATAGAAAACTTATAAAACCTTAGTATTCAATCTCAAAGTTCCTTGTAGATTCGATCTCGGTCTCACCAAGTTAAAATTACACCGCACACCCTTGCACTTGACAGTTAGTTTAGATGTACTATTTAGACGTGGTCAAGTTTTTGGTGCCGTTGCCGGGGAACTTAGTTTTGATTCACTAGGGGAACTCTAGGTTATTCTTCTGTTGTTTTTAAAAAAACAAAAAAATATATAAAAAAATTAATGAACATGGATTATTTTTCTTATAATTTTAGTTCACCAGATACACCCCACCCACTCATTAGTTATTTAGGCAGTATTTATGGAATTGATTATTGCCTACAAACCTTTTCTATGTCACTTAAATTTCATGGACTTCAACATAAGCATCCCAAAGTTCATTTAGAACATATTGAGTCAATTTGTTTCTATTACACGAATGGTTACATGGATGACACATTTAAGTATAATGTTTTCCTGTTATCATTAAGTGGAGTAGCCAATGATTGGTGTCATGTCGTTATTTGGTCCATTAATATTTGGGAAGAGTTACAAAATTATTTTATTGCAACTTTTCTCCCTAATTTTCAAAACGTCACCTTCTGCTTTCAAATTAGAAATTTTTGTTTCAAGAAGGGTAAAGTATTTTATAAATGTTGGGAGAAATTTAAAAACCTTTTAGAAACTTTCCCAAATAATAGACTAGAATTAGGTTACATTCTAGGAATATTCTATAATGCTCTACCTTGTGAGTTGCATCGAGCATTTGATAAAAGTTTGGATAGGGAATTTTCTTACCTTAACCTAAAAGAGGTATAATCATTTTTTGAATTTCTCTATGAACACACCAAGCCACGGGAAAAACTTGAACCTAGTTTTGAATCTCATTTACTTGAAAGCCACACTGACTCTTTCCTTCATACTCCTACTTCACTTGATCCTCATGATCCATCCTTAGAAAGTGGAGTAGGTGTGGAGCCTAATTACTTGGATATTGCATATCCCAACTCCACTCTACTCACTGAGGGCTAGTCTGAGGAGCCCTGAGATTATTGGCCTACTGAATCTAACAATGCACAAGTTGAGTCACTCTATGAGCAAACTCAACATAGGGAAAAAAATAGTTTAAAAGTCGATTCTAGTGCAGATGAGACTTCTACACATACTGACTCTACATTAGATGATACATTAAGTCCACAATATGTCCTTATCTCCGTCCACTCACCGAAGCTGAAATGGCTAAATCTAGGGCCTTTTTGTTTCTAGCACAAGAAGATCCTAATTCAAAAACCTTAGACTTTAAGTGGAGTGACTATTCCAACAATGGCAGTGATAGTGAAGGGAATGAGCCCTTTGCTCGTTCCCATCAAACTCTAACATGCACGAGACTTCATCTGTTGAGAGTCTAAAGAGCATGCCAACCAACACCACCACGGAGCTTGAAGCTCATCCAACCCTAATAGCCCAAGTGCCTTGGAAAATCTTAATACTCATTTTGTGAGCTTTGATGCCATAGGTTCAGGGGAGCACACTATTAAGCCAGTCAGTTTAGTTTCATCATGTTCTACCACACCACTCACTGAGACCACTTTTGATTTATCTTTTTCTACTGGACCAAGTACATTTGATGGCTTACTTGTTAAGACCCATACAAGGAAGTATGATTCTAATTATGGTTAGGTTCCTACTTCAGTTCCACAGGACTCTCATGAGAGTGAATTTTCTTTATCATCTTTTGAGAGTTTGACAAACAAGCTTGAGAATGAGAGTAGTGCACAACTCTTCTCTTGTGCCCTAGCCTCGACTCAGAATCTTACTGCGAGAAATGAACATGTTTTGACCAAAACTGACCACACATATAAGGAAGTAGTAGAGACCAAGAAAATAGTTTGCATTGACTTTTTAGGTGTCGAGGGGATACAAGAGAACATACAACCACATCCCATGTTCACATATGCATATGACTTTGGGCCATATTTGGGATTTAAGGATCCTCACAAGGCCATGGATTCTCCAATGATCTCTGCACTTGGAGCACACTCATTTTTGGTATCTCCTGGACCTGAGGAGAATATTTCATTCCTAAAGCCGTTTGGTGAGATTTGGGAGAGATTAGGAGTTGGACAGCATATTTTGCATTAACCCTTGTATATTAGTAGATTATATTTTATTTATTTAACTTTGTTTTCTTTCTGTCTACATTAAATTTTAATTTTCTTTTATGTTACTTTTATTTGTTTATCTAACATTTTCTCTCTTTGAAGTTTTATTTTTCTTTTAGTATAGTTTGATTCAAAGGAATAAATTGCTTAAGTTCTTTTGTTTTCTTCAAATAAGGAAGCCTTGAGGTAATATCCTTCCTCTTATTTTTATTTAGTTTTGCACTTCCAAATTGGTACTTCATATTTATAATTGTTATTGTTGGCAATGCTGTAGAATCTAATTTAGGGGGATGTATTGGGTGATGCCTTAAGTGGCTTGAATAGTGGGTGCATGCTTGGTTCATTTTATGCTTTGTTCTTATTTGTGCCTTTTGTGACTATTACTTCATACTCATCATCATGCTCGCTTTGCACACTACGGACCCACATATGCTTTATGGTTCTCACATTGAGGACAATATGTGAATTTTAAGTTGGGGGTAGAGTTCATACGATGACCTTTTGTGCCAAAATTGTAAAATTTTAAAATTTTTTAGCATCCTTAAGCTTGAATACATAAATTTAGCACATTTGTACCTCCATGTTAGCCCTTTTGGGTTTGGTTGATTGTGAAATTGAATGAAAAAGTGATGAGTTTTGTTCAAGCTTTAATAGGAAACTTCGTTTAAGTTGATTGTGTAATGACCTTGTGCATTTTTTACTATCATAGAGATGAGTTTATGTGCTTAGGAGTGGATTTTGTTTAACATTGGTTAATTGAGCATTCTTGGACTAGGTGGAGACTTATACCCTTAATGGTAAGCATCTGAGCCTATTATTTTTTTTCTTGAGGGGTTGCAGATAATCACAGCTCTTTTGTTCTTCACTTTGGTTTTCAATGCACCAATTGCATCACATACACTTGCATGAGTTTCACTTGGCACTTTATGAGTTGTTGCAAACTTTGAACATAATGCAAGGCCCTCTTTGCTATTTTGGGCCTTCTTGTCCTTCCTTGGTTATAAATTACCCTAGGAACCAACTTGAAGCCTTTTAATAAAGTGTGTGATATATATATATATATATATATATATATTTATTTATTTATTTATTGGTTCCCATCTCATATATTATTCTTTAACCTTATTCGCACACTTTAAGCCTTACCCTCACATGTCTTAGGTTGTAAAAATGCCTTAATGTTAATAATATGAATGTGGGTTGAGAATGGAAACTTTTGAGAGCATATTGAGAGGAAATATTGAGTGGAGAATTTAGTAAATGTATATTTCATTATTTCAAAAACAAAAAAAAAAGAAAAAAGAAAAAAAAAGAAAAAAATTTATCATTCCTTTTGTCTATGAAATTATAGAACTTGTATATTATTTGCAATATTTGTAATTGTCCCAAAGGTAGTATTTAGTGTGAATAACCTTCTTGTTGGGATTCTTGTTGGGGTTTGGAAGGGAAATGGGCATTTTGGAACTTGTGCGCATTTAAGCATCTTTATCCCAAGACATGTGCTTTGATTTCCATATCTTCTATTGTTAACCATTACCCTTGGCCAAGTTACAACCGAAATAATGACCTAGTAGATTCTAAACAAGCAACTCTTGTATTGTGTATGTAGTGGTCTTGTGTAAGTTGTGATGTGATCTCTTGCACATGCATTGGAACGTGGTTATGAGCTGTCCACTTTGAACTTCAATTCAGTTCACTCACTTATTTGTGGGGTTATGTGCAACTATGATAGCATTATATGCTAATAGGTATGTGTGAACCCTTGATGAGTGAATTATTTTCTATGAGTGGTACCCTGTGAGTATTTGAAGTCAAAACCTAGTTCCATTTATGCTCTTGCAACCTTGTTGAATGAATGAAATAATTTTGCACACATGCTCTTTCTACTTTGATAGTCCATGCATTTATACTTAGTACTTGAAAATTACACATGATATTTGGGTTTTATGACTTGTTGGGCTTGAGCTTGATTTATTTTTAATCTTGATCACTTTTTAACACTTTGAGACTATGCCATAGATGATTATGGGTAGCATCACTGTAAAGCCTCACGAGACCTTACTTGTCCACTAGGGGGAACTTAGGGGTTTAAAGAGCTTGCCTCACGTGCTAAGTGTGGCCGTATGTCACCTACGAAAATGGACCTCCCTTTTGGTTTGAGTTCTTACTTAGATTCGTTTTTGAATAAGTTGAGAATGCTTGATTTATGCCTTTTAGTCCTAGGATTTGAATCCTTTTCATTGCTAGGGACTAGCAATAAGTAAGTTGGGGGGTGTGATTACACTTAAAAAGTGTAATTACAAAGCATAATTTAAAACATAAATCATGTATTTATTCAATTAATTTTAAAGTTTTAGTTATGTTTTGTAATTTATGGTATTTTGTTTTCAAAATATAGAGAAAAGCTAAAAATTATCAAAATAAGTAGTGGCAAAGAAACTAAAGAAGCTACTGTGGTCTAGACACCTCAACAACCAATCCGAAGCGGAGCCAAAGCAAGCTGGAGTAAGGAAGTGCAAGAATAGGCTTTGGTGTCTTTTGGGGCATTTTGCTGAACACTTGGTATACATGGAAAAAACAGCTTGAAGACAAAAATTCTGACATGTCCAATGACTTTCAAGACTTCCTTAACATCCCAAGAGCCATCCCAAGGAATAAGATCAGTTACCATGGTCGCGGAGGAGAAGAAAATGGTCTGAAGTTCAAGATGGTTGAAGTGGTGTGCAGTTGAAGTTCTAGTTTGACACTGTGTCAGTTTTTTAACCATAACTTTTTTTTTCACAGCTCCGATTGACCTGATTCTTTTTGGATTGGAAAGAAAACTTGAAGGCTACAACTTTTTGTGTTTTAGCCAAAGCCTAAATCCATTGTCTTCATGGTCAAAATTACATTGGAAGTTGAGAACATAAAGTTATCAGAAGCAAAACACAAATTGAAGAGGAAGTACACTGTGGTTCGAACACCCCCACGGGTGGTCCGAGGGTGTTCAGACCACACAGGTTAATCTGTGCGATTATGTTAATTTTTAGGGTTTTCTTTCTTGCTTATAAATAAGAACATGTACGGCTGTTCGAGGGGACTTCTCACCTATGCTTTTCTCTGTAATTTTTAGGTTAGCTTTTCATTAAAATAGATTAGTGTAAAGATTTTTTAGTTTAATTTTTGAAGAGTTTTTGGATTGATTACCTTTGGATTCGAGTTTAATTCATTGCGAAGAATGGTACGCATTTTATTTTATTCAATGAAATTTATTTTCTTTGTGCTTTCTCTTTTTATTTACTGTTTTATTATTTCATTCATGTTAGGTTAGATTTTTATTCTTGATTTAACCCATCAATGATAGGTGGATCCTTATTTGAATGTTGAATGTGATCGAATCCAAGCATGCAACATAAAAGTTGCATGTTAGGGTTTTTGTTCCCTAAATCTACTTTCTAATGTTTTTAAAACCTTCGAAAACTTGTGTAGTTGACATATTTCCTTAAAATTACCGGTAACCACACAAGATTATAACTTTCTTAATACTTTAAAAACAAACGAAATAGATTTAGATATGTTTTCTAGTTTTCTTTCTCTTTTGATTTTCAAAGCCTTCGAAAACATGTAACCTTGATCATATTTCATTGAAATCCCTAATGACGTTACATGATTAAAACTTTCTTTATATTTTGATATAAAAAAAGAGATGTAGACCAAAGAATGTTTTCAAGATGATATATTTCTGGTTTTATTTATCCTAAACGTAATTTTAAAACCGTATTTTGGAAATTAAAGCTTTCACGATGAAATCTTTTTTGTTTACTTTCCTAAACGCGAGCTGTAAACCGAGAGAAAAATCACATCCAAACATGAGAATAAGGTATTCTCCCAAATTTATAGGTTGAATCAAGATCTTAAATTATCTTAAATGTATAGTGTTATTGCTTTCATTTTAGTTTAATTTAATTGTTACAATTTAGTTTATTTATTCAGTAGATAGTAAATCAAAACTTTCCAAAACCCAAAATCAATTCTTCTTTCCTGTTTTTAAAAAAGAAACCAATAGATAGAAGAACATAGAAAACTCTAGTATTCAATCTCAAAAATCCATGTGGATTCGACCTCGGTCTCACCAAGATAAAACTATACCGCACATCCTTACACTTGAGATTAGTTTAGATGCAATATTTACACATGGTCACTCATCCTTGGTCTTCTTCATAAATTCGTAAGGCATGTGGGGTTAGTTTCTTGACAGTGGTTACGTGTTGCAATCTTTCAGGAAGTTTAGCCAAACTTGTGTAAGATCTAATCTCTAATCTGTGAAACTTGGAGGGGCTCCTTTCTCCACACGCCATACCTTTAGATCTCTAGCTCCCATAACTTGAGAACTTTAAGCAAAAAGAAACCCCTTTTAGAGCACCTTATTTATACACCCTCGTATAATTCATGAAACAATTGAAAATTTTGAAGTTTCTCAAATTTACCCAACATCCTCAATGGGTCAATTGCTAACTGGGATTTTGACAATGTAACTTTAATGAGTGTCTTTGGGAATAATATCTTTTGGTGACAAGCAGTGAATATCGAGGGAATCTTCCATTGAGTGTATATACTTTGCTTGATGCTGTTTGTATTGTTGTTCTTGTTGGGGGAGCTGCTGCAAGGCTGATGGTTGCTGGTGACAGGAGGTAGGGATTTAACGGGTCTGAGCAAGTGTTTACAAAGCAAACTCATTTTCATAATGCGTTTTTCAGTTCAATCTGCCCGCAAAGAAAGCGCCTAATGAAATTGTATTTTTTGGTTCGGTCAAAATACAAAATGAAAACGTGTTTTTTGGGAATAAACAAAATATAGGGAAAATGTAACATAAAATTGTATTTGTAGACTTAATAAAAACTTATTATGGGAGCGTTCGGAGTAAAAAAAATTAAAAAATTTAAAAGGTAAGACTAATGTGATATAAAAATGATAGGTGACAAAGGACTCGTTTGGAAGCTCAAAAACTAGTAAAAAAGTATCAAAAGTTACATTTTGTAACTTTTGGTGTGTTTGGTAAAGCCACAATTTTTCTCACTTTTTTGCTTTGCTACAATAAAAAATAAAATCAAAAATTTTACCAAACATACAAAAATTGTCACTTCTTTACTCTGCTACAGTAAAAAATTTATTAAACACACAAAAAGTTATCACTTTTTTACTTTGCTACAGTAACAAGTTTACCAAATACCTAAAAGTTGTAAAAAAATGCTAAAAATTATACTTTATTCCATTAAACACACAAAAAATGTAACTAAAAAACACACAAAAAATTACCAAAAATTGAGATTTTTTACTTTTTTTGAACATTCAAATGGCCTCAAATTTTGATTAAAAAGATTTGAAAACTTTTGAAATTTTTTTAGGTTCCAAACGAACCGAATGAAATTCATTAACTATATTTTAACAATTATTTTTAGTTGGGCAATAATTTTTTATTTTTTATTAAAATATCGATAAGGTTAAAAAAAAAATTCCTCCACCGTATATTTCAAAATAGGTGCGTTTTACCCCCACCCCCCCCCCCCCCCCAAAAAAAAAGGTGTGTTTTCCCACACCCTCTTTTTTCTCTCTCCACCTCTCTCTATGTTTATCTCTCGCGCGCTGTTGGAGTTCTCTGCTCCCTCGGGGTTTTGAGCATTGTTCATGACACGGACACCAAACACTCATAGAGCACTATTATGCGACCTTCTTCGCCCAATCATGGAAGACCCACCGCAGCTTATACGATATGCACCCATTTTTCAGCTTCTGACTGCTCACAACAGTCGCACCTTCCTCAAGTTAGGCCAACAAATTCATGCCCACATGGCCCTCCGAGGCCTCCAACCCAACGCCTTCGTCGCTGCAAAGATGGTTGCAATGTACGCTAGCTTAGGCGATCTAGGCTCTGCTGTACTCGTATTCGATCGTCTTACTCACCCCTCATCTCTTCTGTATAATTCGATTATTCGGGCGTTTACCTTGTACGGGCATTTCGAGAAGACAATTGAAATTTACTTCCAAATGCACTTGCTTGGTTTTAGGGCTGATAATTTCACATTCCCTTTTGTACTGAAATCCTGTGCGGACTTATCGCGTGTTGGGTTGGGAAGATGCGTTCATGGGCAGAGTTTAAGAGTTGGATTGGGGTTTGATATTTATGTTGGGACGTCGTTGATTGATATGTACGTGAAATGTGGTGAATTGAGTGATGCTCATGCATTGTTTGATAAATTGCCCGTGAGAGATGTTTCATCCTGGAATGCATTGATTGCTGGGTACATGAAAGTTGGAATGATTGGTGTTGCGGAAGATTTGTTTGGGAGGATGTCAAATAGGAATATTGTGTCTTGGACTGCTATGATATCGGGATACACTCAGAATGGGTTGGGAGAACGGGCGTTGTCATTGTTTGAAGAGATGTTGGGAGATGGTTCGGAGGTGAAGCCCAATTGGGTGACAATTATGAGTGTACTCCCTGCATGTGCACATTCTGCTGCCCTTGATCAAGGCAGACGAATTCACATGTTTGCTAGCAGTGTAGGTTTAGACTCAAATCCTTCTGTACAAACAGCACTAGCTGCAATGTATGCTAAATGTGGGAGCCTTGTTGATGCTCATTTTTGTTTTAATAAGATACATCCAATGAAGAAGGGCTTGGTTGCTTGGAACACCATGATTACTGCATATGCTTCTCACGGATATGGCATGAAAGCTGTGTCGACTTTTGAAGATATGGTAAGAGCAGGGGTTCAACCTGATGCAATCTCATTTACGGGTTTGCTTTCAGGATGCAGCCATTCTGGTCTTGTTGACCTTGGCTTAAAATATTTCAACTGTATGAGTGCAGTGTACTCAGTGGAACCAAGACAGGAACATTATGCTTGTGTTGTGGATCTTTTAGGTCGTGCTGGCCGATTGTTGGAAGCAAAGGATATTATTTATCAAATGCCAATGGAAGCAGGACCAAGCATTTGGGGTGCACTTCTAGCTGGTTGTAGAAAGCACCGGCATTTGGAGATAGCGGAAATAGCAGCTAGAAAGCTCTTTGTCTTGGAACCAGAGAACATTGGGAATTATGTTCTTCTCTCGAATATGTATGCTGAAGTTGGAATGTGGGAAGAAGTAGACAATTTGAGATCTCTATTGAAAAGTCAGGGTGTGAAGAAGAATCCTGGAAGCAGTTGGATTGAGATCAATGGGAAAGTTCACTTGTTTCTTGGAGGAGATACATCTCATCCACAGTCGAAGGAAATCTACTTCTTGTTAGAGGCCTTGCCTGAAAAGATTAAGGAAGCTGGTTACATACCAGATACTAGTTTTGTGTTGCATGACATTAGCGAAGAGGAGAAAGAATATAACCTAAAGACCCACAGTGAGAAACTAGCGGTTGCTTTTGGTCTTCTTAACACAAGCGCAGATACAGTTCTTAGAGTGACAAAAAACCTTCGAATCTGTGGTGATTGCCATACGGCCATGAAATTCATTTCGAAAATCTATATGCGGGAGATCGTTGTGAGAGATGTAAATCGGTTCCATCATTTTAAAGATGGGCATTGTTCTTGCGGAGAATATTGGTGATTAAAGGGATGTTATTTCAAGGGTTTTTTGTTAGATAGCTTTGAGCTCTCGAGCATTTCTGCAAATTTGGTAGCTTTTCCAGTAAGTTAAGGGATGCCCCAGTTTGCAGTTTGGTCTGGACCAAAATTCTATTCATTTCTTGGCAGAGATGGTGGTCTGAGGAGATGAAGTTAGCTTGTTAATATAGATAATTTGTTTTTCCATGATATTAACACGGGAGGAATATAAACGTATTGCTGCAATTGGCAGATTGCCATTGGCTTTACTCTCCTAAATTTGGTTACAAATTATTGATTAATCGATGAACGAACGGTAAGTCCTATGGAGCTTGTGCAGAAGGGAAAGCTAATTTAATAATCTATGGATGGACGTGCTATGCTTTTATTTTTTGGTAAGTAATCGATATGCTATCTTGGTGATACGGACAAGCCTCCAGGTGACTTTTACTGACTAAAAATAAGAACGAAAATTCATTTTGTACCTGTGGTGATGTGCTGTAGTTTACGTGAGCTTATTCTAAGCCTAGTGTGGATCAATCTCACAACCTTGTGGGCACCCAAGCTGTAACTGTAACACTTGGTTGGCAGCAGGAATGAGCTGTCTGACCTGGGATGAGCTTGAGAGGAATGAATCATAAAGATGAGAATAATCATGTTCTGGCATACATGAATCTTAGACTATTTTTGGTACGTGAGACTACAATGGAATGGAATAAAATGAGAAGTGAGAATGGAATATAAATGAGAACACAATAGAATGCTCATTTTATTCTTTTATTTAGTTATGAAAATTATGAGAATGGAATGGACATTCAAATTCTCATAATTTGATTACATATTTTAAATATGATGAAATAAAATGAAATGTAGTAAAAATTACTTACATTAATTTTTTAAAAATTATATATATATATATATATATATTTTCTTTCAGAACTCAAATACAAGTAAAAGAAGGACCAAATGATAAAAGAGTCATTTTACAGTTGAGTTTGAATTGAGCCAAAATTTTCTTAATTAATAAGAACATATCAATAAGTATAGTTTAATCTTTCGGGAAGTCTAAAATATAAATTTGGACTAAAACCAGGCTAAGGGCAAAATAGTCATTTTACAATTTGAATTTAGATCGGGCTCAATTTTGTTTAACCATTGATGAATATGTCAATGGATATTTTTTTAGTCTTTTGGGTAGCGTAGAATGCGAATTTGAAAAAAAAAAAAAAAAGCAGGCCTAAGGGCAAAATTGTCATCTTGCAGTTTGAATTTGGATTGGATTAAAATTTTCTTAGTTATTAAGAAATATGTCGATAAATATTTTTTAACCTCTTGGTAAGTCCAAAATAAAATTTGGACAAATAACAAATCTAGGGGTAAAATGATCATTTTACTATTTGAATTTGGATCGGACCAAAACTTGCCTAGTTATTAGGAAATATATCGATGAATTTTTATTAGTCTTTTGCGAAACCCAAAATATGAATCTAAACAAAAAAAAAAAAAAAAATAGACCGGGGGGAAAATACTTATTTTACCGTGCAAACTCAAACCTAGGCCAAAAAAAGGTCCAATTGGTAGAATAATCATTTTACAAATCACGAGAATAATTGATAAAAATTGTGATCGCAAAGTAATTACTTGTCTTTTATTTATATTTTTCATTTTTTTGGATCAGATCTTAATTGGAATGAAATGACTATTCCTTCACTAAATTGTGGAATATTTTTCTCATTTAACGTGGAAATAGTTATTTTTAAGAAATAGCATTTTAACTTAATTTTTTGATACCAAATATGAGAACAGGTTAAAGTGAGAATAAATTTCATTCTATTATCACGTACCAACATAATCTTAGATAAATCACTTAAAAAAATGAAAAAATTAAAACAAAAAATTGAATCCCACTTCAATTAGGATGCATACTTGTTACGAAGAATTTTTTTTTTTTTTTTTTAATTCAAGTCGGCCCAAATTGCTTTGTATTAAGCAACCCTCAAACTCAGATAGAAGAATGGACTACTCCAAAGAAGAGAAGTTTAAAACTCAACTCAATTTGAAATTGAATTTTAATTTTTAAGTAAATTCCTTAGTAATCCAATTAATTGAAAGTTGGGTTTCAATGCATGAGAAATAAATTTCAGCTTCGGATCACAAAATTCTCCATTTGATTTGCAGGTCGGTCTTGCCAAAAAATAAAAATAAAAATAAAATAAAAATAAAAAATAAAAATAACCAAACAAACAAACAAACAAATAAATAAATAAATAAATTTCAATGGCATTAAAAATTTTAAATTCAAGACGTGCTCAATTTTATTACGGAATGTTCGATAGAGTCAAAAGGGGCCATTTATAAAAGACACATTTTGGCCAATCACATGATACCACATGTATTATAAAAGCCTAAATAAATAATAAATTTGGCAAATTAAATAATACTATGTGTTTTGTGGGACTTTACTAAACTTACATTCATGGACAAAATTATGTGCTACCACGTGTAAAGAGTGAGGGAGTCTGAAAATGATAAGACATGGCTAATTAAATTGAACCACTTGTTAGCAGGCTTACAAATATTAATAATTAATATTTCTTTTTATTTATCTCTTTAGAAAATAATTAAAAAGAGTTAAGGAAGAAATGTAGAGTTATTATCACTCTTTGATTTTATCTCTTGAAAATTAAATAAAAAGATATAATTATCATGAATAGTTTTAAACTATCACGGCTTCTCCCTATAAATAAAGATAATCAGGTAACATTTACATTCACACAAATCAAGCACAATAGAAATCTGTAGGATCAAACTTCCAAAACCTTGAAGAATTCTTGAAGATTTGAAAACTTGAAGGGAAGAATCACTTGATTAATTTTCTTCGATTAGAATTTCAGAAATTATAATATATTTTTCATAAACCAATAAAAATTAATTTGTTCTTTCAACTTTTTTTTTTTTTGTGTTTATTTTTTAAATAAGAAATTTGTCTATACAATCAAAAAAAACTGGTTCGTACTGTCTTTTGCTAGTTTGAACGCTTCAACTCCAACTATAATTCTTTCTTTTTATTCTTAAATTTTTTTCCTGGAGACTATGTAATTTTGGTTTTGCTTATTCTCTTAATTTCCTCTTGATCATTCATCACAATAACTAAAAAGAGAACAAGTGAAAAATATCTGTTCTAAACATTAGTCATAAAATTGTAATAAATTAGTTCATAAACTTATCATATAAATGTAATTTTAAGGCATAATCGCAGCCCTCTACTAGTTCATTACTTGTCTTTAGAAATGACAATGATCAAGATTGCACAGATTTGGTTCTTAATTCTCCTTTTTTTTTTATTTTCTTTTTTTTTTTTTCATAAAAGTTTCACTCAAACGTAGCTCCTTTCTTTTTGGTTGTGAAACAATATCAAACCAAAATACAAATAAGCATTAGCTCTCCTTAAAAATTAGGTGACCTAATTGCACCTTTTAATATGGTTGCTTTGTCACGACTTCACTCTGATTACTAACCTTGCCTCTGTTATCCCCCTCATTGGAGTTAAAGTAACAAATTCAGGCATGGTTAGCTCTCAAAGTATGATTGGCGATGTTTAGAAGGCCCAATAATGAATTCGTCGCCGTATAATTGACCGACAATTACTACTGATTTGATTTCATATGGGTGAGTTGCGCCCTACAATTTGAACTAAAAATGGTTTTTGGAGTTAATTCACTTTCGTGGGATTGTGATCTTTTGTCTCAGCCATTGTAGCACGTGTGTCACTTAGGGCATAGGGCAATGACAACTTGACGTCATCCTCACCTTCCTTCAGGTTATCATCAGCAGTCTGTTCAAGATTCCAAACTCAATGACGGTAACTATAATCAAGGGTTACACTCGTTACGAGACTTAACCTAATACCCAATGGCATGAGTTGACAATAACCATACACCACATGCATCCACATTCTCAAAAGAATCCCTCTCTTTTAAGAGAATTCATGGCTGGTCAAGTTCTTGTAAAGTGTTTTTGCATTGCATCAAATTAAACTACATATTCTACCGCTAGTGTAGCTCCCATCAATTCTTTTAAGTTTCAATCTTGTGAATGTAGTCCCCATGCGAAATATTTAATGTGTTAGCTATACACCATTGTATGGCTCGATATATATAGCAATTAGTTTCTATTATTTACACTTGGACTATTAGGGTATCTAATCCCATTCACCTCTTAACTTTCGTCTTTCAGTGCTAATGTACACCTAGCAGAACGCTTTCGCCATTAGTGTTATTTAGACTTTGTTTGAAGTCTCAATTTTTTTTTCACAAAACTCTAAAAATTTCTAACTTCTTTCAATTAAATTTCATGATGTGTTACTTTTACATCACTTCAACATTAATTTTCAATTTGTTTAATTTTTTCGAAACTCCAAATGCCCCTTATTTGTTAATTTTTGTATTCTTTTATTTATTTATTTATTTTGAGCAGTAGGGTGGGGTCTCTATAAGATAAGCATTTGGAACACGCATGATATATGCCAAGTTTGTCCCAAGCAAAAGTTTCTTCAATAAGCATATTTACTGTACCCATGAATTCATTTATCCTAAATAAAATTTTAATTTATTTAGGGAATTTGGTTATTGAAACCTAGGCTTGTTTTAACTTTTTAAAAAAATAAATTGATAAAATAACTAGACATATACATGCAAAGTATTTAATATACATCTCGGTGGGTTTATAAAGTGTGTTTGATATATCAGATAAAAAAACGATATAAAGTATTTTCTGATTCAAGTTATGTTATTTTAATAAACTCAACTTACCTAAATTCGCTTGAAGCCAAACTTTACAGCAATGATCTAAACGAAAAACTATTATTCTCAAGGTCAAATCTAAATAAAAATTAAAAATACATAGATAAATAAATCAAGATCTGAAGATCAAATACAATAAGTAGAGTTATATATATCATGAGAACTGTTGGTTAATTACAAAGTGACACATCCCAAAGTGACATTAGAGGCACATGGGATCCATGGGACCTTTATCGGAGCATTCCCCCAGACTATACATCCACCGAACACACAGCTCAAATTTAAAATCAACACCCAATCATATATATATATATATATATATATATAAGCTAATCAATTTTAATTAACGCACCTATCTCTATTTGGACATTAATGTCCCAACGATCCCAGCAATAAGAGTAGTGGGGTCTCCAAGAACCGCCGATATAACAAACTGAAGAGCCAAACCAGCAATCTCACAGCATTTCTTCACTTTCCCTTTACTTTTGTGGTGGTGATGATGATAGGTCTCAAGCGTGCCTTTAAGGCTAGGAACTCCACCACCGCCACGCCCAGAATATATGTCCTGCCAATTCTCCACCAGCATCTCCTTCACACAAGCAACGTGTAAATTGTACTCCTTGCAAGCCGACCGGTAGCTCCAGCTCCTCCCTCTCCTCCCGCACCGGTGGCAAGCCGCCGCGACCTTCCGGTGCAGATAGAGCTGCGTCTCCACGTCTTCGAGCACCATCGGGAGCTTCGCGCAGCACGGGTGGAGGTCGAAACCGCAGGTCTTGCAGTGGTAAAGGAACCCAGTTACGGCCCTCTCGCAGGCGTTGCAGTAGCGCGGCACCGTTCCCGGGGGGCGGGTGAGGAATTGGAAGGAGCATTTGGGGTAGAAGGGGTGAGAGAAGGAAGGCGATGAAGGGAGAGCACAGTGGAGGTGAAGATCATAGTCACAAGTAGCGCACTTGTAGCTCGACCCTATTCCGACCTCTTTGCATCCATCGCACTTGAACGGGAATTGGGCGTATTCAAAGTTGAGCGTGTGTTGGGGGTGGCTAGGATGAGCCATCTCATTGTACTTCATGGTTCTTTTTTTTTTTTTTCCGGATAGTTCAGAGAACTCAGTTGATTAATATAAATATGTATAGGTCTTTTGAATTTTCATTTTTCCTTTTTGGCTTGAAAGCGAGGGAGATTAGGATTCCTTTACCTTCACATTTAGGATTTTAAGGAGGGACTATGACTTGGCTTGAGTTTAAAGCAACTAGAGAGGAGGATTTATGCTTATGCATTGTTGTGATGATGGTGGTATAAATGAGTGTTCCAAAGGAATCCCCTTTTAGCCAAAAATGAATCAGATTCTATTCAGGATACCAAATTAAAGTGTTGATCATGATGGTGGATGTGTTTGATCCAACCCTTCTTGGTTGCCTTAAAGGACAGTTTTTACTTGTGCTATTGTGTGTCAATTGTAATATATACTTACACTCTAATTGGAGTAGTATTATTCCGTCACAGTTTATTATCAGACCAAAATGGTAGATTAATTATGAATTAATCATCACGTCTAAAATCATAATTCACTAATAAGTATTTATTTATTTATTTATTTTTTATAAAGAAAATGTATCAAATGATTTGTTTGTGACACTTGTGTAATAAAAGTGCATTTTTGTAAGTTTTATTAGTTAAAATAATTGGCCCACAAGCGAACCACACCATTTAAAAGCCTCTCTTTTTATAAATAATTCTTGTTGTGAGAACTAATTTTGGATAAATATTATTTTCACTTTTTCAGCGTTTAGAGTTCAAAAAATGCTCAACAAAAAAATAGAAAGCTCATGTAAATAAAAGTGTCACGAGACAAAATTTAATTGAAAAAAATTTTTAATTTTTAAAATTTTTTTGAGTTTTTTTTCTTTTTTTAAATTCTTTAGAGTTTTTTTTTTTTTTTGGGTGGAATTTCTTTTGAACTTTTTGGAGTATTTACCAAGTAAATACTTAAGGGACAAGCTAAGAATGTCGCCAAATAGACGAGTCTCTAAAGTCTTTACTCAAAATCTACCCATTTCCTTACAGAATAAGAGAGAATATGTAATGTAAAGATTCGGATAGAGGTTGAGTGAAAGAAACAGAGCATTTCTTGATATCAAAGCTTAACTAATGGCATGGTAGAATAGAATAATACCCCCCCCCCGGGGGGGGAGTTCATTGGTTTCTTAAAAAAGGAAGGTTTAGAGGAACAAATTCCCTGCTGGGCAAATGAATTTCTGCAGCTAATTTCTTAATAAAAGGTGCATTTAAAGTATCAAAAAAATAAGATAAAATGAGATAAAAAGTGAATAAGTTTTAAAAATTTTTAAAAATTCTTATAAATTTTCACTAATTTTTAACAAATCAAAAAACACACCCATAATAAATATTTACCTGAAAAGGCATCTTAATTAGCCTATGACGAGGTAACTAGGTAAAATTAATTAATAGAGTAATACCCATTTGCGTCAATATCCATGTAGTGCAAGCGAGGAATCTTAGATTTAAAATTGTTGTGACGTGGCACAAATGTGATGCATGGGACATACAGAATCGAATTCTCGATATATCATGGAGTAAAAGTTGCTTAATCCAAGCATCAAAATCATCAACTTTACACTTTCTCTGTGCAGAAACACAATAACGTTATTAGTTCCTATTTGAAAGTCAAATTTTTAATAATTTTGGTAATTGTTTGACAAAAGTTATTAAGTAAAATTTTATGTATGTTTGATAAAAAAATATAAAAATTTTTAGTAACTTTTGATAACTTTTAAATGTTTAGTAAAATAAATATAAATTTTTAGTAATTTTTAATAACTTTTATGTGTTTAATAAAAATTTTTGATAATTTTTGAATTGGATTAAAATGAAATGACTTTTACAAATCTAGCCAACTCCATAAAAGTTAGCGTTTTGACATCACACCAATTTAGCCAAATTGACAACTATTAATATTTTACTAAACTCTTAAAATACCAAAAATTAATTTTTTTTTTTTACTCTTTTTTGTTCCTCCAAACGGGATCTTTATTAGGACAATTAAATACAAAGATTACAATTTACAAGCTATTGAAGGGCAAAGATTAAATTGGGGAGTGTGGTTCAAGGTTGATTATGGAAGCTCGTAATTAGGTTTTATTTATTTATTTTGGTAGAAAATTAAAATACTGATTTAAACTGAATTAGATTATATTTGTTTTAATACAAAATTTTTTTTTAAAAATTATTTTAGTTCTAAACCGTACATTGAAACAAACAGAATAATGTTGAAAGAGAGAAGCACCAGTATGGCTTGGTCCACGCCCGACAAAACAAGAGAATTTCTTTCGTTTGCTTTTTCTTTTTCTAACATAGCTTTATCTTTTGTTTTTTTTTTTTTTTTTCTTTTTTGGCACAAAGCAACATCCGGATGACTACTTCGAAGAAGGATAGGAGTTCCACTAATTGTACTTGCAAGGTCAGAACAAGGTGAAATTTGATTCTTTTCGTTATGCTTCTAATCTCTTTCCTTGTTTTGTTCTGTGTTCCTTTTTTTTTTTTTTTTTTTTTCTTTTTTTCACTTTATATATATATTTTTTTCATATTTTAATCCTTAATATATAGAGTGTAAAGATTAATAATTTCATAGTTTATTTAATTCATTAATATATTTTTTAACGGAATCTATCATTTTCTAATTTGATCAAATATATTAATAATAAAGGTGATCATGAACCAAATATTTAACTTGCAAACTGCTTGAACTCCACTTAGTTATGGTTTAACTCGAATTCGACTTGTGACATTCAGTAAGCTGAATTCAAGTTTTTTAGACTTATTTAAAAGCCACTTCGTGCTTGTTTTGAGAGCTCATATGCCAAAACTTAGAATATTATATATAAACAACATTGTTTTCATTTAATGAATTGTTATTGTGTTGGTTTAATCAAAATATTCATTTTAGGTTACAATATTTTAGCTAGAAATAATATTTTAGTTAGCCAAACTATTCGGAAACTAAATTTAAGCCTAATTATTCTTTACTAAGCCAACCTCGAGCCCATGTAAAGCTTAAACTTGAGCTTGAACTCTATGCTCAACAAAATTCAGCTACACTCGCTTGATTCAACTCCTAATTGACCATATATAGAGCAACGTGTTGAATTGTTCAAGCTTATTTGTTATTTCTAGCGAGCTTATGGTCGACCGGTGCCTAAAATCTTGTATTGATACTTATTTGTTGAGATTTTTGACGAGCTTGAGTTGAGCTTTTATTGAGCTTAAAATCTTATGTTTGAGCAAGGATTGTTAGTCCATAGGTAAGCTTGACCACAACTCAATTACAACAAATAAGGCTGTCACGAGTTTTTTGTTGAACCTACTCACAAACTTTTTTTAACTAACCTGCTCGCATGCCTATTAGTGAATAAATTTAATAAACAAATAAAATAAAATAAAAAACTACATTTTCTAACTTAATAAACAAGCTTTAAATTAATCGGTTTGCCTTTGACTTTTATAGACATCCCATTTTATCCCCCTAAATTGAATAAGGCTTCATTGAGGCTAACTCAATCTCCACTTACAATTATTTGTAAGTACTACTGACATATTTTCTGAGTTTTAGATAAGTCAAAATGCCAAAATTCACTAAAAATAATCGTTTAACAAAAATGAGGACTTCAACCCTAATAAAGAGCAAGAATCAACTGGGAGATCAAATAAAAAAAAATTAAACTCAGTGAAATTACATAGAGGTGCTTGTGACATGAATTATACTTAAGACATGAATTATGCTTATGGCCAAAATTAGGGTTTGAAGGTCATTTCATTCCAATTGTCAAAAATGCTCTTACCAATATTTCAAAAGACAATCGAACAACCCATTTTGAATCAAAGCACCATGGGAATTTATAGGATCATTAGAGACACGCAAAGGAACATGTAAAACGTCCAGGATAGTTAATTGGTTACTTGGAAGGTTCATTAACCCAAAATAGCTCCTATAAGTAAAATCAAAGTAACATGGGTTTTAAACACCTTCGGGACATCGATTTTATCTCAAAATGACTTGAAATTTCACAAGAATGTCAATGACATATTTACAGTGGTAGCCCATCAAACAGAACAGTAAAGTCAATCCCAGGCATTGCCTCGATTTGCATGCCCAAAATTACTTGTATTAACGAAGTTACTGGTGGATAATTCTAAAGCCAATCAGGCCTTTGTTAGGGATCCAAACGCTCAAACCCACAAGAAAACGCACACAATCGAAGACAAATAAGAATAGAAAATAATCACAAATAAGAAGAGAACGAGACAACGAGATTTACGTGGTTTCGAATTAAACTAATTGTTTAATCATACATCCATAGGATGCTGGGATATTTCACTGTAATAAAGTATAAGAAAACGTTATAAGATTACAACGAAGACAACCCTAGGCGTTCCTTTTATAGTTGTAAGGAACTATATAATACACATAAATAAATAAATCCTAAAACGCAAAAATATGCTTTTGCCCTTGTTTAAATCAGGCTTTACACTTAACAATCTCTCACTTGAAGACTAATTCAGAACAACCCTCTAAATGCAAACAGTGATCAACCATCACCAACAATTACCAACAACCACCAGCACTTAGCCTCCCACTCATGCTTGGAGACCTATAGAAGCTAAACAAGCCTTTAACTTCTCCCCAGTAACTACCTTCATGAATATGTCTCCCTTATGTGAATTTTATCCAAAGTAAACTGCCCACCTCTAATAAAGAGTGAATAAAGTAATATTTTATGTCGACATGCTTGGTGCTTGAATGAAAAGCTGCATTTTTCACCAGATGTGTCACACATTAACTATCGCTGAACAATTTATAACTTTTTTATTCCTTTACCTAACTCTTTTATGAGGCTCCTTAACCACATCATCTCCTTATACGCCTCTATGGCTGCAACATGTTTCGCTTCTGTCATGGAAATAGTCACTATTTTCTATAACCACGAGACCCAACTGACTGCTACACACCCTAAAGTAAACACATACCTGATAATGCTCTTCTTACTGTTAATGTCCCCTTTTAAATTTGAATCCACAAATCCTTGCAAACAAGTATCAGAACCCCTAAAACATAAAGCCAAATCAAAATTACCTTTCAAATATAGTAAAATCCACTTGACTACTTCCTAATGCTTCTTACCCGGATTTGCCATGAACCCGCTGACATCTCCCATTGCATAAGCGATGTTTGGCCTTGTGGTAACCATAGCATACGTTAAGCTGCCTACCGTTGAGGCATATAGAACTTTGGCCATTTAGTTCTTCTCTTCATCAGTTACTGCTCTTTTTATCCTTTGAAAGCTTGAAATGACTTACCGACAGTGTGATAACATGCTTAGTACCATCCATGTTGAACCTTTTGAGTACCTTTTCAACATGTTTCTCCTGTGACAACTTCAACTTCCGATTCGCCCTGTCCCTACTGATTTGCATCCCAAGGATTTTCTTCACAGAATCCAAATCTTTCATTCCAAATACCTTGGATAGTTGTTCCTTGAGATTAACAATCTCATCCATATTTGAACCTGCAACAAATGTACCATCTACATACAATAGAAGAATGAAATACGATTTATCAAGTTTCTTAAAATAGCAACAGTGGTCCTATGACATCTACTAAATCCTGTATCTATCATAAAAGTGTCAAACCTTTTGTACCACTATCTAGACTTCTGTTTCAACCCATATAGGCTCCAACGAAACTTACACACCTGATCCTCTTTTTGTTCAACAACATAACCCTCTAGCTAATATATATATATATATAAATGTCCTCCTCCACATCTATATGAAGGAATGCAGTTTTTACATCTAACTACTCTAAGTGCATGTTCTCAACAGCCACAAGATTAGGGATATATCTGATGGTAGAAATCTTCACAATAGGAGAAAGATTTCAGTGTAGTTAATATCTGGTTTTTGCTGAAAACCCTTCACTACCAACCTTGCATTGTATCATTTGCTCCTATCAGATTCTTCCTTGAACTTGTATACCCATTTGTTGTGCAAAGCTCTCTTCTCCTTAGGTAACTAAACCAAGTCCCAAGTCTAGTTTGATAAGAGAGAATCTCATCATCCATCGCATGCTCCAACTCCTTCCTCGTCTCCATTTGTAATGCTTTATCAAAACATTTTTGTTCACCACTATTAGTTAGCAACAAATAGTATAAAGAAAGAGAATAACGCATTGGATGTTTAACGGTACGATCAGACCTCCCAGGAGGAGGAATCTGTGGACCCACCCATGGAGTAGATTAATATTTTGAGGTTATAAGGCATTCCTGTTAGGGATCCCCTCAAACTCTACAACATTTAAATTTTCATTAGCCTCATTGGGTTGATTCTATCTAATTCTATACAAAACAGATTCATTAAAATATTATATTAAAACTCCGGTGTGTTTTTCGATTTTCAAAACCATACAGCCTATTCTCATATTTATCAGTATCATAGCCTATAAACATACACTTTTAAGACTTAGCATCAAGTTTACCCCTATTATTTGTATATAGGACATGCAACCAAAGACTCGTAAATGATATGAATTTACCTCTTTACCTAACCAAGCCTCCTCCGACAATTCATTATTCAAAGGAATTGAAGGCCCCCTATTGATCAAATATGTCGCTATATTTACTACTTCAACTTAGGATTGCTTAGGTAATCCAGCATATACCCTCAAGCTTCTTGCATGCTTTAGAATCGTCCTATTCATATGCTTACCAACTCCATTCTACTTTGGCTTCTTTGGGATTGTTTTCAATCACGGAATCCCATTCGCAACACAATAAGCCTTAAACTCACCATCACAGTACTCGCCACCATTATCAGATTTCAAATACTTTAGTTTCTTTCCTGTTTCATTCTCAACTAAGACTTTCTAATTCTTGAAAATACCAAACACATCACATTTATGCTTAAAAAATAAGCTTATAATTTTCTATTAGTGTCATTACTAAAAGTAACAAAATAATGTGAGCCACCAAGAGAAAATACCTAAGACGGGCCCCACACGTCTGTATGAACTAGCTCCAGCTTCTCTAATTTTAGGGTTCTTGCCACCTTTGTCAAGCTAACTTTTTTTTTTTTTTTTTTTTTTGTTTCCTGAAAACACAATCCTCACAAAAGTCCAAGTTCATTGATTTACAAACCTGAAAATTTACCCTTTGACAACATTACTTTCATTCCTTTTTCGTTTATGTACCTAGCCTACGATACAAAATAATACAATCAGTAGCTGATGCTACTTCTGTAAGTACCTAAAGGTACATATAGGGTTCCTTCTTTTTTACCCAAAGCCACAACTAAGGCTCTTTTGCTCACCATTCAAGCATCTAATGTAAACAATGTGAGCACTCTACCCTCTGACAATTGACCCACCGAAATAATATTCCTTGTTAGACTAGGCATATATTTAACATCCTTCAATTCCAATACTATCCCATCTCTTTGAGTAATCTGCACATCTTCTTTCCTAACCATGTTGCAAGCCTCATAATTACCCAAATAGACCTTTTTGAAATTTCCTTGCACATAATTTTGTAACACATCCATGCGTAGAGTAGCATAGAATGAGGCTCCCAAGAATAAAATCCAAGACTCATTGTGAGAATCCGGCAAACAAATCAAGGCTTCATTATCTGACTCATCTATAACATTGATAGTGGCCTTACCCCCCAGTTATTTTTGTTCTGCTGCTTTTTTTACGGTGCTCTACAGTCTCACTTCAAGTGCATTATCTAACCACAGTTCTAACAACCTCAGGTTTTACATCTCTACCATGAGATTTACTCCTGCCCTTATTGTTGGAATTTCCTTTTTGCTCGCCCTTGTTGTCTTCCCTTTTCACAGACCTGCCTCTTTCCTCCGTATTTAGTGTTGAAGCCGAAGTAATATCCTCACCCGATGCTCTCCTCCTAGCCTCTTCTCCTAAAATCAACCCAATAACATCCTCCAATTTTATTTTTGTAGATCCAGAGGTATTACTAACTGCCATGATAAATCTATTCCAACTTTCTCACAAACTTAATAATAGAACAAGAGCTCTAATTTCATCATCAAAATTAATACTCACGGATTCTAACTGATTCGTGACCGTATTAAATTCATTCAGATGTTCAACTACAATGGAGTTTTCAGGCATCTTTAAATTAAACAACTTTTTCATAAGATATACCTTATTCAACGTAGAAAGTTTCTCATACATTTTTTCTAAGGCTTTGAGCAAATCTATTGTAGTCTTTTTTTTTTTTTTTTTTTTTTGGCAATATTGGATGCGACCGATGGCACGAGACTCAATCACAGTCCCCAAAGCTTTATAATCTAAAGTATTCCAATCTTCTTGTATTATGCTCTTTCCCATTGATCAGAATATATAAATCCTTATGATACAGAATATCTTCCATCTACATCTTCCAAAAAGCATAGCTTGTACCATTAAACTTCTCAATCTTGTATTTGTCTTTAGCCATTCTGTAAACCCTTTACCTCTGAACTTGGAACTCTGATACCAATTCTTGGGGATACCAATTCTTGGGGAGCTAAACACTAAAACCAATAAGCAAATAATCACAAACAAGAAAAGAACGAGACATAGGGTACTGTGATGTTTCAACTTAAGCTACTTGCTTAGTCGTTCATCCACAGGGTGCTAGGATGTTTTACTATGATGAAGTATAAGAAAAGATTACAAGGTTATAATAGAGGCAAACCTAGGTGTTTCTTTCATAGTTGCAAGAAACCTTAGTAAACATAAATAAAAAAAATGTTAAAATGCAAAAGTACACTTGTTTAAATCAGACTTTATACTTAATAGCCTCACCATTGAATTCCTCATAGAGGAACTGGCAGAGATTATAGTCCAATGGAGCAACTTGGTGGTGGGATATGTGCCTGGCTACAAGCCTTCCTTCAAACAAATAAAGTTATTTGTTGAGAAACGTTGGAAGTAGTTTGAAAGCATTTAAGTGAATGTGCTGAAATCTGGTGTCTTTATATTCTAATTCTAAGATAAAGAACTCAAGCAGAAAGTACTAGAAATGAGACCTTGATCAAACTTTAATAAACCTTTAATTTTAAAATCTTGGTCTCCAAACTGCTCATACAACATAGATACTATTAATTTAGTCCCTATTTGGATAAGACCACCTCATTTAAAACTGCATCTATGGTCTACAAAGTCACTTAGTAAGATAGCAAGTGCAGTTGGTACCTCTCTTTTTACAGATAAGATGACTGCTGCTAAGCAAAGGCTAGCATTCGCAAGAATTTGTGTCGAAATTATAGTGGGAACCACTTTACCTAAAAATATAGCAATAAACTATGATAATGGCAACACCTATAAGCAGAATGTAGAGTATGAATGGGTGCTTGCAATATGTGAACGGTGCAAAACTTTTGAGCATAAAACTACTTCTTGTATTAAAAATGTCAAAAGAGAATAGGGACTGAAGACGAAAGCAGTAGAGGACGAAGGGGAATACAAGCCTTCTGCTGATGAGGAGGAAACATTTGCAATCAGAGCTAAAGTTAGTAGCACAACTGAAAGTGGCAGTGAACTACAGAGGCCTCTAATTCTATCTTTTAATAACAAATTTGACATACTCAACCAATAACTTACTAAGCAACTTCTTATAATTTTCCCACTTGTAGTAGATGACACTCAGATGCAGCAAAATAAGGAGATAGGAGCCACTTGGGAAGACAAGCTTGGTCCAAGACTATCCAAAATTCCATAGAGGAATCAACAGCAAGTGATGTGGCCAGCCTTGGTAGATCTATTACAAAAGTCCTCAATAATACTACCTCAGAGTTAGCTAAATCCTAAATTCAAGGAAATGAATTGCAAATCATTATTCCAGATAAAAGTCATTCCAGTTCAGTAGATAAGTTGAATATAAAAAATTATTCTCACGTGAAAAAAAGAAAGGGAAAGTAAAAAATCTCAATGTAAGAGAGGCTCTAATTACCCCCTCTACTTAACATCATAAACTTTATCATTTGGAATTTAAGGGACATTAATAGCTCCCTTAAGCAACTGGAAGCTAGGAAAGTTATCTCAAAACATGCTAGTAATCTACTATACGTGTTAGAGGCAAAAGTTAAAAGCTTTGCCATCAATAAAATATGTAAATTCATCAATCCCCACTTGGCTTCTTTTGAGAGTTTTGAGAACTTTGATACAGTAAAGATCATTTTGCTATGGGAAGCCTCAATTTTGGACATTGTCATTTTGTCTCTCTCTCCTCGACTTATATTTTGCAAGATTTCCAATAATCTTATGTCATTGGAATTTTATGCTTCCTTTATATATGGTAACAATGATATGCAATCAGGAGAACAGTTATGGCAAGACCTTATTGCTGATGAATTCTCAACAAGCAATTCTGCTCCTTGGATAATTGTCGGTGATTTTAATGTTGTTAAATCTGATGTGGAGAAATTTCGAGGCAAAATTATAAGCTCTAATACTACTAGTTGGAAATCTGAGTGAAAATTTGGAGGGAGACAATTTTCCTTCCCTGACTTTCATTATATTTACAATAGCAAATTACAATAAAAAAAGAAATATAATATTCAACAATCAATCTCAATCAATAATATATCCCAATATATCCTAAAATATTTTGACAATGATATATTTTCTAGAATATTCTAACACTCCCCCACAAACTAGAGCATAACGATCAAATATGCCCAGTTTGATGCAAAATTGTTGGAATAGAGAGCAGGATAAAGGCTTAGTAAGTATGTCACCCAACTGAAAGTCTGTGCGTACAAATGGAGTGGTGAGATCCTTCTTAAGTAGGAGATTTCTGATGAAGTGACAATCCACCTCTATATACTTTGTTTGTTTATGAAACACCGAATTATTAGCAATGAAAATGACAGCTTGATTATCACAATATATCAACATTAGGGCTAAAATCTTAATGCCAAAATCACTTAGAAGAGAATGAACCTAAAGCATATCTAAAAGAGCATGAGCTATGGCATGATATTCAGCTTCTACACTAGAACGAGCCACAATCATTTGCTTCTTACTCCGCCAGGTCACAAGATTTTTTCCAACAAATATACAATACCTGAAGGTAGACCTCTTATCAAAATGACTATTGGCCCAATCTATATCACTATATCTAATAACATCTACTGTTGTGGAAGGTTGACAGAGTAATCGTTTGCGTAGAGAATTCTTCAAATAACTCAAAATATGACATGCAACATCAAAATGTTGTTGCCAATGAGCATGCATAAACTGACTAACCACACCAAAGCATATGTAATATCAGGCCGTGTTACAGTGAGATAAATTAATTTTCCCACAAAACAACGATATCGAGCAACATTAGAAAAGAGATCACCATTTTGTTTCTTACAACCATTGCTAGAAGATGTAAACTGAGTTAAGATGAGCAACTGGTGAGAAGGTCTCTAAATAATCAACTCCACATGTTTATGTGTATCCCTTAGAAACTAAACGAGCCTTAAGTCTCTCAACAAATCCATTCCTACTGTCTTCTTTCTCGATAAAAGAGACACAAGTTCCCATGTATGATTATGATGCAATGCATGCATCTTCTCATCTGTCACTGCCTCGTAATTTGGTGATAGTAAAGCCTACTCATAAGAGGTAGGAATAAAAATAGAGGATAAGTCACAAACAAAGGATTGTAGAGAATTAATAGATGAGGTAACATACGATGATAAGAAACAAAGTTAGCAATAGGATGCTTTGTACAAGTACATCTACCTCGTCATAGGGCAATGGGGAGATCATCGGTGGAATGTTTCTTAGGTTCAGGAAGTATAGTAATAGGATCCTCGTGTGATTTAGAAACATCAATAATAGATAACTTTAGAGGTTTGAGATCCACATGTTCAGAGTCAACTGAAGCTGGTAAAGCAGTAGGATCAGGTTGAGAATGACATTAATACACTTATAAAGGAGGCAAACTAAGAGTAGGAGTAAGAAGAAGTAAACTAGGAATAGGAGTAAAAGCTGGAAGAATAGGATCCTCTGTCATTGCCCCCCTCTCAAGAAGAATGAGAAATCTTCCTTTCTCGAGGAAAGTAGGAGATAAACTAAAAGAAAGTAATATCAGCACTCACAAAAATCTATCGAAAGGGTGGATGATAACAACGATATCCCTTTTGAGTGTAAGAATAGCCAAGGAAGATACACTGTGGAGCTTAAGGAGAGAGTTTGTCCAAACCTGGGTCTAGGTTATAAGCAAAAGCCACACAATCAAAGGTACAAAGAGTAAGATAGAACAAAAGAATTGAAGGATAAATAAGAGAAAAAAAAGAACTTATTACCCAGAGTAGTAGAGGGAACACGATTAATGAGATGGCAAACGGTTAAAACATCATCTCCCCAAAAATGCTTAGGAACATTCATATTGAATCTCAATGTATGAGCAAGATCTAACAATTAATGAAGTTTGTGTTCAACAACACCATTTTGTTGAGAGGCATGAACATAAGTAGTTTGATGAATAATACCACACTCAAGACAAAAACAATCCATAACAGATTTGGTGTATTCCAAAGCATTATCAGAGCAAAAAATTTTGATGCGTTTGCCAAATTAAGGATTTCATTATGAAATCGCAAAACAATAGTTAGCAACTCAGATCGATTTTCATTAAAAATAGCCAAGTCATACGAGAATAGTCATCCATGAATATAATAAAGTACTAATATCCATTAAAAGTAGATACTCAAGAAGAACCCCAAATGTTTGTATAGATTATATCAAAAGATTTAGTTTGACGACAATTATCATGACTAGGAAAAGAACTATGGTGATGCTCGCCAAGCTGACAAGCCTTACATTCAAGACTCAAAACAGACTCTAAACTGGGAACTGCCAACTTAAGCCAAGCCAAAGATGGATGACCCAAGCATTAGTGCCATTAAGAAGGAGAAATAGAAGTAATAAACACAAACTATGAAATAGAAAAACTGATGGGATCAAGTTAATAAAATCCATTCCGCTCACATCCCGAACTAATCTTCTTCTGTGTCCTGAGATCCTGAAAAACACAAAAAGAGAGAGAAAAGATTATAGAGCAGTTTAAAGATTTAGTGAGCTAACTAACAGATAATACGTTAAAGGAAATTTAGAAACATAAAGACTCAAGAGTAAAGCTAACGAAGGGGATAGCTGTAGCAGGCTTTTACTAACAACAGGTCAGCAAGACTCATCAATTAAGGTAATATGAGGTGCAGTTTTAGCCAAATTAGAGAATAAAGACGAGTCATCTGAGACATGAGCACTTGCTCCAGAGTCAATGACCCATTGAGGAGTAGATGAAGCAGAAAAACAAGCACTACTACCTGAATGAACTAGAGTGGTCGTGAAACTAGAAAAGCCAGAGATGTGAAGTACATACACAATAGCATCTAACTTTTCAGCAAAAAATGGACTCTGTAAACCAGTATGAGATGCTAGAGGGTACTAAAGTGCTGGCACAAAATTAAGGTTTGTAGGTTCAGTAGCAACATAAATGGTATGCTCAAGACGGTCATATTCTTCTAGTAGTATACTTCTGTGTGATTAGTGCCACCACAATGTTCATATTTCTTTGTACCACAACTGAAGCCTCTACCATTACCGTGAGAGCCCCTACAAGTATTGCGACCACCGCATAATCCACCTCGAGAAATTCCCTGGCCACCAAAACCACCAACCAAAGTAGTAGAATCAGAACCACTAGAAGAAGTTGTCTGAGAATGGTGACCTAAAAAAGAGCACTGTGAGTGAGTGTGTGCATTTTCCATAGCAAAAAATCGCTTCTCTAGCTAGAAGTTGATCATGATAGCCACGAAGATCATCATCAAGACCAACAAAAACTAAAACAGATATAAGTTCTTCCCATTATTTTATCATGCTAGCCTTGGTTTCAAGAAAAGGACGAAAATGTAATAGACGATCACTAAGACCCTTGAGGGTACTACAACACTCAAAAAGAGGCTGACCATTTTGGCAGAAAAAAAAAGAGCTTCTCATATGCTTCTAATATCTCAGAAATGTTACTTCGATGGGAGAAGGAACCAGCTAAAGAGTCTTAAATTGCTTTTGAAATTTCACATAAAGACAATGTGCATATTACGGAGGATTCTAAACTATGTTACAAACAATTCATAACAACAGCAACTGCAGCATACCATTATGAATAAGTGGTAGACTAAGGATCAGAAGGTGAATCTATGATAAAGTGTTCCATCTATCAGCCAATGAGAAAAATCTGAACGGCATAGGACCATGTCAAATAATTTGTCCCATTCAATTTCTCACTAGAAATTGATTTGGGAAGACTATTGAAGGAATGATAAGTACTACCGGAACCGGAACCAAAGATGAATCAATGGTGGTTTTAGCAAGATCAATAGACATAATAAATATCAAATGGCAGACAGTAGCACAAAAATATAGACTTGTACAATCAGCTGAGCCAAAGGATCAAGTAGCAGCCTAAATAAATGCCAATACAACCATCTAAGATTAACGAGCCATAGTATAACTAGCTAAGATCAACGAACCAAATTAATCAACCAAACCGAATCAGAAAATCAAGTATCAGTGTTCTAGCGACGACAATCAAAGATTCTAAATCATTGAGAGATAAAATCAAAAGATACAAATCAACGAGGAATCAAAATTGATGAATCATAGGGTGTTGGTGACAATTTTTTTTTTGAAAAAGAGGGTGTTGGTGACAATGAAAGAAGGTTCTAAAATTGACCAAAAGATAACATCGATCAATGATGATATCGAGAATCAAGCATTCAATGGTGGTAGAATCTTCTACATCAAGTTACCATCGCTAGAGGTCACCGGTGGTTTGACGACAACTCACTTGCTGGCACGCACTGCTTAGACGAAAACGCGTTAGATCTGTGCGCAGAGGCTATGATAGGTGCGTGAGGACACGTCTGATCACCGGAAACCCAGTCGTTGGAGACTGACGAATCCTTGGATGATGGTAATGATTGTCACAATTGCTTGAAGGTAAGCCGGTGGCGTGAAATATTCTAATAACATATCCTAATAACATATCCTAATATATCCTAAAATATTCTGTAAATGATATATTCTAGAATACTCTAACACTACTCAACAATTCAATGAATGTAACGATAAGATTAGCATGTTTGATTTAAAACTTCACAAGTTATTTCTATACTTGGAGCAATAAGCAAAAAACCAAATGATCCGATGCAAACTTAATGGAGCCATGGTGAATGACAAATGGCTTAAGGTATTCTCTTACACTTTTGCTAACTTCCTGCCTCAAGGTGTTTCAAATCATTTGCTTACATATGTTATTATCAAAAAAGAAGCCCTCAAAGGGAAAAAAAAGCCATTTATGTTTTTCAATTTTGGGCTAATCATAAAGATTTCGAATCACTAGTAGCTAAAGTGTGGCTGAACCTGTTAATGGCACTCCTATGTACAAGCTTTGCTCCAAGCTTAAAGCACTGAAGTCTGAACTTAAAAGGTTTAATCAACAACACTTTGGAGATACTCCTAAAAGATTCCAAGCTACTAAAAACTGTCTAGTCTCCATTTAGATAAGAATTAACAATCAACCAAGTAATATTTCTTTAATGCAAGAAGAAGAGAGAGCCCTCCAACAACACGTGAACCTATTTATTTATTTTTTTTTTTTTTTTTGAAAGATAAGTAAAGCTTTATTGATGGAAATGTTGTAAACAGCATCCAGAAGATGCCATCACAATCAAGACCAAATACAAACTATTCTGCCGCTTTTCCTAAAGAATCTATGAAGTGCATTAGGGAAGAAAGATCAACCTCTTTACCAACATTGACCCATGTAAATAAACAATTAAAGAACAAGCTTTTGACTCTTTCCACGTTACTTTCCTTGGCTTCAAAGACTCTTCTGTTGCGCTCTTTCCAAATTGACCACATTAGGCATAGTGAAACCAGGTTCCAAACAGTCTTCTTATGCTTTGCTAAAGGTTGCTCCCAACAGGATAAGAGAAAACTTCTGAGATCATTAGTAGAGCAGAAGTGAACACCAAAGCATGCTAGCACAAGATACCAGATTTCAGTAGTCCAAAAGCAATGCATGAATAAGTGAGCTATAGTTTCTTCACTACATTGGCATAAGGAACAACGATTTACCATAGAATAACCTCCAAGTTTGAGGTTATCTATAGTGAGAATTTTTCCATGCACTGCACACCAAGCAAAGAAGATAGCTCTAGTAGGGGCCACAGATTTCCAAATCTTATTCCATGGAAAAGTGTCAACCGTATCTCCTTTCAGGACACTGTAGAAGGATCTTACTGTGAACACATCAGACTTAGATTGTTTCCAGATCAATGTGTCATCATTGTTGCCCCAGATTACTGATTGTAGTAACTCCATCAACTGCAAGAGATTCCCAAGTTCCCAGTCATTCACATTGCGGCGAAGTAGTATGGACCATTCTCTAGATTGTCTAGAGTCATAGTAGTAATCTGAAATTAGAACATCTTGGTCTACAGCAATGGCAAAGATATCAAGAAAAATATCAGCTAAACAGCCAATGGCCAACCACCTTTACTTCCAGAACAGAATTCTATCACCTCTGCCCAGCTGCTAGGACACACATTGTTCAAATTTTGGCCAGATTTTTCTTATGCCTTTCCATAGGCTTACACCGTATGGTTTAGAGCTTTGTGCAATATACCATCCACCTTTTTCCTCTCCATATTTAAATACTATCAGTCACTTCCACAAGCTAGAATTTTCATTGGAGAATCTCCAAAGCCATTTCCCTAGTAGGGCTTCATTTTGCAAATTTAGCTTCTTGACTCCCATGCCACCTGATTTAATAGGTGCACAAACAATCTTCCAAGCAACCAGATTGTGCTTAAATGTCTCAACATGTCTCCCCCAAAGAAAGTCTCTTTGCAATTTTTCCATTTCCTTTACAACAGAGACTGGGGCAGTAAAAAGTGAAAGATAATAAGAAGGTAGGCTTGAGAGGACACTATTAATGAGAGTTACTCTTGCCCCAGTTGACAGATAATTCAGCTTCCAATCTGATAATCTTTTCATGCATCTTTCAATTACAGTCTCCCAAACCTCTTTGCTCTTGTACTTGGCTCCAAGAGGCATTCCCAAGTAGGTAGATGGGAGAGAGCCAGTTTTGCAATCCAAGATTGCAGCCAAGTCACTCAAATTAACAAGGCTACCAATAGGAATGATCTCAGACTTACTGAGGTTCAACTTTAAACCTGAGATAGCTTCAAAGCCAAGAAGTGTGCATCTTAAATGTCCTAGTTGTGATCTGTCAGCCCCACAAAAAACAATAGTATCATCAGCAAACAGCAGATGAGATATACTTGTCGGATTCTGTTCTATGTTTCCAGCTAGAATACCAGTTAGAAGGCCTGCTTGTTCCACTCTCTTAATCATTCTACTAAACACCTCCATGACAAGTATGAAAAGGAAAGGAGAAAGTGGGTCCCTTTGTCTTAAGCCTCTAGAAGAAGTGAAAAAACCTTCAGGGGAACCATTAATTAATACTGAGAAGCTTGCAGTAGAAATGCACCACCGAATCCATTTACACCATCGTTCTCCAAAACCCATCTTATTCATCAAGTAGAGCATAAATTCCCAGTTGACATGGTCGAAGGCCTTTTCAATGTCCAACTTACAAATTAAACCAGTACCATTTTGCTTCAAAGTAAAGTCAGTGACTTCATTGGCCACAAGAATTGCATCTAGGATTTGTCTCCCACTCACAAAAGCAGTCTGAGTATCTGAGATCAAAAAATTCATAACCAACCTCAGCCTGTTAGATAGGACTTTGGCGAAGAGCTTATAGATTACTCCCACAAGACTTATAAGCCTGAAATCCTGAATTTTCTCAACACCAAATTTCTTAGGAATTAAGGCAATGAATGTGCAGTTTATGCAGTGAACAAAGCTGCTGTTATGATAGAAATCAATGAAAATCTGCATTATATCCTCCTTAAAGATATCCCAACAGTGCTGGAAGAAAGCAGTTGTCCAGCCATCTGGACCTGGAGCTCTGTCTCCATTCATCTCCTCCAAGGATTGTTTAACTTCATGTTCTGTAAAGGGAAGCTCAAGTCCCTCCATCTCAGCAGAATCCAGCCGAGAGATTTCTAAGAAATCCACCTGTGGTCTCCAAGTATATTCTTCCTTGAACAGCTGATTATAGAAATCCAAGATATGCTTCTTGATTTTTCTGGAATCCTCAGTAATTATCCCATCAATCTCCAGTCTGCTGATCCAATTAGCTCCTGTTAGCTGAGGCAATTTTGTGGAAGTATTTGGTGTTCCTATCTCCCTCCTTGAGCCATTTAACTCTAGATTTTTGTCTCCAGCAAATTTCCTCCATCTGAATTAATTTGTTCAGTTTGAGAATCAGGCCTGTTTTGTTGCTTCTTTCTTGCTCCGAGAGCCTGTCATCTTCTTCAAGTCTGTCAATGTTTTCGATTTCTTGCTCCAGTTTGTTCTTTTGCTGTTCAAGCCTCCCAAAGAGCTCGCTATTCCATTTCTTCAGGTCAGCCTTTAGGCATTTCAACTTCTGCATCATCCTAAAGCTTGCAGTTCCAGCAAAACTGTAATTAGACCAACAGTTGGCTGTCATTTCTTTGAAACCCTCAACCTGCAGCCACATGTTCTCAAATCTGAAGGGTTTTGGTCCTCCCTTAATTGCTCCCCCATCCAATAGAATTGGAAAGTGATCTGACGCTAGCCGAGGTAGAGTTTTTTGATAAACAGTGGGGAAAATATCCTCCCAATCTGCAGAAACCAGGGATCTATCTATTCTTGACTTGCTAACTCTATTGGACCATGTAAATTTCCTGCCACCCAGGGGAAGATCAATGCAACTTAAATCGTCTATAAAATCTGAAAAGACCTTCATTTGTTTAGTTCTCCTTGTGCAAACCCATTTATCCTCAATGTTCTTGACCATGTTGAAGTCTCCACCCATACACCATGGAACTGGCCAACGGAAGACAGCAGCACCAATCTCTTCAAGAAACTCAGCCTTCAATTTTCTATCCACAGGCCTATAAACACCTATGAAGGCCCAGGTTTTTTCCTCCTCAATGTGTTTAAATAGACAAGAAATTGAGTAAGCTCCAAATTCACATTCCATCATATTCAATTTCCCATGATCCCATATGATGATAATTCCCCCAGAGGTTCCTACAGAGTTCAAGGTAACCCATCTATAACAGCCTCCTCCCCACAGAGAGCTCACTATGGAGTTATCAACTTGACAAAGTTTAGTTTCTTGCAAACATACAACATCAGGCCTACACTTCTTGATACAAGATTTGATTAGCATCCTTTTTCTTGGGCCTCTGCAGCCCCTAACATTCCAGCTCAGTATTTTTTGGCTAAAGAATCTTTTTACAAGCAAAAAACTAGAGAAAACTAGATCAAACTTGGTGACCAAAATACTTCTTACTTTCATAAAAAGGTCAAATTAGTCTAGGAATAAAATTTTATCTATCTCATATTCTTAAGGAAATAGGTTTAAGAATATAGCAAGATTAAAGATATATTCATCAATTATTACAAGCAATTATTGGGAACTTCTTTTGAATGTCCTAAAATGGAAAAGGTAAGTTTGCTTCAATCATGTCTCAACCTCTACAACTTGAAATTACTAAGCACTTGATGGATGAGATCATAGGTGAAAAAGTTAAACAAACCCTTTTTTGCCTCTTCTGAACAACAAGGCACTTAGCCCAGATGGATTCCTTGATTTCGTTTTCAAAAACTCTTGGTCCATTGTTAGAGAAGACTTCATCAAAGCCATTAAACCTTTCTTTAATTTAGGTCGGTTGCTCAAAGAAGTAAACGCCACTGCAATTACTCTGGTTGCCAAAGTTCCTAATCCTAATCAAGTTAAAGACATTAGACCTATCTCCTGCTGCTCAATTATGTATAAATGTAACTCAAAAATCCTTACAAACAAGCTCAAGAGAATTATACATCATCTTATCAACTCTAGCCAGGCCGTATTCATATCAAGGAGATCAATCTCAGTGTAGATTCTTCTAATGCAGGAGCTTATGAGAAATTATCACAGAAGAGGTATATCTCCTAGGTTTGATCTTAAAATTAACTTAATGAAAGCATTTATTTCTGTTTCTTGGGATTTAATATTAAAAATTTTGGAAGTTGTTAACCTATTAGCAAAATTTATTCAATGAATTAACTCTTGCATCATAACCCTATATCATTCTATATGTCTCAATAGTGTTCTTGAGGGGTTATTTCTTGGAGCTAGAGGGCTTCGACAAGGTGATTCACTATTACTTTACCTTTTCTTACTCGCCACACAATTTTTCTCTAGGCTATTTCAGAAATTCATTTATGAGAATTAGTTTAAATTTCATCCAAGATGCAAGAAGCTAAACATCGGTCATATCAATTTTGTAAATGAATTGTTCATAGGTTGCTATCCTAATGAGGAATCATTTAATACTATTAAGCTCTCATTATTGGAGTTCTACAAGTACTCAGGCTTTTGCCTAACAAAACAAAAACAAAGTCTATGTAGCTAGTCTTATTGAAGATATCAAGGAGCAGCACAACTTTGTGTTAGAATGCCAATTAGATACATTTCCAATTAAATACTTTGGAGTTCCACTCATTTTCTCAAAACTTAAAGCAGTTGATTGTAAAGAGCTTGTTAATAAGATGATGAAGAAGATAAAAACTTGGGCCAAAAATCCTTATCATATGCTGGCAAAATTACAATCATCAAGTCCATCTTATTCAGCATCTAGGTACTTTGGAGCCTTTATTTCGTTCCTCCTAAAAGTATATGTAAAACCATTGAGCAAATGCTAAGGAACTTCCTATGGTTTGGACCTAAGCTCAAAAAACCCTATTACAAGGCAACATTGGAAGATATTTGTAAGCCACAAAACGAATGAGGACTTGGGATAAGGACAATCGTAGACTGGAACAAAGTTGCTATGTAAAGGCACCTGTGGGCTCTATATACTAATAAAGATTCATTGTGAGAGAAATCGTGTTCAACTTATCCCTTAAAAGATAAAAATTTCTAGAGCGTCAGAATACCAAAGAATTATTCTTGGAGCTGGAGGAAAATTCTTAAACTCCGAAAAGAGGCTACTCGCATTTATAGATACAAGATTGGAAATCAACTTAGCACCTGTAAGAGAATAGCAAATAAGAGTAAAGAAGATTTGCCAGAGGTCACTACTGTGGTGGTGATGGAAACAATGCTCTTGTGCCATAGTGATACTCATATATGCTCCTGAGGATTCGAGTGTTCTCATTCTCTGTAATTTCTAGGCATTCCACCCTTTCATCGATCTATGTAATTGTTTCCCTTAGCTCCTTAGTATGTTTGCCAATCCCTAGCAGCTGCTGCTTGGGAATTGCTCCTAGCTTCAAATAAGGACCTGCAACTCACTTCTTCCTAGAACGTAAGTAAAAATGAATCCCACAAAGAATGATAAGGATTGTTACTTAATTTGAAATTGTGTTTGGTTTTGTGAATTTTTACTAAAACAATGTATAAAAATGGTATTGGATCCAAACCAACTCAAGTGGTGAATTATATAAAATTTCAAGTAACTAATTAACTAAATCCAAATTAAAAAGATAGATCGGAAGATATTACAAATTAAAGAACAATTTCGAACAATGGAAAACGAAATTGAAATTGAAATTCAATACAAAATCTTGGTTAAGACTTCCAATCAAACACTTAACATGCATAATTCATAGGGATAACATAAGAAGTTCGAACTTAACAATTTACATAAAATTCCTTAAGAAGTGCATGAAAATTCTAATGAGAATTCATATGTTTCAACCATCAACCAAATAAATTCAACATTCAATGGAAATCTCAACTCAAGTTACTAAAAGAATCAATTCAATCATCAATTAAACCTTAAAGTGTAGAATAAAGTTTGAAGCTCATGTCACCTTGAAATTCTGCAACAATCCAACCACTCTCGCTGAATTGAATCCAAGCTAAGAAACTACTCAATCGTGATTGTAAAAAAACTCATTGTTATATGAAATCTATAAGAAGCATAAGAGAATTCAATTGAAGAACAAAATTCTGAGATGAAATTCAAAGGAGTGAAATCTAGATCTACTTTCTCTCTCTATAATTCTCTCTCTAAAATTGAACTAACAAACTGTATTGAATGTACGTAAGTGTAAATCTTCCTGAATTCTCCAACTCTCGGTATTTAAACTATATGTCTTTTAGTTAGAAAATTGCCCTTTTAAAAATTGAATTAATTACAACCTGACCACCTAACTCAACTATTCAAATAGCTGTCCGGACAAGGTCTTTTATACAAAGAAATTTTTTAGCTCTCCAAAATCCTTAGAGCTCTTTGTTGTGTGCATAACCGTCCAAACAAGGGTCTGTCCAGATAAGGATCTAGACAAACTCCCATACTTAGAATTTTTATCATCTGGATCTCCATACATTGTTACTATTATTCGAACCTCTGCTGGCACAAGGGACTATCTGCACAAGGGCCCAGATAGGCTTTATACATGTAGTCAATTTTCATCCATCGGCTCAAACCATGCTACTGTCGTTTGCACCCTTGTCCGCACATGGCTCTATCCGGACAGCCTGGGTTTTGTTGCTTTGTTTTCCTTTTTCATGGCTTTAACTTTCTTAGATGATAATATTTATCTATTCAATGCATTCATTCACATCAAATGGGTTAACAACACTCAATTAGGAGATTAGGTTGTACATTTTACCGTACAATCACCAATTCATCTATTTCTCTGAGCAAAATTCTTAGAATCACACAGCATCATCCTAATGGAGCTCACCATTTATGGAGTATCCCAATGGAACATTTGAAGCTTAGCTTTCAAAATTGCATTTAGTCTCTAAATCAACATATGGAACCTCTTAGGAAACATCATTGCCATCTAAGCAAACATTTTACTACGCTTGCACACATGAACTACGACTGGTCTGATTCTCTATGATACATGTAGGCAACCTTTCAGGGCACGATTGCTTCACACCTTATGCATTATATGCATATTTGACTATCTTGGGGTTGTATCGTATCGAAAGAAATCTGGATATCCTTAAGTATCCAAGCATGATGGTTCTTGTTCGCAACCAAATTCCTGGATCCATTTTTTTTTTTTTTAATTACACGAATCAAGTAAGAGTCACTAAAAAAAGACTCATTTATTACATTTAAAAAAATTAAAACATTTTAAATTAGGGACTAAAACCCAGACTTCGACACAGTCTTTTTGAAAATGTTGGCTGACGACTACAAACCTTTATATTATAGCTAAGAATGTCAACGAGACAAGTATGGCCTTCCCCGTCCCTGTCCCCAATTTACTCGCCAAACATACTAAGTATTATAATTTATATTTTATATATATATATAATAAATATTAAAAATTATTATAAATATTATATATATATTAAATAGAAATATATTTTATATATATTAAATAAAAATTAAAAATATATATATAAATTAATAAATAAGTATTCAAACGGGTACAAAGCAAAGCAGGGATTATCATACCTATTTCTATCCCCATACCTATTCGGGTAACACCATAAAATCTCTATCCTCATCCCCATCCCTACTACTAGTATCCTCATTCCCTCCTCGAACAGGACGGGTGAATGAGATACTTACTAGATACGGGTAATTTTGACATCTCTACTTACGGCCCTACTTAAAACCAAAAAAATTAAATTTTTCACAAAAATCATGCGATCACGTACACCAACGTCGTAGTTGAAGGCATCCTATGTTTAATCCTCCAAAAAGTCTGGTGTATAGTTCTCAAATTTTTTATTTTTTTTTTTTATCTCATTCAATTACATAAAGCTAATGTTTGATTGAAAGTTTTGACTAGAGCTACCAGGTTCTCAATGCCCTAATACTCCTAGGTTTTTAATCAGTAATGTTGGTAATTTTTGTTGGTCATACAAGTGCTACCTGGGTGCTTGTGCTTGCTTTAGTTGTGCTGCATTCTCCCGGGTAATATGGAAGTTATGGTCCCTGGAGTGATACATATGTGTCTATATAATAATAACAACAACAGTAGTAGTAGTAGTAGTAGTATAATAATAGTAATAATAAATTTGTGTAATTTATTATAGCATTACTCATGATTAAGTTGTGCTTGAATCAATAATTTATTAAGGAAGAAGGAAAATGAATCAACAAATAAAAAGAAAATATTAGGTGGCATTTGGTTTATTTTTCCGTTTTCTATTTTCTGTTTTCATTTTATGTCTTAAAAATCTCAAAATCAAGAAACAAAAAATGCTATGTTTTCATTGTTTTTAAATTTTCTTTATTTTGAATTAAAAACGCTCAAAATGACTTTTTATCATTTTTTATTTTATATGCAAACTCATTTTCTGTTTTCTAAAACAAATTTTAAAAATACAAGTGACCAAATGCGTTTTGAGATTTTTCTTGTTTTCAAAAGCGTAAAATGAAAAATAAGTTCAAAATAGAAAATAGAAAACAAAAATGGAAAACAAAAAATAGAAAAACAAACCAAATGAGCCCTTACTTACCAAAAATATTACTTACCAAAATAAATAGAAAGAAAATATTATCATTTCTCCTCTTTTATTTTCTTCCTTTGCTAATTTTTTTTTTCCTTTTCTTTTTCGAAAAGTAAGAATTTATTATTTTAGAAAGCAAAACTAAGCATCAAGATGAAGCTTACAGTACAGAAGTTTACAATTTTACCCAGACCAGAGATTAGCATATGTCATCAAGGAAATTCAAAAAGGAGTACAAATCTAGATCTCTTCCCTCACTATCCCAGCTGTATAAACATCTTAGAAAAATACTCTTAACCCTTTGATTGGTAGACTTGTCATCTTCAAATATCTTCCTATTGCGCTCTTTCCATATTATCCAAAAAAGGCAGAATGGAGCCAAATTCCAAGTATGTTTCTTTCCCTTTTCCAAAGACTGTCCCCACTAGAGTAGGAGGAAACTTCTGAGATCATTTGGGAAACATAGATGAACTCCAAAACAATTAAGTAACAAACTCCATAATTCAGCCGTCCAAGAGCAATGAATAAGAAGATGAGCAATGGATTCCTCTTGCTTTAAGCACAACGGGCATCTATTTGCTAACATATAACCACGGTGTTGTAAGTTGTCAATGGTCAAAATCTTACCTCTGACTGCACACCATGTGAAAAAAATAACTCTAGTAGGGATTGCAGCTTTCCAGATCTTTGACCATGGGAAATCTTCTCTGTCACCACCTTGTAAAAAATAGTAGAAAGACTTCACAGAAAAAACCTTGTTCTTTGAGTGTTGCCAAATAATGACATCAGAAGACGTAGTCAAATTAACTGAACAAAGCAATTCCATTAATGACATTAAGCTATCAAACTCCCAGTCATTCACATTCCTTCGTAGCAGTACAGACCAACTGTTTTGGGTGCCTCCATTAGTACAATAATCAGAGATACAAGCTTCTTTGTTAGCTGCTATTGCAAAAATTCTTGGGAAAACATCTGATAGACAACCAATACCTAACCAGTCGTGCTTCCAAAATAGGATTCTGTCGCCTTTCCCAACTTTCCAAGAAATACAGCAACTAAATTTCTGCCAAATTTTCCTAATTCCTCACCATAAGCCATGACCAAAAGGCGTCGACACAGCAGTAGTGGACCTCCCACCAAACTCTTCACCATATTTAGTAGCAATCAAACTCTTCCAAAGACTATTTTCCTCTTGAGCGTATCTCTAAAGCCATTTCCCTAATAAGGCTTCATTGTTCAGTTTCAATGGTCTCAAGCCTACTCCTCTAGCTTCTAAAGGTTTGCAAACTGCCTCCCACTTCACCAGACTGTGCTTATAAACCTCATCACTTCTTCCCCATAGGAAATCTCTTTGCATCCTCTCCAACTCCTTGGTTATCGAGACTGGAGCAGTGAAAAGAGAGAAGAAATATGTTGGTAGACTAGCTAGAACACTCTTTATCAATGTAATCCTAGCACCAGTCAATAAATACTTAATCTTCCACCCAGCCAGTCTGTTCCTGCATTTCTCCAAGACCAGAACCCAAACCAGTTTTGATTTATAATGAGCTCCCAGTGGCATGCCAAGATAAGTAGTGGGGAGAGAACCAATCTTACAACCCAATATATTTGGCAAAACTCCCAAGTTGTCCAATGCACCGACTGCCATGACCTCTGACTTTTGAAGGTTTACCTTTAAACCAGTGACAACTTCAAAACCCAGTAGTGTGTAGCATAAATGCCCCAACTGCAACAAGTCAGCCCCACAAAAATAATTGAGTCATCAGCAAATAATAAATGAGAAATGCTGAGAGGGGAACTTTCAGTACCAACATTAAAGCCTTCGAGAAACCCAGCTGTTTCAACTTGCTGCAACATTTTGCTAAGGACTTCCATGATTAAGATAAAAAGGAAAGGAGAAAGGGGGTCTCCTTGCCTTAATCCTCTGGAAGAAGCAAAGAAGCCTTTAGGAGTTCCATTGATCAAGACTGAAAATCTAGCAGTTGAAATACACCATCTGATCCATTGACACCATTTGCTGCCAAAGCCCATTCTTCCTAACAAATAAATCAAAAAATTCCAATTGACATGATCAAAGGCTTTCTCAATGTCCAGTTTGCAAACAATGCCCGGTTCCTTTCTCTTTTTTTTAGAGTCAATCACCTCATTGGCCACTAAAACAGCATCCCAAATCTGCTGTCCTCCCACAAAAGCATTCTGGGAGGATGAAATTAGAGGACCAAGCACTTTTTTTAACTTGCTAGCTAGGACCTTGGAGAGAATTTTATAAACAGCCCCCACCAAGCTTATGGGCCTAAATTCTTTCACATCAACTGCTCCAGGTTTCTTTGGGATTAAAGCAATGAAAGTTGTGTTCATACTCCTGACAAACCTGCAGCTTTGGTGAAATTCTTCAAACAGCTGTAATAAGTCGTCCTTCAAAATGCTCCAACATGCTTGAAAGAATGCGATGGTCCACCCATCAGGTCCAGGAGCTCTATCACCATTAAGATCTTTAAGGGCCTAGAGGATTTCTTGTTCTGTAAAGCGCTGTTCCAGATTCTCAGCTTCAGTGAAACTGAGTTGGGAGAAGTCTAGGTCATCTACCTTTGGCCTCCAGCCAGCCTCTTCTTCGAAACGTTTTTTGTAAAATTCCAAAATGCCTTGTCTAATGTCTCTCGGGTCCTCAGTGATTGTGCCATTTATCCTGAGTCTGTCAGTCCAATTTCTTCTCTTATTAGCTGAAGCCATCTTGTGGAAAAATTTAGTGTTTCTGTCGCCTTCTTTAAGCCATTTAACTCTTGACTTTTGCCTCCAACTAATTTCCTCCATTCTCAGTATTTTCTTCAATTCCAAAGTCTTGTTTTCTCTTATGCTTCTGTCCAAATCTGACAGCCTGCCTTCATCGTCTAGTAAGTCCAAAAACTGAATATCCTTTTCTAGCTGCAGTTTATGGAGCTTGATACTTCCAAAGACCTCTGCGTTCCACTTTTCTAAATCAGCTTTAAGGCAAGACAGCTTCTGCAGCAATCTGAGATTGGCAGAGCCTGTAAATTGATAACTTTTCCACCAGTTGGCAATCATGTCTTTGAAACCCTCAACTCGCAGCCACGTGTTTTCAAACCTAAAAGGTTTTGGTCCTCCTTGTAATCCTCCCCCATCCAGCAAAATTGGAAAATGATCAGAAGTGATTCTACACAAAGTTCTTTGATAGACTTCCGGAAATAGTTCCTCCCAGTCAGTTGACACTAGAAATCTGTCGAGCCTAGATTTACTAGTGCAATTGCTCCAAGTAAATTTGCATCCTCCCAATGGTAGGTCAATACAACACAGCTCATTAATGAAATCAGAAAATATCTTCATCTGTTTGGTTCTCCTTTTGCAGTTCCATTTGTCTTCAATGCTTTTAACTAAGTTAAAATCTCCCCCCATACACCAAGGTATATTCCATCTGAACACAGCAGCTCCAACCTCATCCAAAAACTCAGCTTTTAGGTTGTTATCAATTGGTCCATAGACACCAATGAAAGACCAGAAGATATCCTCCTCCACTTGCTTAAACAAACATGATAAAGAATAGGAACCAGTCTCAGAATCCAGCATTATCAGCTTTCTAGTGTCCCACATAATCAGAATACCACCTGATGCTCCGGTTGAATTAATAGCTAACCAATTTACCCATCTGCCACCCACAGTGACCTAACTATAGAATCATCAATGAAACTCAGCTTTGTTTCCTGTAGGCAGATCACGTCTGGATGCCACTTTTTCATAAAGGCTTTGATAATCAACCTTTTCCCTGACCTGCAGCAGCCTCTAACATTCCAACTCAAAATTTTTGGCTTCATTAATAACACATTGGTAATGACTTCCTACTCCTCCCTTCGCCAAAAGCAGCCAGTTGAGTATCCTGTTGTGTCCCTTTCTCGTAAGAAATGGAACATTGCAGATTCTTCAGTTCTCTGACACCCTTGCTGCTTTCTTGATGTTTTCTCCTTTCTCTGCTTTGTTGATTTCTCCTTTTCTCTTCAATGGACAGTAGTAAATCCATGACTTTGTCTTCCATATCCTCACTGGATATTCCCAGAATTTTCTTAAAGGTTTTCATTCTTTTCAGTACCCAGGTGGAGACTTTTTGCTGGTCTTGAACACAGTCACCCAGCAGCAGTATGTCATTGCTCCAGTCTTCAGGACTACAAGAGGCTATGGGGGTACAGTCTAAAGGCAAACACGTATCTGCAGAACTGAATTCTACATTAGACTGATATCTTTCAATAAGAAAAGAGTCTTCCCCATCTTCAGGCTAAGATCCTTCACCAAAAAAAGGTTCTTCACTAAACCAATCAGTAATAGAAGTTGAACAGGTAGGGATTAAGGGAAATTTATCCCTTAATTCATCATGTTCAAAACTTTTACTCATCCTTCTAGAGCTATATTTCTTCCCAAAAAATTTTTCTCGATCTGGGCTAATTACAGCCGACAGAGAGAAGCCATTCTTATCCTTGGATGGTTGTCCACAGACAGCATTAATTGTTGTCAACTGGGGGGAGACACCATTACTGTGAGTAATACAATCATTAATGGTAGGTAGTAATTCCTGATCCTTCAAATTGCCAAGGAGTTCAAACTTATTCAATGAATGATATCCCTCCTGATTCATTGAATGGTGAGCAGCATTTTTATTTTCCTTTAATGTTCTGTCAACCTGGATCCATTTAACTTTCCCGGCTTCTTTGGAAAGTCTTTTGGGGTGCTGAGCCTTGGCTTTTGGGATTACTGTGACTGTCCGATTACCAATATTGGAATTAATCATTGAATCAGTTACTACCCCACGCACCTCCTTCAACTTCCCCCCTACTGGCCAGAAAACTCCATTGGAGGGTGCTTCTACCCAGTCTACCCATGGTTTTCTTTCGACCCAAACTGGACAGTAATATTCGGTTTGGCCAACTAATAGAGGGACTGATGCCGGAATTGATCTGCCATCTCCTTTAACTTTAATTCTAACCCATCTATAATTCGATGAGCTTTTCCCGTCCTCTTCCAGGCCTTGAAAACCACCGCAGTAATTCCCAATATTCTGGAACACATTGATATTCCAAAGGTAAACTGGTATTCCTACAACTTTAATCCAAACTGCTCTCTGATTCCATACTCTTCTGGAGCAACAAATCCAACTATGCCATGCATCTAAGGACAGATAACTTCCATCTATAAAATGATCCTTCTTTAAAATTTGAGAGGCAATTTCTTTGGAAGGAAAGACAGTGATATTTACCTTCATCTAATTCTTTAATAGCTACTCCCCCAGGAAATGACCATTTCCTAAGCACCCAAGATTGGACTCTATTGCTGTCAGGCATAACAGAGCCTGAAACAATGAAACTCCCAACCAAACACCTATTCAGACTATGGCTACTTGCAACAGCATCTTCAAAATTGATCAGAACTTGCTCTTTGTTAAAAGAACTTCTTAATTTGTAATCATTCCATTCAGGAATAGCAGCTACCTGGAGATAGGATCTTGGTCCAGATTTCATACCCAGAAATGAACCAGGTTGAGATCTTGGTCCAGATTTCATGCCCAGAAATGAACCAGGTTGAGTAGAGTCTTTATTTAGAACATTATGATTTCCAGGAAGAAATGGATCAATAAGTTTGGCAAAAAAGTTCCAGCCTGCCCCTTCTTTCAATTCTGGAATCTTTATCAACCTCTCCCATAAGGTGCAAAAAGACAAAGTTCAAGTAACCGGCCGAGACCATCTGAAATTAAAGAACATACCACAGTTCTTGCTCCTCCTCTGATGGTGCCCAGCTGTCGTTTCCTTTCTGCCCTCCCTTGAGATTTCCAACAAATCTGCTGAAGCCAGCGAAGTTCCTCCTCATACAAAACCATTACTCGGACATAACCTCTCCCTCTTTCCACTTATCTGATTCCTCCTTTAATCTTATAATCCTCAGCAATATCAATTGTGACCTGGTCAACCCGAAATGATTTCCTAATGCAGCCCCTCGGAGTAGAGGGGTGCCAACCACTGGACTTCCTAAAACGGTGCATGATAGCAGGGTTGCCTTATCATGCGCCGAGAGCAGTTGGGCTAGTCATATTGTCATTGTTTTTTTTTTTTTCTCACTCCTAAATCACAAAAGGAGCTTTAAAATTTCCTCTCTTATTTAGATTGTGATGAAAAATAGAAAGATAAAAAGCATAAAATTTAAGAAATTAGAGTTAATAAAATTAAAAATTAATATACTAATAAATATCTTTTATTTTATTATATTTTTTTTATCTAATTAAGGGAACGATTGAAGTGACAAAAAATGAGATAAAATAAGATAAGTTATGGGTTCGTAATTCATGCAATGAGATAAAAAGTAAATAACTTTTAAAATTTTTCAGAATTTTTTGTCTTTCCAAACGAAGCCTAAATAAAGATATATATTTAAAACTAAAACATCACGCCGCATGGCAGATTACCATGTGATCGTTATTTAGTAGGTATCAAAAGCTTTTGTAGTATATATCCAAAAATTCGACAAGACTTAGATACTGATAATGGTGAAATTTTGTGGTTCTCGACCTAGATTCCTTATTGGTTGATCCAACAGAAATGAAGAAATCTGTTTGCTCGAAACACTAGTATGATGCCTGCTAAAAATACTTCGACAATCAAGTCGGTGAAACTTAGAATATATTTTAGTAGAATAACGGCAGGGTGAGAATGGCAAACCTATGATGATATTTTGCTCCCCTATTTATAAGAATGTCCTGCTAATTTCAAAGATGGAAGCAAATCAAGATTCCTTCCTCATTCACCATGATTTCCATATTCAAGTAAGGAAAATACGAAATTTGTATCAATCATGGAATTTCTTATCTAAATTGATAATTTCAAATCGGCTACTGTGGTGCGGATTCCAAGATTCATGATCTCGGAGATCTCACTCGCGCGCCCAAGTCCTACTCGGCACCAAATAGTTCAAGCTGTAGAGATTGGCCTAAGCCAATCCGACCTACTCAGCTCAGCAGGTCAACTCAGAAGATTAGCTAAGTAGGTTAGTTCAGTAGGTCAGCTCAGTCTCCTTTGAAGATTTCCCTACCCCTAATGGTATTTTTGTCATTTTAGCAAGGCTCGGAAATCTTCCTCATCAGTTGACCTTACTATGGTGTGAGTTTGAAAGTACACCCTCAGTCTTCGGACTACTATTACCGAGGCGAAAGCGAACAACTCCATCATCGGGTACCGTTCTTTTGCCCCCTAAGCAACTAGTTTCTGGATCCCAACCTCTTCCTTCACTAATGTTGAGCTAACTACTATAGCAGATACTACCAAGTAGAGGTAGAGCTCTTCCCCGATAGTGGTTTTACTAAGCAATGGACTACCCCCAAGTAATGTTTCAGTTGCTGGAAGGTATCTTTACACTCGGTAGTCCATTCAAATGCCTTTCTCAAGATCTTGAAAAACGGAAAGCACTTGTCTAGAGATCTCAAAATGAACCTATTGAGGGCGGCAATACGACCTACTAGCCTTTGAACTTCTTCTGTTGTTCGGGGAGATTGCATATCCAAGATCGCCCAGACCTTCTCTAGGTTCACCTCTATATCCCAACTGAACACCATGAACTCAAGACATTTTCCAAAGGCGACGCCAAAGGCACATTTTTCCAGGTTCAGTTTCATTTGGAACTACCTAAGGGTGCTAAACGTCTTCTCCAAGTTTGCCACGTGATCAAAGGTCTGTTTGCTCTTCACCAACATGTCATCAGCATAAACCTCCACATTGTGCCTGATCTATGATTTGAACATGAGGTTAACCAGCCTTTGGTATGGCACCCTAGCATTTTTCAAATTGAACGACATAACGTCATAACAGTACAGACCCCGGTCAATGATAAAGGCAGTATGTTCCCGGTCTTGCCCGACCATCCGGATTTGATTATAACTGGATAAAATATCCATGAAAGAAAGTACTTGATGTTCAGTTGTCGAGTTCACCAACAAGTCAATCGCGGGAAAGGGGAAACTATCCTTAGGACAGGCTTTATTTAGGTTGGAAAAGTCTATACACATCCTCCAATTCCCATTGAACTTCTTACCAATCACTACATTAGAGAACCAAGAAAGATAATGTACCTCTCTGTTGAACTCGGCCTTAAACAACTTTTCTACTTTCTCAGCTACTGCTTTGTTTCGCTCAGGAGCAAAGACCCTCTTTTTTTGCTTCACCGGCCGAGCTCCTAGAAAAATGTTGAGATGGTGTGCCATTTTCTTTGTGTCTATACCAGCCATGTCCTCATGCGACCAAACAAACACACCCGAGCTCTTCCTTAAAAACTACCTGAGCTCCTCCTCCTGCTAATCCATTATCATGGCTCCAATCTTCACAACCCTCTTAAGCTCAGGATCTCTTATCGCGACCTCTTCCAGATTGTCTCCGAGCCCTCCTCTCTTTAACTCCTCATCTCTAACTTCCAGCTCTTCCACGATCAAAGCCTCTTGTCAATGTCTCCTCTGAGGGATAAGACATAATATTCTTGTGCAACCCTCTGATTTTCTTTCATGCAACTAACCCCATGCTTAGCAGGGAACATGAGCCAAAGGTGATAGGTCGACGTGACAGCTCTAAATTGGTTCAGAGCTCCTTTGCCAAGTATGGCATTGTAGGTCGAAGGACAGTCTATCACTAAGAAGTTTACTATCTTGGTTGCTTGTGTAGGTTCGAACCCCAAAGTAACCGAGAGGGCAATGACACCGATAGGCTCGACACGATCCCTAGCGAAGCTGATTAATGGTGAATAGATTGACTGTAGTTTCTCCTTTTCGATGTTCATCTTGTCAAATGCCATTCAGTAAAGGATATCTACCGAGCTTTCGCTATCCACCAAAATTCTCCACGTCTAGAAGTTAGCTATAACAACAGATATGACTAAAGGGTCATCGTGTGGTGGCATAGCTCAGAGGATTCATCCTCAGTAAACGTGATTGACATCGACTCCGTTTTCATCTTCTTGACCGACTGATCTGTGATCATCAACTCTTGGCCTCTCCTAAGCTCTCTAGCATATTTTTCTCGTGCAGGGGAGGATTTGCCCTCCCCTACGAACCCCTTGCTAAAAACTTATCTCCCCCAAGGGTTGCCGAGCTTGTTGCCCCCTGCCCAAGCTCCTCTTCCTAGGTGGGCTTCTTCTATCATCCTGTCTATCCCTTCATTGCCCAGCAACAAACCTATTATACTTACCTTTCCTGATCAACTCCGCTACTAACCTTTTCAGATTAAAATGCTCTTCCGTGTCATGCTCGGGTTCCCTGTGGTACAAGTAGTACTTCGATCTATTCCTCAACCCCAATGGGGCATTCATTCCCTTCACCCATCTGAACTTAAGGTCATTCCTGATGGCATAAAACACCTACTCTATCCGTGAGTTCAGCAATATGAAATCCCTGGTCGCCCTCGCGAATCGATCCTTCCACTCTCCTGCTCGACCCCCCAACTCAGAAATTTTGGGTACCTTTGACCCTCTATCGTCCTTAGGGTCATTCTGCCGCTTCTTTGTTGACCTGGAAGTCATTGCCTCAGCGTCCCTCCAAGCTTTCATCATGTCTTCGGCATTTATGTACTTTTAAGCCCAAGACATCAATTCGATCATGTTCACTGGAGGCTTTTTTGGCAAAGGAGAAAGCAAACCTTCAGGCTTAAGGCCACTTATGAAAGCCACGAGTGCCACATTGTCATCAGCCTCTTCTATCTCTAACATCTCCTAATTGAATCGATTGACGTACTCTTAAAGGGATTCGTCTTTCTCCTACCTAACAGTCAGTAAGGGGCAAAGGGTTTCTTGTGTCATTGTCCACCAATGAAGTGTGAAGCAAACTGTTTGCTAAACTGTTTGAAGTTCTCAATCAACCCTGGCTTGATTTTGTTAAACCAAACGCGGGCCAAACCCTTTAAGGTGATGGAGAACTCTCGGCATTTGATCTCATCAGGAACTGCAAGTAGGTGCATCGCCAAGTTATACATATCCAAATGATCCACTAGGTCCTTCGAACCATCATAAGGCTCCACTGCAAGCATTTTAAACTTTGGGGGTAACGGACATTCCATCATGGCAGGAGTAAACCCATGGCGTTAGGATTCCGCACTGCTGCCATGGCCCCACTAATCTGAGCTTACATGGCTCTAAATCTCTATTCAACTGCCCCAGTGTTCTCTGTCTTTTTCGATTCTACAATTGTCCGACGCGGAACAGTTTTACTGTGTGCCCCATCATCTGTTGCCGCGCCATTCCGTTGGGGAAGATCCAGTCCTCTATTATTCTCCCCAACAACCCCTTAATCACCGTCATTGTGGACTACTCCGCCATTACCCGAGCCATTGTGTGGATCCTGTTGCGATGGTGGTGTGGGTGAACTAGAGCTAAACGATCAACATGCTCCATAATAGCTTGCAAAGCTGCTACCATGCTCGTGAACTATCGCTCCATCGCAACGATCCTGTCATCTCCTTGATTCTGGCTCTCCATTGTTTAAGTTGATTGACCTTGATGGTTTTGTATACTAGATCTGGTACGGACCATAAAAAGAGAATAAACATCATTCCCACAGAAGGCACCAACTAATAATGATGAAATTTCGTGGTCCTCAACCCGGGTTCCTTCTTGGTTGATCTAACGAAAATGAAGAAATTTGTTCGCCTGAAACGCCAATGTGGTACCTGTCAAAGATTCTCGAATAATCAAGTCAATGAAAGTTAGAATGTATTTTAGCATAATAATGACAGGGTGAGAATGGCATACCTATGATGATATTTTACTACCCTAATAAGAATATCCTACTAATTTCAAAGATGAAAGCAAATCGAGATTCCTTCCTGATTCACCATGATTTTCATAGTCAGATAAGAAAAATACGAGATTCGTATCAATCATAGGATCTCTTATCTAAATTGATAATTTCAAATCAACTACTATGGCATAGATTCCGAGATCCTAATCCCGGAGACCTCACTTACGCACCCAAGTCCAACTTTGCACCTAATAGTTCGAGCTATGGAGATCAGCTTAGGCTAGTCCGACCTACTCAACTCGACAAGTCAGCTCGAAAGATCAGCTCTGTAGGTCAGCTCGATCTCCTTTGAAGACTTCCCTACCACCAAGGTATTTATGTCATTTTGGCAAGGCTCAAAAATCTTCCTCATCAGATACCAATTATGGAAACTGTTTAGTCATACTTACATTGATAGATGTTCTGTTTTTATTAATTATATAGCTATATTTGATTTCCACAGCCAGTCTATGGAACTGCTCTGCCATGGCTAGTAAGAAAGAGGGAATAGAAGCTATGAAGAATTAGAAGATCATTCTTTCATTGGCAGTTTAACCTCTTCTTCAACGAAATGTAAACCATTCGGGGAGGGGGATAGTGGGAAGGATAGTTGAAGATGATCCACTGAGCCTCTCCAGTTGGTCCTTGTAGTTTCCTATGTCTTAGAATTGAATTTTTTTTTTTTTTTTTTGACCTAAAACCCCACCGATTTATTACAACTCTCAACAAATCGCGTGGCCAATGAATAAACCAAGAGCCCACACAACAACCCACAAATCATGTGAATCAATTATGTCTAAAACAACACCCCCACAAACCACACAAACTGATTAAATTCAAGACTTAATGTCTTGTGTAGAAACTTCCAAGATTTGCTAGACTTTGGAATCAACTCCTAACCCCCCTTAGAAAAACCAAAAGTTTTAGCCAACTACCGTAAGAGTAGTTAGTTGCCTTAACATTGATTGTTAGCCCTATTTTGTGATTTAGTGATATTCTAATAGTAAACATTAGTATCGTCCTGTATATATGTTCATAGAGGATGTAATCTTCCGTGCTCATTTGATGGTGTTGTTACTTGCCAGGGAGATCAATATTAGTGTTCCAATTATTGGTGAGAAATTTGAAGGCACAGATTTGATGAGCTCTCTATTTCTATCAATATGGAAGATTGGAATCACAATAAAGGAAACATAGATTAAAAACAGATGAAATACAAGAAGTGTCCTAATTATTGGTGAGAAATTTGAAGGCATAGATTTGATGAGCTCTCTATTTCTATCAATATGGAAGATTGGAATCACAATAAAGGAACCATATATTAAAAACCAATGAAATACAAGAAGGCAAACTCTAGAGGGCAGTAGAGCTTTTATCAGAGCCTTCAGAAGGAGAAATTATTCTAAATGGGAAAAATTACTCCAACCATGGCGGCCTCCAGAATTTTCACACTTGGGTAAATATGACACTTTCAAAGTGTGTTTCAATCATAATTAAAATTCATCCACAGAAATAGCTGCTGCTAGAGAATTTTCTAATGCATAATTTTCCAAACTATGTTATTAAGGGGGATAGTTCCATCAACACCTTTCAATTGCATGCTTAAGATAAAAAAAGACTTCAACCTTTCAATTCCCTGACATTTACCACAAGTGCATGCAAACCCTCACATATACAAAGATTCAGCAGACTGAGAAAAAAAAATGCAAATAGATAATGATGTCTCTGTCCCAGCATATTCCTTCCCAGGGGTCTACCAGCCAAACTGCACCAGTAAAACACCATAAAAAAGATAAATTAAAAACTAGTTAGGAAAAAAAAAATCCCATGTAACACTAGATCATCAGATAATTGCACATTTCTTTTTTCTTTCGTTTTCTTTTCTTAATGATAAATTTTCTTACACCTAGTGAGATTTCATGATAACGTTCCCTACTTAGCAACGCGCAGTATGGTCCGAGTACAATGTTAAATAAACAAGGATCGCTGCATCAGCGCCCAGTGCAGTGTTAAATAGGCAAAGGTCTTCACACTTTCCTGGATGAGTGGGGGAGCAAGGAAGCTAGTCCAAAATAGAAGGTTGAGATTAGGTACTTGAGATATTGGGAGCTTAACTGTGAAACTTATGAAAGTGGTGGATACAATGGAAAGGAGAAGAATTGCAATTGCTTGCTTGCAAGAGATGAAGTGGGTGAAACAGAAAGCTAAAGAGATTGAGAGGACTGGGTATAAGTTATGGTATACGGGACTTAATAGATCGAGAAATGGAGTCGGCATAGTAGTAAGTAAGGAGCTAAAGGAAAATATAGTTAATGTAAAACTCTGTGGAGATAGGATTATTACAATTAAGTTAGTGTTAGGAGAAGAGATAGTAAACGTAATTAATGCTTATGCCCTCCAAGTAAGCTTAGGAGATGTACATAAGGAGAAGTTTTGGGAAGACTTGGAAGGAATGCTATTAGAGATACTTCAAGGAGAGATGGTCTTCATAGGAGGAGATTTGAACGGTCATATAGGACGCGACGTAGATGGATACATAGGAGTACATGGGGGATATGGTTACGGTAATAGAAATGAAGAAGGGAAGGATATTTTGGAGTTTGCAGTAGCTTATGATCTCATGGTGACGAACACTTTTTTTAGGAAGAGAGAGGAACATTTGGTGACTTATAAAAGTGGCTCCTCAGACATAGATTGACATCTTCTTAACTAGGAAAAGAGACCGCGTAGCTTGTAAGGATTGTAAAGTTATACCGGGGGAGAGCTTGACTGCCCAACATAGGTTGTTGGTCATAGATGTGCAGCTTCAAAAGTGGACTAGAAAAAAAAAATCGTATAGATCCTCAAAGACTAAATGGTGGAACTTGAAAGATGATAAACAACCAGCATTCAGGGAAAGAGTACTAGAAGAAGACGTTTGGACGGTAAATGAGAGTACAAATATTATGTGGAATAAGGTAGCAAAGTGTATTAGGAGGGTAGGGAAATAAGTCTTAGGAGAATCCAAAGGGAGTGCTCCGACCCAGAAAGAGGCATAGTGGTGGAACGAGACCATCCAAGACAAGATAAGAGTTAAAAGAGAATGTTTTAAATCTTGGCAAAACGACCGAAATGAAGCGAACTTGGAGAGGTATAGAGAAGCTAGAAGAGAAACCAAAAAGGTAGTTAGTGAGGCTAAGGCAATGACATTTGAGGATTTATATAAGCGACTTGACACTAAGGAGGGCGAAAGAGAGATATTCAAGCTTGCTAAATCCAGAGATAGACAGACCAAGGATTTAAACCAAGTTAAATACATTAAGAATGAGGATGAAAAGGTATTAGTAAAGGAAGAGGAGATAAAGGAGCGTTGGAAGAGCTACTTCTACAAGTTATTTAACGAAAGCAGTAGTAGTGACATACAATTGGGGCAGTTTACCACTTTTAGGGAAGAATTAAATCTTATGTTCTATAGGAGAATCAGTAGGGAAGAAGTAAAAGAAGTATTAAAAAGGACGAAGAATGGGAAAGCGGTTGGGCCAGATGGTATCCCTATTGAGGTTTGGAGGTGTTTAGGAGAGGATGGCATAAGTTGGTTGACAAAACCTTTTAATGTAGTGCTAAAGAGCAAGAAGATGCCTAATGCATGGAGGAAAAGTATCCTTATACCCATATACAATAATAAAGGAGATATTCAGAACTGTGCGAACTACCGCGGGATTAAATTGATGAGCCATACGATAAAATTATGAGAGAGAGTTATTGAGAGAAGACTAAGAAAAACAACAAACGTTTCAGAGAATCAATTTGGTTTCATGCCAAGAAGATCAGCCATGGAGGCTATCTTTCTCTTGAGGAGGTTAATGGAACAGTATAGAGAAGGTCAAAAAATTTACATATGGTATTCATCGATTTAGAGAAGGCATATGACCGGGTTCCTAGGGAGATTCTATGGAGAGTATTAGAAAAGAAAGGAGCGTGTGTTGCATATATTGAGGCGATAAAGGACATGTATGATAGAGCCAGGACATCTATACGGACGACTAGTGGAGAGACTAACGAGTTCCCTATCACGATTGGTTTACATCAAGGCTTAGCGTTAAGCCCGTACTTGTTTGCTTTAGTTATAGATGAGATTACAAGACATATTCAGGATGAGGTGCCGTGGTGTATGCTATTTGCAGATGATATTGTTTTAGTAGATGAGACGAGAGAAGGAGTGAATGCTAAGCTAGAATTGTGGCGGGAAACGTTAGAGACAAAAAAGTTTAGGCTAAGCCAATACAAGACGGAATATATGGAATGTAAGTTTAGTCAAAGTAGAATAACGGGTAGTATAGAAGTAAGTTTAGGCACACAAAAGATTGTAGAGAAAAATAAATTTAGGTACCTTGAATTTATGGTACAACAAGATGGAGGGATTAATACTGATGTAAGTCACAGGATTCAAGCCGGGTGGACCAAATGGAGGAGTGCTTCGAGCGTCTTGTGCAACCGAAAAGTCCCTCTCAAGGTGAAAGGAAAGTATTGTAAGATGGCGGTTAGACCAGCGCTGCTGTATAGATCAGAGTGGTGGGCAGTAAAGCATAATCATGGTCAGAAGATGACATTTGCGGAGATGAGGATGCTAAGGTGGATGTACGGGATTACAAGGAAAGATAGGATTAGAAACGAGGAGATTAGGGGCAAAGTAGGAATAGTACCGATTGAAGATAAAATAAGAGAAAACTAATTAAGATGATTTGGTCATGTTAGAAGGCGTCCAACGGGGGCACTTGTTAAAAGGTGCGAAAGTATGGAGATTGCCAAGAGTAGAAGAGATAGAGGAAGACCCAAGAGAAGTTGGAAAGAAACTATTAGACATGACCTTAATTACCTAAATCTATCGGAGAACATGGCCCTAAACAGATCTAATTGGCGTCGACAAATCCATATAACCGACCCCACCTAGTGGGAAAAGGCTTGGTTTGGTTTGGTTTGGTTTTTTCTTTTCTTAATGACAACTAATGGTGATGATGAGGAAGCAGAGACTTCAACCAATGGGTTTAACAGTTATGATAACCACTTAAAAAAATCCCACGTGTAAATCATAAAAATTCTATAAAGCCTAGAAAAGGTCCCTGCATACAAAGTTTGGTCTTCACACAATCTTCCACGCTTCTTTTGCATGTTTAGGATAGAAATAAAAAAAATAAAATAAAACATTAAACACGAGAGAACAAAAAGTGAGAGAGACAATATTAATTTTATTTCCATCGGTTCAATAGTTTGAGAAAGAAAACATAGTAATATTCTTTCTTTGTGAGTTGAAATAAATAGAAGGAAAATAAAGTATGAAATGCCATTTAACCATTGTATCATCTAACATACTTGGATATCAATGCAATTTGTTTTCTTCATCATTACCTTACCTGAAAGACAAATTTGGTATTATAAAAATTTCATTGATAAACTTTTCTTCTCTCCAATTCCATCTAACTCTGGGCAAATGAAAATATTGAGATTATTGGCTCTTTTTTCTTTCCATTCTTTTCTTTTCTTCTCTCATTAAAACTCACATCCATGGAATAATATTGAAGGTTAGCTTAGCTGGTCAAATCTTGAGTTTACTCTTCAATAGTCACCAATTTGAGTTTCCTCAGAGCTACTAAAACTTACTCGATCATTAATAAGGAGTGCACGAACTAGCCCAAACAACCCGAGTTATATATATATATATATATATAACCTCACATTTAAGGAATGGAATCTCAATGATATTTTCTTATTTTCTCTCCGTTTTATCCCTCCCAACGGACTGTTTGACTCAGTTTTAGAGAAGCTCTTACCTTTACTAAGGCATGGTTTGGGAAACTGGCTAGTAGCTGGCTTTTTTTTAGCTTCAACAGTGGTTGGTCAAATTTCACCCTTTACATTTTAATCTTCTTTTAAACCTTCAAGGATAAAAAAGTCAAATTAACAAAAACTAAAATCCACCTCAAAAAAAGTCACTTTCTTTTTTCCTTTCCAAACACAAAAATAGATGGCTTATTTTTAGTTAGCTACTATTTAGGCTTGGTTTGGGAAGAAATTTAGCTGGCTAGCTAAAAATAAGCTAGCTAAATTTATTCCCAAACCAAGCCTAAGCTAGCTAAAAATAAGCCAGCTAAATTTCTTTCTAAACCAAGCCTAAATAAAGTAAGAAAATTAAAATAACAAAAGGAAGAAAGCAAAAGAGATCGTCTACCTCCCCCTCTCCACTCTCTTTCTTTCCATTGTTATTGTTCAACTTAAGGCTGTCTTAAGTTAAGATAAGATAAAAGACAAGCTTTAAAAAATTGGCTGCAACAAAAATATGTATTTGGACGCAAAAAGATGAGGTTATAGAAGCCCATCTTCATCTACACAAATAACATTACTCATAGCATAATCTAAACAACTCAACAAAATTTCAAACTATTAAATCTTAGGTATATCTTCTGTACTTTTTATACCTTTTATTTAGATTTAATCACTCTTCCTTGCCAACATATCTCTAACACTACACTAAAACTAACCAAACCATCTTAAACGATCTTATCTCAATTTTTCTCTGTCACCTCAATTTCTTTTAAGTATATTCATTTTTTTACCCTATCTTTTCATGTATTACCATAAATTCATCTTCATATCCACATCTTTGCGACACTCATCTTGTGCGGCTATTGATTCTTAATAACCCAATACACTTTATCATAAAACACAATTAGACTTAGTTATCTTATAAAATTTCTCCTCCATTTCGATAATATTCTATAGTCACATAAAACACCTGAAGCATTTCTCCATTTTAACCTTTTGAATCCTATGAACAAAATTATCATCAATATTTGCATGGTTAATCAATCCAAGATACCAAATATAATAACATTTTGATATTTCTTGATCCTCAATTTTCACTAGGCCCCTCATTCATACTTTTAATTTTACTAAAATTGCAATGTATATATTCTATTTTACTCCTACTTACCCTGAGACATCTAAACTCTATAATGTGCCTTCAAAATTCTAATTTATAATAAAACCTGGACATAACTTAGTCTTTCAATATAATTTAGCCTTTCAATACAATATCATTTAACAAACAAGAAGGAATGTTGTTTGAATACGCTCGGTAAGCTCGTCCATAACCAAAATAAAACATAAGGGCTAAAATCTGAACACTGGTGCCAGTTCATACCTTAGAAGCTATTTTGTCACACCTTATTTCATATATTATATGACTTCAATATATTTCATATCTACTCCTTTCTTTTTCAACGACCATCGTAAAATTTCACTTGAGACCCTATCATATACTTTCTCCAAACTAATGAAAATCATGTGAAGGCCTTTCTTATTTTATCTATATTTTTTTATCAATATTCCTATTAGTAGAATACCTCTCACAGTGATTAAAACTAAATCGATTTTATGATATCTTTGCCACAAATCTTAGCAAATTCCTAACAACATTGCAATAAAACTTCCAGAGGGGCGAAATTAATGAATGCTCAAACAAACCACAAAGATCAAATGCTTATTTTACTAATCTACAAAGCATGGCACTAATTCATGTTATTGCCTCATTTGCAAAGAGGTTCTAATCCTCCATTCCCCTCTCTCTCTCTCTCTCTCTCTCTTTCCAATTTTTGCATCCACTGTTTCAAACTGAAAGTTCTGCAACTAGAACCATGTCACCTTCGCAATCTAAGTTCTACAATCTCTGGATATTTTTTATGGCTCATGACGGACGTAAAAACAAAATTCACAAACAAAATAACAATTTACCATTTTTTTATAAACAAAACGTCAAATTCATCAGCATCAAATCATAAATTTGCATTACAAAAATAAAACCCTCTCTTTCACAATCTAAAACAGAGAGTAGAATAAAGGCCATACAATCGGGATAGAGCAAATTTGCACCAATAAATACACATACACGAATTCAATCAAATCAAATTTAAACACGCAGCAACACATACATACATATAATTAGAGGGCTTACCTGATGGGGATGGGGTTTAAAGAGGAAATATCAGAAATCAAGCTTGAGTTCTTCTTTCTGATCAGAGAAAAAGTGGAGAATGTAAGGGGTGACCCGAACCACGGCGACCCAAACCCCGAACATGGCGACGTGGCTCTTTAGCTGCTTCAGAGCCACTTCTTTGTCCGGCTTCCGGGCGAACATTGACGCGAACATCTTTGATTCTTTCTCGCGCTGTTTCTTTCTTACCAGAAACTATAAAACCCTAGCTCTGCTCAAACGAAGCTGGGGCTGACATTGGGTTTGGTTTAACGGGGTAACATCAAATCGTGACCGCACGATTCGATCATCTGCAGTCAAACCCAAGAGGGGCAGGCAACTTTTGGGTGTCTTTCATTGTATTTTTTTTCTTTTTTGTTTTTTGATTTTTTCAACGCCTAAACAAATTCTCTTTTTTTTTTTTAAGTGGTTCAAATGGTAAAAATATATTTTTAAATTATTAGCTTAATATATTAATTATTTTAAATATTAAAATATAAAAAATATTATAATAAAAATTCAACAATTATAAAAATCAAAGTGTCTCTCGTCTAAAAATATTTTTTATTATAAAAAATAAATTATATTAATAAATCACTACTTTAGATTTTTTGGTAGGTAAACAAACAATTGATTCTTAAATTATTATAAAAAATTTAAGTAATTAATGTAAAAATAATTATTATAAAAAAAACTATAGTCTGTATGAATACTTGAATTAATATTTAAATTTTAAAAAAAAATTATATAGAGTACTTTCTCATGATAAAAATAAAAATATTTTAATAAATTAATTAGTAGTAATTTTTATTTAAAATGTAGGTAATTGCAAGTTAAGTTTTCTAAAAAATTCTAAGTTATCTTCTATCATAATGTTAAAGATAATTTATTTTCGTTAGAATTTTTTAAAAATTATTTTTCATATAAAATTTAAATTATACTAATAAATTATTTTATTTTAGATTTTTTAGCAAGTAGACGAACATTATTACTCTAAATTTTTAAAAAAGTTTTTACAAAATTTTTAATATTAGATTTTAAATTATATTGATAAATTTTATTTTTAAATATTTAATATTCAAATTTTCATTAAAATTTTTTAAAATCTATGTTTTGTTATAAAATTTAAATTATACGATGTTGTTTTAGATTTTTTAACAAGCAGTTGGACATTATTACAAAATTTTTGAAAAAAAAAATTTACAACTAAATTTTTATTATTATATTTTAAATTATATTGATAAATTATATTTTTAAATATTTAATATTCAAAATTTTGTTGAAATTTTTTAAAAATTATTTTCTATTATAAAATTTAAATCATGCTGATAAATTATTTTGTTTTAAATTTTTTAATGAGTAGATGGACATTATTACCTAAATTTTTGAAAAAGTTTTTACAACTAAAATTTTATTATTATATTTTAAATTTTATTGATAAATTTTATTTTTAAATATTTAAAATTCAAAATAATTAATGTATCAAACTAATAACTTACAGATATTTTTATCATTTGAACAACATTCCTAAAAAAAAAAAAATGAAAATTTTGTTTTCACTTACTTGACTTTGCCTTTGTAGTTTAGGTATAAAAAAAAATAAAAAAGAAAATAAAAGAAACTCAAAAGTTAATTGCTCTTTTAGGTTTGCTTATAGATGATCAAATCGTGTAGGGGCATCAATGGATAGGGTACTCACGCAGTTAGCAAATCTTATTATCAAATACATTTAATTTTTATTTATTGTTATCATCCCAAACTCATTTTTTTTAGTTAAAATATCAAATCTATCATGTCCTAAACTCACGAAATACGATTAACTTTAACACATAGTTATTATTTATGTTACCCACATACATTTTTTTTGGGCCAAATCTATCAACAAAATAACTACAAAGAAAATTACACAAACATATTTTAACATTTCCAACACAAATTCATTGTGCAACACTTAAACAAAATAAAAATAAAAGTATTCAACAAAATTACAAATTAAAAAAATAAAAACAATAAAATTTCAGGATCCTGTGAGGAAGTTTGAAAACTATTTTCAAAAAAATTACAATGTTAAGCTACAAAAGAAGAAGATTACTTTAAATTAGACTAAAAGAAGAAAAAAAAAGTCATGAGAATGCTACCAAACTCAAACTATACTTCTTTTATGTTCTTGAAAAAAAAAATTATGAGGGCGCAGTCAAGCGAAAAAGACAACAGTGTGAATCCTCCATGCAACATTGATCTTAGGACGACGATAGAGTACAGAACAAAACACATGTACGCAAAGGAAAGTTTAACTATTTCAACCAATGAATTAGACTAAAATAAGAGAGTTTGAATTGTACTTGGAGATTGTAGCAGCGAAATAATAACTGATAAATATGCCTAAGCCAAAAGATAACAAAATTCTATAAATGATCAAATCTTTAAAATTTAAGTAAATTTATTTCAGGAATAAAATTGTTAATATATAAATACATATTTTATTATATCAAATGAATATTAGCAGGTACTATGTACCCTACAGGCAAATCCTAAACTAATATCAAAATTTATGCGAATATTAAATTCCAATTCCAAACCCATCTCAATCTCATTGGTGTATTTCCTAACAGATTTTTATCGGGTTTGATCGAGTCGAGTACTCTTATGTACCCGTTCCATTGATACCCTTAAAATCGTGCAACCATGATTTGATGTTAGCTAATAAAACCAAACTCAATGTAACCCCTGCCCGCTCATACATAAAGTGGGTACTTTGTAAAACTATCTCAACCCACCAACTCTAGCCCTAAACATCATCATGGTCTTCTATGGGTCTAAATCCCAATGAAAAATAAAATTAATCCTAAATCCTAAAGCACTCTAACCAATGTTTAAGAATATATAATTGAATTCATTATTTTGTTCATTAATTTGCTAATCACAAATAAACCAACATAATACTTTAGTCTTTGGATTCTCATACCACTACATTTTTTGTTTAAACAAATGTAGAATGGAAAGATATATCATACTGCGTATGTTATCCTATGTAACACTAAATACAGCGATGAGACTTATATTAGCATAACATCTCCGAAAAATATTATCTCCTCAGATATAATATCTTAGAATATTATATTTCACTTTATCCCATTTCGCAAAACAAATGTAATCTATGTATATTAAACCAAAATTTTAAAGATGGCCAATACCCATCTTTTTTTTTTTTCTTCCACTTTGATTTAGTAAGTTGTAAATCGATTATGACATAATTCTAGAACAAAGGAACACAAAATAGACACCCAATAAATTAGTTTAGATGGCCGTGACATAGCCCCATTTGAAAGTCATTTTTTTAAAGTAATTTTTTGTAATTTTTTGACAAAAATTGGTGACTAAAACTTTTTGTATGTTTTTTTAAAACAAATAGAAATTTTTAATAACTTTTAGTAATTTCTAAGTTATATTAAAGTAAAATGGTTATTATAACCCATACTAATTCAACAAAAATTAATGTTTTAACAATTCATCAACTTAGCAACTTTAACAACTTTTAATGTACTTAAAATACCAAATTTTGGTACTTGTTACTTTTTTTTGCTCTTCCAATCAAGGTGTAGTGTGGCAATTCTTTTTCTTTTTTTTTTTAATTATTATTTTTAATCCATTTATGAAATTAACTATATTGAGCATGGTACTCTAGTAGTTGTATTGCGTGAGATTTTCAATATTCATACCTATTACATTTAGGTGGTAAAACAATTTTATTGATAAACAGATTAAATATTTTTTTATTTTATTCATAAAAATAAAACTAAAATCAAATAATAAATGCTATAACATTATTTTCTTTTACTAAAATTGTAAAGAAATAATGTATTTTTACTAAATCTTTGGTTCTAATAAAACATGATACCTATTCAAATATTAATTTCGCATAAAAATGTACAAAACTTAGGTCAGATTTTTTTGATAAAATAATATTTTATTAAATTGACAAGGCATATACTCGTTGACTTCTAGGTTGAAACTCATGAAAGAACCCAAAAATAATAAACTTTTTTTGGGGGGGGGGTGTTTAGTTTGGCTCAAATCAATTACAAATTCAATTCAAGTTGTAGTCTAAAAATTATCAAACGTGTAAAATCGTGTTCGAAACTACGGTGCCTGCTTGGGAAGAAAAAATTATTTTTTTCTTTTTGAATTTTTTTCATTATATATATATATATATATATTATGAGTACGTGAATTTATTATTATTAATTATTATTTTATAACTTTTTTTTTATAAATATAGTGTGTGTTTGGAGTGAAAAAAAAGTAAGATAAATTGAGAGTTCGTTATGTGTGCAGTGAAAGAAAAAAATTGATGTGATATAAAGTTAACAGAGATTTATAAAATTTTTTATTGTTTGTTTGTAAACCAAACGGTGCCATAAATATAGTACCTAAAAATTATCAAACATAAAATGGAAATTAAATTTTAATGAAAAAAATAAATAAAAGAAAATAAAAAAGGCCGAAGCGAAAAAAGTCAACCTACTTCTTCCCAAACGATATCTGTCGGATTAAGTCACCCTAATTAAGATTGGAATATTATATTTTAATAAAACCGAGCTCACTTGAATAAATTTTAATAAAATTTCATTTGGAGCTTTAATTTTTAAAAAAAAAATTCAAAAGTTTTTAATTTTTTTAATTAAATTTTACCACGTATCAATTTTTATATTAATTTTATTTCTTTTAAATTTACAGAATTTCAAATGCCACTTAAATAGATACGACGTTGAATTTAATTTTTGGTCAAAATTTTAACCCTATAAAAGATCGAAGATCTTTCTAATATGAAACCGCGTCCGAACAGCATTGCCCTTGTTAGATGAGACCAATTGAATAAGAGGAAAATTGTTGTACCCTCGTAACGTTTGAAAGCTTCAATTAAAATCATACGATAATGGTATTATTAAAATAAAATAATATTTTAATTAATGAATTAATATTTCCAAAACAATAATTTATAAACATGTCACGTTAGTTATGCAGAAAATTTTAATTAAATTTTGGGATGAGTTATTTATATTCCACTAATTCTCGTTTATATTTTGTTCTAATTTTTATTAATTAAAATTATATAATTGTCTCTTTTCTTGTCATATGTTTTATATAATTACTAGCACATGCCTACGACATTTTGAACAAAATATTATTAAGTTTTTTATATAGTTAACATTTTGGAAAAAAAAAATCAAATTGAAAAAATTATAATAATCTATGAGTTGTAATTTTTTTTCCCCAAAACTTTAAATCATAACAGTTATTACGAGTTTTGGTGTCTCTCTAATTAATTTTTAATAAGTATTATAAATAAAAATACAAATTATAATGTTTTAATTTGGAATGTTTAATTTCTTAAAAATCATAATTGAAATAACAATTAAGCGAAAAATTAAAAATATAAAAATAATTTCAATCGTTGAATAAATAAAACAAATAATTTTTAATTCTTGAATCTTAATTTTTAAAAAAGACACTTTAAAAATCTACCGTGTTTTATTATATAAGTAATGTTATGAGTACCACTAAATAAAAATAGAAGTCAAAGCACGCTTATGATGCCATCAATATTCAATACCATTCTTTAATAATAGAAAATAATTTTTTTAAACAAAATATATAAAAAATATTTTATCAAAATATTTATCTTTTTAAAATTTTTTTTAAGAGAGTCACTACAGGATTTATTCTGTCATTAATTTTATAATCCCAAAGATTAGTGGATATCCGCATAAATTGCTCTAGAACCCTTGATTACAAAAGAAATAAAAAAATAAATTTTTTTATAAGCAGGTGAGCAACTGTTACATTAATTAAAAAAAAATATACAAAAGTTTGTAAATTAAAAAAACAAAAACAAAAAAATTATTTTTATTTAATTAAGTTAGAAAATAAAATAACATAAAACATATTCTTATATGCTTTTTTAAAAGTACAAATATAAATAAAATTTATTTTAGTTTTTCAAATATTTTTTTATTTTCTTGCACCAAAATTAAGTCTAAAGGTACTTATCGAAGCTTATAAAAAAATTATGAAGGTAATTATATTAGTTAAAATTATATAAAAAATAATTAATAATTTTCAATTTTATTTAATAAAAAAATAAAATAAAATGTACAAGGACACTTGTGCAGTGTGAACTGGCTGAAACCTAAATTATGCATTGTATGGTATTGCTCTCCTATAAACAAGAACAAGAGGAGATGGAGAAATAAAAAATATTAAAAATATCAACCAAATCAAGGAAAAGCATAAACAAATAAAGAGTGGTATATTGCTGAACATATATCAATATAGAGAGAGAGAGAGAGAGAGAGAGAAGAGGGGAAAAAAATTAGAGATAGAGAGAGAGAGAGATAGAGGGATAGAGAGGGGACCGACTCTCTTCCGTCTATCACACCCTCAGCTTTAAATTTTCATTAAATGGGTTATACCACTCCCAACGCTTCCATTTAATGACCGCCTTACAAAATTCAGCCCAATTGCATAGCTCATTAAATTCACGCATGTCGCCCTCCATTAAAGCACCCGACCCCATTCCCCACCCGACCACCACCGTCTCCGCCGCCAACCCCCACCGTGGTTCTCGGTCCTTTGATGAATCCCTACAATAAAACATGTATACATCTCAGCTCAGCTCAGCTCAGCTACTGGGCACGTGTCTACCGTCTGCTGAATCTCTCCGGTGACAGCAACGCCTCGGGATCACCGCTCCTCAGCCGGCTAGACGAGAAAACCCCCGCCGCCGATGACCTCATAAACATCGGGCTCGCCAGCGACTTCGTCCGCCGAGAAGATCCCCCTCCACCGGCGTACCTTGCGCTTGACTCCGATAACGGGAAGAATCCACTGCCTCGGCGCCGGAAAAACGGTGACTTCATGCCTCTGTAGTAACGGAAAGAGAACACCCTTGGTTTGGTTAGAGAACTAAACGGCGATGGACGTTTACTCCAGAAGCTTCCTCCCCGCCGGTACCTCCACGGAGACGCCGTCGCCGGCTCAAGGACTAACCTTTCCGATCCTAAATTCCGTTCGAATCCGAACGAGTACGATCGCTTCAATAAGAAATCGCGGCCGTTGAATCGGTCCTCCGATTGGTTCCTTCTCGGCGATGGCTCCTGTATGATCTCTCCCACAGTCGTAACAGATTCTGGCGGAGCTTCTGCCAGCGGTTCCAGAGTTACGCTCTCGATGATCATGTCATCGAGGCTGGGCCTTATTCTTGCGGCCATCACAGGGATAAACGGAGATTCCGGCCGGAATATTCCAGCGCGGCACAGAGGGCAATTCGCGTGTGACCTAAGCCAAATATCGATGCAATCGACGTGAAAGGCGTGGTAACAAACCGGAAGCGTCCGGACGTAGTCGTTCTCTTCGAACTCAAGAAGACAAACGGCACACTCGTGAGCGCTGCTCTTCCTCGTGTAGACGGAGAGAGGAATCGTCTTGATGACGGACTCGTCCAGTCCATACGGAGAGAGCACGTGAAAAGCCTCCGTCGGATCGAAGGACGAGCCGCTGTAGGGAGGAGATTCGAGGTCGCCGCCGGACGACGGCACATAGGATCGAAGTAGCCGCCGCCGCCTCCGCCACCGACGCCACCGTCGGTGCTGGCTAATAAAATACCGTGATATGATGCGCGAGTAGGTGACGATGACGAAGGCTGTCGCCACGACGACTACCATGGCTATCAACGGAGGGCTGAAATCAACAGGAAGTTTTGACGGCGGTGACGACGACGACGAGAGAATGAAGGCGACGGACGGAGAAGGGGCCCACCCCCGTGGACCGTGATGTTCCGGTGACGGAGAAGGAGCTTGAACGATCATGATCTTGATCATGTGGCGGTGGCGGAAGATTGTATTGCCTGGTCTGTTAACGGAGGCCGGTGCTGTGGGTGTGCATTAGGGGGTATGGTTTGTTGGGGGTTTAATGCTTTTGGTTTGACTGATGACTTGTGGTGCGTCTCGTCTTTGTTACACTTTGTCGTCGGACTTTCGGGTGATCGACACGTCAACATTTGTGAATTTAATGGCGCGGGCTTTTGTCATCTGTGAACGCGGAATTGCTTACCTACCGTAAGGGAACTGTTACTGTCTGGTTGCCCGCCACGTTAAGGAGTGCCTTGTGAATTGCTATCGAAGTTGACTTTTTATAATTATTTTCTGACATGGCGTGATTTCATTGGAAGAAATTTTTAGTCAAGCCTTTGCGGGTTTAGTTTCCTGCGTGGAAAGTGATTTGGTACTTCTCAATTGGCTGCGCCGTATGTCCTGCATTTTAGTGGAGACGCGAAGTAGCGCTGTTGCTATTGTTATCGAAAGGGCGCCTGAGAGATGTTTAGGGTTGGAAAAAATTGTAATTTTATAATTTTACCGTGAGTAAAAAATTTATAAATATTTATTAAGTTTTTGTAGAACTCTAAATAAACTCATAATATGATAAATGGGAGGCAAATTAAAATTTCATTCATAAATAATTGCGAATCTACTATTTAAGATCTATATTATAGCAGTAATTCGATTTTTTTGCTCATAACTAAAATTTTCACTTTTAATTTTTTTATATTTTTAATTAAATAAATATAAAATTATATATGTATCATAAAAATGATATTAATTTTACATAGTTTAATCATTCAGATGTCATTTAATTTATTTTTTATTTTCTATTTTTAGTTTTTGTTTTCTATTTTCTCTTTTGAACTCATTTTTCATTTTGTTCTTTTGAAATAAGGAAAACAGCTTAAAATTCACTTGATTACTTATATTTTCAAAATTTGTTTTCAAAAACAGAAAATGAGTTTACACATGAAATGAAAAATGACAAAAAATCGTTTTGAGAATTTTTAATAAAAAAATAAGAAAAATTTCATAATAAAGAAAATAGAGTATTTTTTGTTTCCTCGTTTTTAGATTTTTAACACAAAATAAAAACAGACAAATAAACTAAATGCCAATTCAATTTTTCAAATTTAAATTAGAGTATTTTTTTATTTTCTCGTTTTAAAATTTTTGCCACAGAGAATAAAAACAGACAAGTAAATCAAATGCTAATTCAATTTTTTAAATTTGAATTAGAGTATTTTTTATTTTTTCATTTTGAGATTTTTAACACATAGAATAAAAACAGACAAGTAAACCAAATGTCAATTCAATTTTTTAAATTTGAATTTTCATTTAGTGTACTAAAGTTGTATGTCATTTCATAATACATTTGAAAAATTTTGTTCTTTATAAATATAAAAATAATTTAAAATTTATTTGAATTCTAATTTTTTTTCAAATAAAAAAAGTTATTCCCTGACACTTTTAAGTCTTTCAAAATTCAAATTACAGCATTTAAAAAAAAAGAAATCTAAAAAAATTAGGTGTATGTGGTAATTCTCTCTCTGCCCCACCCCTCCTTCTTCTAGAAAGAGAAAAAGAATAAAAATTCTTACTAAAGTAATATTTTAATTTAAAGTTCCTTAAAAAATTTCTTCAATGTCATCAGGTGTATGTGGTAATTCTTCCTCAGCCCCACCTCTACTTCTTCTAGAAAGAGAAAAAGAATAAAAATTCTTACTAAAGTAATTTTTAATTTAAATTTCCTTAAAAAATTTCTTCAATGTCTTTTTCCTATTTACAAAATTTTTCTTCTAATTTTTTTTTTAAATATTTTCTTCTAATTTTTATCTTTTAAATTTTTCCTTCTATCTAAGTTCTTTTATCCTCTTACATTTTAGGTTTTTCTCCTTTACAAATTTTTTTCATATAATTTAATTATATTGTTTACCGAAAAGTAGAGACCAACCATTGAATTAATATGTTGTTAAAAAAAAACCATTGAATTAATATGCTTCATATTATAAATATAAGTATAGTTGAAATTTTAATTTTATATTTCATGTGTTCTGCTCTTCAATTTCACTTTTTTGAAGCATGGATTTTTTATTTTATCAAAAGCTTATGCTAATTAGTGATGGATTTTGGTTATAGGAGGGAGACAAACAAGAACAATAATAGAAATTTATAACGGGGTACATTTTTTGTTTTTTAATAAATTTAGATTTGAAATATGAAGTCAATTTGTTGGACAGTGAGGTGACATTTGGTTTATTTTTTTATTTTCTATTTTTTATTTTTATTTTATGTGTTAAAAATATTAGGGTAAAGTACAAAAAATACCCCTATAGTTTACCCTCAGTATCACTTTAGTCCCACACGTTTCAATTGCAACAGTCAAATTCCTACACTTTCGGTCAAGTATCAATTCAGTCCTTCCGTTAACTGACCGTTAGAAACAACCGTTAGATTGAAAATAAAATCGTAATTTCATTTATAGTTTATTTTCAATGTCACTTTAGTCCTATCATGTTTTCAATTATAACAATTGAATCCCTACACTTTCAATATATATTTAAAATATATTTTATTAAATTATTTTTAATAAATAATATAATCTAAAATATATTTTATTAAATTATATAACATATTTTTATTTGAATATATCTCATTAAATTATTTTTAATATATAAAATATTTAAATTTTATTTAATAATTTTCTTTTTATTGAATTAAGTTATTTTTCATAAATAATATGATTAAATTAATAACATAATTAAAATAATATTTAATATAGTTTAATTAATATGAAATATATTTTATTAAATTTGAATAATTTTTAAAAAATAATAAAATTAAATATTTTATTAAAAATTAATTTATGTAAATAAAATTGCATATGTAAACATAGTTTCAATTTTTATTTTAGAAAAAAAATGATAACAAAAAATAAAATCAAAAATAAAAAGTTAAACAAAATAAAAAATAATAATGTTATCAAACGGCCTTAGAATCGCTATTTTCTAAATTTTATATTTCTACAGTTTTGTTTCTATATATAATTTTGTATATATATTCAATTCGAGAGTATACGTTTATATATGTGACTTTTTTAATTCTATTCTATTAATTATAACAATTATTAGTGAAACCATCAAACCACCCTTTAATAAAATTTTTAATTTTATTAATTTTTAAGAAAATTAACTAAATTTAATAAAATATATTTTAGATTAATTAAAATAAAATAAATATTATTTTAATTATATTATTAATTTAATCATATTATTTTTTAAAAATAATTTAATCCAATAAAATAGAATATATTAAATATAATTTAAATATTTTATTGATTAAAAATAATTTAATAAGATATATTTCAAATTAAAATAAGTTAATAATTTAATAAAATATATTTTAGAGTATATTATTTATTAAAAACAATTTAATAAAATATATTTCTAATATATGTCGAAAGTGTAGGGATTTAATCGTTATAATTGAAAATGCGAGGGACTAAAGTGACTCTGAGAGTAAACTATAAATGAAATTACCATTTTATCCTCAATCTAACGATTGTTTCTAACGGTCAACTAACGAAATGACCAAATTGATACTTCACCGAAAGTGTAGGGATTTAACTGTTACAATTAAAACATGTGGGACCAAAGTGATACTGAGGGTAAAATGTAAGGGTATTTTTTGTACTTTACCCAAAATATTAAAATCAAGAAATAGAAAATGTTCTATTTTTCTTATTTTGAATTATTTTTGTTTTTTTTTTTGTTAAAAATTTTCAAAATAACTTTTTGACATTTTTTATTTTATATATAAACCCATTTTCTATTTTCGAAAACAAATTTTGAAAATAAAAGTACTCAAGTAAGTTTTGAGCCGTTTCTTTATTTTCAAAAGCACAACATAAAAAAAGAGGTCAAAACAAAAAAATAGAAAAGAGAAAATAGAAAAACAAAATGTTATGTAGAATAAAATTTTAATTTAGCTTACTTTCATTTATGAAAGCCCTATTTCGCTATGTTTTTCATTAATATTTTTAAACTTTCTATTAAAATTTTTCATTATTTTTATTTAAAATTCATATTTTTAATCAATTTACCAATATCTTAACTTTTAAATCAATTAAGGTTTTACAAAAACTTAATTTAGTAATATATATTTATGTATAAATATTTTTCCTTTTTTTAATAATATAACATTTTAATTGCTAATAAATAAACAAATAGAATTAGACATTCTCCCATTTTAAATAAAAACAAAATTTTATGTTGAAAATTAAAAAAAAATCAATATATTTCATACTAAGGGCACTCATATATATAAGATGTGTTTTTAAATGTATTTTTACAAAGAAATTGACGTGCTCCGATAATTTTTTTGGTAAATTATACCTAGACCTCTTACACATTAGAATAATTACACCTACACATTCTCAACATTTGAAATTAGCAAATAACCCATTATTTTGAAATTTTGCTTACAAACGATCCCCTCTATTAGTAAACTGTCAATTTTCTCGTTAAAATGCTAACGTTAGCCAAAAAAAAAAAATTAATATACCAAATTTATCCTTTTGCACATGCAAAGGACTAAAATAACCCTCATTCATTTTGATCTTTGGATGCTTCGACGATACTTTTGTAACAGGTGAGAGGAACAAAGTGAAAGTGACGAAGACAGTCATCTGGACAACAAAGAAGGCATAAAGCAAACGACAAAGAAGGAATAAAGCGAACGACAAAGAAGGAAGAAGGCCGTCCATCTTTCCGTCAGGTCTTTCTCGTCGACGGATCGTCAACTTCTCCATTTAATTAGGGTTCCACCATTTGTGGGGAACAAAGCTTCTAGGTATAGTAATAATTCTTCCTTTGTAATATTTGTTCATTATTTATTTATTTCCTTTTAGTTTTTTCTTGCAATTATAAGAACTAACATGCAAAACAGAAAAAAATTGAAGCCCTAATTAAACCAGAAAATGGTAGTTATAGAATGGGTTTTTATTATAAATTAGGGAAAAAAATTCGAAATTAAATTAACTGTTGCTTGTCTTCAATTTGGAAGTTTTAATTTTTTCCTTTTTCATTGTACATTTGGTCATTATTTGGATTGAAAGAAAGAAGGAAAACTAGGGTTGTTAAGAAAGGAAATGCTGATCACACAATTTCTGAGTTTTGAATAGACAAGAGTAGGTAGTTCACAATTTCTGGATTAAATCTTTCAAAAATAAAAAAGTTGAACTATGAACATGTATGTACATTACAGATGTTTGATAAAATGTCAAACATAAAAATTTTTTTATTTTATACATTAGGATGAAAATTAGCTTTTCTGTTAGTAATTGTTAGTAGTTCAATTTATTAAATTTTTAGTCTTGTCTAATGCATTTATGCTGTGATAGTAATATGTTAACAAATAGCACTGGAGATAGCAATTTTGGATTGAAGTATCGTAATAGACACTGTAGATGTGGGAAAAAGGCAACCATTGCTATATCAGAGTCAGCGGAGAATCCTGGGAAGCTTTATTTTCGATGTGCTCAAAGAAAATATAATTTTTTTGCGTAGTGTACAGTTTCACCAGTGATGAATGAATCCAGAGAAGTCAAGCAAATAAGTGAAGGGAATGAATCCATGCCTCGTGATGTAATCAATGAATTTAGAAGGATTCTTATAAGACTGCAGACTTTGGAAGCTAAACAAATAGTTTTAAAGCTTATGCTAGTTTCAATTGTGATCATCATGTGGATGATTTTTATAGTATTGATTGTAATTTTAGTAAAAGTGATTTGATCTTGAATTGTAGTGCCCTATGATTTTTTTGGGATAAATGATTGTAGTTATTGTTACTAAATTGATTGCTTTGTAATATATTTGTGTTCTTAGTGTAGTGATTTGGAACAGGTTCCTTTATTTCTTATGTTAATTTTTCAACATGAATTTATTCCGTATTACTTTAGGATTTAATATTATGTTTTTATTTTTAAAATTTGAAGAACTAAAAAATATACAGCCTTAATTCATTTTCATTCATCTCCATTTTATCCCTATTTTCTATTTTCATTATCTTCAAATGGAACATAAGTTCATTTTTATTAACACTATTTGTTGTTTGGTTTTTTCTATTTTCATTATCTTCAAATGGAATGTTATGACTTGATATAGACTCCTCTACTTTATATGTTAAGGTTTTAGTATGAATTTATTCCCCCATTACCTTAGTATTTAATATTATGTTCTTATTTTCAAAATTTGAAGAACTGAAAAATATACAGCCTTAATTCATTTTCATTCATCTCCATTTTATCTCTCTTTTCTATTTTCATTATCTTCAAATGGAACGTGAGTTTATTTTCATTAACACTATTCATTGTTTTTTTTTTCATTATCTTCAAATGAAATGTTATGACTGTTTTCTATTTTCATTATCTTCAAATGGAATGTAACCTTAATTCAGTTTTGTCTTTTAAGAGCATAGCAAAAGTGAAAACAAAGTTGTCCTAGAGAGAGTTTGCAATAAAAAACATTATCATCTCACCTAGACTTGATAACATCGCAACCAGTTAATGACCCAACAACTTAGCATATCCAATGTCCTAATATAAAATCATCAATGAAGTGTCCACAAACACTCGTACAACAAGCCGATTTTGAGTACAAATCCATGAATTTGAAACCTTGCATAAACCATATTAGTCGACCTACTACATGCAGGGAGCTCAAATTGGGATTATAAAGCTTAATTGCCTAGTTAATTGATAAACAACTCCATAGTCCAAAAACTTAATTGAATAAAAAAAATAAAGAACAACATCAACAGTCTACTTAACACAAGCATAAACATAAAATATCTCAATATAGCTCAAACACAAGCATAAAGTAACTTAAACATAAGTACTAATTGGATATATTCAAATATACTGCTACTTACAAATAGTTAAAATAACACTACTCATTCCTATCATTTTTCCCCTACTCAAAAAACTTCAGTGGGTTCCTATACCCAACTTTCCGTCTATACCAAACTATACCTTGTTCCAACTATACCAAATTGTACCCTATTCCATGTATACGAAACCCAAGCAAAAGCCCATACTAATGTATCACTGTACCAAAAAAAAAAAAAAAAAAAAACCGTGTACTAGCTGGTACATATATAGTTCCAAAAGTTATAGTTCCAATCCCATAATTACAAACCCGTGAATTCAACTGATTTCAACTATCAAATAAAGTCAAATTGCTAAAGATTGAGAAGGTTGCGGTGGAGCTCTCGCTATTTTTGATGGATGTGTTTGGGTAGTCGCTACTTTTGGAGATGCTGCTTGTGGAGCTGCTGCTACTCCTCTCCTCACTGGTTGCAATTTACTTGGCTTGTTATTGCTGTTGCTGCTACTTGCTACTGCTCGCTACTGCTTTGTGCTTTTGTTACAAGCGTAAAATATGGATGTCATTAAGCAAATGTTTATTAAAAAAACTATAATTAAACATGTAATCTCTTACCTTAACTAGAGCTCGTTGGCATGTCCTCTCCATACACCCACAAATCTTACATTTTATGCTGTGTCATTTTCTCTGCTCACTGGTGGCAGCAGCAGGCTCGTTGTCCTCCCTCTTTCTATTTTTTCTTCACCTGCCTGGGAGCCTTCGCAATCATAGAGGTTCAATAGGATCGCCAGGTACTTCCCCATCCCACATAGACTCATCAAGCATGGGGTGAATAATACGCTCATATGTCTTTATGTACTTGGTCTTGCTGAAATAAGGATCAACAAGATCCTCAACTGCCATTCTCCTAGAGAGTGCACAAGCTATCCTATTTTTGCATGGGATACTTGATATTTCCCAGGCCCCATAAGAACAAGTCTTTTTATCCAAAACACGATATATCTTCTTTGACTATCTAGCATCTCGTATTCATCCCCACCTGCAAACAGCACACTACATTTCCTACTTTCACTACTTATCTTCTCCAACTTTAACTTTGTAGTTTTAGTAACCCCAAATCCTATGTTGCTGCCTAATCAAACCTACTACGGATCTTATCCATTATCTTACTTTTTAGGCCATCAAGTAATGTAGGCATTGGTTTACTACGTAGGTCACCTATCCAGTTGTTAAATGACTCAGTGAAGTTGTTTGTTACTTGGTCTACCTTAATAACATGATTAAATTTGTGTAGTGCCCACAACTCTAATGGATTTTTCATCATCCAATCATGGGCCACGGGGTATATTGTTTTTTGCTCGTCCATTGCCCACTTAAAATCAGTGGCATTAGATGCCCTAGAAGCTACCCAAAAAAGAGTCCTCAACTGAATTTCCTGGGTGAACATGTTTGAAGTTGTTGCAGAGGTGTTTGACACATCACCTTTGACTAGCATTTGGGAAGAACTCTCGAATTGAGAACTCAATTCCCTTAAAACATAGCAAAAGAAAACTTCAATAAATTGTCATTATCGTAACTTAACATGATCAGTTTCATTAAAATAAAAATATATGATCAGTAAAATAGAACATACAAAATAGAACTCTCGAAGCATTTGGTAGAAAAATAAGTTCCATTGCTACATAAATAAAGCAACAAAATAATAAGATCAGTTTCTTTAAAAAAATCCATTTCATTACAATAGAAATACTTAACATATCTCTTAATTAGTATAACCATAAAAAGCATATAACAGTACCAAACAGCAACACAACAAAAATATTCATTATAAAAAGCATACTTCTGCCTATCGGACATGAAGGTCCATGGTTTCTCGTTGCCAATGCAGGTATGCAGATTGTCAAGGAAGAATCCCTAGCTGTCCCTATTTTTAGTCTAAAAAATTCCCTAAGTAATTGAAAAAATCCCTTCATCCCCATTGAGAGCAATGGCAGCTAATAACACTCTACCATATGGCCTCTTGAGATGGCAGCCATCCAAACCAATAATGGCCTACACCTTTTTAGTAGACCTGTCATAAGTGCTTCGTAGCTTATAAAAATCCTTAGGAAGTCTGGATTTGGCTCCCCAAGTACTCTCACATACTACATTTTGACGACACTTGCCAGAGTTGGTTTTTCGTACCTCAACAACATATTGGGGAAGCTTTTTGCAATTGTCCTTAAAAGTGCCCTCAATTTCATTCGTGGCTTTCTTCCTCGCTCTATACAATTGCATCCAGGTCATTTCTACATCATACTCCTTTTGTAATTTTACCTTTATACCCTCCGAAGCCATCTGTGGGTTCTCTTTTTTGCAATCCAAATAGACGTGGCCTTAACATTTTTTAGGTTAAAATACAATTGTGTTGAAGGATTATGGTATTGATCTGAAATGTGATACCATCCCTTATTAGTGAGGCATGGATACATCGTGGACATCCATCACTATCACAGTGGGCAGTCACTCTCTTTCTCTTATTCTTATCCCTAACCAATTTGAAACCCTCTTGTATCACATAGTCCTTCAAAACGTCTCTAAAGTGGTTGATATTGTGGAACATCAAACCTTTCTCTAATTTTTTTTTCTGTCTTTTTTTCTGAACAAAAAGTTCCCCCACTATTTTCTTATGTCTACCACAATCATCACAATCCGACCCAGCATTACAGCTATCATTAGATTGATATCCATCCATGTGTTCAACCTCTATATTGTCTTCACCACTAATAGTAGAATCATCACCCCTCCCATCACTTTTGTCCTCAATTTGAAAATTAGAAGAAGAATCACTGCCCATGTGTTCAATCTCCACGTTGTCTTCACCCCTGACACCAAAATCATCACCCATGCCATTAGTTTCATGCTCAGTCTCAAGACTAAATGCCTCACCCTCAATATCATTGCCATCTCCTTTCTCTTCATCACCCAAGTCTACCTTAGCTTGGGGAACATTACCTACATCAGCAGAGTCAGCCTCTACCTTAAGATAAGTAATAGGCTCTGCCTCTGATTTCGCCTCAACAACGGGGCTTGGCAAAGCAAGAATCTTCTATACTTGAGACGCCTTAGGCACATTAACAAAAGCAGTTTGCTTCAGGCATAGCAACTGCACCTTCACCGCCATCTACTTTCGCAAGTTTAGCAGTAAAACTTTCAACAATACCAAAGGATATGTCTACCATTCTTTTTGCTGATATTTCAAACATGTCTAACAAGTTAGAATCACTCTCTAAGGTAAACTCAACATTGCTTAACTTGTAGTACACTCTCAAACTACTCCCAATAAGCCCATTGCTCCCACCCAATGCATATTGCCATATATCGTCTAGTAGATCTAACATAGAATATCTATCAGGATCCAGCTTGCTAATTGTGAATGTAACATCACCATAGTGCACTGTGAGAGTATAATGTGTGTATTTTGGTGTCATTAGTAACGTATTAAACATAAAATTTAGAAAAATACACATTTAAATTCACAATTTAAAAAAGAAATTCAACAGAGCAACTTAGCATTCCTAGTCTAAAAATAGAAATTAATGTGCCACCCTATCCCAGGGTACTGGACTTGTTACACCTGAAGTCGAGATGAAAGCTCGATTATAGGTTTCCACTAGAAATTTGTACAAAAAAAAAGATAAATAATTAAACAAAAACAAAATACCACAAGCTGTAGCCCTGAAGTAATTGAAAAACATGATATATTAACTAACTAATTAACAAAATTATATATGATCAAGGTTATTAAAATTAAGATTTTACTTAAAATTGGTGGAGGGTCAAAAAATCAAATCATAAAATCATAAGATTTTACCAAATGCCTATAAAATGAAAATATAGTCTATCATGTTATAATTTTTCATTTAGAGCTTCCCTTTATTATTATTATTATTATTGTTATTATTATTATTATTATTATTATTATTATTTGATAATTTACTAATTTTATTAATAAGAGGAAAGAAAAGACATGTATCAAGTAAAATGTCATACACAAAAACTTATTCATAATAACGAAATGAATCCTTAACAAAATTTACAAAAGATTCTATATCTAGTTCTATACTCCCTTTACCAACTCTACAATTTGAGACTGTTAAAATATTTGGTGTGATTTATACAGTTAACATTAAAATATTGACTTCATTTTATTATAATTTTTTGTTTGAGTTAAAATGTATTTGTAATATTTTATCATAGGTTACTTGATTTCTATCCTAACTACTACATTTAATTTATGGTAGTCAATTGGTGTAGCAACACACGCAGTCCTCAAGTAGTGTATTATAGTAAATAATAGTGCTATAGAATAAAAAAATCTAAAGAATAAAGTAACAAGTGAAATAATTGTGACATATTACTTGAAAATAATCATAAAAATCTATTTTATTTGACAAAATTACTCAAAAATCACTTAATTTTTAAAATTGGTAAAATCACTTATAAAATCAAGATTTTACTGATTTTACATCCCAAAATCGAGATTTTACCTATTTTGCTCCTATTAAGATTTTACATAAAATCGAATAAATTTTTCCATTCTAATATCGTAAAATCGTAAGATTTTAAGATTTAAATCGGGATTTTAATGATATTGTATATGACCAATGTTAACTAAATGTGTAGCATTCCTAATCTAAAAATCAGAAATAAATGTGCCACCCCGTCACAGGGTGCTGGACTTGTTACAGCTGAAGTCGAGATGAAAGTTTGGTTACAGGTTTCCACCAGAAATTGGCACCAAAAAAAAAAAAGATAAAACATAAAACAAGACAAAATACCACAAGCTACAACCCTAAAGCAATTGAAAAACATGATATATTAACTAGCTAATTAACAAAATTATATATGACCAATGTCAACTAAATGGTAATAATCAGAGACAAATACGCATTTAACTCCAATAGACATTTAACTCCTAAATTTAAATTGAAAAGCATACTATATTAAAGAGCTAATCGAATGGTGAATATACACAAATGGATAAATATATAAACAGAGAAAGAGGGGGGGACCACAAAATCATATTCAACAATATAATAAATTAAACAAAAAAAAAACAATCAATGTACAACCATGCAAGCTTATACACAAATGGGTAAATATATAAATAGAAAAAGAGAGGGGGAACCACAAAATCAAATTCAACGATACAATAAATTAAACGAAAAAGAATAGTCAATATACAACCACGCAAGCATATACACATATTGACTGTAAATATATAAACACATAGAGAAATGGGGAACATAAAATCAAAATCAATAGTACAATGAATAAAACAAAAAAATTAGTCAACGCACGGGAAAATATATAAACATATAACACACACACAAGAGAAAGAGAGAGAGAGAGGGAGATAGAAGAGCAAGAGAGCGAGAGAAGAAAGAAAATAACCAACCGCTAGACGTTGAGACACGATCTAACTACAAATGTTAGGGCTTCGGTTAGGGTTTCATCTGAGTTAGGGTTTTCGTTTCAAAGATTCATAAGGGTGGTCAGCAGGGAGTTAGGGTTTTCATTTCAGAGAGGGAGATGAAGGTTTTGTCTTAGAGAAATGGGGAGAGTGGAGTGAAGTCAGACTTCTCAAAACAATAACAAGCCACTTTCAAAAAAAAAAAAAAAAAGAAGAAGAAAACAATAAGAAGCCTAATATTACGTAGAAAATTTGTCCTTACAATAAAAAATTAACGAAGTTAGGAGCATATTAACGGAAGGGGTTCATTTGTGAGCAACATTCAAAATAAGGGGTGATTTGCTAATTTCAAATGTTGAAGGAGTCTAGGTGTAATTACCCTAGTGTTAGAGGATCCAGGTGAAATTTACCCTAATTTTTTTTATCAAAATTTATTGTTAGAACAATTTCGTGGTTTACTTAATTAACAATATCATGTTATTGTTGTTGTTTTATAAATGATAGTTAAATTTATAAGGTACTTTTGGAATGATAAAAAAATGAGATAAAGGTTGCGTTTAGTTTACTAAAAACTTATGAAAACTTTAAAATTCTCTGAAAAGTTCTAAAAGTTATTCACTTTTTATTTCACTGCATGATTACGAACCTACAAATTATCTCACTTTATCTTATTTTATCTCACTTTTTATCTCTCCAAACATACCCAAAGTGAGATAATTTGGAATTTATAATTTGTACAGTGAGATAAAAAATAAATAATTTTTAAAATTTTTAAAATTTTTAAGTTTTTAATAATTTTTAGCAAATTAAATGCCCATAATCAACAACATCATTTTGAAATGAATTGTGGTAATAAATTCTGGTACACATAAATGATAAAAAAAGATTGCTTTTAATATCTAAAAATAATAATAACATATTGGGATTTCAAAATCACTTTCTTGATTTTGCTTAGTATATCTTTTACGTAACTTCTTTATATTTTGTCAAAATATATCTCTCTCTCTCTCTTTCTCTAATTTTTTCTTAGATATCCAAAAGGGAAGAGGATAAACCTATTATCATCAAAAGATAGTTCCCACCAAAGAAATTAAATATATTTTTACAAAATAAAATAATTTTAATAAATACAAATGCATTCAGCGGTGCATAGTACGAGTTCGGCTAGTATATATTATACCATCGATTGTTAGGCTCATGAGATTTAAAATCTCAATACATTTTTTTTTTCAATTTTTTGAATTCATAAAAGTATTGATTCTTTGATTGTATATGGTAATATTTTCAATGTTTAATTTAATATTTTTAAAATAATTTTTAGAAAATAATCCCATAGCATTTAAATTTTCGAATACAAGTATGAAATATATTACTAAAAAAATTATATATTATTAAAAGAATTAAGATATTTTATAATACATAGTAGTATTATATGCAAGATTAAAAAATATGAAAATCAAAAATTTTCCTTGCACCATGACTCTTCGAAACAAATAAAATTTAATAATTTTTTTATATTATATTTTATCAATATTAGATTTAAAGCAAACGCAATATGGGTATATAATGTTTTATTGAAATTACACTCGATTTTATTTTTTTCATAACTCATGTATTCATTTAACTAAAGTCTTGCATATGCTACTTTTAATTTTTTCTTTTGAATTATTTGTTACCAGCTCATATATTCATTAAATAACTAGTCATATATATATATATATATATATATATATATATATATATATTATTTTTAATTATTCTATTTTTTATTATGGATTATTTGAACTACATAATAAATATTTTAAGGGTTTATTTTATCTACACTTCTTGTGGTTTCGACTTTGTACAGTTAGACCTCACAAGTTCCATAAATATACGCTTAAATCTCCTGATATTTGTATTACATTCACTCAGACTTCTTCTATTAGATTTTTCATCTAAAAGTTAACTTTTAACCAGTTCAATGCTATGAAATTATATTTATACCTTTAGTATTAATAAAAATAATATTTACGGTACGGGAATAATTACTTACCCCTTTTATTTAAGGTGAAAATCACTTATACCCCCTAATTTTAAAAACCTACCTTTGTATCCCTTATAATTTGAGCTAAAGTAAAGTTATAATTAGCGTTAAATTTTCAAGTGAGAAATAAACTAAATAGAATCAGGGATTTGAACGTAGGTAATATAAAGTACGGGAGGGTATAAATGTAATTTTTAAACTTACTTACCATAAAAACCATTATATTTGAAGAATTTTTAATGTTTTCACTTTAATCCAAAGTTCAATGGATGCAAATGTAGGTTTTTAAAATTTAGATGGTGTAATTGATTTTCACTTTGAGTACAGAGCGTAGAAAGGTAATTACCCTTTATAATATGATATGATGTGTAAAAAGGTAATAACCTCTTATAATATGATTTGATGAATCTTATATAATATATATATATATATACAAATTACATTACAATTAATTTATTAATTTTTTTGTGAACATTTTTTATTAATACTTTAAATTATTATGCTTTGCATTAATATTTTAAATTTGTATTATATATAATAAGTAATTATACATAATAAATTATCATTATTTTTTTCTATTAATAATCTAATAAACTAAACATGAAAATAGAAATTAGACTAACTAATTTATTTAGGCTTTTTTTGTCAACTTTTTTATATAGTATTTTAAATTATTATGTTTTATTTTAATATTTTAAATTTATATTATGTACAAATTAGTAATGTATTGGTAATTATACACATATATAAATTATCATTATTTTTTATTAATAATCTAATAAACTAAACTTGAAAGAGGTAAAATTTTAGTTACTCATTTTCTTCCAATTCTTTTTTATTAATCAAATAATAACGGATGAATCTTACTCTCAATTTTCTTTTTCATGTATTTTTTTATATTAATAGTAAGCGTTTAAAGATAATTTATAATATTGAATTGGTAAAAAGTTACTTTTTGAATGAAAAATCTAACAGAAAGAGTTTAAATGAATATAATATAAATTTCAAGGGATCTAAGTATACATTTATAAACCTATGGGGTCTAGGTAGGTCCGACCCCAAGGTTTTCGAAATTTAAGGCCAATCCTAAAAATGCAGCCCTAAGGAAGTAAAGCTTTTATTATTATTATTATTATTTTTGATCGTGACAATAATGAGCCGTAAAAGGGGCATGAGTTAGTGAATTTGATAGAATGAGCAACAAAGATTTTATTGGGGTTTCTATCCAATAAACTAACAAATGGGCCTATAAAAAGTTATTAGCCTAATGAATTAATTATTTTGGGCCCTTAAAAGACATTAGACGGTCATATTTGGGTTAAAAAAGCTCCCACCTTATCTTAACTATAGAAACTAGCAAGGGCCATTTTTTTACAATTTTTTGGAGTCCTAGGCCTGGACCTCTTGGCCCTTACCTAAGAGCCAGCCTTGAGTTTAGATATACAAAGGCAAAACCACAAAGGGTAGGCGAAATAAACCTATATCTTAAACTAGTAAATAATTTACCATGAAACTTTATTTTTAAACTTTTATGATTAATATTTCAAAATTTTTAATCATTTTCACAATTATATTCAATTGTAAGTGATCAATTCAAATTTCCCAAGCTTAAAATTAATGTTTTATAATGTTTTAGAGATTCGGTGGTATTAAGGTCATTGAAACATTTTTTTTAATTTAATATCCAAAATGAAATGTTAAAATTTGATCGATTAAAATTATTGTTCAATTAAACAATTTATATAAGTGATATTTTAAATTCAACGTAGTAATTCATTTTTTAAAATAAATCATGCATATTAACCAGTTACACATATAAATATTAAAATATTGTGAGGTCATTGAAGTTTTTTTTTTGAAAGGTAAAATAATTGAATTAATTAAGAAATTTTTGTACAAATACCTCAGGGGCATACCCCTGGTAAGAACAATCAAATAAACCAACCCTTACAATGAGTAAATCAACACAAAGCAAGTGAAACAACTCAAATCAACACACTAAGTGTTCAAAACAGAAAAGGGAAGATTCCAATGCTGAACCAAATGACGATTCTGATCAGTCTTCGGGAATCCCGTGCAACTATTACCCGTAGCCGAACCAAAGTCTTAATAGGCCGAAGAGTAGTCACCTCATCCAAATAACAATTCTCATGCTTCCTTTTATTCCGTTCCTTCCAAATGACATACACACTTGCAGCAAAAGCATGTTTCCCAATAACCGAAAGCAAGGAGGGCCCACGAAAGTGATAGAGGACCCATTCAACAACTTCTGATAGAGCACCCATTCAACAACTTCAGCCCAAGAAGACAAATTAACTTGAAACCCACAATCCATCAAAATAGCATACCAGATTCTTGCAGTGAAAGGACATGTGAAGAATAGATTATCTTGATCCTCCCGAGGTCCTCTACAAAAATAACAACTCATATGAGATATTAACCTAAATGACATGAGCCGAGCTTGAGTAGTCAGTTTCTTCTTCATTGCCAACCAAAGCACAAAAGAGTGACGGGGTACATGAGTTTTAAACCACACAATAGGAAACCACGGCACTCAAGGATGGTGAGAATGTAAAGAATTCCACACCTCATTTGCAGAGAAGGGTTTCACTCCATTAAACTTCCATTCAAGAACATCAACCCTACTAATATTAGGAGGCATAAGCTCTTCAGTCTCTCGCTTAAGGTCAATAAGATCAGGGGAGTTTGCAAGTGGCCATCGCCATCTACCATCAACAATAATATCCTTCACCAGAGCATCTTTTGGTAATCCTGAATCACAGATAATCGTGCCTGACTTGTAGTGCAAATTGGACCCCTCGGCATCCAGGCTTCAAACCACAAAGAAGTAGTACACCCATCTCCCACCCGCATGTAGATAAATGTCTAACCTTCTCCCTCAACTTTAGTATTTTCCTCCACGTCCATGAGCAATTCCATGGCACCTTAGCAACCCAAAATTGGTCCTTTTGGAGGAGATTCTGTTTCACCCACCAGCCCACAAAGAAGTGGTAGAAGGTGAACAAAGACTCCACAAAAACCGAGTCATACAAGCCATGTTCCAGTCTCTAATCTTTTTAATCCCCAGACCACCTTCCTCCTTAGGCCGAGACACCTCTTCCCAAGCCACCTTTGCACCATTCTTATCCAAAGAGAAACCTTTCCACAGAAATGCCCTCAAAATAGCTTCTATAGCTTTAATAACTTTAATTGGCAGAATAAAATGTGAACACCAGAAACATTGAATACTAAAGAGGACTGATTGAATAAGTTGCAACCAGCCAGCAAAGGACAAAAACTGGTTAGTCTAGCTTTTAACCCTGCTAATAATTCTATCTACCAATACCTAGCAATCCGCAGCCTTCAGCTTTGTGGTTATAAAAGGCACACACAAGGTATCTCACTGGCAAAGAACCTTGGCAAAACCCAAGAAGTTGGAGTATGCCTGTCTGCTCCTCTTCTATAACTCCAGATAAGAAGACTTCACTTTTAGCAGGTTAGCTTGAAGCCCAGACAAAGATCGAAACAAATCCAAAGCATCCCAATCACACTTGCTGAACCTTTATCACCACGAGAAAAAATCATGAGATCATCTGCAAAACATAAGTGAGTGATCTTCAACTTCCCACACCTCCAATGATACTTGAACAAATCCGAATCAGCCACCTTCTTCATAAGAATGCGAGAAAACACCTCCATGCAGAGCACAAAGATATGAAGAAATGGGATCACCCTGTCTCAACCCCTTCCTCCCTTCAAAGTAACCATTCAACTCCCCATTAATGCTAACTGAAAACCGTGAAGTAGAAACACAAGCACGAATCCACTTAGTAAATCTTTCAGGAAATCCAAAACACCGAAGAGCATCCCATAAGAATTCCACCTCACAGAGTCGTAGGCCTTCATTAAATCAACTTTGATTGCACACCGTGGACTAGAAGAAGAAGATTGACCATGATAACCACGAACCAGCTCCTGTGCCATAAGTATATTATCTCCAATGCTCCTCCCATGAACAAATGCGGCATGAGCATCATTGATAAGAGTCGGGAGAACCCCTTTCAACCGGCCAGTAAGTAGCTTAGTTATACACTTATAAAGAGTGTTACAACACGAAATAGGCCAAAAATCCTTCAACATAGATGCATTAGGAGTTTTGGGGATCAATGCAATAAAGTGGCATTAGACTCCTTGAGAAGAATCGAAGAAGCAAAAAATTCTTTAACTGCTAGCACTACATCCTCTCCCACAATACGCCATGTCTGCTGAAAAAAGAAAGCATTATAACCATCAGGACCAGGTGCCTTATTAGGATGTAAACTAAACATGGCCTCCTTAATCTCCTCGGCCGAAACATCATTTGCCAAGCTAGCAATCTGATCATCATTAAGAGAAGGAGAAATAAAACCTTCCAATTCATGTCCCCGATCATAAGGAATCAAAGAGTCCGAACCAAGCAACCCTTTATAATAATTGACAATCTCTTCAGCAATAAGCTCTTTCTCCTTGATAACCGAGCCATCCTCCATTTGAATCCGCAAAATCTTGTTTGTGTTCACCCTATTCTTAACAGAATGAAAGAAAAAAGCCGAGTTGCTATCCCCTTCCTTCAACCATTGAACCCTACTTTTTTGTTTAATAGAGCTCTCCTTATTTTTTGTAACTTGCAATAGCCGAGCAAGGCAAATCTTCTCTTTTTCCAACAAATCAGCTTGAGCACCTCCAGATGCAATTTAGGATTGAAATAAAGCTAATTCAGCCCGTAAATCCATCTCCAACACATTGCCCCTTTTAGACTTCTTAAAGGCTAGAGTTCTAAGAGCTTCTTTTAGCAACTTAAGCTTTTTATATACCCTATACATTGCATAGCCATCCACATGTGTCTTCCACACCTCCTCCACCAAAGGAAAGAACTCCTCAAACTCAACCCAATGATTAAAGAACTTAAAAGGTCTACGTACATTTGGAAGCTGAACACCCACATCCACCAATACCGGAGAATGATCTGAAATGCCAAAAGGAAGAAATTCCACCCATGAAGCATCAAATGTAGCCATCCAAGAAGCATTAACAAGAGCTCGATCCAATTTACACAAGATATGGCCCTGAACCCGAGAATTGTGCCAAGTATAGAGATAACCACTAAATCTTAAATCTTCTAGGCCAGCATCACAAATTACTTCATCAAAATCACACATGTAAGAAGGCCAATCAGAACTCCCACCCTTCCTTTCATATCGAAATCTTATTGCATTAAAATCCCCAAAAAGAAGCCACGGCATAGAATTAAACAATGAAGCCTTGAGTTGTAAGTCCTTCCATAGTCTTCGTCGTTGCATATAGTCATTCGATCCATAAATAAAAGAAACATGAAATGTAACATCACCTCCAATATGGGACAAAGAAGCATGAACAATCTGGTCATTGCAATCAATAATATGAATATCAACCACTCTCGGATTCCACAACACCCAAATTCTTCCAGAAGTGTCCCAATCATAGTTAACAAAGTATTTCCAACCCCTTAACAAGTTAAGACCAATCTGATCCTTATTTATTTGACGAACCTTAGATTCTACCAAAGCAAGACAAGCAATTTTTGCTTATACACAAAATTTCTTACCTCATGCTGTTTTAAGGGATCATTTAATCCCCTAATATTCCACGAAGCAATTTTTATCATTACAACTAAGAGGAATGCTTCTGCCCGGGCTACCCACACCCCCATTCTTCCGTTTATCTCCCTTCTTGAATTTATTCTTTCGCCGCTGATCAAGCTCATCAACCATATGGAGTTTTTCAAATAAAGGGTTGCTAATAGGCACCGAATGACATTCTGAACTTGGAGTTGTATTAACATCCACCCGATGACCATGCACCACTTATAGCGGAGAACAAGTAATAGGATTTGCTAATTTCTTACCCCCTCCATGCATTGAATAATCCTTTTTTGAAATCGGCTCAAGAGCTAAAGATGATGAGCCATCCTCATCTTCTACTTTATCTTGTAAGACTTGAAATCCATTACTAAGGCTACAAGAGGCCTGTACCTTAGGAACCTTAGGAGAAGGGGAAACATCCACCATAATAGCCTTCCCATTTCGGCGTACTTCCTTCCACCCAGCTTCTTGTCTCTCCTCCGTGGCCCTCGGGGACTTAGAAGATACCCCCAAATCTTTAGTAGGTGAGCTAGGCCGAGATGGAGCATTAGAAGAAACTTCCTTTATCTTCCATTCCGTAGCTTTAACTTTCTTGCAGTTCTTAGCTATGTGACCAAACTCCTTGCAAACTACACATCTCTTAGGCACCCAATTATACTCCACTCTTATTTCCACACAAGATCCATCAAGTAACTCCATATCAAAGCACTCAGGAAGGACATCATCTATCCCAATCTCAACACATACCCTTGCAAAATTAATCCTCTTAAAGGATTCAGTCATGTGATCAGCATGCAAAGGCCTCCTAACCACACTCGCAATATAGCTTAGGCCTTCCTCCGACCAATATTCCAAAGGAATATTATAAAAGTGGACCCAAATAAGGACTCTTTTACAACCAGCTCGAGACAAATTCATCCCACCTTCCATAATTGGAGGAAGATAGGCCGCCCACCAAAATACCATGGTCCCCCATCCAACACAAGTCTAGCACTAGAACTATCTGAAAATCGAAAGAAGAAGAAACCAATCCCATTACTCAAAACTTCCAATAGCCCTTTAGAACCCCACAATTTCATAGCATGATTTTGAACTAATGAAAAAGGTAATTTATCAAGAAAGAAGCCCATTATAGTATTTTCCCACCTAGAAGCTCCTTTATGAACCACCGATGGATGAGGCTTGATCTTCACTTTACCTTCCGAAGAAGACGGTTTAATGTAACTTAACTTCATACCTTCAGCATCTTGCTTAACAACCGAAGCCCAATTCCCTTTCGTTTGGTCCTTACTCTTATTTTTAGGATGGGAGGGAGAAGAAACATACTCCCATTGCTCCAAGTTAATACCTTCATCATCTTTATACAAAACCAGCATTTTCTCATCTTCAACATCATGCCCATCATCATTCTCAACCTGATCAGCCCAAGAACGTGCCAAAGAAGGAGAAAAGGAAGGAGAACCGACCTTATTGGCATTATTCAAGACCATCTTTTGAGTTCCCTTAAATCGAGTTATCAAGTTGTTCAAAGAGTCTTCATCATTTGTACTCAGCATTTCTTTCACCAGATTCAAAATCACCTCATCATGAGGTTTCCTTCCAAATGTGGCTATGGAGTTGTCCTTATCACTAGTCCGAGACTCCCTCAAGGTTACATTAGATATTCCATTATGAAAAAATTCAGACTTTGGAACATCCAAGACATTTGAATCAAATTCAAGTTCATCCATCGCCTTTGGTGTAGCCGTCACTTGAGAAGACATTACACACGGCAAAGAAGTTGAAGAAGCCCTAGCCACATCTTCATAATGCTGAGAAACCCTAGCCGCTCCTTCATTAATTTGAGAAACCCTAATCGCACCATCAACATGCTTAGAAACCCTAGCTGCCACTTGCACATCTTGTAAATCCCTCTTCGCATCAGAACCATCCCCAAGATGAACATCAACACGCTGGTTATTATGCAACAGAAGAGAAGAAACTCCAGAAGAACTCAACTTAACGTCTTCAACATTCATAGAAGTGTTGCCATGCAAACCCTAGCCGAAACCCTAGCCGCCATATGTTGAGAAACCCTAGCTACCATAGGTTGAGAAACCCTAGCCGCAACATGTTGATCCATCTTCTCTGAACAAACCCTAGCCGCACCTCCTTGTAACATCTCATGCTCCAAAAACGTAGAAGGAACAACATCTTGATTAGAAATTAGCAACTTGTGATTGCAACCAGCGTGAGGAACTCTAGGGATATGCATAAAACCTTCACTCACGTAAGATTCATGCAAAACCCTAGCCGCAACATTGGTAAGAGCACGAGCATTAGCAACATTATCTTGATCTGCAACTTCTCCTTTTGAATCACCAATCAAAGAAGAACCAGCAACATCATTAGAACCCTCAACATGAGGTCAGTTTCCAATGGAGTTATCATCACCTTCAAAACCCTAGCCACCCCTTCCTTGAAAACCTAGCCGCCACATGAGAAGAAACCCTAGTTTGATCACCAAGACGAGAAGCATCATTCTTTGAATCGTTGAACGCCATGAATAAATCAGTACTAAACCCTAGAATCTCCAAGAAATTCTAGAGAGAGAAGTTAGAGAGAGAGACTCTCATTTTCCAGACATTCATAAGCACACGCGCAAACACACAAAAACAAGCAAGCGTATCTATATTGTTTGAGGTCATTGAAGTAGAATCTCTCAATTTAATTTTTTAAAAAATTTGAATTTTGAATGTTTTCAACAACATATTTTTTGTCTCACATATAAAATTATATATATTACCTATATAATAAGGAATCTTAAAAATTTGAAATTTGAATATTTTCAATCGTTGGACCTGTTTAATGGTGATAATAACTTCTTTTTTCTCTCTCCACTGTAGTTGTCTTTTTACGAATTTCATATAAAACACACTCTTACACTTTTCATCATTTTTTTTGAATACTTTTTGTAAAATTTTTAAATTAATATTTTTAAAAATGTGACAAGCAATACAATAAGAGGGTGTTTGTCAAGTCAAAAATTAGCAAAAAAATATCAAAAGTTGATTTTTGTGTGTTTGGCAAAACCAAATTTTTTGACTTTTTTGATTTGTACAGTAAAAAGTACCACTCCATAATTACAACTTTTTTGATTTACTACAAAAAAATACCAAACATCCAAAAGTTACAACTTTTTTGCTTTGCTACAGTAAAAAATTTACCAAACACCCAAAGTTACTAAAAAATACTAAAAATTTTACTTGGTTCAACCAAACACACAAAAAAGTGCAAAAAAAAAAAAAAAACTACCAAAAAACTACCAAAACTTAAGTTTTTTTTTAACTTCCAAACACCCTCTAAGTGTAGGGGAAAAATTGTATACCATATCTTTTGTAGACCTCCTTCATTCATCTTATCCACCCTGTAAATAATATTGTAAAGAAATAATGTTAGAGGACTAATCGACGGCAGCCAACAAAGAGCCCTTCAACGCCCAAATCAGTGATAATTTCCATAATCGAAGAAGAGGAGCAAGAGAGAGTTTAAAACATACCATCTTTTTTTTTTTTTTTGGGTAATTTTACATGGAAACACACTCCTCACTCTTCTCATTTTTTTGAAAACCTTTTTATAAAATTTTTAAATTAATATTTTTAAAAATGTGATAATCTATAGGAGTAATTGCCTTTATACCCTCTATATTTAGGGTGAAAAGCATTTACACCTCCTGTATCTCGTTATTATGCGCTGATATCTCCTATATTCACAAGGAAAGGTAACAGTGGATGGAAATTGTTTTTTTTAATAGTGCGTGAGATACATGTTCTTAAGAAGTGCAAGTGTTTCAAAATCCACAAAAATATAAAATATGAATAGACTAAATGCCCTTCTAGTAAAGCGCCAATGGCCGGTAGAAGATAACAAAGTTCTTGCTCTTTCCCTCTCTATCCCTCTCTCTCTTACAATGGAGTTTTGATGGGTGGACTGGACCAACATGTGATCACATAATTAATTTTCTGGTGTACTGTAATAAAGGAACATGTTTCACAAGTCCATTGAGCATCACATGTGAGCAGTAGGACAGCAGAGTACTATTTTGGATTGCTAGATCATGTGGTAGAAGAAATTGGTGAATCCAACCATGGTCCAAGTTGTGACTGATAATGAGGCAGCTTTGGAAGCTACAGGCCACAAGTTGATGCAAAAAAAGACATCACTTGTATTGGACTACTTATGCTGCACATTGTATTGATTTTGATGCTTCACGCTATTTCGAAAAGAAAAGTGTAGCAAAGGTCTTGGATACATCAAAATTTATCACGTTTTTTATTTATAATTATCCAACTATCTACCACATCATGAAGAAGTTTACTGGGAGAAGAGAATTGCTTCGTCCTACTATCACTAGATTTACAACAAATTTCATTATACTTGAAAGTATAGTGAGTTAAAATAGGAGTTGAAAACATGCTTACATCAGAGGAGTGGAGAAGATTCAAATGGAGGAGGTAAAGAAGTGATCCAGAGGTTGAAGTGAACAAGTAATTTAGATTCTGAGTTTTGGAGGAAGTCCAATGATGTAATTGAAAGTCTATATGAACCCCTTCTTAAGGTACTAAGGTTAGTGGTGTGATGAAAAACCTGCCATAGGTTTCATATATGAGGTAATGAATAGAGCAAATTGGCAATTAAAAATAATTGTCGCTACTATCAAAAGTATTAGAAGATAATTGATAATAGTTGGGCTTCGCAGTTACATCACGATTTACATGCAGCTGGTATATTTTTTTATAAGTGTCTTTTTTGTTTTTTTTTTTTTTAAATCACATGTTCTTCATTTATTTTCTTATAGTAACATTTTTTTTTTACATTTATATCCATGGTAGGATATTTCTTGAATTCCCAATTTCAATATTAGACTCAATCTCCCCCTGATGTTTTAACGGAAGTGTTAAATAGAAAAAAAATGTAATCACAAAGTTAGAATCAGTATTAAATAATTAAATTTTGGCCATGAATCAGGTGAGTGACAATTATTTTTATTCATTTACACAAAGAATTTAATTAGTTTATATTTATGATTGAAAATTACTTACTAAACTTATGATATTTTTAATTGCTTATTTATGAGATAAACATGACTCATTTAGTCAATCTGTGGCTCAAAAATCTGTAATGACAACTAATTCGGGTAAACACATTTTAAATTTTACTTGCTACTATTTTAATATATTTAATATTATTTGATGTATACTTTTATCTCATACTAATTTAAACTTATTTATATATTACAGCAGAGTGGTGGATTCTTCACAGTTCTAGTACTCCCAAGTTACAATGTATAGCTGTTAAAGTTTGAGCCAAACAACATCTTCCTCAAATTGTGAAAGAAAATGGAGTACATTTAACCTAATTTACAGTAAAACAAGGAATACGTTAAAGTTATAAACTTCACAAATTGTTTTTTGTTCACTACAATATAAGGTTGAGGATAGACATAAAATGACGAGAAGCCACCAGAAATTGGACACCTATTTCAACCCAATAAATTTGGACTATATTTTTTGAGGACCCACTGAATCAATGGTTAGAAGAGAGAAAGAGGATTGTTTGTTCGGATACATATGAAGATTTGTCAGTTAAGAATACATCAACTTATTGATAGTGGTGATGTTGATCCCCCCATCACATTAATGTTCATGGTGCACCGTTCTAGTCCAGGTCCAGTGATGAAGACGGTGGCTTGAGTCCTCTTAGTGTGATGGTGGGATCATGAGATCCCAGAATAATATAAAGGAAAAACAGGAATGTATGGTTTCTAGGGATGATAAAGAGGTAGGAGAACCTATACCAATATCTCCACAGCATCCATTTCATATGGATGAGTCCTAGGATGAGAGAAATGATCAAGATGAAGTATGGGGGATACAACAACATAGACAAAGTATAGAGGATGACTGAGATGAAGTAGACAGAAGGGTTTCACTGGTGAGTTTTCACAAGGCCAGTGGTTGTGAGTCATCATATAATTCGCTACCATTCATATAGCACTTTGGACCCTTACAGCTATCCCTCCTCAATATCCCTTCAATACCCTCAATATCCCCTCAATATACCTCTCAATACCTTCCTCAATCTCTTTATCCTTCTGGTGGATATCAATTTTACATGACAACACGCATCTAATAGCATAAGATGGGATGATGATTCTAAAAAAGTAACTAAGCCTACAAGACATTCATTTTCTATGAACACTTGTTTATAACCAATAGATTATTTTCTTTTAGATTGATATATTATTTTACTTAGTAATTGAACATTTATTATTGTGTTAATTGTTATATAAGTAAACAATTTAATATATATGTCTATGTGTACGCGCATAGCGCGCGCACGAGCTTATTTCACGTATATGTCTAAAGAAGGTAATGTTTATATATGACATTATTGATTAACATAAAACCATTAAAACAATAATAATTTATATTTATACATTTTGATTGTTAAAACATAAAAAACTGTTCAGTTTAGGTAAAATGTGAATTTAAAAAAAATCATGCTTCTAATTTCTGTTTCCATTACGTAACATGCGTTACATCCTGTATCCGCGTTACCGTGACCGTTACTGTTACAATACTCGTTACAGTTTTTTAAAACTATGTCATGAACAATCCCTTAGGCATAACCAATCCATTAGGTGTAAATGTTTTGGGGGGGCACAAAGAGCCAGTTGGTCAGCGAAATTGCTAAGCTGCTGATTACAAGCTCCCGTTACAAAATAGGCTCCACTCTAGCCAGTTTCAAGCAGAATATGGCGAAGGGAGTAAGAGGAAGAAGCCCAACACTAGATGGCTTGTATGCTGAGTACTCATAAGCTTAGATGGAGGTCACCTTCTTATCATGGCTCTTATAGATACAGACATCATAAGCCATCTCGACACCGTTTCTAGAAGAAGAAGCCCAACACCACGAAGGAGGAAAATGTGGTCTTAGTCCACAAGTCACTTCTCCCGCCTTAAGGAACATAGAGAAGCAATCTAGCTTAGACTCACGCATAAGTGAAGCCCGGTCTAAACGAAGGCACCTTTTAGCAAATAAATAACCCAAAGAAGATGACATCGATCTAAAAGAGTGGGCACTCAAACAATTGGCCAACTATGCTGATCAGAGGAAATATCACTGTACCACCATTTGGCCAAGAAGGCTCTCAAGTGCATCACTAGTTCACCATTCACTACCGATATCGACAAACGGAGCCTTCTCAGAAGTTTACTCCCCCAAGGCTCTCCTTTAACAATGGTGAAGTTGACTTAGTGAGGTATGTGCGTCATTACAAGCAAGTCATGTCCTTCTGGAGCTTCAATGATGCTCTCATGTGTAAAGTTTTCCCTTCCTAAGCTTAGGGAAAATTGCTCGACGGTGGCTCGACAGGCTGAAATTAAGGTCAATTAGCACCTACAACCCAACTGGTAGAAGCTTTCGTGGCTCGTTTCATACCAACAGTAAGCAACCCCATTCAGTGGACATGTTGATGACTATGAAAAGGAGAAACAACGAGAGCTTAAAGAGCAACAACTCGGCACTACTTCGAAGCCTACAACAAAGTAGAAGGGTGTTTCAAGCAGATCGTTGTGGCTTCGTTTAAACTTGGCTTGTCACACGATGACAAACTCTAGTAGTCATTGACCAAATAGCCCGCCGAGGATCTGGCCGACTTGATGATAGGGGTGGAAACAAATCGAGCCGTTTATGAGCTACTCGAAAAAAGCTCGGGTCGAGCTCGATTCGTGAGTTAAACGAGCTCGAACTGAGCTTGATTTGTTGGCTCGTTTTGGATTCGAGCTTGAGCCTAGAGAAGCTCGGCTCGAAAGCTCGCGAGTAGGCTCGGTTAGAAATAATATATCTTTTTAATAAATTTTATTATATTTTTTAAATATATTATATTGTAAATAAAAACGACGTCGTTTGGGTTAATCGAGCTATTCGCGAGCCTAACCGAGCCTAAATTCTTCTTTATTGAGCCAAGCTCGAGCCTATATAAAAGCTCGAATCGAGCTCGAGCTCGAGCTCAGTATAAAAAGCTCGAGCCATGCTCGAACATGTTAAAGCTCGACTCGTCTCAGCTCGTTTCCACCCCTACTTGATGAACAGAGTCGAGAAGTATTCCAAGTTAAAGATGAGACGAGGAGCGTAAAAAAAGAATCCCCAAAGAAAAAGAAAGGAAAATAAAGGCACATGTTGGTGATAAGAGGCTAACCAAAGAGTAGAGTAGGAAAAATGTGCTTGGAACCATCAACACAATCTTCAAAGTCCTAATCTTCAAGTTGTTACCAAAAATCAAAGACGAGCCCTATTTTGTATGGCCTTGCAAAATGGGTGGAGATCCATCCAAAAGGGACCAATCCTTACATTGTACCTACCACCGAGATAAGGGTTATCGCACGGGAGAATGCAGAGCATTCAAACATCACTTGGAGAAGTTAGTACGCATAGGTCATCTGCACGAGTTCATTGACGATCAAAGAATGAGAAGGGGGTCCCCCAGAGATGATAGGTCACACGAATGCATTGATCCACCCACCCAGAGGATCATTAATGTGGTATATCTTGGCTATAAGTCTTGGGAGGAGGAAATCAGATTTTAGGCAGATTACATAAAAGTGGCCCATCTCAACGAGGTGTTGAAGATATGGCTTGAGGCTACAAAATGAGCAGAACTAAGCCAGAGCAAGAGGTCACCTTTACAGATAGCAACCTGAAAGGTGTTCAACAGCCACATAACGATACCCTAGTAGTTATTCTAGACATTGGCAACTACAAAGTGCGCCGCATCCTCATTGATCATGGTAGTTCAAAAGAAGTTATGTTCTATGGACTTTTAAGGAGTTCAGGTTTGTCTAAGTCCAACCTTAGCCTGGCCATTATCCTCTAATCGAGTTTTGCTTGGCACCAGTTTGGCCACTTGAGAGGGTCACGATTCTTGTTCGAGTTGGACCAGTGGTGTTGCAAACAGAATTCTTGGTAGTGGATGTCTCTTTCTTCATATAATGCATAATGGGGCGTCTATAGCTACATAAGATGAAAGCCATCCCCTTCACATACCATCAAATGATCAAATTTCTGACACTCTGAGAAGTGTTCTCAGTCAGAAGAGACCAAATTATCTCAAAAATCTTACTTAGTCGCTATCAAGTAGAAAGAATATCCTTACTGAGGTTAAGTCAGTGGCTGAGATAGAGGACACACCGACCCAAGAAAATGTCGGAAGAAAATCAGATGAAAAGGCAATCGAAAAATTGGAGTCCATCCCTGCCCACAAGTCCAATCCGAAGAGTTTTTTCCTAATTGGAAAGAACCTTCTCGACCACGAGAAATAGGACCTGGTGAGTCTCCCAAAGCGAAATTTGAAAGTTTTCGCATGGACCCCACATAAGATGCTAGGGATTAGCCCTAAAGTCATGTGTCATGGGCTTAGCATGCTATTGACCATGAAACTAGTCATCCAAAAAGAGAAATGACCGTCTCCTGCACATACAGAAGTCATAGTGGAGGAGGTCGGAAGATTACTCGAAGCCAACGCAATCGAATAGATTAGTTATCCGAAATGGCTCTCCCATACAATGGTAGTGGAAATAAGAATAGTAAATGGCGAGTGTATGTCGACATCACTAACCTTAACAATGCTTGTCCGAAGGATCCTTTCCCTTTACCAAAAATTGATCAGCTCGTCGATGCCACTGCTCGACATGAGATGATGAGCTTCCTAGATGTTTACTGGGGTTACCACCAGATCTCCATGTTCAAAGCAGATCAGGAGAAAATGACATTTATTACACTTAGAAGGGTTTACTGCTACAAAGTGATGCCATTCGGATTGAAGAATGCCGGAACCACTTATTAAAGGATGGTCACAAAGATATTCAGCAATCAGATTGGCAAAACAATAGAGGTGTACATCGATAACATAGTTATCAAAAGTAAAGCAAAAGCCAACCACTAGACCGACCTAGAAGAGAATAGTCTACGACTCAATGCAGCTAAGTGCACTTTTGCAGTAAGTTTAGGAAAATTCCTTGGGCATCTAGTGACCAAAAAAGGCATAGAGGTTAACCCTGACCAAATCGCCTCTATACAAAGGCTGCACTGCCTAACCACGATGAAGAAAGTCCAAAGACTTACAGGCATGGCGGCAGTGTTAAATCGTTTCATCAGTCAGTCCTCCGACCGATGCAGACCTTTTTTTAGATTACTAAAATAGAAGTGTATCTTACATTAGGACGAGGAATGTGATCAAGAATTTGAAGAGTTGAAGAGTTATTTGGTGTCACCCCTACTTTTATCCACTCCTCACCTTGGGGAAAGGTTGCAGTTGTACTTGTGGTATCTGAATACTCAGTTAGCATGGTCCTTGTAAGAGAGGAGGAAAAAACGTAACGACCGATCTATTATGTTAGCAAAACAATGGTTAAAGTAAAATAGGGGTATCTTCTTACTTTTATCTACTCCCCACTTTGGGGAAAGGCTACAATTGTACTTGGTGGTATCTAAACACTCAGTTAGCGGGGTCCTCGTAAGAGATGAGGAGAAAACGCAACGATTGATCTATTATGTTAGCAAAACAACGGTCAAAGCAGAATAGGGGTATCTCCCCACTTTATCTACTCCTTACCTCGGGGAAAGGCTGCAATTGTACTTGGTAGTATCTGAACACTTAGTTAGCGGGGTCCTCATAAAAGAGGAAGAGAAAACATAACAATCGATGTATTATGTTAGCAAAACAATGGTCAGAGCGGAACAAGGATATCTCCCCACTAAAACGGTCTTAGCACTAATTGTTGCTTCGAGGAAGCTGTCATACTACTTCTTGGCTCATCTAATAGTAGTGGCTATTGAGGACCTCCTCAAATTTGTTGTCAGGAAAGCAGACCTATTAAGTAGAATGGCAAAATGGGCGGTCGAACCTAGATCATATGACAACAACTTCGTGCTTCAAACTGTCATCAAAGGGTAAGTGCTTGCAGTGTTCAGAGCCAAGTTTGTCTCCCCATTCGATATCGACCAATGCAATATATCCTAGGCCAATGGCAAAGGAACTTGAAAAATCTAACTGGATGGTGCTGCAATGAAATAGGGCTTTAGGGCTGGAGTTGTATTGACTTCACCAGAGGGATTAGTCTATGAGTATGCTTTAAAACTAAGGTTCCAATCAACAAATAACAAAGCTAAATACGAAGCCATGCTAATCGAGTTCAAATCGCCTTTGGGGCAATATGCTCAGAGAGTCATCCTATATTCAAACTCTCAATCGGTCATCAGTCAGCTTAACGGAGAGTATGAAGTTCGTGCAAACAACATGGCAAAATATTATTAGCAAGCCTGAGTAGTTACGAGAAAGTTTGATGCAATAGAGCTTAAGCTAATTGCAAGAATGAAGAATAACTGAGCAGGTGCCTTAGCTGCTTTGGGTGCAGCCGATTAACATGGTGAGGCGAAGAGCATCACGGTAAAAAGGTTTCTCTGTCCAAGCATACAAGAGCCCAAGCATAACGTGCAGACAACTTCCCCTGCACCGAGTTGGATGGACCCAATCATTCAATACCTAAGGAGTGATGTGTTACCTCAAGATAAAAAAGAGGCTGCCAAGATAAAAAAAACAAGATGCCACAATTTTGGTTGTCTTCTGACCAGCAATTATACAAAAAATCTTTTAGTGGTCTATACTTGTTCTACGTTCACCTTGACCGAGTATAAGACTTGTTAGAAGAATTGCACGAGAGCAGTTGCGAAGCACACGCTGAGGGGCGATCCATGGCAACTCGAGTAATGTCACAAAGCTACTAGTGGCCCCACATGCAGAAAGATTCCATTCGATATTCCACTAAATACAACAAGTGCCAGAGGTTCGCTTCTATCCCACACAAGCTTGCCCAAGATATGACCTTTCTAACTAGCTCGTGGCCTTTCATCCAGTGGGGGCTAGATATAGTCGGACCCATACCCATGGCCCCAGGGGGATGACAATGGCTTCTCCCAACAATGGGTTATTTCACAAAGTGGATCGAAGCCAAGCCACTCAGCACCATTAAAGACTCCAACACCAAGAGGTTCGTGTAGAAGAACATAATCACCAGGTATGAGGTTTCATAGAGCTTGATTTCAGATAACGCACACAATTTGATAGTAATGAATTTAGGGAGTTCTACTTAGATCTCAAAATTTGCAATCACTATTCCACACCAGCATAGCCCTAAAGCAACGGCAAGCTGAAGACTCCAATAAGACTGTACTAAATGGCATCAAGAAACACTTGAAGCAAGCTAAGGGGCGATGGGTAGAGGAACTACGGACCATGCCCTGGGCCTACAAAAGTACTCCATGCCGATCAATTAGAGAGACTTCGTTCTTGTTAGACAGAACAGAGATAGTCATACCACTAGAGATCGGCATGCCCACAATCCAGACCCTATCCTTCTTACAAAAAAGCAACGATGCAGCGGTTGAGAGAAATTTAGGCCTGCTTGATGAAAAAAATGAACTTGCCCAAATCCGAATGGCTGTTTACCAGCAACAATTAAGCAAGTCACGAAGCAAGCACGTCTGGGCAAGGCCTTTTAACATCGTTGATCTTGTACTCAGAAAGATAATGTTGGCAACAAGGAACCCTGCTACTGGCAAACTCGACCCAAATTGGGAAGGCCCTTATAAAGCCATTGAAGTGATCAGCAACGATGCCTATCACCTGGAAGATATGGAAAAGATGGAAGTCATAAGGCCATAAAATGTTACCAATTTGAGAATATATTACCATTAAAGCCTAATGTAAACACTAAGTTATGAAATAATGATTTCCGTTCCCAAAACATCTACATGTCTATGATGAATGACTCTTGTTAGTAAAACAAACACCTGGTGCACGGCCACAATTCAGCCACCTAACCCACTCAGATTGGCCATAGCCACACTTAATGCAAGGCTAGGGTTTGGCCACCTGACCTGTCAATTACAATCGTTCTTGCTAAGAGTGACTCATCAAAAGCAGGAAGACTCTGTTTGGTTTACAAGTCTAACAACCAAACAAATCTATTTTACCAAGTGTTCCAACTTGAACCTGGAATGTCTTAGCTTATGTTCATTTTAGATTAAAAACAAATCTATTAAGTGTTCCAACTTAGACTTGGCACATCTCAACTTATGTTCAATCTATTTTACCAAGTGTTCTAACTTGGACCTAGCATGTCTGGGCTTATGTTTATTTTGGATTAAAAATAAATTTATTAGCTATTCCAACTCAGACTCAGCATGTGTTAGCTCATGTTCAAATCTATTTTACCAAGTGTTCCAACTCGGACATGGCATGTCTCGGCTTATAAACTCAGACTTGTGAACTCAGACTCGTCATGTCTTAGCTTATGTTCAAATCTATTACCAAGTGTTTGAGTTCGGGCACATAGTAAGATAGCCACGTTCGATTCATGAAGGCAAGCAATTACATTCGGACAAATTTAGTTTGGATTTAGTTACTAGGAGGAACTTACTTACAATTATTTACAAGTGTTGGGGGTCGGACGATTCATAAACGACTAGTTATTTCTCAAACTTATACATAGATTAAGTTTTCAACACAATGATTATTGAAAAAATAGAAAGCATAAAGATAGAAATAAAGAAAAAAGTTTTTTCATTAATAAAAGGGGGGCCGACCCCCTGAAGCTATAAAAGACAAGATAAACAAGGGCTCGAGCTACACATCTTTGTCTCGATTGGTTTTTTCCAAAGAGTCTGAGCCATCGGCTACTTTATTGACAGGCGAAATGGTCTGATTGGTATCCTAGACAGATTGATTGGCCACTTTGCTCATCTCCTCTGGCTACTTCTAATCTCAATAGTATGAGCAACGTCTTCCCCAATTAGTATAAAAGGTTTTCTCGTCTTCTTCATTATCCAGGGGATGAATCTAGCTTATCCTTTGGCCATTCGAAAGAGGTGTAGAGTTCAAATTTAAAGGTTAACTGGCCTTATTGAAAGCATTGACCTAGCCGTTGCGGTAGTAGGTTCTTGCTGTGATGAATAACTGTCTCTAGTAGTCATCTTTAGCCACCTTGTAACCTTCTACATAGGCATTTTTCCTCTCGTCTTAAAGTTTTATCTTGACCTTGGTTGTCATTTTGTTCACAATCTTGACCCCCCACTGCATTGCCGCGAAGTCGGCTTCCAAGCATTTGTTCGTCGCCAAGAGCTCATCATTTTGGGCGTAAACTTCCTTCACATTCTTTTCAGCTTTCTCAACTCAGAGGCACTGAGTGTCTGCCACCCTCTCAACTTTTTAAATGCACTTCAAGAAGTGCTCGAAACACTGACCAACATCCCTGAAGAACTCAATGGCCCGCATAAAAAGGAAAAAAGAAGTTAGGACGTAGACAAAAGTAAAGAAAAATAACTTAAAGAGGCTATTCGAGCTTACTAAGGGGAGTATTGCGCCGACTGGAAGAACCATATGTGGTCGGGCATGTTCATAATCTATTCCCGATCATTAAGGAGCATGATGACATTAGCTATCGACATGGCAACACCTTAGTCGGAGATGGCAGAGTCTCTGGTTGTGACAAGCCAAGAGTTGATCATCAGGCTGATGATGAATTCCTCACCTCGTCACTCTATGACTGGTTCGTCATCAAGGAGGATCAGGTGGCTACTGTTTAGAGCGTCACTGATCACGTTCCACTGCTCCCTTATCACCACTCTACCGCAAGTAGCTGGGGGTGAAAGTAAAGGTGAAACTATAGCGGCCTTTCTCTTCCTACTAACTTCCTTCTTCCCTTTATCGCTTAGGCCCTTTTTCATTATGGCAAATAGATTTCTCAAAGTCATATCGTCTGAACTAAAGGGCAGAGCGATGATAACAATCACTATTTGGGGAACGCTGGTCAGGAAGTTTTTAGAATCAATCAATTCGTTGATCTGATCTTCATTGACGTCCGATGGGAGGGCTGTAAAGTTATGGTGTGAGGGTTTGTAGCTGAGCATGATTGGCACTGTTCAAGCTAGGCCCTTCAATGTCCCTTTCCTTTGTACACAAAAAACTTCGGTGATCTAGCGACCCTCCGATTGAAACACGTATCTGCATAAAATAAGAAAAAGGTCGGTTAGCGTTCGATCATAGATGAAATAAAAAAGAAACTATAATAAGAAATAAACAGCTACCTATGCCCCCAGGATATTCTAAATGCCATTGTGCCTATCTTCTTCTCGCAACCATTGTCAATCTCTACTGTCCAGGATGTGGTCGTATAGTAAGTTCTTACTTGAATGAGGGAGGGCGTGCACAAGATTGTCTTCCACCCAGAATGTCAGATAGTATCGGTTATTCTTCGATGGAGTTATAGCATAGCAGTGGAGGATTTCATGAGGACCTAGGTTGACCCTCAAGATCCTATTAAGTTCTATAACTTCTACCAGGATCCTACACTTATTCGTGGTCAACTGCTCAGGACAATTCCTAACCAAAGAAAGGAAACGCCGAACAAGGGGCTGGAACAGAAAGGTCACTCCATGCTCTTCTATGGCTATTAATAGCCATCGCATCCACTTAGATCCCCTTTTTTTAGCTATACTAAAATTGTCTGCTTAGGTTAGCTAAACAAACAGAATCGGGGATTTGGTGTCTAGCCCTAAAGGCTTCCATACCCTTTGGATTCCTGAGAGCGTTCAAAAATTTCCCCATCCCAAGAGAAAACAAAACAAGAAGGAGAGGTGAAGGCTAACACTCACCTAAATGTGATTCGGCAATGGAGGTTCTGGTCAAATACGGAACGAGCTCAGATAAAGTAAAGTGAAAAGCGGTTTGAGACACGGGAGTTATGGTAACCTTAGAAACTTAAAAGCATGAAAAACCTCCACAGACGTAGAGGATACGTATTTATAGAGGGGCAAGGCAAAAAGGCAAAAGATAAAAGGGTGGCACGCTATATTTATAACAAAAAGACCTCTAGCGTGCCCTACATAGTTTGCACCTATATCAGCGATGCCTAGGCTAGCTCATTTATGGCCCACTGACAACCCTAATCATTATATTCTTAGCACACGTGGCCTATAATAATAATGTTTGTGTACATATAATGCCATATATGCAAGTAATGCCAATCAGGCCAAATGTTGTCTGAACACGTATTTGTACATTCAGCATTACTTCTAGCTTTTTTACGTGTGTGAGCATCCCACACGTATAAGAGCTGGGGGCAGTTGGAGAAGGGTCTCAAACACATGGCAAGCACCCAATTCGAACACGTGGCGTGCACCCAACTCAGACACTTAGTGTGCATCTGAAAAGGAGACAAGTTGGTGGTTGGGGGGCTGGTTACCTTTCGTGTCGCATTAATAAAAGAAGGTAAAAGGTGTGCTTGCACACACTATCGATTACGACTCCAGCTGACTCCGTCCTAATTATATAGCATAATTTTAACCATAATTGCACTGCTGCTTATGATGTCCGAATAAGGGCGACACGTGCCAAAGAACTATAAATACATAAGGGGCGAAGAAGAAACGTAGTACCATCCACCATACAAAAACTCTACTAAATTTACTCTTGAAAATTTCTTTCTTCTATACACATTCTGACTTAACTATTGGAAAGGTGTTAGGCCGAATACTACCCAGTTAGCAGTTCTGTTTCAGGGTTTAAGTAACAAGTTGAGAAGCCCAAAAAACCAGCACCATTAGACCCTCGTTTGACCACATCAGCAACACCTTTCTACTTGGTCGAACACGTCAGCAAAGGATTTCACTAGATTTTTAGACAGTCCAGCTATTATGGCAAGGACAATGGAATAGCCATAATAGAGCAAGTGCACAAAGCTACAAAGTCATGCATCTATCAGGCCATCCCTATAAGAAAATGAAACAAAGCTTATCATAATAACTCCCAGGGAGTCAAACTGAGCGGCTTTCCAAAGTTCCTTTCGGCCAGAGTAATCTACTTAAAAATGAATAAAACCATCATGGATTGAAATCTATTCAGTAAGAAAGACAACTCAAATAAGGGAACGATGATATCCAGAGAATGCAAATCACTCTTATAAATTCCCTCATCAACTTTAAGGAACCAGAATCTTGAAATGGGGTAATGGCTCAACCTATACTAGACTGATCAAAGAGCATACTTTGGTATTCTTTTGCGGTAGTTGATAACTCATAATATTCAAACTAGAGTAATGGTAGCTCAATTCACTAGAATTATGACATATCAGTAATAAATCCAGGGGTAGAAGTGATGAAGATCACCATATCTACCCTAAAAGGATGTTTGGTCATCTAAAAAAAGGTCGTCGTGCCAATAAGCAAACTGAACTAATCAAGCCCACTGAAGATCTATCATGATCTGTAAATAACAAGAATGGAATTGTTAGTACATAATAACAATAACTAGAGCTGTCAATGGTTCGAATGTGGCCTAAACCTCATCTAAACCTGATCTAATAATGATGGACTGGACCTGATTTGAAACCTCAACAGATCTAAATCTGTTAGACCCGACTATAATTGGATTCAGATCAATCAGACCTGATAGATCTAATAAAAATTCATGGACCTGAATTACTTTTAGTTTTTTTCATCCAGATTGCTAATATTTTATAGTTTGGAAGTTAAAAAACAAAATTATTTAGATTGAGTATCCATTTAATAATTAATCAGGTCTAGACCTTAAGAATTAAGTATGAGATTATCAGTTTTGGAAATGGTCTGGATATCTTCCTTATTAGATTAGGTTTGGATTCGTCGGATCCAATCTAAACTCGAACCGTTGATAGCCCTAAGAATAACAAACATGCAGGACATCATCAATGCACACTAATGTAAAGCACATATATTGAAGAACAAATGCTTTTATATAATACACAATATAAGTGTCATGACCAGCTTAGTGCACCGAGTAAGTGCAGGTTATGGGCCCTAATTGTAAGTAAGGCATCTATGATCGCCTAAATGTGTGAAATGGAAGAAAAAAATATTTTTGATTTTAAAAAGGGCCATGTCACAGAGATATAGAGTCTCCATTTGACATTTTCAAAATGGGCTGTCAAGAGACCCGCTTTTTTAATTGATTTAAAATGTTTTGATTTTAATGCTTTGAAAATATGATAAAGGCCATGTTTTAATGATTCCTGACTTATTTGTGCAATTAGAGAGATGGGCCTCGGGTTCAACTGCGCACGAGATCCTTCACACCTAGATACCTAGGGATGTTAAGAGTCTCTTTCTATTCTTCTTATGTCTTAATTCAGTTTTTATAATAATCAATGTATTACAACACCAAATGTATAAAAATGTATCTAAATGAAATATGAGTTGGCCAAGCATTGTAAGGCTGCCTACATATCTCGTAGAAAATCAGGTAAGTCGTAGTTTGTATGTGTAAGTCTAGTGTAATGCTTCCTAATTGTTCTATATGCCAGGTTAGAATCTTATATGCAATATTAATGACTAATCTTCATGAGTTTCACTTAGATTCTCTGTAAAGGTGAGCTTTACTGCGGGCAAGTGATATATAACTCTACTTGGAAAAGTAATGGTTAATGGAGACTATATTGGGGATAAAATGAATGAATGGTATGATGAGGAATATACTGTGTATAGTGATTGGATGTAAGATGTACCTAGGCTATCTACGTACCCTATGAAAGGATCAAATCGACCTACTTCAAACCTAAAGTGGTCTGAATTGTATCTATATATGACTGTAAATAATGTTAAATATATAGGATGTATACAGCTAGAACATTGTGATTAGAAAACTAGAAGCCTTGGTAGTCGTCATCACCTAAATTGATGCTGTAGATGGCACCTTGATTAGCCTCAAGCGTGAATAGCCTTATCATCGGCCCTAATGAGCTATCTAAGTATTGATGTATAGATGATTATGTGAAGGTGTATATATGTCATCAAAATGCCTTAGATGGCACTTTGATGGCCTTATCCTCATCATCATCGGCTATATTGGGATATATAGACAAGTGAGTAGGTGATAATGACGCTATGGAGAATCAAGTGTTAAATGAAAATGTGTTTGATAGACTCACTGGCACTTGGGTATGAATTCCATGGTTTTTGGCACTTGGCCACTTACATCGCTTAAGGAAATGTGGAGGCTTTTAAAATGGCCATTGGGCACTTATATCTCTTAAAATATGTTGATTAGCCTAGTGGCTTTCACATCGATGACAATTATAGGTAGACTGCCTACCCATTGGACACCTATAATATCTCAGATATGGGTAGACATAGTGGCACTTACGTTTGTGAAGATTGGTCAAGTGACGCTTACGTCTGTGAGCACTGGCGTAGTGGCACTTACGTCTTTGAGGCCTGGTTTAATGACACTTTACACCTGTGAAAGACTGGTCTAGTAACACTTACATCTATAAGGACTATCCTAGTGGCACTTACGTCTGTGAGGGCTAACCTAGTGACACTTATGCTTAAACTGGTCTAGTGACGCTTATGTCCATCTAAGTATAGGTTAGCCTAGTAGCACTTATGCCTGTGGGGACTGGTCTAGTAACACTTACCTCTATGACGATCCTAGATCTGTGAGTAAGAGTGTTAATGCCTCGCATTATGACTAGTCTGATGAATCAGTGCCTTGCACTTTGTATATCTGATAAGATAGGTTCTTGCATTTAACTTTAGGGAGCCTAGCTTTGAATGATATGAGGAAGCATAACTCTAAATGATGTAAAGGAGCCTAGCTTCTGTAAGATAGGTATAGTCCATGCTATGTGGGCCCATTAGTCTGGCGATATGTTTTTGATGCTGTTATATGTTTGGATGCATCATGATTATGATGAATGTGATGACAATTTATTTTCTAGTGTTCAGTCTTATCATGGATGACAGCTATAATATGTATGTCAAATATATCTATAAGAAGTCATGACCTAGAAATTACTAACTTAACCAATCCTAAGTCATTCACAGTCATCGATAATAGATATATAGACCAAAATACATGCTTTATATTATTGGCATTTTTATTTCATTTTAATGAGAATTATTTTTTGAGCAATGAATGCCATTTATTATATTTGTGCATGTGTCTAGTATTCACAAAGAGTAATTGATCTAGTGTGTAGAACATGGCTTTCACATAGAAGACTAGATCATCAGTTCTTTTAGAATACAAGTTCATTGTTCACAGTTTTAGATGGAACGGGATACACCATTAGTAGAACTGTAGCACATATTTTTAGTAGGTCTATCTTGACTATGGGGAATGGTTTAATTCCAATTATTTATGCTAGTACACTTTGTGTCTATTGAGCTGGACTCAATTGAGATAACCATTTTATACTGACTTTATAAAAAATTTATATCTCATACTTATTATGATTACTTATACACTCTTAATCTAGATTCTATTTTTAGACAAGTGTATATGGTGGTTGTTGTTTTGATTACACAAAGAGTGAGATTCTATATACGAGTTAATAATCTCAGTGGGTTAGGTAATGACATTATATATATGGTGACTATTAATAGTTGAAGGAATTCACATCCTAATCAATTGGATTGATGATGTCCCCTTGAGGAAGCTTATAAGTTTTGACTGTATCAAATCTTACAAGTAGATTTTGAATCTGATACGTCAAATAAGTTAAGTGGAAAAGTCTCAAGGAAAATAAGAAGCTAATTAAATTAAATTGTCAGTAATTAAATTTAATTAGTAGATATCTGTAATCTTAACGTGGGGAGAAAATAAGTATTTAATATTAATGCTCAAAAATATAATTTCAAGTCTGATTAAGAGTGCAATTATAATTCTTTAGTAGAATGAATTATAATTTACGTAATTAAATCTTAATCCTGCTAGGATTAGGAGATTTAATTATGTAGGAAGCCTTTTTTCATATCTGCCCATTGGTCCCTACTGTAGCCGTATAAATACTCTCTTTGTTGGCAATTAGGAAAAAATTTTTTCTAAGAAGAAAAGAACCTTAGAGGCTACTAGAGATCCCACAATTTAGTGAGAGAAGATAGTATTTTCTAGATATATTGCAGAAGGCTTGGAGGTTGAGATCGAGCAGTTAAATCAAAGTCTTTAGAAAATTTAGAATACTATTCTGTCAAGATCAAACCAGAGAGATCTTGAATGTATGATCTTATTCTCATAGATTAGATTGGTAACTTTTTTTTTTTTTTTTGTATCATTGATATTCACTACATTCATGATCTTGAGATTTTCCACGTTCCCCAACAATCGGAGCATGACTCGCTTAGGTGTATAACTCTGGAGTGGTAAGCATTTGACTTCTAAGGATATGTTCATCCCACGGGGTGTGCGATAGCATGTATTAGTGTATTCCTAGCATGTCAAGTCATGTTTATGTATATCAAGACGTGGTGTAATGACCCGTGTTTTCATAAACATTATTTTATTCATGATGCAATAAGTTATGGTTTAATATACTATTTGATGTGATTAATTTGATGATATATATTAACTCAGTTGCTCGATTCCTAGGTTAGGTTTGATTTTATCAGGAGTTTAAGTTTGGTTTAGAATTTTGGATTTTTTGAGCACACCAAAGCAATTCCCCTGTGCACATGCCTTGCTCGTGAACATGACCATTCTGATATGTGTCAGTGTAAGTTACATTTTCTTTTTTTACTTTTCGACCAACGTCTTTCTTTTTATTTAGCAAGTCACCCTATTGTCGAGCCTACACCATAGCCTTACCAGCCGAGTCACATCCCTTTCACTTGCATCTCCTTTCTTTAATATGAAGGATTCCACACTTTATATATATGTATATAGGTGTACTCGGGTATCGGATAAAAAAAATAAAGTGTGTTATTCACACTTTTTATCCTGAAATGTTTGTCATAATTAAATTATTTTGTTTATCCTGTCAATGTTAAATAGAATATACTATGGCTGATGTTTAAAAAAAGAAAAAAAATAAAAGAACTACATTAGATGTTTCTTTTGCCTTTTAAACTACATAAAAAATGTCAAACATTGTTGGGGTCTTCAAATGTTGAAAAAACGTATGTCTTCTCATATTATGGTTCAACTCAATTTTTGAAATTGAAACCAATGGTTAGTTTGATAAAACAATAAAATAAAGCAAAAAGATTATGAATTACTCTTTTTTGCTTATTGTTCTTTTGTTTAAAATTTAAAGATTTCGAAGGTATAAATGTATTAATTTATATATATATTTGTAGAAGCATATATTTTGTGTGTGTGTGTTCATGTGTGTATAGAAATAGATGTATTAATTTTAAGTTTTATCAGTACTCCTAATATTTATACACACACACACATAATAGTATAGTTAGATATATAATTAAGGGTTTGTGTCTTTTTTTCCCGCAGTAGATTAGTTCCATATTATCTTGAGTTTAAGACAATTAGATTAGAAGGTATTAACGGTGGTGTGTGTTGTGAAATTAGAGTTTGGTAAGGTACTTTTTTAACTTGTAATGAAATTTATTTGGTACGTTACCACATAGAGGAGAACAAAAGGAGACTACACTATGGGGACGTTTGGCAACGAAATTTTTAGCCAAAAAAATTACCAATTTTTTATTTTTAAGCCTTTAACAAATCACTAATTTTTACTACTTTTCTATTCTGTTACACTAACTTCTCAACGCAAGAATAACTAAAAGTGGCTAAAAATTATCAAAAATTACTAAAAATTACCAAAAGTTACAAAAAATTTTATTAAACACCTAAAAGTTGTTAAAAATTACTAAAAATTATTACTTATTTCACCAAACACACCAAAAATTATTACTAACTTTTGATAAAAATTTATTAAAAATTGTACCTCCAAACGCTCATATATATTTTTGTAGTCCAAAACATTGAGTGTGTTTGGAGTTGTATAAAAGTGTATAAAATAAAATAATATAAAATTGTAAAAGTAAATATCTCGTAATTCGTGTAGTGATTAAAGAATTTAAATTTTACTATCTCATAATTTGTGTTTGTAGAGATTTATAAGATTTTATTTTATTTTGTTTAACTCTAAACGGAGCCAATTATAGGAGCAAATGTTGATACCCAAATCTAGGATTGCAATTATGTGTAGTTGAAATTTTATGTTGTTGGTTGTTATAAGCCACAAAATTAGTTTAATCCTTTCTTTAGAACGAACTTCATTAATAAACTATACATACTTGTAATGTGAACTTATTATGGTGCTTGCACGATTCATTGCTTAACTACCTAGGCGTAGAGTTGATGAGACACAATAAATTAAGATAGAGATTCGGACCTAAGTTGATGTTATTGGTGACACAGATGTATAGGCAAATGATTCAGAATTAGAACAAAATATGAGAGGTGGACATGGGTTCGGGGGCACGACGGTTTGCTCCTTTTGGGTAATTTCTCTCTTCTTCCTCGTGGATGCCTTGCCTATGGAGTGTCATTTTCGTATCATCAATTAGTCGGCCTCCCAACAATTGGGAGGGTACATTTACAGTAGTAAACAAATCCATTTTTCGATACCTAATGTTAACACAATAAATTAAAGTACTCATATAAAAAGGTTCAAAAAAATCTAATAAATTAATTATAGCGTAATGTTATTTCCATGTTTAGTTTATTAGATGTTTAGTTCATTAGATTTTTAATAGAAAAAAATAATGATAATTTATTATGTATAATTACTCATTTATATATAACATAAATTTAAAATATTAATGCGAAATATAACAATTTAAAATATTAATATGAAAATATTCACAAAAAATTTAATAAATTAATTATAATATAATTTGTATATGAAAAAGATAAATCATATCATAATACAAATATTATTTTTATTAATAATAAGGGTATAAAGAAAATTTCATAACATTGAATTAGTTAAAAGTTGACTTTTGGATGAAAAAATTAATAAAAGGGATTTGAGTGAATATAATATAAATCTCAAGAGGTTTAGGTGTACATTTATGGAACTATAAAGTCTAAGTATATAAAACTGAAATTATAAAGGGTGTAAGTGAAATAAATCCTATGATAAACACATGATATTTATCATCACATTTTTTTAATGATAATTGAGAGAAAAGACGAAGTGGAACTAAATTAAATATAAAAAGGTAAAATAAGACGATCTAAAGTATAGCTTTGAAATAAAATAGGTGTAAAGTGCACGAACACTAAATGTAATTATTTTTTTATAATTTTAAATTAATTGACACAAAATTTTATCAGCATGGTTATAGTGGTTAATTTATCTAGATACATTTTATAATAAAAATGGTATTATTTTTGACATAAAAAAAAAAAATTGAACTCTTAATATTAAGGAAGGCACCCTTAACCCTTAGAGGTAGTTAAACTAGTAAAATCTTGTATTTGTTTTTCAATAATCACTAGTTTAAGTCTTCTTAGTACTATTAGAAGGCTTATTTAACCGTTTATTACAAGATACCCAAATCTTAATTAAGGTGTGTGTAAGCTAGTTTGAGTACTTTGAGTCATTCAAAAAAATTAAAATTATAAAAAAAGATCGCCATTTTTTTTAGGGGTGTGGTGGGTTGTTGGGGGGTTTGGACGGGTTGCTTATCCTGGACATTGAGATACCCTACCACTTGAGCTTGCCTGATTTGCTTTTTTGTCTCTCATTTTCATTTCCACTTAAGTCTGGGGTCTTGAGTTTAATATAATTTTTCCCTACTTTTACTTAGGAGTACACAAAAAATTGAACTACTCAAAAACCGAATCAATTTGATCATTTTGGTTCCAATTGGTTCGGTTCTATACTATTTACTGTTCGATTTTAGGTCAAAAAAATTTGCAAAATAATATTTTTAATTTAATTTTCGGGTTAATAGGTACTCAATCCGAACTAACTCAAACAAAAAATAACTCAATTCGAATTAATCCGAACTAACTCAAAAAATATAATATATAAATATTATATAATATTTATATAATATTATAAATGCAAATAATATTGTAATATATTAATATTTATATAATCCTAAAGTTTGGATTGAATAAGCCTAAATCGAAAATGGACTTGATCCAATCCAAAATGGCCTAAATCGAAAATTGAACTGAACCAACCTAATATTTTTTGGTTCAGATTAGTTCGGTTCTAATTTAAAATCGATTCAGTTTCGGGTCCAAATTTTAAGAATTGAAAAAAAATCGATTCAATTTTGAATTAATTATAAACTCGAATCAAACTAACCCATACACATTCCTAGTTTTACTTTTTCATATATGTAAACATTAACGCAGAACAAGCAATGATTTGTATGGTTAAGTCCCCGGACACAGCCACGTTGGTTAGTGGGTGTGCTCCCCACGTAAATGGGGCGGTTCGGAGTCCCGCAACTCAATTGAAGGATGGTTGAGAGAGCCGACTATCTGTCCTCTGATTCACCCATCGGCAAAGCCCAACGGGGTCACGGGTCACCAAAAAAAATGATTTGTATGGTTGAAGTTATATCAAAATTATTGAACAATTGAATACTTGTGCTTTTAGACTATAGTGTGTATATATATATATTTTGAAACTGTACATATATGTATATTAAATTATTATGAAAGTGACATGTAACGAAATTTGACGGGAGAAAATTAAACAAAAATGATAAAAGTTAGAGATTTTTGAAGATTTATGGGACTCCAAACACCTCTTAAAATTCACTAAAGAGAAAAATTTATCTAAATATGTATTTTATTGAAATTATGATGATTATACTAAAATTTCTAAGATGTTAATTTATAATCTAGAAACGATAATAAATCTAAAAGTAATAAAAATTCGTAAATATAGAATGGTTTCAAAGTCATGTAGAGAAATGAAATAAATGACAGTACAAAATTAATGGTGATCAATTTTGACTTCTTTATTATTAATAATTGCTAAATATCATAAAATTAAAAACAACATTTTAGGAAATGATTTCTTTAAAAAAAATTAAAAAATTCATACATTATGCATCCAAATGAACATTTGTAGCAAGATTATCAAAACGCCATTGGGAATCTAAATTGGATCTACTTGGTCTATGTAATCTTGGTCACCCGTTCTGTATAAAATAATAAAAACAAATTTTCATCAATATATAAAGATTGAAATTTAATTGGCATATAAGAAAATAAAACTAAAACAATCCCAATTTTAAATTCAAAAATATGTTCTCCAGTGTAATAATTCTTTTGTTTTTTTCCAAGTAGCCACAGAACTTTAACAAGTTTCTAAGTTTATTGTTTGCTTTTTAGGAAATTACCAACGAGGGAGAGAAGGGATTCAAATTCGAGATTTATGAAATTTAAGGGACGCCATCAAACATGGCAACTTGATTGGGCTCCAAACTTCGTATCTTCCAAGAGTCCGATCCAATTTTGAAAAACTATCTAAAACACCGGTATGATACCTGTCAAAGAGTCTCTAATATTTAAGTCAGTAAGAGAGTTGAAAAAGTATTTTATTAGCGTTTTTGTAAGATTAGAGTGTGCGTACCGTATACTTGAGAGGTTGGTGTATATATAGAGGTACGAGACCTGCATGATAATGATGCATATGAGTCTCACACAATTATATTTTTCCTTCAATCAGATTATGTCACGTGTATTGTAGATCCCAAGATTAATTTCCTTAATTAGTTATTGAAACCGTTAAGTAATAAGTAGCACTTTCATATGCGAGAATCACGATATATGTCAGAATACGACTACACATATGATTGTAACGTAATCAAATTTGTCTTTATTGCAATAGTCGCTCGGCCCAATCAAGGTTAGTAACTTTCAGTCGATTTGGGTCCCCAACTAGGTTGCTCGAGTAAGCCTGTTCAGTCGGGTGTCCCCTATCAGATGTCCTTGACTCACTCGGTCACCGAAGTGAGCTGAAACGAATCTAACAATTGCCTCATCACTTAGGGTGCGTTTGCCACATCAAATTTTGGTGAAAATTTCTGAAAATCTCTATACATTTTTACACATTCCCGCCTTCTCAAAATTCAAAAAAAGTTCAATACCTTTCAAAAAAAGTCGATAACTAATTTCGATTAATTAAATAGTAAAATTTTTTTCACCATTCTCACCATAGACTCTCAAACTACCGACTAACACCTACTTTGACTATTTTTTGTAGAGTCGTAGACAGTTCCAACGGATTGTAGAAATCGTTCCAACAGATTCGCGTGACCAACTTCCATCCAAACGGTTTCTACAATCCATTTGGACATCCGTTTGGACGGATTATAGTGCAAAGAAGTCATGACTGTCAAAAATTTTGAATCCGTCCAAACGAAAATCCAATCCGTCAGAATGGAAATTTTACTATTCATCTCCAAAAAATACGGTTTGAGATGTGTGTACCAAATACAAAAAATTTTTTCAAATTATATTTTATTTTATTTTATCTCACTTTTTATTACTCCAAACTAATCCTTATTCTGCTTTTGATCTAATCCTTATTCTGCTTTTGATCGGGTCACCCCATCAGAGTTTATTGTTGCGAAAGGAAACGATGAAATGAAAGTAGTTTGATTGTTCAAAAAAAAAAAAAATGAAATGAGAGTAGTTTAAGGGTATTAAATAACAAATGATTAATTCATCGCGGTTTCATGTAGAAGCGGCTTGACCATTTGCCTTTCTCCTCCTGTTTATTAGTTTTCTTTAAAAAAAAAATCAATTATTCCTTAAATTTTTTTTTCTCTTTTTTATTATTATATTCTATATTTTCAAATCTTTTTTTCCCTCTTACATGCATACTCTTTCAAGACAATAATTTTAATATTTTAAAAAATTAAATTTATATTCATTTAAACTTTATTCGAATCGAAAATTTGTTAAGAAAAAAAAGAAATGGATAGAAATAAATTCATTCGTTGTTTGGATTGTAATAGAAAATAAAATAAAAAGTCCTTGGAGACCAGGTTGTGCATGTTTTTTTTTATTTTTATTTTTATTTTTATTTTTTTGTCTGAGAGTTTCAACTTTGTTTTGAGAAAATTAAATGATTTTATTAATTATTTTTTATTAATTTTTATTTTATTTCACATTTATCCTTTTTTTTTTCTTTCTCACTCGTGTCTACGTGTCTTTTTCTTTCTTTAGACAATAAGTTAAATATTTCAAAAACCTAAATATAGTCTTTTATGAAAGTTAAATACTTAAACTTATATTTACAAAAACTATACTTGGGTTAAAAATTCATTAAAAAAAAGAGATAGGAATTTAAAATTTCTTCTATTATTTGAGTTATGATAAAGAATGAAAGGGAAAATAAATATAATTTAGAAAATTAAATTAACTAAATTAAAAAAACTAATATATTAATGAATTTCTTTTTATTATATTCTTTTAACCTATCCAAATGATAATCAAAATTTCAAAAGTTTAAAATATTTTTTAGGGTAAAGTACAAAAAATACCCCTACAGTTTATTCTTAGTATTACTTTGGTCCCACACGTTTCAATTGCAATAGTCAAATCTCTACATTTTCGGTCAAGTATCAATTTGGTCATTCTGTTAGTTAACCGTTAAAAATAACAATTAGATTGAGGATAAAATGGTAATTTCATTTATTGTTTACTCTCAGTGTCATTTTCAATCTAATGGTTGTTTTTAACTGCCAACTAACGGAATGACCGAATTGATGCTTGACCGAAAGTGTAGGGATTTGATTGTTGCAATTGAAATGTGTGGGACCAAAGTGATACTGAGGGTAAACTGTAAGGATATTTTTTGTACTTTACCCTATTTTTTATATAAAAAGAGAATTGATGTGTGTTTTCTTCGAGGGGTATGTGTCAGTCTGTCTTCACGGGCTATCGGACTCTCCTTTTTTTTTTTTTTTTGGGGAAATTAAATGCTTTTTATTAATTATTTTTGTCTCTCTTATTATTATTTAATTACATATTTATTTATTTTTCTTCTTTTCTCTTTCAATGTTTGGAAAGTGTAAATTTTCTATAAACTCACTTGCACTGTGTTTAAATTAAAAATTTATCAAAAAAATAAAAAATTGAAAAGAACTCCGTTTTTATTATTTTATTATATGTTTATCAAATTTTTTCTCAATCTCACTTGTATTTTTCTACCTCTCGGCATAAAACTCCGATATTTTGAAAGTTCAAAATTTTTTTTTAATGAAAGTTAAATGTCTAAACTTATATTTACTTAAATTTTATTTGGATCAGTAATTTATCAAGAAAAAGTAAAATGGATAGGGATTTAAATTTTTTTCTCTTATTCGAATTATGATAAAAAAATTATAAAATTTTAAAAATTAAAATTAATTAAATTAAAAAATTAGTATATTAATTTATAACTTTTATTTTATTATATTTTTTAATTCATTCGATAAACACATATATTTAAAATTGAGTTTATTTTACTTACACCCTCTTGTTTCGGTTCTGTACATTTAGATACCACAGTTTTCATAAATGTGCACCTAGATTCTTAAAATTTGTATTACATTTATTTAAACTCGTTCTTTTAAATTTTTCCATCCAAAAAGTAATTTTTGACCAATTCAATACTATAAAATTACCTTTATACCCTTAGTATTAATAAAAAGATATTTATGATATCATATTGCATATATTTTTTTATATAAAAAATATATTATAATTAATTTATTAAAAAATTTTTGTGAACCTTTTTAATATTAGTACTGTAAATTATTATGTTTCGCATTAATATTTTAAATAAATTATTATTTTTTTCAATTAAAAATCTAATAAATTAAAATGAAGATAAAAATTATATTAGATTAACCTATTAATTTTTTTATGAACCTTTTATCTATATTAGTATTTTAAATTTATGTTATATATAAAGTAGTAATTATACCCATATAGATAAATAATCATTAATTTTTTCTATTAGTAATCTAATAAACTAAACATGAAAAAGAAAAGAAAAAATTAGGTGGCATTTGGTTTACTTTTGTATTTTGTATTTTCTGTATTTGTTTTATGTGTTAAAAATCTTAAAACTAAGAAATAAAAAATGCTTTATTCTCCTTATTTTGAGATTCTCCTTATTTTTTATTAAAAACTCTCAAAATGACTTTTTATTTTTTTTGTTTCATGTGTAAACTCATTTTCAGTTTTCGAAAACAAATTTTGAAAACATAAGTAATCAAATGAATTTTGAGCTACTTTTTTTTTTTATTTTCAAAAGCACAAAATGAAAAATGAGCTCAAAACAGAAAATAAAAAATAAAAACAGAAAATAAAAAATAGAAAATAAACCAAATAACCCTTTAGTTTTTCCTTTTCTTCCACTTCCTTTTTATTAACAATAAAATGAGAACTGTGCTCTCAATTTTCTTTTTTATACGTATGTTATACTAATAATAAGTGTATAAAAGTAATTTTATAGTATTTAATTTGTCAAAATTACTTTTTTTGATAATTTGTCAAAAATTACTTTTTAAATGAAAAATTTAGCAGAGGAGACTAATTGCACATTTGTGAAACCTCAAGGGACCTATTTGGCCGATCAAAAAATATCAAAAGTCATCAAACTTTAACTACTTTTTGTACTTTTTTTTAATAAAATTTTAACACATATCACATTTATGTCACATCTTTGTAATTTTACTGTACTTTTTTCTCAACCAAACAACCCCAAGATTTTTAGGTATGCAATTAAGAAATTTGTGGGATTTAAGTGTACAAAAATAAAACTACGTAGGGTGTAAGTGAAATAAACAATTTAAAATTTATATTTACTTTTTTTTTTATTTTTTTCTTACAAAATTCTCAATCCAAAAATACGACTAAGCACGTGCCTTATTAAAAGACAGGGATGTTAACGCAAGTTATAATTGGCACGATAATAATACCCCTTATATACCAACAAAGGCACATAGAAAAAATAACATTGTCCAACCACTTATGGGCACATTAAATGCAATATTTAAAACCGGCTAAATTGTTGCATCCGAGTTTTATTTTATTTTATTTTTTTCTTTTTCTTTAACTCTTGTCAAGGCAATGTATGTGACTGAGCTTTAAAATTGAAATACAATTTTAAAAATTAAAATTATTTTTTTAACTTTTAAATTTTTATGAAAGTTTATCTGATAATAAGATTAAAAATATTTTTATTTATTTGATGAACTTTCATAAGAATTCAAACGCTGAAAATGTAATTTTAACTTTCAAAGTTGAATTTCAATTTAAGAATCCTCTCATCTAACTCATTAACTAGTTATCACAAATTGTCATAATAATAAATTTTTAATGTATAATTTGTACCACAAATTTTATTTTTTAATTGTTTATTTTATCTTTTACAAAATTATTTAGTTTAGTATGCACAGGGCTCCATTTAGGGATTAAGTGGCCAATTCTTTTCTCTTTTAAATTTTTTTGTTATATATTTTTTTATTAAAATGTAATTTTTTTATTTGATTGCTTTTGAGCATGTTTGTTAATATTCATAAAACAATATATTGCAAAAAAAATACTTTAAAATAAGAAAATCACGTATTGGCTTTTTTTTTTAAATGTTAATTTCTTTCAACTATACGTGTTTTTTTTTTATTTTTACTTAATTTATTTACAATTTATTTTTTAATGAATGTGTATAACATACTAAAAACTGTCAAATAAAAACAAATTAAATTTTGATAAAAAAAAATATCATATAAAATGAAAAAGCTTAAAAAAAAATTGACTAGCTACTTGAGGGTGTTTGGAAGTTCAAAAAAACTCAACTTTTGAGGTTGATGTGATGTAAAAATGATAGGTGGTAAATTTTAATTGGAGAGATTTGAAAACTTTGAAGTTTTTGGAGTTTTTTTGATTTTTTTTTTTTCTTCCAAACGGGCTCCAAGTATTTTGAAAATTAGTTTTAATTTTTTAAATTAATTATTACATGCATGCATGTGTCTATATGTATACTTGCAATTGGTTTTCCCTAGTAGTTAAAAGAAATTAAAGCTTAATTTGACAAATCAAATAATGGGAGTTTTTTTTTTTCCTGCATATTTGTTTTATGTAGTTTTTTTAAATTAAAATTTGACTTTTTTTTTTGTTGTTAACTTCTAAAATGTTAGACACATCAAAAAAAAAAAAAAACGTAAAGATGAAAAACAAAACTTCAAGGACAAATTAAAATTTGACTTTTTTTTTTTGTTGTTAACTTCTTAAATGTTAGACACATCAAAAAAAAAAACGTAAAGATGAAAAACAAAACTTCAAGGACAAATAAAAAAATTTTAATTGCTCATATGTGAATTTTCCTATTTTTAAAAATTATTGTAATCAATATGAGCCAGGCCATGCAAGATTAAAAAAATGACTTATTTTTATTAATTGTGATGACTCAAAATTTTGAATTTTTGTGATTTTATAATTTTAGATATAAGTGTACTAAAATAAAGGATATATTAAATTATGTTGGGCTAGATTTAACAGTGTTGCTGAGATGAAACATATTAGATGAATTTGATTGGAGGATTTAGGCCCAAATTAAATAACAGATAATAGCAAAATGGACCGAAGTGGGTGGGACCCGGGTCCACGGGGAGGTGCTGTCATCTTCTGAATGTCAATCTGCTGATTTGCGGCAATCTGTACCTTGGGTCTTTTCTATATCAGTTCTCAGGCCTACGTTGGGGAGTTGCTTGATTGAAAAAAAAAAAAAAAAAAGAAAAATTAAAGTACAAATATAAAAATGTGATATAAAAGTAATTTGTATTAAAATTTTATTAAAAAAAATAAAAAAAATAATTAAAATTTAAATATTTTTTAATTGGTCGGACGTGCGAATAGAAATGTAGACTGAGGGGGAAGGGCGGCAACGCTTCCTCTCGAAGCTTCATATTATGTTGTACATATGTATATGTATATATTTAAGTGTGTGTGAGGTTATTGGTTTGGTTAGAGAGGAGAGAGAACTGTGAATCGAAGAAAGACGGCAATTAGTAAGCATATAAAACCTAAACTATTTTTAAATTAAATTTATAGTAATAAAATTAAATTCGCTTTGAGCACAACGATGTGAATATTTTGTGTAAAGATTAACGGTTTGCGTATATGAAGCTTGGGCCCGTTTGGTAGACAAAAAGTGAAGGAAATAGTATAATAAAAGTAAAAATATGTGACATAAAGGTGATAGGTGAAAAATTTTGATTGGAGAAAAAGATAAAAATTAATTAAAATTAATAATTTTTTGTGAGATTTGGTATAACCAAACAGGCCCAAAGTTTTTTGGGTTTCGCCAGCAAAATTATAATTTTTGGTTTCTCATTATTTTCTTCATTGAGGTAGGAAACTTATGCATTTTTAGGTTGCTACTAATGAATTTATTTGAAATAATGTGTCTGTTGTTAGAGAAAACTTGAGTTATACACTATTATATACATATGTATATGTTCGTAGGAAGAAAACGATGGTAGATCCATAACTTGAGTTGTGTTTGATGAAATCTCAAATTGAACATATCATTTACTTTGTATGATTTTTGTGACATTATATGAAACAAGAAGACCCAGAAATTTTACTTTAAATATAGATATTTGAAAATCAAAACAAAAACAAGTGAGATGAAATGAACAGAGTAATAACACCGTCAAAATCCCAGGCGCACAGGCGTAGAGGGGTAGGCGCACGCCCATAAAGGGTTAGGCGCATGCCCATAGGACCAAACTCTAGGCGCCTACCCTTGGTCCACAATTTGCGATTGGCCCATTTTTCAATGCAAAATGCATTAACACCCTCTATGTTAGACATATATGCTCTAGATTTGAATTTTTATAATAACTCTAACTATTTAAACTATTAAATGAGAATTAAATAAATTGAGTAACATGGATTTAACATTTGATGAATAACCGTAAGATAGATAAGATAATTTGTTGTGATTGTATTTTTAAGAACTTGACATAACTTATTATTATTTCTGTCATGTATTAGAGGGTTTGATATAGTGATTAATTATTAATGAATTCATTTGATGCTTATTATGAAATAAACTCAATGGAGAAATAGGAAAAAGATGAAATGGTGATTAGTAATTGTTATTGATGCCTTGTTGAGAAAAGAACTCTGAGATGATGATAAATGAGATAAATGATAAAGCAATGATATTGTGGTTGTGGGGATGACAAATATTAGGAAAATAAGAAGGATACAGAGACTACCATTGGATTGAGAGATCCTAAACCTTTGTAAGAGTTGGTATTCATGTTAGTGAATTAGTAGCTTAGAACATGACGTTTATACTTAGAGCTTATCGTGGCCTATGGTTCGAGAATTACAAATACAATATATTTGGTTCATAGTTTCTATTGGGTGTTATCCCATAAACAACTTTGTTAGTATTCATCCGATGTGTTTGATGAAATGATTGCAATAAGGGTAAAGGAACATAAGAAATTGAATAATTAGATTATGATAATGTGTGATTTATTTGATGACACATATCGTGAATTACTGATTTAGTTATTATTTTGGTATCTGATCATCTAACATTGAATTAATATGACTATATGTTGTTAGTCACCTTTATATATTATATATGTTAATATTATGCATTGTGGGCACAAAGTAATTAGTGTTCACGTTCTTACAGATTATGGTGTAAGTGTTGATCCTGAATATTAGGTGGGGCTTACTGCATTAAATCAGTTACTAGCTTGCTATAAAATTTGAATTATCATTTTAAATCTAATGTTGGGACTATAATAATATTTTATTTAAAAATTTTCAATTTGATTGTAAGGTCATAAGGTCAATAGTTATTGTGTTATTAGAATTGTTGAAACTATTACACCTAGTTTAACCAGAGTTATTCTGTTATTATTTTATGGTTAGTTTGTTAGTATATATTTTGAATGTTTGCTCTAGGGTAGTGATTACTTTGATTAGAGGGTAAATATGTAAATGTTGTATAAGTATGCATGGCATCATTCATTCACTACTTAAGTTATAAAATCCGGAGCGTGTCAAATTCTCTTTTTGACATTTCTAGAAAGAAAATCAAAAATAGAGAAAAAATAAGAAAATATATTCTTATTTTAATCAAATAAGAATGGAAAAAAAACTTTTCTTTTCTTTTATTTTTTATGTTTTTCTTTTCCCACTCCTTTCGCCTCAAACAAAACAAACTCTACAAGGGCTTTATTTGGAGCCCAAATTTTTTCAAAAAAAAAAAAAAATTTTTTTTCAACTTCTTTCACATAAATTTCAGCATGTATCACTTTTACGTCATTTTAACGCTAATCTTTAATTTTATTTTTTAAATTTTTTTCGAAACTCCAGACATTCCCAAATTCTAGTCTAGGTAAAAGGTCACTTTTTTTTGTAGGATTTTTTCGTTGATGTAATTTTTTAGTTATAAGTTAATAGATTTTTATTTTTTTTAAACTTAAGTAGATTTTATACATGCTAGTCACATATTATTTAAAAAAATTACATAAAAATATTTTAAAATAGAGAAAACTACACATTTGTAAAAAATAAAAAATTAATGTTTTTAGCCACTAATAATATTTTCTTTTTGTAGCCATTTTTCTGTAATTTTTAAAATATATCTAAAAACTATTAAAATAAAAAAATTAAATAAGATGACAAAAATACTAGAGAAAAACTATATTTTTTTTATATTTTTTCTTCCCAAAATTGGCTGAGGGATAATTCAAACCAGCTGTAATCAACCTAAATCAATAAATTTTGCCAGCCAGGAAGTCTCACATTTAAAGCAGCTGTGGAAATCGGTTGCGATTATCTTTTTGCATATTTCTCTTCTTCAATTTATTGCACCACCTCCCCTCGCTCAACCAACGCTCCAAAACACACACACACACACACACTTTCTCTCTCTCTCTCTCTCTTTCTCTCTCTCTCGTGCCTCAGAAAATTCGCAGAGGACAGAGAGAGGGCTGAGCCGAGCACTTTCAGGCGATCCATCTGGTTTGATTAGTTTGAGGTGAAAATGTGGGCGTACACAGTGAAAGTGGAAGAGTCAAGGCCGGCGACGGAAGAGAAGCCGTCGGCGGCGGGGCCTGTGTATCGGTCTATTTATGCCAAAGATGGTCTCTTCGAGCTGCCCTCCGAAATGCACTCCCCTTGGGAGTTCTTCAGGTATATATATATATATATATATATGCATGTATGTATATATAACACCCACTGAAGTGGGAAGACACGGTTCAGACACTTGCGTTGGGTTGTTCATTTTTTTAAGTGGTTTGAAATTCAGACCATACACATGCAATGTTTCCTTCCCTTTAGTGGTTGTGATTTGATGCTACACTTCTCTGAAATTCTGATAAAATGCATTAACCTTTTTTTAGTTTTTATGAATTTCAAAAAAAAAAAAAGTTTCAAAATAACAAAATGTTTAGTTTTATGAATTTAAAAAACAAGTTTGAAAAAATAAAAAAATTATTTGAAAAAATAAAAAATATTTTTAATTTTACGAGTTAAAAAATTAAAATTAAAAAATAAACAAGTAACGTGGTGCTCCACACCGAGCTAATAGGCCATTTGTTTTAGTATTATTTTTTTAAATATTTATCATTACTATTAAGGTGTTTCGAGTGATAAAAAAATGAAATAAAATGTGAGTTAATAATTTGTATAGTAAAATAAAAAATAAATAATTTTAAAAATTTTTTAATATTTTTCATTAATTTTAAAAAATTTTTGTCATTCCAATTGTATTCCAATTGTAACCTAATAAGTCCAAAACTTTTGTTTTGATCAGACGAGACTCGAACCCATCGCGGGAATTAACAATGGCTTTGTTTGGAGTTTATAAAAAAAATATAAAATTTTACAAAATTCTATAAATAGGAATTACGAGACTATAAAATTAAAATTTTTTACTCGGTACACATGAAATACGAGACATTAAGGTAGTATTTGATTTATTTTTTTATTTTCTATTTTCTTTTTTCATTTTATGTTTTAAAAATCTCAAAATAAAAAAAAAACGTTATATTTTCATTATTTTTAAATTTTTTTTATTTTGGATTAAAAACGTTTAAAATGACTTTTTGTCATTTTTCATTTTATGTGCAAGCTCATTTTTTGTTTTCTAAAATAAATTTTTAAAACACAAGTAATCAAATGTATTTTTAACTTTTTCTTTGTTTTTAAAAGCGTAAAATAGAAAATAAGTTTAAAACAAAAAATAGAAAATAAAAATAAAAAATAAAAAATAGAAAAACAAACAAATGATCTCTAATTTTTACAATTTTATACACTTTTATACAATTTTAAACACACTGTTTAATAACAGGGCTATCTGATCTTCATTTGCTTTATTATTCGTTTTACTTTTACCAAGGTGTAGTCACCTGTTACTTAATCTCATAAAAAAAAAAAAGAAAAAAAGATTTTAACTGGGGAAGAGTTATACTTTCAATCTTTTTTGAATAACTATATTTTATAGTCTTAAAATTTGTCCCATAAAAGCATCATTTCTTAAAAATTTTTAATTTGAAAAGTAAAACATAATTTTCTTATGATTTAAATTAAAAAATTGATAAAGTATATTAAATTTATGACTTACGATATCATTAAAAACTCATATATAATTATTTAAAAAAAGAAAAAAATCTCCTTGTCAAAAATTTAAATAAATAAATTTTGTATTACCTCTATTTAAAAATGAAAAAATATTTTATTATAAGGCACAAGTAAGTAAAATTATATTTTATTTTATTTTATCTATCAATTTGTACAAGAAATTCCAACCAAAATCTTGATTTGTGATTCGAAGAAACTCAATCAACAAATTTGATATGAACAAAAATGCGAAGTTGACTGAATTTGTTAAAGATCAGTAATTTTACTTGAGTTTTTGAAAGATATCCTCGCTTGTTTGATTCTCTCTGTGATTCACTCCGATTATACGGCAAAGAAGTTCCGGTGGTTTCATCCAAACTCAGTTCAAAACTCCTCATGGTTTCGTCTTTGATGAATCTGCATTTTTGGTGGGCAGTGATTCTGTCAAGAGATACCCAAAAAACCGTATGTTGGGACGTCGTCAAATCACCGACTCCAAGGTACAATCTCTATCACAGGGAAAATTTCATCGTTCGTTGCTTAGTTAAATTTCGAAGAAACCCATTAAGGCATCAAGAATTTTAAGTTCCAAGCATAATTTTCCAAGCATGAATCTGGGCAGGCGGCGGGTCCCTATGTGTGGCTGACATATGAGGAGGTTTATGACGCTGTCCTTCGAATCGGTTCTTCCATCCGGAGCCGTGGTGTTAATCCTGTGAGTAGAAATTGCACTTTTTATTTTATTTTATTTTTATTTTCTAACTCATTTGACACTAACTTGTAAAATTTCTGGGTATCTGCTTCAAGGGAGACCGGTGTGGCATATATGGATCCAATTGCCCAGAATGGATAATTTCAATGGAGGTATACTTCTGTTATTTTTATTCATATATATGTGCATAGAGGGTGCGCACACAATGTGTGCGAGTATCACTATTTACGCAATCTAATTAATCACCTAGGTAGAAAAAGAAATTGATTATAAAAAAAGTTGGTGTGTGAAATCACTGACGGAAAGAATAATTTATTTTAGTTATTCAAATCAACCATGTAAACAATAGCAATCAAATAATCGTAAAGCAAAATTAAAGAGACAATTTTAATGAGGAAAAAAAATCTCGAGTATTTCACTTTAACAAATTGTCTTGGTTGCAAAGATTCAACCTTTTAATAGTTCTGAATCTAGGAACTTATATTGTTGATCCCTTGCTCGAATCCTCAGTGCATGGAAGATTTGATATCTTTCAACCGATGCATGAGAAAAACATAGCGTTTTTGGTTGAGGGTGAAAGAAAACCTAAATTTCTTAACTTCAATTACTCTTTAAATGTGTTTCTCTCTTCTAGAAACTCTGGAGACGCCCCTTAATATGTATGTCAAAATTTCAGATGAATAGAACTCCTGAATACAATTAAAAAATATCAAATTGTCATTTGCAAGAGTGAGCTTCCTGTGGTAATCAAATGAGATCCCACGGAGCTCTCAGCATTTTCCAACAACTTCTTGCTTACATCCAGAGGTGCTATTAGCATTTTCCCCATAATCCTTCTGCAAACATCCCACAAAGACATAATTTTCCAACTATTCTAAGACTCCGGAAATGATCATTCTAACTCTAAATTTGATGCGTTAGCCTACACTTAGGTCCACATAGAGTAGAACACTCTTTTGACCATGGATTGCCAACCTAACAAAATATAAGCTAGTAACCTCCCCATTTGGCAATTCCATGTCAATAACCAAATAAATTAAGGTTACAACTAAAATCCTCAAAATTAAAAATGGTAATTTATCAAACTCCCCCACGATGTTCCTCCCTCTTGATGTAGCATTCCATCTTTTGCTTGATGTGTGACTTGTGTATCTATTAAATACACAACACTCAAACACAATACCTTGTGAAACACAAAGCAAAATAAATGAGAAATTAAAAATTAAAAATCATCAAAATCATTAATCAATTTCTTCTCCTCAAACTCATACCCCCCCCTTTTTCATGGAATTGACAAAGTCTAAGTGCAAAACCATTCATAATTAGAAATATGAACATGCAATCAATGAGAGGAAAATGGAGCATGAAATAATTAATATGCAAGACAAAAAAATTAAGACTCATGAAACTATAACCAAGTCTAAAGAAAAAATGAAAAATGGACTTATTCACTAAAGCACTGTAGTTTATCTTTGCACGTGTTATGTTCAAAACTATACATTAAGAACATTGAATTGAAAACATTATCACACAATACATGTCATGAACCAATGAATTTCATAAAATTAAGAACTTTCGTGTCATTAAGTTGTTCAATTAGGCATAGAAGTGATCAAATGCTGGTGATGTGTATCCATAAGATCAAGCTAAAATATAAAAGCTTTGTTTTGAGCTCCAAATTTTTTGGAAAAACTCCAAAAAATTTCAAAAGTTTTCAACTTCTTTCCAATCAAATTTCGTCATGTGTTACTTTTCACGCTAACTTTTGATTTTTTTTTTTTTTAACTTTGTCGAAACTCCAAACGCCACCAAAATCCTACTTAAAGTTGCTTAAAAAAATCCTCTTAATGGATCATGAATTGCTATTGGGAGGAAATTAAAAAATCAACACTTTTCGACTATTTCTCTCAATTTGTAGTTTTTAATAATTCTATATTTGATTTTCAATAAAGCACAATACTTCACCTCCAAGCTTGTTTTCATGCATTTTTATAGATACCGCATATTTTCATACATTCTATCAAACTTGACGACTTTCACTCAGTTATGAAAATGTACCGTTTTTTCTATTTCGTCACTCCTCAATGAGTGGTCATTTTAATAAGCGACATGTCAATTAGGTGATTGCACTTTATTCCATTGGCCCTTTTCAAGCAATTCTATTTGAAAGATCTCAAAGAATAACCATAAGTCCAAAAAGAGAATCGAGTTATACACAATTGTGATGTGTGAGGATCCTACATGCTAAACTCTACTTGTGTAAAAACAAAGAAAACAACACATCACAACTATGACAAGGAACAACAAAACATTACTCAAAATTAAATCATATATTCCAAGTCATGAAAAGCATTGTGGTGTACTTTTATTCATGTTCTACCAGTATAGGCAAGATTATAAAATATGCAAAAACTAACGTAGAGTACTGAAGTGTAAGAGTTCAAAAAAATCTTTTTGTTATTTAATAATTAAATATAAATCTAATCATGTAAAACAAATAAAATCTATACCACATGATCACATAGACCTAGGATAGTGATATTACAATGATGCAATTCCTAGTCTTTAAAACAAAACATGCCTTTACTTAACAAGACTTATCCCTTCGATTTTTTTAGGGGTGTGAGAGACATGCAAGTCACTCTTCTTAACCTAGATTGCCCTTGCCTTAGGAAAATAGTTTTGACGGGTCTATGGGTTTAGATCTAGTGGGTCTTGAATAACATTTCTTTTTTCTTCCACCCCCCTTCTTTATTGGCCTATATATGAGCTTTCTAGAATCATGGAAAAAATTATTAGACCTTAGTGGGTTGTATCTATTTGACACTTGAAAATTAGGTTTCAAGAAGTTGCTAGTGTCAGCATAAGAGAGAGACAACCCATACAGCTTGTGGCAATTAGGTCTAATGTGACCTTTAATTTCACAATAATGGCATGTGGGTATGAAATTAAAAAGAGTTGAGAATATGTACCTTGATACTTACCTTTAGGGTTTTGAGAAGCACTTTGAGATGAGCTTTTCTTTGGTATGTGTTTTGGGAGAGCAGGCTTTTGCTTTTTTGGAACAGACTTCTTTTGAGTTTGTTGCATAGGGGGAACCTTTGGAGCTTCCTTTTACCATTGTAGCCAACTCTTCTCATCAGTAGGACTATATTGTACTCCCAAAATCTCATGGAGGTTGTCAAAGGCAACATTCATCTTGTTGTGAAAAACACAATATACCAGGTCTCTCAATAATTGAGATAAAATTTAGATAAAATTTAGGAATTTATTCTCCTTATCTTTTCTTTATTTTCAGTGATTCTTTGTCTATATAAAGGCACCCTTTGTATCTTATAATTATCAATCATTAGCAATATAATTTCTTTCTTCTCTTTGTATTTTCTTTCTATTTTCTGCATTTTTGAATTCTAATATGGTATTAGAGCCATGGTTTATAAACCTGATAGACACTTAAGGTGTCCTACCTTATTGGTTCCTGGCATATAATCTTTGGCGAAACTCTGGCAACCTCTTACAATAGTCCAGCGACAGATTTGAAATACCAAAAAGGTTTCTTCGATCTTGCAACTCTTGCATCAGATCTTTACAGATTTTGCATCCTTTATACAAATTTTAGCACTCATTGTTCTTGTTTTTCAAATTATTTTTCCTTTGCTTCCAATCTCCAATCTTGTTTCCCAACCCATATTCTTTCTTTCCAAGGGTATTTTTGCATCTGTTTAAAAAAAAAAAATTGAGTTTGTTTTTTAAATTTAAAAAAAAAAAAAAAACAGGTTTGATAAAATAAAATAAAATCCTTGTCTCTACTCCTTCTCTTCCCTTTGGTGCTTTCAGATCGAATTTCACTTGTTGCGTCGAATCCCATTTGTTGTTGATGGAGAATTAGTATTTGGCCACTTTTTATTGTTTTTGGTCAAACAAACAATGTTTGACATTGGATAGACCGATGTTGGCTTTCATGATAAGTTATTGTGACTTATCCTTTGTTGGTAAATCAAATGATTTGCATTCATGTTTTGCAGTCGTGCTTCACACTAGTTGTAGAAGCTTTGTTTTGTTGATCTATACTTAAGCTCCTTTGATATCTCTTCAAGAGATTCTATTTGGGGTAATTTGCGGTATTTGAAATTTGGTTTTGAAGCACAGTTGCTGGTTGAAAATTCTTGTTGTTCTAGATGAGCCTTTCTGTTCCAGCCAAGCTCATTTTGTGGGGGAGTATTGGAGGATAAAATATGTTAGAGAATAAAATCGAGATAATATCCCCGCATGACTTGTTACTTGATTTGTGCTTTAATTTAGGAATTTATGTTGCTTATCTTTTCCTTATTCGTGTTGATTTCTTTGCCTATATAAAGGTACCCTTTGTATCTTGTAATCATCAATCTTTCGAATTATAATTTATTTCTACTCTTTATATATTTTCTCTATTTTCTGCATATTTGAATTCTAACAGTATATATATATACCTAATTGTTTAGTTTGTTCATCCATATTACCATGTCAATTTTTATTCTCTTTTATAATATCATTGAGTTATATTTGGAATAGTCACTTCCTGGTATTAATTCTAAGCCAATTATTTGATTCTTGTACAGGCATGTACCAGTCACGGCATAACCTATGTGCCGCTCTATGACACACTTGGTATTTTTTCCTCATCTTATGCTCCATGTATCTGTTAATGACATCCACTTCAAGGAGTATTATGATGATTTCCTTGAGCATTTATGAGCTTGCAATGCAGGTTAACTGGTCATGTTGAGCTAAATTTTACTAGCAACTGAGTAAGATTTGTTTGGGTCTGCTGATGATCTGTCATAGGTGCTAATGCTGTGGAGTTCATCATTAATCATGCTGAAGTTTCAATAGCTTTTGTTCAAGAGGGCAAGATAGCATCTGTATGGTTCCATTTATTCTCTATTTTGTAATTAAGCAATCACCTGCTACATCACACAATGCACTCCCTATTTTGCTGTAGACAAATTTAGTTCAATAGTCTGAAACAGCATTGATGTTTGTCTTTGGCGCCTCAGTATCCAGATAAGGTTCTACTCCACCTAGAGATAAAAATATATATATATGTACTCAGAACTTGAGTTCAGTTCTATACTCCATGAGCACACCATTCTATGTGTTAGTCCATCCATACTGTTCCAATTTATTTTTAAAATAAATTGGATTATTCCATCTCTACAATCAATCCTATGAAGATCTTAAGCTGTCTATGGTGCAAAGTGCTCCCCTTCTTCCCCCCCCCCCTTCCTGGAAATGAGAATAACCTGCTAGACTTTAATTCCCAATTAGCAATGCAAGCAGTTTTGAATACTATTGCAATATTTAATGCTTACTCTTCATGCAGATACTAACATGCAATATTTAATGCTTACTCTTCATGCAGATACTAACATGCCTTGCAAGGTGTACCTCATGTCTAAAAAGTAAGTCATAATGCTGATTTCATCAGAACTAATATGTAAATGGTTGTTAGTGAAATGCTCAAATGCGTATTTCCTTTGTTAAGCTATTGTTAGCTTTGGGAACATTTCTACCATGCAAAAGAATGAAGCTGAAGATCTAGGTGTATCTTGCTTCTCTTGGGAAGAATTTGCTCTACTGGTTAGGCCTTCTCATCAACACTATATTTTATGGCTGAAAGGTTACAGCTTTTGAAGCTTTAATGGTTGCTCAATTTGATGTTGTGGCCATCCACCATGTTTATCCATCCCTTCAGGGAAGCTTGGATGATGAACTTCCTCCAAAACAGAGTACTGATATCTGCACAATCATGTATACAAGTGGAACAACTGGAGAACCTAAAGGTGTCATTTTAACTAATGGAGCAATCATGGCAGAAGTTTTGTCAACGGATCTACTACTATTAAAAACAGACAAAGTGGTATGCATTAATTAAATATCTTTTGTGTTTCAAAAGCAAATGATTCTGAACCTCATTTTGAAGTTCTAACCTAAGAAGTAATCTTTTCTGCTGCCTTCTATAAGAAGTAAGTAGCTTCTGCATGAACATCGGTGGTGTTTCAATAGGCTTTTACATATGTATGATTTCCATTATAGACTTTAGATAAGCCTTAGTGTGTCTATATTTTTATTCCTACCAAGTCAATCTTATTAAAAGAGGGGATAATTGTCATCTTACCGATCTACTTAAAGTGAAAATCACGTACAGCTCTTGAACTTTCAAAATCTATGTATACACTTCTTGTTCTTTGGACTAAAGTGGAGTCATAAGTGGTGTTAAATTTTTAAGTGAAAAGATAAAAATACCCATTAAAAATCAATTAGAAACAAAGTGGTGTAAGTGTGGGTAATATAAACTATAGGGTTATAAATACAATTTTTTAAATTATTAAGAGGCGAAACCATTATTTTTGACAGATTTTTTAATGTTTCACTTTAGTCCAAAGTACAAGGATTACAAAAGGAGGTTTTTAAAGTTTTGGGGCTGTAAGTAATCTTTACCTAAAAGTATATGGGGATAAAAAAGCAATTTGCCCTAAAAAAATTGTCTTAATGTGTATGCATAGAAATGAATAAATAAGAAGCAAGGTTTATGATGCAAAATGGAACCAAAATATTGAAGAATTATTTTTTTCTATTTTAAGGATTTTATTTTATTCCATATCATTAGGATTAGATTTTATTTTATTTTGTAGGACTTGATTGATGTTTATCTTTTATTTGATTGTCTTAGAGATTTGATTTTGAGTTATCTTGAGTTAGGATAGCATTTGATTAGCCTACATAAAGGCGTTAATTGTGTTGGATTAGGGGGCTAGACAGATGATTTTGAGATTAATGATGATAATGTCATATTCTTCTTCTCACTTGCTTCTCTAGACTTAAAGAAATTTCTTCTTTGCATCAATCTTGCTTGTCTTGCATCAACATCAATTTTAATATTAGAGTCGAACCCGTTCACTTAGAGTTAAACCCCAAACACAGTTGATTCAGTGCACCCAAACCACTATTCACCCATATGTCCCTATATGACCAATCGAGGAACCCCAAGACCAATTGAAGCCCTAGCCTCGGACTTTAATGACTACCACTAAACCTTAGTGACATTGCCTACGAACCCCCGTAGTCATTGCAATTATCTCTGGCAACCAGCAGGGCTATACGACGCGGCCTATGATCTCGCTAGCACCACACCGACAAACTCGCGCTGACTTGACAACGCCATTGCTGATGACATCACGCGTTGTTTCTCAATTAATGACAAAACCAAACGAACTCCTGGTCATTGATACCACGAACCATGCACAACCTCCTTTTCATATAACCAACACCACCATTAGCTTTGTCTATGGCCAACGACCAGCAATGATGAAAACTTGACAAGAATTGCCACTGCAAGTGTTACCACGCGTCGTAACCACTGTGGTACATTAGATCTATTTGTGACAAGCTCTTCTTGCATGTGAAGGAGTATAACAACTCAGTTTAGTTGTGGCCAATCACCATTGGCTTCACCTTCGTCTGGCAACTGTTGCTGGCCCCTTTTTGATTACACTCGCAGCTTCAACTTCCTTCTAGCAAAAACTTCAGCAACCCTCTTCACGAGTTCTCACAACTCCTCGTCATCTCCTTTGTTTAGCTATTCTCTAGAGGATGAGGCCTATGTTGGTTGCAACAACGTGCTACAATAGTGTTTTTTTCTTTTTTTTTTTTAAATGGGTTTGTATTTGAAAAAAAAAATATTAAATAAAAAATGTAGTTTAGGTATAATCAAGGATATAAAGATTATGATAGGGAGTATGGTTTCTGCAGTCAATGCACTTTGCCAGAAACCCCTAAATTTGATGGTTACTTTGATCCTTAGGATTTTATTCAATGGCTTGAAGATACGAACCGATTCTTAATTGGTTTGGATTTTCTAAGCAGGCAAAAGTAGATTATGTCAATACAAGGTTGACCGAAGATGTTCTGCTGTATTGGGAGGACGCAAAGTTTACATTGCAAAGTGTTGAGCCTCCTAATCAAACTTGGGATGAGATGAAAAACCGCCTTGAAGCAAGATTTCTACCCTTGTCTTATTGTGCGAAGTTATTGGCCCAATGACTCCACTTGGATCGAGTAGAGGAAGTCATCATCCTTTGAACCAAGTGTTATCATCTAAACCTAAAATAGGTACTAGTTCTTCCATGTAATACCCTTCTATGCTGGATGATGGCAACAAGATTATTGATGAATGTGTGACAAAGCCTAATGAAGATTGACTAAAAGTACTAGTTTATGAGCCTAAGCTTGCGGACTTAATGACTTAGATGAATTTGGTAATTTCATATGGTGCCGTGCATCATTACATCACCTACAGAGGTTGCTCAAATCAATTAGGAAAAGACTATTGCTCCAATAGGTTTCTGATTTGGGTACCGTTGTGCCTTACACCATTATACCACTTAAAAAGGCTATCCGAATCATTGTGAAAGCTTGCATCAGTTAGATTCCTGTTGGATAAATGTCTCATTCTATGCCTAAGATCTACAGTGTTATTTGGGATTTCATCCTCCTCATTAAAGTGTCCCTTCTACCGGTTCATCCCATTTTGAAATTTCTTCGAAGTCAGCCAGCTTTTCTTGTGATTGAAGTCGAATTCTTTCCACCCGGGGAAAGTTGGTGGGGACACCGGGTTCCTATCACCCCTTATGCAAGTGTACAAGTTCTGAAAGTAGCTTGAACTTCCGCTTTGTTTGTGGCTTGGAGATTGAAGGAAGGGCACATAATTTCAACTCACCGGAGTCAAGTTTTCCTCAATTGAGAATACTGATGCAAAATGGAACCAAAGTATTAAAGAATTATTTTATTTTCTATAATTAGTATTTTATTTTCTGTAGTTAGGATTTCATTTTATTCCATATCATTAGGATTAGATTTTATAGGATTTGATTGATATTAATATTTTATTTGATTTTCTTAGATATTTGGTCTTGAGTTATCTAGAGTCATGACAAGGTTTGATTAAAAAGGCTTGTATTGTTTAGGTGACTAGACTTTGATTTTGAGATTAATGATGATTATGGCATGTTTGCCAATGTTTTCCTTCCCTCTTTGAGTTCTTCTTGTTGGCTTTTCTCCTTCTCTCTCTTAGGGGGCCATTTGGAGTTATAAAATTTAAGATAAAATGTGATTTGGTAATTTTTTGGCATTTGGAGTGCAGCCAATAATTAAACAAAAATAAAGAGATGAATAGTGGAAATCTGTTCGAATGGATTATGGTAGAGAAAATTTTGACGTATTGTGCAGAAATTTTTGGAAATTTGTAGAGATTTATTGGGATTCGTAGAAATTTATTGGGATTTGAAGAGATTATAGATATTTGTATAGATTTAAAGAGATTTGTAGAGATTTTATAGAGATTTACGTAGTTTGAGATAGAAAAAGTTGTAGAGATTTTGGAGAGATTTATTGCAAAAAAATAGAGCTCCAAACGGCCCCTTAAAATTGATTTTGACACGGGACAAGCAAAATTAAAGCAAAGGAAAAAAATGAGAGCCCTCAGAAACCCTCAATTTCTCCTGGAAAATTTACTTCACCTTTGAATTTAGAGGTAATTAAGTTATTCCTCAAAGCCTAGCCGCATAGACTTGCATAGGACCAGATATTTAAGAGGATGCTCTCTACACAAAGTAGTAGAATGCCTGCTTAGGTTTAGTGAGACCTGCATATAATTTTCGGATCTTATGGAGGATAAGAGAATTTTCCAAACCATATTAGTGCTCCATTTGACCCAGGATTTGAATCTCAGAAAGTGAGTTTATTTGCTCCCATTTCAAATCAGCGACAAAATGTAATTTCGTAGTGGCAAAAGTTTAATGTTTGGCAACAAGTTTAATGGCTTAATATGATGTCTTCAAGTTCAATTTCAGAGTCAGTGATAATATTATGCCACAGGCGAGTCATATACTCATTTGAAGTTATGTTATGAATGACTAGTCTCTGTGCTAGTCTGAGATTTGTTTCTCAATTGGGAGAGTTGGATTTTCTCTCGAACAGAACCCATTTTTTTCGTTTTCTCATTTATTTTCTCATCAACCAAACAGTTAGAATTCGGGATACTAACAGAAATGTAGACCAGACTATGTTTAGTTCAAATATTAGTTTGTTCAATTAAGATAAAATGTCGCTTTTGTAGCAACCACCTTGTAATACTTCTAAAGAATTGAACAGTAAATTTCTTGCAGGGTTCGGAAGAAGATACATACTTCTCATTCCTTCCTTTAGCCCATATATATGACCAGATAATGGAAACCTACTGCATCTACAAGGGTGCTTCGATTGGATTTTGGCGAGGCGTAAGATATTCAGTTCTTGGCATTATTTATTTTCCTTTAATTTTTTTCCAGTTCAATTTGGCTTTTTGAAGCTACAATCTAGAATCATATCCAGCTCATTTTTTTATGCTTCTTACTGACAGGATGTCAGATATTTGGTTGAGGACATTGTTGAACTAAAACCAACTATATTTTCTGGGGTTCCTAGGGTTTATGACCGTATATACACAGGTGTGAAGTTGTTTCTACACATGCTTGTATAGTTGGTTGATTTTTGTTATAGTAACAATATGCTCAATAAATTTTGTGAAGGTATAATGGACAAAATTGCATCTGGGGGTGCATTGAGGAAGACATTGTTCCAGTTTGCATATAACTAGTATGTGCTGCTGTAATACTTCCTTAACATGATTTTCCCCTTCATGCTTTATTTTACTTTATCTGATATGGTGAAGCCATTAACAGCAAATTGAGGAATCTGGAGAAGGGGTTGCAACAGGAGAAAGCAGCTCCTCTCTTTGACAGGCTTGTCTTTGATAAGGTCAGTGATATTATTCTTCCTCCCTGGTATTGCTAAATTTCATAATACACTTTTGTGACATCTCAATTCTGGTAGATCAAGCAAGGATTAGGGGGGCAAGTTCGTTTGTTGTTATCTGGAGCTGCTCCTTTGCCAAGGCACGTGGAGGAGTTTCTGAGGGTGACATGCTGCTGTGTTTTATCGCAAGGATATGGTACCATTCCCAGTGTATTGTCTTTGGAAGAAATTTCAACAAGGCTATTATGAATCATTGCAAACATATTTATTGAAACTTATATGAGTTCAGATGATGCATAATTTACTAATTCAAGCAATGCCATTAGTCAATAAAACTTTTGAAAGATGGACATAGAGACTCTGCTTTCTGTTTTGGGAATTTTAGTAGTGACCATTTTTTAAATTGAAAATTTATATGGAGTTAACATGACATCAAATGCATTGTATTTTATCTTCCACATTATTTCCCTTAAAACTGACTTGTTGAAGAGGCTGCTGGTGACATTCCAGTGGTCATTGGTTGTGTGGCATATTTCAAATTCTGTTTGAACATGCTGTAAAGTTCCTAAATCAAAATTCATTATCAATTTTATGCATCTCTAAAAATTGCTCAACTTCTCCTATATTTCAATAAATTTCAGGTCTTACTGAAAGTTGTGGTGGATGTTTTACATCCATTGCCAATGTGTTCCCCATGATAGGAACTGTTGGAGTTCCACTCCCAACCATTGAGGCAAGGCTCGAGTCAGTGCCGGAACTGGGATATGATGCACTTGCAAGTGTGCCACGTGGAGAAATCTGCCTGAGGGGAGAAACTTTGTTCTCTGGTTACCACAAGCGACAAGATCTAAATGAAGATGTCCTTGTGGATGGTTGGTTCCATACAGGTAAGAACTTAAAAATAAAATTAAATAAATAGTAATAATAATAATAATTCTGCCAAGAAGCTTATGTGCTATAGTGGATGTGCCTCCTTTGTTCCTGGAACCTGCTCTGTCAGTTAGCAGTGCTTTGTAACATAATTACTTCTCTAAAGGCACTTGTCTTCAAATAAGTGAGCTAACAATAGAGGTTTGGTCAACTTTGTGTAAGAAATTAACTTTAGGATAGCAAAGCATTTGTGTTACATGGCCAGTTGCAATTTTCATAAGTCGATGAAAAATTTTTTTTGGAATTCATTTTGAGAGTTCACCATGCAATAGAATTAAGCTATTGTTAAAATTTTGGCAATCCGGGAAAAGCTAGTAGCATAATTCATAGAAGGAGCGTGTGCTTCCTGATAAATGTGAATTTTTTTGGATCAAACACCATTCCAATTATAAGGTTCTATAGTTTCAGCAGTAACAAGTGAAAGCCAAGTGTTTTAAGACATGCCAATCTAGCCCTATTGATTGAAGGATGAAATTTAGAAGAACTTCATACACAATCTCATATATTTATGTCCTATTGTGCATTCTCTTATTATTATTATTATTATATATTTATATAGATCCTTCTTTTTTCTCCATAGATTATCTATTACTTTAAAATTTGAAATTATATTTGTTTTCAAGAAAACTTACATTTTACCTAAAATGATCTGATTTCAGGTGACATTGGAGAATGGCAGCCAGATGGAGCAATGAAAATAATTGACAGGAAAAAGAATATTTTCAAGCTGTCTCAAGGGGAATATGTTGCTGTGGAAAACATTGAAAACGCATACTCACGATGCCCTATTGTGACATCTGTAAGTTTGTTACCATAACATGTATTCTCAACTCAATTCAACAAAACTTTAGTTCCAAAATAATTGAGGTTGCTTATATGAATCTTTTTTCTCCATTCATTTCTAGCAAAGGTTATGTTTTCTGTGAGATTATTTAATCTTAGGTCTACTCTCTGTCTTTTACACCCTCTACTTGGATCCCATTATTTTTCTTTTCCAGTGCTTGTTTATTTTAGGTATGACCAAATCGTCTTAAACAATATTCAACTTTCTTCTATTAGTGTCACCTCACATCCATTTTAGCATCCTTATTTGTAGGACAATTATCTTATCTATACCATAAAATATTATTGATTTTTAATTAGTTTTCCTATAAATTTATTATTATTAATTATTATTATTATTTTTTTCAGTTTGATAGATATTCTAAGGTTATATAAAATATCCGAGACACTTCTCTACTTTATCAACTTTACTCGAATATTATGGATGACATACTCTTCAATTCCTCCATTTGTGTATATAATTAATCCTAAATACCGAAAATGATCACTTTTTGGCACTTACTGATCTCAAATTTTATTATGCCCTCTTTCGTACTTCTAATTTTACTGAATTTTAAATTCATATATTCTGTTTGTCCTACTTACTCTAAAATACTAGACTGTAAATTGGGCCTCCAAAATTATTGACTTATGGTTAATCCCAGACCAAAACATGTATTGCAATAATAAAAATGTCTACTAGACTATTTCTAAATGTTAGCAACCAAATAATATTTAGGCAGAAAAATTATATGTACACTAACCTATTTGGTTTGGTTTGGTTTGGTACTAACCTATTCAGGGTAGTTTCTGTTCTTAAACATGGAATTGTTGACTAAACTTTCACCGGTGCGCAGATTTGGGTCTATGGGAACAGTTTCGAGTCTTCTCTTGTGGCCGTGGTGGTCCCTGATAGAAAGGCACTTGAGGAATGGGCAGCAAACAACAACGAAACAGGAGATTTCAAAGCGTTGTGTGAAAGCTCAAAGGCAAGGAAATTTATTCTAGACGAACTCAATAGCACTGGCCGGAATAATAAAGTGAGATAAAGCCCTCATTTTCTCCGTCGTCAAAATTATAAGCTTAATTATGTTTTCTTTATCTGACCCCAAAGCATTTTTCACAGCTCAAAGGTTTTGAAATGTTAAGAGCTGTTCATTTGGAGCCAAATCCATTTGACATTGAAAGAGACTTGATTACTCCAACATTTAAGCTGAAGAGGCCACAGTTACTTAAATACTACAAGGTATCTTTCTCTACTCTATTTCTTAAGACTGTATTTGGTGCCATAGATTAGTTGAGAGAAAAACTACTTCTCTTGCTTGGCTGGGGTGGAAAATGGAGAGACAAGATTGTGGATTTTGAAAAATTAAAAAATATTAAAGTAAAAAAAAAATAATTATTGGGAAATGCCTTTCATTTTCTTAGAATGAGGGAAAAAAATTCATGTAACTAATCTGAATTCGTTGAAAAAAGGCCAAGGTGAGCAAGTTTCTAACTTAACTAAATAAGAATATGTATTTGAGATTTTATATTTTGCTTAATTTTTCTTTTACCTTTTCTTTTCTATTGACTTAATTCAAACACATCTTAAAGCCATGTTTGGATCAAGAATTTATCAAGGAAAAAGGAAAGGAATAGGAATTCAAACTTATTTTGTTTGATTTGTGACTGAAAACGGAAGGTAAAAGAAAGTATGAGATTTGAGAAATGAAAAATAATTCAATTAAAAAATTAATTTATTGATAAATGTCTTTTATTCATTTTTTTAATATTTTTTAAATCTACTTAACTAAAATCATGCATTTGAGATTTTATATTTTCTTTTTCTCTCTCTTCATTTTGCCTACCTTTTCTTTTTCCACTCCAAATCCCCAGTTCAAAAACACCCTAAATGACCATTTAGAACTTGTAATGATCTCTTCAAGTGACTCTTGTTGATATCTACTTTCACCATGATAGTAAAATCATGTCCTGGTCCTTATTTCTCTCCTGCCCATTTCGTTTGCAGGATCGCATCGACAAACTCTACAATGAAGCAAAGGGCAAAAAGGAGTGAAAGCGGTGTTAAAATGTGATGTCCAGATATTGTTGCAAGCTGATGCTTCATATATTATGATTTCAGTGCAAGAAAATGTGTTTTCCCGAAGCAACTTTGGATTCTTATTCCCATTTACGGTTGTACATAAATAAATAATAGGACATTGAACATCTTAATTGGGATTTATCTGATGTTTAGCAATAATAAATGGAATGTGAATTTCCTCTTTTCAAGATATACAATTTTTGGTGGAGGAAAAGGTGAAACATAGAATGATAGAAACAGGGGGTGGACTTAGGATTTTTAATCCAAGGGGCATCAAACACTTAAAAAGAAGATAATGAATTGTGTCAGAATTAAGAGTAAAAGAGAAGTGATGTTACTTTTAGAAATGTAAATCAGTAGGGTATCCGTTCAATTAATAATTATCATTACTAAATTTATTTATTTTTTATTTGTCATTATTGTCTAAGTTCGTTTATTTTTAGTTAAAATTTTAAACTCGCCAAACCCGATTAAGTACAATTAGTTAGATTTTTTTCTTAGATTTTATTTTGACAAATTTGTTAAATACCCAATTTGAAATAAAAATAAAAAAAAATTATGATGTTACATTGCAAAATTTATATAAATACTAAAAAAAGATTTTTATTTTTTGCAGTTTTAAGTTTTTGTAAAATAATAAAGTATGCTAATATAAGTATTTCAAACGTCAGAAAAATTATCTCAAACAAGTTAAATGCATAGATACAAAACAAAAAATTATTTGTATGAGGTTTTAAATTTACTAGAAATTTAAAAAAGTTGAATATGTTTAAAAATTCATAAGACTTTTAAAATAAATATTACACTTTATATAAATATATATATGTTATATCATATTTAACAGATTGATTGCATGCAATCATTGCCATTTTTAGTTTCATTTCACATTCTTCTTATAAACATTTTATCAAGTAAAATGTATTTTTATCTCATTTTGGTTACTTCTATTGTCTGTAAGTGTCTTGTAGAGAAATAGATGAACATAATTCAAGGAAGTCAAGTTAGGAGCTAAAAATTTTTAGCAATTCGGAATTGAGCTGTATACCTTGGGTGCACACATCTTGGGCGCCCACCGAGGCTTGTTTTAGGCTGGACTTTCTCAGGACATTGATCGAACACTTGGCAGAGGAGTACCTTAAGTGCACACAACTTGGGCGCACAAGACCTTGGGCGCCCACTTGTGTTGGACCTTGGGTGCCCACAGAGAGCAGAATTCCAGCATTTGTTCAGGACTTTCATCGAACACCTGAGGTGTGCAGTGGCTTGGGCGCACGCCTAGTGAAGCTTGGGTGCCCGTGACGTTCTTCCAGCAGACTTTTAAAATTAATTTTGAATTGTAATTTTACAATTATGTTGTGTATGCCTATAAATAGGCTAAAATACTGATGTATTAGGGGACTTTTCTTTTAGAAGACTTTTTCTAGGGTTAGGGTTAGAGTGAATGGATACGTTTGATTCAGTTTTCAGAGTTTTCTTTCCTAGGGTTTACATGTAAGTTTCTTTCTTTTCAATATTTTCAATTTAAAGTATTTTGTTTTTGTTCTTTGTCCTTCGTTGTTACTTCGTATTTGTTTTTTTACATTAATGGATGATGTGCAAGTTTATTTTTCTCTTCGTAGTTTGATTATGTTAGGCTAGGGTTCGTTCTTGGCTTCAAGTCATTGAAGGTGGTGTGGTAGTTTGGTAAACTCAAACATAAAAGGTCAATAAAATATATTTTTGATTTCTAATTGGAATTTTGTAGTAAGTTAGGGTTTTTTGGAAATCAACTCACCTGTGTTTATAACCATAACTTGGTTATAAGTATTCACTTGTGCACACCAAGTGTTTGGTTTAATGTCCCGGTGAGTTATAAATATATTTTTCAAAACCCAAATTAGGTTCTCTTACGAAATCAAATCACTCGTGTTATGATCATAGCTTGGTTATGATTGGTCAGTCGTGGATACCAAGTTTTTGATTTAATGGTCCGGTGATTTGGATCCTATTTTCTTAAAACCATAACATGAGATTTTCTTGAGAAATCGGCTCACTCGTGTTACAATCGAAGCCTAGTTACGAGTCGATACTCGTGCACACTAGGTGTTCGATTCAATGTCCCGATGAATCCGAAACTAATTCTAAATGCCTCTGCTTACATTGAGTTCCATAAAATAGGTTTTAATGAAATATCTGCCAACCTACCAATGCATGTGTATTTGTTAGGTTGAATTACAAATGCGTTTGAGTAAACCATTACCCATTACTGGATTTGGTTTGAAACTAAGATTATTTTAGTTATTTTATTTTCAATATTTTCATTTTAATTTAATATTACAATTCCTTCGCTCCATCATTCTCAACCCAACCATATTCAAACACCTTGTAAATCTAAAATTAGTTTAAATTAACTTAGGTTCATCTATTAACTAAAAGAATAAGTTTGGAGCTTTTACTAAAGTCATCCCTGTGGACATAATCTCGGTTCTCACCGAGTAAGACTATGACCAACCTCTTGCACTTGAGAGGTAGAACCCAAACACATTTCAGCATTGGTCACAGATACTTAGCGGGTACGGGGTACCTTATAAATATAAATGGGCATTGAGTATCTGGTATCAGATACCCTGCAGGCAAATCTCAAATCCATCTAAAACTCACATGAATATTAAATTTTAATCCAAACCTATTCCAATCATAGTAGAATATTTCTCGTTCAGTTTTTAATGGGCTTGGTTGAATCAGGTATTCTCTTGTACCCATTTTGTTGATATCCTAGTTGCTTTTATAGAGAAAATAAAAATTATCTTTAGACATTAAACCATTGAATATATTTTTCACAGTTTAATGATTCAATTGATTGTTTTAACAGTACTTGAGATTTATTAGGGATGTTTCATTATCAAAGATATATATAATTGTGATAAAGTTTTATTATTTATAGAATTTATTATGTTATATATTATATCTATTGATATTATGCACAAAAGTATTTAATAGTATAGTGAGAATACATTTTATTTCACAGAAAATACTTCAATTTGATTTTTATAAATTTTTTTATGTTAAAAAATTTTGAGTTATCTTTAATTTTTTAATAAGGTTAAAATACTCTAGTTTTGAATTAATTTAATTTTTTTAATAAAACTAAAATATCAAGATCATTTTAGTAATTTTACATTCATAATTAAAGTAAAGTGGGCGAGTTCTCCATTTAGCTCCGCCCTTTGATAGATACAAATTGGAGTCTTTATAAGTATACTAAATTGGGCGTACGCTTTTCCGGTTTGGGAAATATGTAGACCAAAGACGAGCAAAATCTGAAGACACAGTGCCTGTACGAAGCCACACCTTGTGGGCTATATATGGTAAGGCATGCCGTAAGGCGAACAAAAATGTTTCCCTTTTTTGGTTTTCGGGTTGGGATAATTTTGGCGAATAATACTGTATGCCTGTCATACTTAGGGATCATTTGGAGACATAATTTTTAGTATTTTTTTTGTATTTTTACCGAAAGTTACTAATTGTATTTTTTAGTGTGTTTGGTGAAACAAGTAATAATTTTTAATAATCTTCAGCAATTTTTACGACTTTTAGATGTTTAGTGAAAATTTTGATAATTTTTGATAATTTTTAGTAACTTTCGGTGATTTTTAGCAGCTTTTAATAACTTTTAGCAACTTTTAATAATTTTTGAGTTGAGAAGTTATTATAATAGAGTAAAAAAAGTGACGAAAGTTAGTGGTTTGCCAAATGCTCAAAAATCAAAAGTTGGTAATTTTTTGTTAAAAATTATGTTTCCAAGCGTCCCCTTAGATTAGTTCTTCGTTAAAATTTAAATGTATAAAATTATCTTTTTTGGGGGGTTTAAATCTTTTATGAAATCACATACTTTATCTTATATCTAATTTTACTCATATTTTATCAATTAAATAATAAAAAATAATTTTACAAAATAAATTAATTACAAATTATATTTAATTTCATATATTATTCCAAATATTCCTTATTCTCTATTATTGCATCTTCAATAAAAAAAACTTGCCTTACAGTATAAGGAGACAACTTAGCGGGTTGGGGGTAGCATCGGTGCATATTACACCAGTTAAACATCCGGTGCATTATGTAGGCCGTTGGATCTTTCTAAATTAATCTAATAGCTGTCATTGTTAAGCAAAAATTTTAACTTTTTAAATCCCGCCCAACCAAAGACGTTGGTAAAAAGTAACCCAAAAACAAAAAAACAAGAAAACAAAAAAACACATGCCTAAAGCCCCGACTCCTTTCTGTCACGTCCTGTGGATATCCAACTTCGTCGGCATCATCGCAGCGAACAAATTGCCGTGCTTGTTCGAGCTGCCCCCAACCCAAGGAAGGAACACACTCAAATCGCCGAATTGGTTTGGCTTCGAAACTTCGACCCATTTTCATTCTTTCACAAAGGTTGTCGACTCTCGGTGTAATCCATGAAAAAGGCCGGTGTTTTTTTCTTAATGCCATATTCTTAGTCTTATTGTTTCAATTTATTACTGGGTTTCAATATCTACTTGGTTCTAGTAATTATTATTTTTGAAGAAACCATTCCAATGTTCAGATCTCATTTGATACCAAAGGAATTGAATGTTTCTTGTGTGTGTGATTTCATTGATTATTTCAGACCTAAGATAATTTAGAGGCTTGGCAATATTTGAGAATTTTCGAACAAATAAAACAGCTTCAAGGGTTTTGGGATACATGAGAATTTTGGAACTAAATAATTTCTTTCTTTATTTTTTGGGGATACATTTTTTGTTAAATCTTATGTGAAATTGGTTTAAAAGTTTAGATAATAGATAGGCATGTGATTGTTTATCTTATCTGATTGTGTTACTTCCTGTTGTTGATGGTTTACATCTATAGCCACTGGCATTTGAATATTTAAGCTTATAAGGATTGGGAATGACAATCGAGGCAAGGGATTCATCAAGCAGGCAACCCCCAAGCCCGTCTTGTACGGGCAATGGGAGCAATGATTCAGGTGATTTTGAATGCAATATCTGCTTTGAATTAGCTCAAGACCCAATTGTCACTCTTTGTGGTCACCTATTTTGTCGGCCATATCTGTACCGATAGCTACGATTTCACTATCATTCCCAAGAATGCCCCATCTGTAAGGCTCTTATACAGGAGGAGAAGTTGGTTCCTCTTTATGGCAGAAGGAAGACTCCCTCTGATCCAAGATCAAAATCAATTCCTGAAGTCGATATTCCTAATCGCCCAGTAGGGCAAGGCATGAGACGGTTCCTCCTCCACAAGCTAATAACTTTTCTAATTTTGGGATGGGATTTATGGGGGCATTTGTACCAACAGCTATTGCAAGGTTTGGTAACTTTACAATGTCTGCTACTTTTGGGGGTTTATTCTCCTCATTGTTTAATTTTCAGGTTTATGTTCCCAGATGCTACTCTATAAGAACAACATCAGGTTTCCATATGGGTTTACTGGTTCATTTTATGGAGCCCACCTTCACTGGTTTCCCCAGGCTCCAAGTCAAGGATAGCAGATTGACAATTATCTGAAGACATTTTTTTTGTTGGTTGGTGCTTTTGATTTCGTTGTACTTATTTGGTCTTAGTGGTGTTGAGCTTACAAGTTCACACAAGTCTGTGAATTTTTATGGAAGCTAGTGATTGTTATGTTTGCTAACTAGTGTGGGACTAAAACTTTGTTGAGTTGAGATGTTGTGTTTCTTGCTTAAGGAAATTGTTTCCAAGAATGTTGTATTGTTGTCATGAATGAATTACAATTTATTTTGCTCAATTCTTATTATGAATCAATTACAAGTTATTTTCCTCCATTCTTATTACTTCTCAGTTTGATCTGCAAACATGTGGTGGTTTTTATATGCTTTGGTTTACCGGATCAAATAATCATTCATAGACAAAAATTTTAGCTCTTATTATATCATAAATTATAGATTGAACCTTTTTCGAAGTGCAAAATTTGATTCTCCTTGATGTAGAATTCGACCATCTTCTTACATTTGTCTTCATAATTAAAAAATATTTTTCTTACAATTTTTTTAAGCATACATGAATTTTCTTAATTAAAAGATTTTTGTTTTTTTACAATTTTTTTTTGGGTAAAGTATAATTATTCCAATTTCTTATTTATTATGTTAGAAAAATTTATTTGTTATTCATTAAAATTTTTATTTATTTGTTATTAGCGTTATGAATGAATTCAATTACATCTACCTTAACAAAATTGTTTTTAGATTTCATCTTTTAGTGGGAATGTCCACTTTGGTAAGATTCCTAGGACTGGAGAGCCATGTAGACATTATCATCATTTTTCTATTATATAATTACTTATTTAATTAATTTTTTTTTACTCTTTAACGAATTATTAAGAAAAGAGTGGATATATTAGTGAAATTAAATTAAACGCATTAAGCTTGGGCAGTTGGCTGGCCAAAAAAAAAAAAAAATAGTAAATTAATGGAGGTCACATGAGACATAATTGTTTATCATGGACCAAAGTTACCGTTATTATTATTACTTTTTTTTTATATTTATACCTTAGAAAATCTCTCATAGGGGCAAGGTTGGGACACTCGACATTTTGAACTAACTTTCCAACAAATGTTCCTAACCTTAAGACCATTGCCATGATGAACTTGGGTTTGGCATGAGGCACATTAATACTTTTAGTTATTGATTTAAAAAGAAATAATAAAATCAATTATTAGAAGATGCGATACTAATCAATATATATAATAATATTAATAATGTTTGCTTGACAACTACAACAGGACACAACCTGTAGCAGACCAGAAGAAAATAGAAAAAGAAAAGAAATAAGAAAGGGAGAAAAAATGGAAAAAAAAAAAAAGAGATGACAAAGGGACCCTTGAAAACTAATTCTAACAAGCAGTCATACTTGAAATAAAGACCAAATTACCACATACACTGCTCAAGTGTTGCACTGTAAGAAGCACAAAAGAGAAGATAGCCAAGTTTTTTTTTTTTTTTTAACTGCTAGAAAAAATATATATTAAAATAAAATAATTACAAAATCAAGGGGCATTCCCCCGTGTATACAATAAGCTTAGGACTCTATACAACTTAAACTTATAAATTGTCAAAACTATTAAAAAACAAGGTATAAAAACCCATCAGAGTAGGTAGAGCAAGACAATCTACTTAGCAAAACAAACCATCTACAACAACAACAACAAATAAAGTGCCTGCAACCCATCACAGCAAATCATAATTCATACTAAAACAAGCTAAACCAAAGGTTACTTGTTGATACCAAAAAAAAAAAAAAAGATGCAAAAGCTTGTTCTTCATATATCTTATGTCCTGTTTGCAGCTCTCCATACCTGAAATGTCAAAAAAAAAAATGTCACAATAATTTTTTTATTTAATCATTCTCAAACAAATGTTATTTATAGAAAAGGTGAACCTCCTTAAAAGTTAAAAGTAGATACATCAATAGAAGGTGAAGGGAAGGCTGAGAGAGAAAGTGTTTCATCATCTTGACTTGGTTCCAAATTAGGATCCAAAATTGATTTCTACAAAGCAAAAAAAAAAAAAAAAAAAAAAATGCATTAACACAAGCAAAAATAGATTTTTAGTTTTGTGTTAAATTAAATCATTTACATTTAATTGACTTACATTTTCCTGTTGAGGAATCTCTGCAGTAGAGCATGATACATTTCTTAATAAATGAAGGCTCGAACAATTATCCTACATTTATGTGGGGAAAAAAAAGGATAAGTTTGAACCATGATAAAAGTAATAAATTATAAACATATAGAAATTAGAAATTACCATATTTGAATCAGAAGATTTTTTAACTTTTCTTTGGCGTATCTCATATTGAGGCTTTATTCTTCTTTTTCCCTTACGACATTCCTTCTTCTTTAATCCTTTCACATTTTCTATTCGACTGCCAACATTTTTTTCAAGTACTTATTCGAATGCAACCTCCTTCCCCATTGTGAACTTTTCAAGATTTTTAAAGCAGTCATTTATTATCATTTCCATACATGCACGCGAATCTTTGTCCATTGAAGCTTGATATGTTAACCGTAATAACTGTGATTGAACTCTTCGAACCCAATGCTTAGCATCTTCTTCTTCATTCGGCTTCCCCTCATCTAAAACATATTGACTCCTTACTACCCTCGTCAATCTTTTCAAGACATATTTTTCTGGAATTTTCAATATATTAAGTTGAATAAACACTCTCAAAACATGGCAACACAAAACTCCCTTACCTTCAAAGTTCATACAACTACAACTAGCCACATCATTGCTAGGATCACAAACCACCTTATATTCCTTCTCCAAAGAGTCATGTAGAGCAACAATATATTCATGCATATCTCGGAATTCATATTTTACTACAACTGAACCTGCAAATCCAAACTCCTCCTTGAAAATATCAAAAAATTTAGGAGAATACTTTTCTTATGCATGCTTTAATAGTGGAGACTTAGAAAAACCTAAGGAAGGTACATTTTGCCTCATTCGAAATTCTACCCCCAATTCATTGTATCGTTTTTCTTTTACCACTCTATCAAAGTGTTTAAAAAATTCACAAATATTCAAATCACTTTTCAAGTGATCTTTCAAGTCACTATTTAGACTTTCACTAATTTGTGTGCTTCGAATGCCCAATGTAAAAGCACCTTTCATATAAGCCCTAGCCCATTTTTTCCTTAAACCATACATACGAGTCAACCAGTTGTTCTCCTTTAGATTATAATCTTCCAACAAAATTTTCCATTCATTGTCAAATTCTTCCTCTTCTGTGTACTTATACATACATCTTTTAAACTTTATAAAAAATGGAGACTTTTTCTTCATGTAACAACTCAGATGCTTGATTCCATTTTGCATTAGGTGCCAACTACATAATCAATGATATACTCTTGGCCACACCATCTCCAATGCACTTGCCATAGCTGGCATCTTGATCAGTAAAGATTGTTCGAGGCTTTTCAAAAAGCCGCATGAAAGATTCAGTAGTCTCATCATATAAAAGAGAATCACCAAAAATCACTATTTGCCTATGATTGTTATATCCAGTAAATACACCTAGCGGCCTGAACTCTTTATTAGTGCCAAAAGTAGTATCAAAAGTTACCACATCACCAAAGACATCATAATCAGTAACCATTTTGGCATCAACCCAAAAAATATTAGTGACTAAGTCTTCACTGTCAAGCTGTAAAGCATAATAAAATTTTGGATCAATCATGTTTTGCTTCTCAAAATATGTCAAAACACTTCCAAGCTCCTCCGCGACCATGTCTCTCTTTCTCTTAGATTTTAAGTATGTTTTTTAATCCTCACTAACAAACCCAAGTTTAGCCTTACCACCAGCTTCCCTGCTCATTAATTCATGTGTTGCCTTAGGAGTAAGTCCTGAATCAGAAGCTAATTCAATTACTAAGGCATGAGCTCTAGTAAGCTCTCTATGTGACCTTAGCATGTGACTAGTTTCTGGAGGTTGTAATTCATGATTATGCTTTTCTACGAGTTCTTTTACTATATATTTTTCACTCTCTCTATCTAAAGATACTTTTAGCCTCGAATTGCAACCAGTTCTCACATCTGATCGATGGCGAGCGATGTCAACACATTCTTGCTTCTTTTTCTTATAACCTTCCTTATAGCAAACAAACAAACAAATAATTTGTAATTATTTCTGTTTTTCTGTTCTTATTACTATATTCTTTCCTCACACCAAAACTCATTTTTTTTCCGTAAGCTTTCCAAAATTCAAATGCACCATCCAGAGTATCAAACTTCATACCTATGGTAGGAATATAAGCTTGCTGCTCATCCATAATTGGAGGTCTATCTTCAAACATATTATTTGAGCTATCCATGTTAGAAAGGTTTCTGTAAAAAACAAACAATAATGAAAGTTAAGTTCCTGCAAACGAATATAATTGAAAATTTTTCAATTGAGTAAGAGAACACTAACAATACAATCTAGTAAAAAATATGAATCAATTAATATAAGATTTTTTATTGTTTAAAATGCCAAATACTAAATTGATTCCACTGGACGAATACTAAAATGCCAACTACTAAATAAGATTTTTTATTGTTCTTATTGCAAGGTAAAGGCACGAGACAGCTCCTCCTCCGCAAGCTAATAAATTTTCTAATTTTAGGATGGGATTTACGGTGGGATTTATACCAATAGCTACTACAAGGTTTGGTAACTTTGCAATGTATGTTGCTTTTGAAGGTTTATTCCCCTCATTGTTTAATTCATGGGTTCCCGAATGCTATTGTATATGGAACAACATTTGGTTTTCCATATGGGTTTATGATTGTACTATGAAAAGTACAATCATTAACCTTAGTTAGTGATTTGTTGGGTAGATTTATATTCAAAAAAGATGAAAAAGTGTTTTTAAATGCATTCATGAGGATTTCTTGTGATTTGTAGGTGTTTGGGACCAAAATGGATAAAGTTGGACTAAATTGGAAGAAATCAAGAAAGTGGTTTGAACATGTGTTTGAACCACTTGTTGTTCAAACCATTGTTCTAACCACAGAAGGCAAACCAGAGAAAGATGCAGCAAATTTTGGCTAAGTGTTGGAAAAAGTAGTTTGAACCAATGTTCAAACCATAGGTTGTTTGAACCTTGGTTAGAATAACAGAAGCCAAGTGCAGACCAACAAGTGCTGAATTTGACTAAGGCAAAGTGGTTCGAACCTTTGTTCAAACCACATGTGGTTTGAACCTTGGTTCGATCAACAGAAAGGTGAAAAGCTTTAGAGCTCAAAAATTTCTAAGTCCAAGACTTTGGTTCGAACCAACCCTTGTTTAAACATTGGTTCGATCAACAGAAGTTGTGCAAGGTTCAACTGGAAGAAAATTTTCTAAGTCCTAGACTTTGGTTCGAACTTGTTTGAACCAACCTTGGTTCAAACACTGGTTAGAACAACAGAGGCTGTGCAAGGTCCAACTGGAGTGAAATTTGACTAAGTCCCAGAAATTGGTTCAAACCTTTGTTCGAACCAATCAGTTTGTTCGAACATTAGTTCGAAACAACCTGCAATGCGAGGATTCTGAAATTCAGTTTTTGAGAAAGGGGCAGTTATGTACTTTTACATGTTATATTTCATATATATATGTACGAAGGAGGTCGTTTAAGGGATATATAGATTCATTCCTTTCAGTTAAGCTTTCCTTTTATAGAGAGAGAATTGTAGAGGGAGAAAGTGATTCCATCTTCATTTTTTTGAATTTTTGCATTAGAATTTCAGTTCTATGAATGGATTTACTTCATTTTCTATTGTTTTCTTCTTTTATGATGTTTGAGTAGACTTTTCTTTTGTGATGTTTGAGTAGACTTTTCTTTTGGATTCAAGGCAAGTCTTGTAGTTTATTTGCAAGAATTTCAAGGTAATGGGCTTAATGTTGAAATCTATTGTGTTGAAGGAACAATCTATTTTTGATTTGAATTGATTATTGATTTGTGAGTTGAGATTACAATTGAACTCCAATTTTGTATGGTTTATGGCCTTTACTTACAGATTTCTACATAGAATTATCATGCCTTTCTTTTAGATTTGTATGGCAATTGCTATTCCTAGGATTTGTATGTAAGATCTATGAGCTATGCCTATTAGGTGTTTGATTTGAATTCTCAACAGATTTTTGTTCTTAATTTCTTATTCAAATCAGATTTGGATTGTCCTAAGTGGTTTTATATATCGAGTATCTTCTGATCTACCCTTTTTAGGTGTAGTTTGAGTAATTGATTCCTTGAAATTTATTATCAATCACTACGAGCTTATTTTGGATCCAAGGTTTTCTTAAATTTGTTTCTAAAAACATTTTATCCAAACAACCATTTCTAAAACCAAATTGAATCTCTATCATTCATTGTGGGGTTGAAATTTTGTCTAAAACCTTTTCCAAGAATCGTTTGTTCACTAATTTTTATCAAGGCTCTCTATGGACACGATCCGATTCTCACCGGTTATTGTGCTTCAATAGACATCCTGCACTTGGGGTCGAGCCAATATTAATACATTGGAATCGAGCAAACACTAGTTCATTTCATGGAGCCCACCCTCGCTGGTTTCCCCAGGCCAGAAGTCAAGGACAACACACTGACAATTATCTGAAAATTTTGAAACAATTTCACATAGGATTTAATAAAAAATGTATCCCCAAAAAATAAATAAAGAAATTATTTAGTTCCAAAATTCTCATGAATCCCAAAACCCTTGAAGCTGTTTTCTTTGTTTGAAAATTCTCAAATATCGCCAAGCCTCTAAATTATTTTAGGTCTGAAATAATCAATGAAATCACACACACAAGAAACATTCAATTCTTGTGGTATCAAATAAGATCTGAACATTGGAATGGTTTCTTCAAAAATAATAATTACTAGAACCGAGTAAATATTGAAACCCAGTAATAAATTGAAACAATAAGACTAAGAATATGGCATTAAGAAAAAAACACCGACCTTTTTCATGGATTACGCCGAGAGTTGACAACCTTTGTGAAAGAATGAAAATGGGTCGAAGTTTCGAAGTCAAACCAATTCGGCGATTTGAGTGTGTTCCTTCCTTGGGTTGGGGGTAGCTCGGACAAGCACGGGCAATTTGTTCGCTGCGATGATACCAGCGAAGTTGGATATCGGTAGGACGTGACAGAGAGGAGTCGGGGCTTCAAGCGTGTGTTTTTTTGTTTTTGGGTTACTTTCTACCAACATTTTTGGTTGGGCGGGATTTAAAAAGTTAAAATTTTTGCTTAACAATGACAACCGTTAGATTAACTTAGAAAGATCCAACGTCCTACATAATGCATCGAATGTTTAACTGGTGCAATATGCACTGATGCTGCCCCCAACCCCAACTTAGCAGACACTACCATGAGAATCAAGTCCACTAGCATTTCTAAGCCAATCTGCATGATTGCGTGTGCGCGTGCGCGCATATATATGCTAGTAAATGATGTGCCACGAAAAGCACGGGCTGATATCAAGAAACAAAATATAAATTTATTGAAGTTATGAGCCCGTTTGGTAACTCAAAAACTAGTCAAAAAATACCAAAAGTTATATTTTGTAATTTTTGGTGTGTTTGGTAAAATCATAAATTTTCTCACTTTTTTGTTTTGTTATAGTAAAAAGTAAAACAAAAAGTTGTCACTTTTTTATTTGTTACAATAAAAAATATACCAAACACACAAAAAGTTGTCACTTTTTTGATTTGCAATAGTAAAAAATTTACCAAACACCCAAAAGTTACTAAAAAAATACTAAAAAATAGACTTTGTTCAACCAAACACACAAAAAAATACAAAAAAAAAAAACACACAAAAAACTACCAAAAGTTGAGCTTTTTTTTTTAGCTGCCAACCACCCTCTATATTTAGAGAAACAGTAGTGAGAGAAGAGAGAAATAAAAAAAATAAATAAAATAAATGTAATAAAATAGAAGAAAATATAAAATTTTAAATATATACCTCTATTTGAATGGATATAAAAATATAAAAAATAAAAATATTTATCAATGTATTAGTTTTTTAATTTAATTAGTTAATTTATATCTCATTATTTTTTTTTTTGACAAATTATTGAACCAATCATAGTTTAAGTGAGTGTGAGAGAAGAAGTGACAAACATTTAATAAAATAATTAATAAAAGGATATAGAGAAAATAATTACAAATAAAATATTTTATTCTTATATAAATGAATTAAAAACTATAATAATAAAAGACATTCATCATTGTATTAATTTTTTAATTTCTTAACTTATAGTTATTTTTTCTTTTATTTTTAATCATAACTCAAACGATATAATACATTTTAAGTTCGTATCCATTTCCAATTTTTTTATGAAGAGAGAAATAGGTAAGGGAGAAGGAAATTTGAATGATACGAATAAAATAATAAAAAGAAAGAGAAAAAAGATTAATAAAAAATATTTAACCTTCTCAAAAAAATATATAAAACTTAAAAAAAAGTCTATTTAAAGTAAGAATCTGTTGCAAGAAAAAAGAAAAATGAAGTGAAAACAGAAAGAAAAATATAGGAACAAATGAAAAAAAAAACAAAATCCTAAATATCTATCTTATATAAATGGATTTAAAAAAAATTAAAATAAAAGACATTAATTGACATTTAAATTTTTTAATTTAATTAATTTAATTTTTTATATTTCATGCTTTTTTCATGCATTTTGCATCATAACTTAAACAAAAGAAGAAATTTTGTATCTTTACCTTTGCATTTTTCTACAATAAATTCTATTTCGTTTTTTTTTTTTCTTCTTCTTCTATTTTTTTTTTTTTACAAGGAGAGACAGATACAAAGACATAAGTGAGACGAAAAAAATGAATAAATATGAAATAACATAATAAAAAATAATTAATAAAATAACAGTTGAGCTTACCCAAAAAAAAACCAAAACTTTGAAAAAAAATAAAACAAGAAACAGTAATAGTTGAGGGACAAAAAAATATAAAACAAGGAGAACAATGAAAAATTGGTAAAAATATATATGTTGAAAGTACATTATGACTTATTAAAAAAAAATACCGCAACACTTGAAGGACAAAAAAATATAAAAAAATAAAATAACAAATTTGATAAAAATATATACGTTGAAAATACATTGCGACTTATTATATAAAATAAAAAATAAAAATAAAACAAAACTTGCATCAATACTTGAAGGACAAAAAAATATAAACAAGGGCCAAAATATGTTTGTTAAAAGTGTTTTGCAACTTATTATAAGAAAAAAAATATAGAAACACTTGAAGGACAAAAAAAAATTATAAACCAAAGACAAAAATAAAAGTGAATTGGTAAAAATATATATATTGAAAGTATATTGTGACTTATTATATAAAATAGATATATGGAGGATAAAGTAGAAATTGAAAAAAATGGTAAAATTGAAAAAGAAAAAAGAAAATCAAAATAAAAATAGAAAAAATTGTAACTCTTAAAAAAATAACTTAAAAAAGACACACATATTGGTAAAATGGTAATAAATCTTCAATTGGAAGAAGGTTAAATTGGAAAAAATGGTACCAAAAAAACCTTTATCAATATTCTTAAAATTAAAAGAAAAAGAAAAAAATCGAAAGAAGACTTAAGGACAAAATGGTAATAAAACAAAACTTAGAGGAGTGTAGTTAGAAAAAAGTGGCAAAAAATGGACGTGGAAGTGGATAAAGGGTGCACTTTGAGTAACAAAAAGTAAGATAAAATGAAATAAGTTGTGAGTTCTTTATTCGTACAGTGACATAAAAAATGAATAGTTTTTAGAATTCTTTAGTATTTTTTATTATTTTTTTAGAGTTTTTTTGTCATTCTAAACGAAATCAAAATAAAGAGAAAAAATAAAAAAAAAAAAAACCGAAAGGAGACTTAATTGAGAACAAAATGGTAATAAAATAGGTATATATATGTATCTGCGGGCGCATAAAAGAAGCTTAGATATTTTTGTTTGGGTTGAAAATTTTGAAAGAACAAGGCTTTGTTAACCAATTGGGCTATTCAAAAGAGGAGACAGGCGCAACAATAAGTTTTAATTGAAGATTGTGAGTAAGCGGTTGAGACGAGTTAGCTTAAAACATTCACAGTAGATCTGATAAAGAAGCATGTTATAGGGATTGTTTGGAGTAAGAAAAAATGAGATAAATTGAGATAAATTATGATTTGGAGAGAGTTCGTAATGCGTGTAGTGAGAGAAAAAAGTTGATGTGATATAAAGTTAACAGAGATTTATAGAGATTTTCAGAAATTTTCATCAAATTATTCTAAACCAAACGGGCCCATAGTTTGAGGTAGAATTAAATCTAAGTTATTCGTGAGTTATTCTAAGTCGACTTAACAATGGCTCAACTTAAACTCAATTCGAATTCCATTCACGCTAAATTAAGAAAACTGAAGTCTTAATTTTGATTTGATTAAGGATCCGCATAGGATGATGAAAATCGCTAAAAAATTTAAAAGATTTTTGAAAATTTTTAAAATTCTCTAAACACATTTTTTATTCCTCATATTTTGTGAAATAATTATAAAGTTATATATATTTACACATCCTAACAATTTTTTACAAACTCCAATAACTTTCTACAAATCTCAAAAATTTTTTACATCTTTCAACAAATTCTGATATAAAATTATTCCTGTGAACCTAACAAATCATTCGAACGATTTTTCTCTCTAACAAGCTGACGCAAAAGTCAAAAAATTTCATTATTTATTTCTAAAAAATGTAATTTGGTGATTGCGTGCCAAATATCAAAAAATTAACAAAACTACATTTTTCGTTATTTTTCGTCGCACCAAATGCCCCCTAAATTTTAAGTTGAGCTTGAGATTTAAACTGCCCATTTGAACTGTTCGACTTGAAAACTCATGAACTGATTTGAAAAATATTTTAATAATACCAAATAATTTCTTACACAAACATAACTCCATCATAACCCCTACTTAAAATCTTACGAAAAAAAAAAAAAAAAAAAAAGAAGCGACTCTCCATCTAGATCACCCTATTTCTATATCCCATTCTGCAATTGTCCCATGTCATAAAATTACGTATAAAACTTCAAGTTTTCCCTCTTACAAAGAGGGCATTTCATTTTATATTTATTCCGAATGTCTAATTGCATGTTAGACTTTAAATTTTACCTCTCATAACAGAGAGCCTACCAACCAATTTGGAGTCAAGTTGCTAGGCCACTTAAATTTTTGACACGTATCCGTTTTAACATTTGCATAATTACATTTACACTCCTTAACATTTAAAAAATATACTTACATCTCTTATTTTAAAATATTATTAACATTAACTCCCTTCCACTAAATTAACTGTTAAAATGTAACACAAAATGTCAAATTAAGGGTCTTTTTGTCGTGGTGAAAAATAACAAAAAATAGTGAAAAATATAGTTTGGAAAAACTTTTGGCAATCTTAAATCACATTTTTTGGAGATGAACAATGGGATTTCCGTTCCGACAGATTGAATTTTCATTTGGACGGTTTCAAAATTTTGTATCAGTCATGACTTCTTTGTAAAACAAACTAGACTTGAAATGTGACTGGCGTCAAAACAATTTACGGTAGTCTATTTGGACGGAAGTTAATAGTGTCAAATTGTCAGAATGGTTTACGGTGGTCCGATTAGATAGAAGTTGACAATGCCAAATCGTCGGAATAGTTTAGTGCAAACCGTTTGGATAGTATTAAACTACTATTTTATACTTTATCCTTCCATGTAAACTTCTAAACGGTTTTTACAATTCGTCAGAATGGCTCTGAAAAAATTAGTCACAGTGTGTGTCACTCGATAGTTTGGGAGTTTGCGGTGAGAATAGTAAAAAAAAAAATTACTATTTGATTAACCGAATTCCAGTTATCGATTTTTTTTAGAAAATATTGAACTTTTTTCAAATTTCGAGAAGGTAAAAAAGTGTAAAAATGTAATGGAGATTTTCAGATATTTTCAGAGGTTTTCAGAGATTTTCAACAAATTTTATTGCACCAAACAGTCCCTAAATAACTAAAATTTTAGGTGTTTTTTCTATTTTATACATCCCTTTCTCCTATTTTCGCCAGTTTGTTTACAAAAATTCTCAGAATATTTTTATTTTTAAATTTTTTTTAATTACTTTTGTACTGCAAGTCTTCTATTAGTTAAATAGAAACGCAAATTTTATAGAAATACTAATTTTCTAGAAATTCTCTTTCTAATAAATAATTTTATTAATTAAAAACAATTGGACTAGCATCGTAGGCTTATGAAGTTTAAATAAAAAAATCGTAACAAGCAAAACGCAGAAACTAGTAAACTGAAATAAAGAGAATATAGAAGTAAAATAATTACAAGTATAGAAAATCTCTAACTTCATTTCCAAGGCAAATATAATCTTTAGAAACTGATCAAAAGCTGAAATGACGGAATTCGCCTTCTTAGTGTTTGTTTGGGGAAAAAAAAAAAACTATCAGCCATCAGTGATCAGCGTTTTGAATTTTTTTTTTAAAATATCAAATTTATCCTCCTACATTTTAATTTTTTTTAATTTTTAATGACAAAAATACCGAATTAATAAAAAATAAAAAGCTACCTATTACAAAAAGTTAACTTTGTTCTTTTTTAAAACACAAAAAATAATTAATTTTTTAATAATTAACTAATAACCAACTATAAAAAAAAATTAATTTTTTTTCCCAACCTCAGCCTAAGAGCCTTTTGAAAATCGTAGCTAAATTTGGCAACCAAAATAATATTTTTTCAATTCTTTTTAATATCCCCCATCTCCAGTAATTCAGTGCAATCAGAGTTGCACCAGCTGGCCGCTTGCAGTTGGGCAGTTCTTCACTTATATGGACCTTGAACAATTCCCCATCAACATTGAGCTTAATATGGCGTAATTGGAGTGGAGATTAGAGTCCGAACTTAGCAGCAATGAGATTATCCAAGCGAAGAACAAAGTCGCTCATTGTTGCTGATTCATTAAAAGTTAATAGAAACGTACTTTATCCCATTGGAATCATTTTAATTAAACGTATCACTTAAACGTATTAATCATTTTAATTAAATTTTGTACTCTTGCATTCTGATAAGTGAATGATTTTTTCCAATACTACCAACACCACTTCTTTTAAGCCATTCCACATCCTCCTCTTGAGCAGAAATCATGGCATGATTATCCATAATAGCTTCACCAGATGAATCCTGCTTTGAACTCCCCCATGGGCACAGTTGCGCATATATATGATCTTCAATGCCTAACAATTTCCATGCACCCAAGTCGGTGGCACAAGAAGCAAGAATGGAGCAAGCCTCCATTGTTGACAAGTAGAGCACTAGAGGAGCTGACAAAACCACAACACAACCTACTTCAAGCCACCTTCATTATATAATGCACCGAATTAAGATTTGTCTGTTAACTTCAAAGTTCAGCAACAAATAGAGTGAAACGAGATTGTGGAAGTAAGGAGAGAACTCAAGAGAGTTCACAGAGAGAAAGAGAGAGTTCTGTAAAATTAAAAAATCTTGTCATACAAGATTACAAATAAATAAAAAGTATGAGTGTTTTATGTGTTTAATTCAATAGATTCTCTAACAATTTATTACTTGGACCAATATGCATGTCTTTAAGAGGTGTCTGGTTAGAAAAAAAGTTAATCAAAAAATATAATAATAATATAAAAATTTAATATAAAAGTGATACGTAATAAGATTTGATTAAAAGAAAATACAAAAAATTAATAAAAATTGATGAATTTTTATTAATCTTAACCAACTAAATACCGCATTAATTTATTGATATGACTAGCATAGTTGTTTATGTTTGTTTTTTTAATGAATCGAACCTTGTTTGCCTCAAGTTTTAATCAATCAATTCAGATACTGTTAAGTGCAGCCTCTGACATACAAGGGTCGACATTGAATTGAGAGCAAAACCGAATCTCAACCCTTATTCAATTTTCTTGGAACCAATAGTTCGTTAAACTTTTCAAACCTTTCATAATATCTTAGCAACCTCTTGACATTTGTTGTAAATTGAAAATTTTCAACGTAGAATCTGTTCCCTCCGTCTGGCCAACTCTTTTGTCAATGAACCTTCGTCTTCTGTTAGGATATATCAATGTTAGCCAACTGTGCATACAATTTTGAATCATACAATGCATAAATTAAAGTATAAGAGAAAGAAGAAAAATAGACAGTAAGATTTACGTAGTTCGACTGTAAAGTTTACGTTTATGGGTAAGACATAGGAGAAATTTCACTATTATGAAAAGAAAGAAATTACAATGTCAGCTGGCTTTTCTCTTGATCACTCTGAAAAAAAAGAAAATCCCAAAACCTTAATATTTAAATAGGTCCATACTACGGGGGCTATGTCCCGTGCCCTCCGCAACCACTACAGACCTCCAATAAAATATCTAAACGGGTCGCACCACGAGACTTTCGGATCAAGTTATAATTCCGGGCCCAAAAAATAAAAAATACAAGCCACAACAACAATCAAAAACTTCAATTTTTATAATTCTTTTTAATTTTTTTCATTCAAATTTCATTACCTATCGCTTTTATACCAATTTTTTATTTTTTGGCAAATCAAATACACCCACGGTGGGAGATGTATAGACGGAGTTGCCTGAGTGTCAAGGAAAACACCATCTTGATTCGGGAAGGAAACAATAGCCTTTGTATCTTTTGGTCCGAGGGTGATGACGAGTGGAGGATTTGAGATAACCGGAGTTTTGAATGTACTTTGGATGGAGGTTAGGGCATCTTTCATTGACTTGAGGTATGGAAAGTGAAAGAGGTTCAAGATCAGGGTAGATTTTATATAAGCTGGATTGATTTGATTGTACTCGATCTGAGGCCGGTTTGCATATGTATCAATGGTTTGCCGGTTGTAACTTCTAGTGTGCTTTACATACCATCTTGCACTCAAACTGTCATATATGATATGACTGGAAGATATTATAAATAAGATATTAAAATTGAGGTAGACTAGCGAGTTAAATTGAATAAATTAAGGATAACTCTAATTAGAGAGAGAGAGAGAGATTAAATTAGCTAAATTGATGAAAATAAAAAAAAATTTTGAAAACTCAAAATGATCATATAATTTTACACAACCATTAATTGTGGAGCAAATGGGATATGAATCATTTGATATTCTATACAATTGATATATTTTATTTTGGAAGTATATATGAGATGATGATTTGTAATATATGTAAAATTTTGAACTTTATGCATATTAAAGTTTTGCAAGCTAAAAGTCAAAACAAATAGACTAAATACAAAGTTGGTTATATGACTGGAAGATATTATAAATAAGATATTAAAATTAGGTAGACTAGCTAGCTAAATTGAATAAATTAAGGATAACTCTAATTAGAGAGAGAGAGAGAGAGAGAGAGAGAGAGAGAGAGAGAGAGAGAGAGAGAGAGAGAGATTAAATTAGCTAAATTGATGAAAATAAAAAAAAATTGAGAACTCAAAATGATCATATAATTTTAAACATAACCATTAATTGTGGAAAAAATGGGATTTGAATTATTTGATATTCTATACCATCGATATATTTTGTTTTGGAATTATATATGAGATGATGATTTGTAATATATGTAAAATTTTGAACTTTATATATGCATATTAAAGTTTTACAAGCTAAAAGTCAAAACAAATAAATTAAATACAAGGTTGGCTAAACATAATACAAATCTTCAAAAGAATAAAAAAGAATAAATAAATAAATTTTTAAAAAAATAAAAAATAAATAACACAAAGTTGGAAGACTTCCGAAGAATATTAGAAGCGGAAATTATAATTAGAGCACTACGTATGTACCTCCCACTTCAAATTTTCTCCCACTTATTTATGAAAACAAAAACAAATTAATTCAAATTGATCATGCAGCCTTGGTCACAGATTTTATGGTCACTTTGGAGCCTAGCAGGAGTTTTCCAGCCTCAATAGTGAAAGTGTCGTACCGTAGGAAGTACTCCACCAGCATTAACCTGGACAAGAGCACCACAAAATCCTTTCCCGGGCACTGCTTGTTCCCCACCGTCGGATCATCAGTCTCGCGCCCATTTGACCAGTACACGTACTTGAGCAACTTCTCCCCGTCACCACCCACGAATCTATCGGCCACAAACTCATCTGGGTTCTGAAAAATCTTAGAATCTCTCGTAGCCACCGGTTGATATCCGAATATCATCTCACCTTTCTTGATCTCAAACGCTGCGTCGTGGCTTTGGACCACCAGATCCACCTTAGCCTTTCCGAACTGGGATGTCACCGGCGGTTCAATCCTCAGTGCTTCGTAAACCACCGATTTGGTCAAACTCATCTTGTCCAAGGCCGATAGAGTGACACCGCCTTCGGATTTAACGACGGTCCTTATCTCATCGGCAAGCCGGCGGTGCAAACTCTCCCCGGCTAATCCCACCCACTTGATTAAACCCAGGAAAGAAACCTTAAACCCCCCAAAAGCATTGAACCCGGTAAAGAAAATTAGATTATGACAAGCTTCGTCTCTCTTAATCCCCAAAACCTCAGCCTGATCCAGTGCTGACTTGGCAGACTCGTGAAAAGAATCATAAAGCTTCTTGTAGTCAGATTTCACAAGAAAAGACGGATACGGAAATGTGTGTAACAGGAAATCTTCAACGAAGTTGGGCACAAACTTGAACCCTAGAGTTATCACAGGTAATAGCTGTAAACCCAACCACTTACCAGAAATCTCACTTCCCTTGGATCCAATGCTTGTCTCTTTAGGTTTACGATCACAAAACAACTGGAACATGAAGTCGAACGACATGTTGTCGCTTATTGTGTTTAGATCTGCTTTGCCTTTCTGGGTGAGTTCGGTTTCGATGCTTACGAAGAGATCGGACATGCAGCGTCGGAAGATTGGCAAGATTTTGTCGTGTCGGTTGGCGATTAAGGACAGGACGAAGCTCTTGAGGAGCTTGTGTTGGGGTTCGGAGGGGTCGAGATAGGGACAAACGCGGTAACCGCCGGTGAAGGAGGTGGCGGGCATGAAGGTTCCGACGAAGACGTCCTTCTTCTCCACCTTAGAGGTGTCGAAGAGAATGGGAAAGCTGACGGCGTCGAGGACGGCGACGACTTTGGAGTTGGAGGCGACGAATGGACCGGGTGGGACGTTGGTTCTGTAGACTGTGGATTTGTATTTCTCGATTCGGGATAGAAAGAACTCATCTGGACCTTGGTTGTAGTAGTAATCGTAACGATCTTTTATGGGTCCGAAGAAGGTTGAGCCATAGCCGCCTGGAATTTCTCGGAATGGAAGATTGGGCGAGTTTGGGCCGTCAGAGGACTTCGCCGGAGAAGAAGAAGAAGACGAAGACATTGTTTTAATTTTGAGCTTTAGTTTGTGGTTGTGGTGAGTTTTGCATGGGCTTGCTGCCGCTATATATATAGACGCGTGTGGCGGCTGTTCTCTCTTTTCTAAATTATTATTATTTTTATACTTTTCCAAAAAGGGCACTTTTCAAGCCGACTTTTGCATAAATTGTCAGATGTAGGGATGAAAACAAATGCAGAATGAATGAATGGAACGCGTAATCCATGACATGCATGTCTATGTAACAACATTGTCAGATGTAGGTATGAAAACAAATGCAGAATGAATGAATGGAACGCGCGCGTAATCCATGACATGCATGTGTATCTAACAATATAAAAATAACTCAGACGACCGTATGTAGGCACCGTAATTCATGACATGCATATATATATATATATATATCTAACATAAGTAGGCACACGGTCCGGGCGCCACCGTGTTGTTTAGTGGGCTTGGTTCCTCGATAAACAACACGGTTTCGAATCTTGCGACTTAATTGAGAGGTATGGTTGAAAGGATCGATTTAAGTGTTTCTTGTTTACTTTTCAGCCCATTCTGATGAGATTCCGAGTCACAAAAAAAAAAAAAAAAAAAAAAGAAAGTAGGCATACATGATTTTTATTAAATTTTTATTTTAAATTAAAGTAAAATTATAAAAAAAGAATTAGTAAAAGTGATCCAAAACTTGATAGATATCTCAATTAATAAAATTTTGAGTTAAAATTTGCTCTACAATAATCATTAGTTCAAATTTCCTTAAAATTATTAAAAACTTACCTGATCGTTAATTGTAGGACCTTAGAAATTGGTTGAAGTGTGCGCAAGTTAGTCACCCTAAGTCATTAAAAAAAAAGATGACTTAAATAGTAAATAATAAAAAGTTAAGATTATTTGTGTAAATAATATCTAATTAAAGAAAATTTAAAGAAAATAAAAAAGTTACAAAATTAGTGAGTGGTTAAAAGGCATTTAAGGAAGATAATAATATAAATAGATAAAATTACTACTTTTTAGCACCATTGAAGTTGTAACTAGTTATAGGGTGTTTAAGGATGTTATAAAAAAAAAAAATGAGGTTTCACCAAAATACAATTACATAAATTTTAAAAATTCATCATTACTCCTTGTATTTACTTTATAATAATATAAAATATTAAAAATTAAATAATTTCACTTGAGACCAAAATATTAAAAATTAACCAAATGCAGAATGAATGAATGGAACGCGTAATCCATGACATGCATGTGTATCTAACAATATAAAAATAACTCAGACGACCGTATGTAAGCACAGGTAATTGATGACATGCATATATGTATATATATATATATATATAACATAAGTAGGCACACGGTTCGGGCGCCACCGCGTTGTTTAGTGGGTGTGCTTCCCACTTATCCTACAAAAAATGTTAGATTTCTCGGCCGTCTAAAACGGTCGAGAAAAGTTAATAAAGCAGTTGAAAAAAATTTCATTGACCACCTAACGACTGCTTGCTAGTAGTCGTATTTGCTGGAGTCGAGAAAATGAATTCGTCTGCCCTAAACAGTCATCAGAAATACTGGAGACGACATATTTCTCATTCGCCTCATGGCGGTCGGCTAAAGCCTTTGTCGACTGCTATTAGGACCGCTATTAGATGGTCGACTAAAGTATTTTTTTCTTAAGAAAAAAAAAGCAATTTTATTTTAAACTAAGAGAACAACTTGTATATTTATATAGCAAAACTTGTACATTGATTATACCTATATATATACTAATATGAAATTAAAATTATTTAACAAAAATTCTAAATTTTCATAATATATGTAACAAAATACACATAATATTGAAGAGTTTAACTACAAACACTTTGAAAACAAAACAATGTCCCCTTACATCCTTTGCACTCGGCCTCAAAAAAAATTTGTGGTCGTTAGTGCAGAAAATTGTCAAGGGCAATAAAGGGAGATTTTTGGTTGGACAATTATTGAGAGCACAAGCCACTGAAGGAGACTTTTCAAATCTATTTAAGTTGATCCCAACAATTTAGGTGATAACTGCATGACTAGGATGTGTAAAGTTGACAATGGTGCATTAGTTTTTTTGCTTGAATTAAGTTCTGATTACGTTTGCGTATAGCTCAACATAATGGACCTCAAGATTATCCAATAAAGCCTTGTCGGTTGGAAGTTTTACAATAGTTCCTCCAATTATTTTCAAATATCAGTTGTAAAATGGACTACAGAAACCCGAAGGTCTTTCTTTCCCAAGGAATAGAAGATAGGCATACGTGATGAGGTTCTGAGTCACAAAAAAAAAAAAGTAGGCATACGTGATTTTTATTAAATTTTTATTTTAAATTAAAGTAAAATTATAAAAAAAGAAATAGTAAAAGTGATCCAAATTTTGATAGATATCTCAACTAATAAAAACAATGTCTCCTTACATCCTTTGTACTCGGCCTCAAAAAAAAACTTGTGGTCGTTGGTGCAGAAAATTGTCAAGGGCAATAAAGGGAGATTTTTGGCTGGACAATTGTTGAGAGCACAAGCCACTGAAAGAGACTTTTCAAATCTCTTTAAGTTGATCCCAACAATTTAGGTGATAATTGCATGACTAGGATGTGTAAAGTTGACAATGGTGCATCAGTTTTTCAAGTTACCTTTGCGTACAGCTCAACATAATGGACCTTAGGATTATCCAATAAAGCCTTGTCGGTTGGAAATTTTACAGTAGTTCCTCCAATTATTTTCAAATGTCAGTTGTAAAATGAACTACAGAAACCCGAAGGCCTTTCTTTCCCAAGGAATAGAAGATAGGCATACGTGTTCCGAGTCACAAAAAAAGAAAAAAAAAGTAGGCATATGTGATTTTTATTAAATTGTATTTTAAATTAAAGTAAAATTATAAAAAAAGAAATAGTAAAAGTGATCCAAAATTTGATAGATATCTCAACTAGTAAAAACAATGTCCCCTTACATCCTTTGTACTCGGCCTCAAAAAAACTTTGTGGTCGTTGGTGCAGAAAATTGTCAAGAGCAATAAAGGGAGATTTTTGGTTGGACAATTGTTGAGAGCACAAGCCACTGAAGGAGACTTTTCAAATCTTTTTAAGTTGATCCCAACAATTTAGGTGATAATTGCATGACTAGGATGTGTAAAGTTGACAATGGTGCATTAGTTTTTTTGCTTGAATTAAGTTTTGATTACCTTTGCGTACAACTCAACATAATGGACCTCAGGATCATCCAATAACGCCTTGTCGGTTGGAAGTTTTACAGGAGTTCCTCCAATTATTTTCAAATATCAGTTGTAAAATGGACTATAGAAACCCGAAGGTCTTTCTTTCCCAAGGAATAGAAGATAGGCATACGTGATGAGGTTCTGAGTCACAAAAAAAAAAGTAGGCATACGTGATTTTTATTAAATTTTTATTTTAAATTAAAGTAAAATTATAAAAAAAGAAATAGTAAAAGTGATCCAAAATTTGATAGATATCTCAACTAATAAAAACAATGTCTCCTTACATCCTTTGTACTCGGCCTCAAAAAAAAATTTGTGGTCGTTGGTGCAGAAAATTGTCAAGGGCAATAAAGGGAGATTTTTGGCTGGACAATTGTTGAGAGCACAAGCCACTGAAGGAGACTTTTCAAATCTCTTTAAGTTGATCCCAACAATTTAGGTGATAATTGCATGACTAGGATGTGTAAAGTTGACAATGGTGCATCAGTTTTTTTGCTTGAATTAAGTTCTGATTACCTTTGCGTACAGCTCAACATAATGGACCTTAGGATTATCCAATAAAGCCTTGTCGGTTGGAAATTTTACAGTAGTTCCTCCAATTATTTTCAAATGTCAGTTGTAAAATGAACTACAGAAACCCGAAGGCCTTTCTTTCCCAAGGAATAGAAGATAGGCATACGTGTTCCGAGTCACAAAAAAAGAAAAAAAAAGTAGGCATATGTGATTTTTATTAAATTGTATTTTAAATTAAAGTAAAATTATAAAAAAAGAAATAGTAAAAGTGATCCAAAATTTGATAGATATCTCAACTAGTAAAAACAATGTCCCCTTACATCCTTTGTACTCGGCCTCAAAAAAACTTTGTGGTCGTTGGTGCAGAAAATTGTCAAGAGCAATAAAGGGAGATTTTTGGTTGGACAATTGTTGAGAGCACAAGCCACTGAAGGAGACTTTTCAAATCTTTTTAAGTTGATCCCAACAATTTAGGTGATAATTGCATGACTAGGATGTGTAAAGTTGACAATGGTGCATTAGTTTTTTTGCTTGAATTAAGTTTTGATTACCTTTGCGTACAACTCAACATAATGGACCTCAGGATCATCCAATAACGCCTTGTCGGTTGGAAGTTTTACAGGAGTTCCTCCAATTATTTTCAAATATCAGTTGTAAAATGGACTATAGAAACCCGAAGGCCTTTCTTTCCCAAGGAATATAAGATAGGCATACGTGATGAGGTTCCGAGTCACAAAAAAAAAAGTATGCATATGTGATTTTTATTAAATTTTTATTTTAAATTAAAGTAAAATTATAAAAAAAGAATTAGTAAAAGTGATCCAAAATTTGATAGATATCTCAACTAATAAGATTTTGAGTCAACATTTGCTCTACAGTGATCACTAGTTCAAGTCTCTTTGAAACCATTGGAAACTTACCTGATCATTAATTGTAGGACCTTAGAAATTGGTTGAAGTGCGCGCAAGCTGGTCACCCTAAGTCATTAAAAAAAAAAAAGATGATTCAAATAATAAATAATAAGAAGTCAAGATTATTTGTGTAAATAATACCTAATTAAAGAACATTTAAAGAAAATAAAAAAGTTACAAAATTAGTGGGCAGTTAAAAGGCATTTAAGCAAGATAATAATATAAATAGATAAAATTACTACTTTTTAGTACCATTGATGTTGGGAAGAAACTATTAAACTTGATCTTGCCTACCTAGATCTATCGGAGGATATGGCCTTAAACAGATCTATTTGGCGTCAACAAATTCATATAGCCGACTTCACCTAGTGGGAAAAAGTTTGGTTTGGTTCGGTTTGATTTGAAGTTGTAACTAGTGATATGGTGTTTAAGGATGTTATAAAAAAAAAATGGGGTTTCACCAAAATAAAATTACATAAATTTTAAAAATTCGTCATTACTCCCAGTATTTACTTTATAATAATATAAAATATTAAAAATTAAATAATTTCACTTGAGACCAAAATTTTACACTAAGCATAACCTAATAGATTGGCCAGCATCATGAAGAAGAGTAGGTCAAATTTTTACATTCTGCATATATAAGTAACTGATTCATTGAGCTGGAGTGGTAGAAAATTATTGGGTTATAAGGGTGCAAAAAATATATATGTACAAATCTCATTAAATAAATTTAAATTTTCTTTATCTATTAATTATGTTATAATTTAATATAAAAAACTGAAAATACAAATTCAGTTAATTAATTAAATTGGTATATATCCATATGATTCTAAACCCCGATGCATGATGAGTAATGTCACATGGATGTATATTTATTTTAGAATCTTTTTATATAGTTGGAAAAAATTTGCAAAAAAATAAAAAAAAAACAGAATGATAATATGGTGAAATTATGGGTTAATCATTTTTAAAATAACAACTCGTAATTAAAAGTACTACTGTTTTACATATACAGGGCCCGTTTGATTGGCCAAATTTTGATAAAAAAGGTACAATAAAAATGAAAACATGTGACATAAAAGTGATACGTGTTAAAATTTAATTGGAAGAAAGTACAAAAAGTAATTAAAAATTGATGAATTTTGATAAACCTTGGTAGGCCAAACGAGGTCATAATTGTCGTTGCCATTTTCATTGTTATGAAACAAATTAACCTACTCGAAATTCACTTGAATTCGATTCAATAACATATTTGCTTGATCTCCAACTCGAAATATAAATAAATTGAAGATGAATTACAACTTTAAATTCGTTACATTATCAAACCTAATTTAAATTCAGATGATCGCTAGTTCTGCTTGCTCGCGCCACTGTGTGATTAGTTAATTTAAAGAATAGCCAGCAGCCAATGAATTTTCTTCACAGATTTTTCATTTGTAGATGATTCGCACAAAGAAAAAATGCAAGTTTTGTTTCTCAAGTATTGTACCATTTATACAAACTAGACACCGGTGTACACGCGACGTGTGTGTGAATTTTTTTTAGTAATAAAAATATTTTAGTTTTGTAAATTATGAATATTTACTCAAATTTTCTATTAATTTTTATTTTTATGTATGTTTTCGATGCTACTGCACACACAATACACATAAATTTTTATTTTAAAACTATGCGCATATCATTAATTAATTTGTTAATTATAAAAAAATTAATAAAAGTGATTCAAGTGGTAAATAATAAGTAATTAAAGTTATTTAAGTAAATGACACATAATTAAGGAGTATTTAAGAAAATTAAAAAATTACAAAATAGTAGGTAATTAAAGGCTATTCAAGGAAGATAAATAAATAAATAGGTGAAATACCTTAATTATATGATAATTATAAGGAAATTAATTTTTAATTTTATTGAAGTGTAGGTAGTTATAAAAAGTTTGTTTTATTTTATTTTATTTTTAGGGAGAGTTGTTAAAGGATGTTATAGGAAGAAAAAAAAAAAAGAAATTTACCAAATCTATGAATTTACTCTATAATTGTGTATATATATATATATATATTTAAAATGCGATATTTAAAAAATTTTTACTAATAGTCAAGAAGATAACCAACTTGCATTTATATTTCTTTTGGACCATCCGATTCTAAGATTCAATGTGCTTAGCGTCATTGATTGACAATTTGAAAGTAGAGATGCTGCCAGGGCTGGCATATATTCGATCACGTGCTACGGCTGCTTGCGAAAACAAACACAAATTATGAAGTTTCTCAAAGTTGGTCTCATTCATAAAATATAGGCAGCGGTTTCAACCTTCCGTGTCGTTCGTAAATTGTGAGTTTTTATGGAAGAGCGTCAGTCCACGGATTTGACCTGACTTGGCTTGCTACAAATCTGCCAATCCATGGGTTGACTAGTCGCCCAATCTTTACTACGAGGCGTAGGCATCTCATTTTGTCCCAAATAACTGTAGAACTTTATTGCGAATAGATTTGGTATTCAAGTTTAGTCTATAATCATTTTTCAAGATGCTTGATCGTATTTTACAAGGTTAGAACAAGAAGGGTCGTTTGGAGCTTCACAAATTATTAAAAGATAGAATAATAGTGAAAAATTCATTTGAACACTCTGTTCTAACAAATTCTGTCAGATGATTTTTATTATCGTTCGAACAAATTTTAACAAAGAATTTTAGAGTTTTGTGTAGAATTTTTCGGAAGTTTATAAAGACTTATTAAGATTTGTAGTCTTTATGAAAAGGCTTGAAAGGGATCAAAATCTCTCTTGCAAGACAAAGAGAAGCTACAAAACTTCAAAAAATCATCTAGGATATACGTGAAAATATGAAAAGTAAAATAGTATGATCAATTTGTTCTCTGGGAGATCAGTCACGCTCACAAACTTAAAATAGCTTACATTAGCAAAATTAGAGTAAGATGCAGTTCAAACATTATTAGAATCCTTATTTTACTTCAAGAAAACCTAAAATTTCACAGAGAGATAAAATATGAATGCATTCTAAAATGTTGCATTTAAAAATAATCCCCAAGTATAAGAGTGTACTGTGTAGTTTTATTTGGTAAGTCTAAGATCGTATCCGAAGAGAATCAACAAAATAATTTTTACCCTAAATTTTACAATTTATTTAATTTTTAATAAAATCGTTTTTAATTTAATAATTAAATAAAAGTATTGCAGAAAATAAATTGGGTCTGATCCTAAACAGTTTATGTTTTGAAAGCAATAAAATAAATAAACAAGAAATTAAATAAAAACAGCAAATTAAATAAGAAGCAATACTTAATCTAAATCTAAAAATCAAGATGGATAACTATAAATATAATGACTATGAAATCAATTTTATTTAAAGAATTTAATAATCAATTACTAATTTCAGTGATCTCAATAAGATTTAAATAATCTTAATTATTTTTGAAAGTAAAAACTAAAATCAAGCGACAATAAACTAAGATTTAATTTTAATTTGGAAATTATAATTTGTTAAAAATATAGGGATCTCAATAAGATATAACTAATTTTAATGTTTTTGAATGTTTAAAAATAATTTTTAGTTACTGTTCTTAAAATAATTTTGTGAATATAAATTTTAGTATAATAATGATTTTCATCCATTAGAATCGTTAGTGATCTCAGTAACATATAATTGATTTCTATTAGTTTCAAAATTCATGAAAATAATTTTATAAATATTGAATTTAATTTTAGCATTTTTTTATTTCATTAAAATATCATGGATTTCCAGGAAATTTAATCATTCTTTATGTTTCTTAGAAGTATAAATACAATATTTATAAAATCCATGCTTGGGATAATAAATTAATTGTAGAAAATAAAAGAGCAGAAATTAAAAAAATAGAACCTAAAAATGAAGACTTGAAATTAGAAATGCTAAACGGAATTTGATAATTACTTGACTGAATTTGAAATCTAAAAATTTGTGGACAATCATCGAGGTGCAAGAAATATGAACTGTAACAATGAATTGAACAATTGTTGAATTCTAAACTAAGAATCTAGAAAATAATATTTGAATTGAACTGGAAACAAATGCTAATCTAATCTAAACTATGAACTGCTAAAGAAGAATGGAAAAATGGAAAAGAAAACTAATCTAACCATGAATTTTGGAATGTTACGTTTCCTCCTACTTCTACTCCTACTGTTGTTATTGTTGTTGCTTTTTTTTTTTTTTATAATTTTTTATTTTCTTCTTCGTTGTGTTCTTTATGTAGGCATGATTGGGGTGAAGAGTGAAGAAGAGATTTGAGGACTTCCAATTGCTTTCGGAGTCTTTATTCTAGCTGTGTTCTATGTAAAAATATATATCTCACATATATATATATATATATATTCTTCGCTTCAATTTTGCTTTCGATTTTTCAGCTTTATCTTCTTAATAGTTGATTAAATCTTTTAATTCTGTCATACCCCAGATCTCATGACTCGAAAAGTGAGTGAAATGGAATCATACACAACAAGTATATATTAAACATTATCTTGATCAGAGTATTAACCACCCTAGAACAAACATCTACAGTCTAAAATGGCAAACTAATAGTAAAGTAATAACAAACAAGCATTGGTTAAGCTAGACAATAATGCTCCAACATAGTCCCAACATAATAATAAAATCTTGGTCATGGTGTTATGCCCTTACAACCCAATCGAATAAGTCTAAGTAAAATAATATTACAATCCTAATTGGGCAATTAATAAAAAAAGTAAAACTAATCCATCGCAGTGGACCTCACCTAACTTTCAGGATCTGCACCTATAGCACAATCTGTGGGGACGTGAGCATTAATCTACTTATACCCACGTTATATAATAAAACATATATAATGTGTAGTAACAAATAAATAATGTATAATCATCATAAAATTAATATCCAATAATCACATGTCATTAAATCACATTGATATCAATAACCAAATAATTAATATAATCAATTATCCATAATTTTCTTTCTTTTATCTCCTTATCATTTCATATCATCACATCATAATCATGGACTGGATACTACCAATGCCATTTTTATAAGCCCACACACAATGGAAACAACTAATCAAAACATCGCCGTTTGTGATCCTGGGATCTGGGGCCACAAGTAGCCAAATCATCATCAATGTTGTCATTTACGAATCAGAATCCAATGACCACAATGAACTAGAATAAATGTAGTGATGTAGGTTACTAATTTACTGGCACAATAACCAATCCCTATGCCAATTTGGGGTCTTTCAACTCAAGAGCAGTGTTTGTACCCTCCATAATTTCTAATATTTACCAATCTCACAATCACAACATCATATTTTATTTATCTCTCTACTTTCTTTAACATATCTTATTTGTAAACATCAACTCATCGCTATAACAACTTATTAATCACGAATCATAACATCATAACAACTTAGCATATCCATAGAAGTCTAATATCATCATATCTTTCAACAATATAACATGAATAAATCACTTTTAACAACATTATTCATCAAAATACTCGTATCATGTTTCTCAAATCATTTTCTTCTTATTCTTTATGTTTTTTTATTTAACATCTTTCATTTTGTAAAAAAAAACTTTTTAAATCCTTACGGTTTGAAGCTTTGGGAGAAAATACCATTTATTTAGCACAAAGAAGCAAAATGGGGATTCTAATTAGGGGCGTGCCCAATGGGGCACAAATCATTTTCTTCTTATTCTCTATGTTTTTTTATTTAACATCTTTCATTTTGTTAAAAAAAAATACTTTTTCAATCCTTAGGGTTTGAAGCTTTGGGAGAAAATTCCATTTATTTAGCAAAAAGAAGCACAATGGGGATTCTAGATAAAGGCGTCCCCAATGGGACACAAGCCTATGCGCCCGAGTGTGCATCAATGAGCTAAAGCCGAGGCTCTGTTTTCAAGTTTTGATGCTTTCATGCATTAATTCTCAAATTGGTTCAAAATAATGCTAAATTCTTGAAATTTCTTGTTTCACTTAGCACCACAAGGTTTATACTAACAAAATAAAATAATCAATTTGAGTTTTCAACAAGTATGGCTCAAGATATATGTTACAATCGTTTTCTTCCCTACAATATATATACAATGCATTCAAAACTCCAAACAATCATGCTAACAACATCCTAATAGTTTCTACATGTAGTATATATAAATAAGATGCACTAAATCCCTACTTCAAGTAACGAAACGAATAAAACCAAAAATTAGTAACTCGTTGGTAAACCCTCAGAAGTTTTGTTTGCTTAAATGGTTGCTCCTACCACCAAAATAATCACACCATTATGTACAGAACAGAACTAGTTGCATTATTGTAAAGTTAATTTGAAATCAGTTGAAGTTTGATATACTTACCAACCTCCATATATCTCCTTGCTCTTAGTTCTCCTTCTATCTGAAACAACAGCACCAACGCACACAGTATACTGAGGCTTTGAGGGACAAACCCCTCCCATTTCCTCTGATCTCTTTCTCTCCACAGCCTGGCCACGACTTGACTAGGTGTGGCAATTCAGGGATTGAATTTGGCACATGGCGGAGCAAAATCCTAAAAACTTTAGAGAAGTTGACGTAAGCCTTCCCTAGGAGCCCAGACACAAAAGGGCAAGCAGGCTTAGGCCTCTCCGTGCGCTTAGGGTCTCCTCCTTACTCCCATTTGCTAAGCACCTCTTTGCTAACGTTTTTGGTTTTTATTTTTTTTGTTTATATTTTGAAAATTTTGTAAACCGGTAACAAAAACATATTTGTTAAATTTGTCCATATTTTTTTATTTCCAAAAAATGAAAACTTAAAAAAAAAAGTATTTTCACTCTGTTTTTTTGGTTACAACACTTGTCAATTTTAACATTTTATCCATTTTTGTTGCATTATATTAAAATGAATTTTTTATTCAAATATTTTATTAAACTAAAATTATTTTTAGTAAATAATATACTTAAATTAATTTAATTAATATGAAATATATTTTATTATTTTAACTTTAGTAAATAAACTAATTAAATTAATGCTAAACATATTTTATTAAATTATTTTTAATAAATATCATAATTAAATTATTTAAATTATTATGAAATATATTTTATTCAATTATTTTTAATAAATAATATAATTAAATTATAATCAATGTATTTTATATTTATTGTATTAAATGATATAATAATTATATTTTATTCGATTGTTTTTAGTTACTAATATAGTTAAATTATAATTTAATATATTTTATATTTATTAAATTAAATGATTTTAATAAATAATTTAATTAAATTGGATTACTTTAATCGATTAATTTAATTTATTTAATCAAATTAATTTAATTAATATGAAATATATTTTATTATTTTATTTTTAGTAAATAAATTAATTAAATTAATATTAAACATATTTTATTAAATTATTTTTAATAAATATCATAATTAAATTATTTAAATTATTATGAAATATATTTTATTCAATTACTTTTAGTAAATAATATAATTAAATTATAATTAATATAGTTTATATTTATTTTATTAAATGATATCATAATTATATTTTATTCAGTTATTTTTAGTTACTAATATAATTAAATTATAATTAATAAATTTTATATTTATTGAATTAAATGATTTTTAATGAATAATTCAATTAAATTAGATTACTTTAATTGATTAATTTAATTTATTAAATTAAATTAAATTAAATTGATATGAAATACATTTTATTAAATTTAATTAATTTTTTATTTTGATTTTATTAATTTTTAAAAAATTAATAATTATAAACAAAATTGTGTTTTCAAACGCAGTTTCTATTCACATTTTAGAAATAAAACAACAATAGAAAAAAAAAAAAGAAATACAAATATATACACATAAACAAAAAAGGACTGTATTATCAAACGAGCCGTAATTGTTTGTATATGTTTTCAAATTCTTAACACACTTAGTTAATGAACTCCTCAAATCACCCATTTTACATTATAACTAAATCCACAACTATAAATGTATTCTAATATGAAAATTTGGATTGTTATACATTCCTCATCCAATTGTAGTGTTCTAAGTTTAATCGGATTCTTCAAACCGCCTTCAATAAACCCACTATGTTAGGTTCATTGCAGAATTAATTGCTGGCCTTTAGACAATTATGGACGGGGATGTTTGGAGAGGAAAATGGCATTTGGACGGGGCGTCTAGATGGCTGAAGATGGGGATTTCTTGCTTTGTAAACCTAAAATGGAAAGGATAATAAAAATAATTATAATAATAATAATAATAAATTAATTAATTATTAACTTTAAGAAAATACTAATAATTAACAAAATTACTAAGGACATAAAATTAACTCTTAAATTTTATTAATTTATTCATTTTTAGTATCCTTTTCAAGAGTTCAGAGTGGATTTAGGAAAAAGCTAAATGTTTATTTAAAAATCTTGATATACTCTAAAAATGTGATAAATTAATAAATAAAGACTCTTTCAAAATTTTATTTTTAGAGCTCAATCAAAAGACACACCTATAATGATAGCCATCTAGCCAGATTCTATTTTTGGATAATGCTTCAATTTGCATGCCCAAAATTATTTGTATTAGTATATTTATTGTCCATAGGGTGGGTCAATTGGACAACACCATTGAATTTGTCATATTAAAAAATGGTAACCTAGGTCATCTCACATCTAACTTGAATGGTTAATTGAAGAAATTGATGGGCTTCCTTATCATCTCAGTCCATTTATGTATAGTAATTTTTTCAAATAAGTATAATTTGGTCATTAAAAGTTAAAATTTGACTAAGTTAACCCTAACAAACCTTAATTCCTCCATGAGATGACTGACATGACCTCCAAAAACACTTAAAACCATTAATACATAACCCAAGAAGACCCAAGCCACTAGCAAATGGACTAGAACAAAGCTTGGAGGCCTCAAAGAAATTATGCCCTAGAGGAGCTTGTGACATGCCTATGTTGCAGGTTCTTTTGTAACTCTTCCCAATGCAAGAATTTTCACATTGCCCAATTGTGTAGGAATTCCTACTACATGGCCTTGCGTAAACTTTCTACATCCATTCCCTATGTAGGAATTCTAGAACACCTATACGTTGGATGAATTTCTATAACATGCATATTTGTTGTAATTTCTATATATGGTATATTTACAAGAAATTTTGTAAGTGGTATATATGGAGGAGTTTTTAAAAATTGCTATTTTGTATGATTTCTCACACCACAAATTTGTGCCGATAAATAGAGGACTTGTCAAGTTATTCTTACCACGCATAACCGTCAATCAAAAAATTATTATAGAAGTTTAAGCAATAGTCTATTACAACTACCATGACAGTATAATTTTCTCTTTCTTTTAACTTGCATATTAAAAATGTCATTGTTCTGTATTATTTGCATAATTAGACTAGAAATTTTCTAGTATGTAAACAAAACCCGTGTACATAAAAAGGTACACAAGTCACAAGTCACTTGGACCTCGATTCTCACACTCAAGCTAGCTAGACTCAATGGGTTATGGTGGTCGCGATAACCTGAGACAACATAGGTCATACATTATATGACATCACATATCACTCATGACAATTTGTATTGATTAGCATGCATTATTTCATATTTATGTATCTTATACACATGTTAATATTAGAATTAAATTCAATTAAAGCTTAGTTTTAGTGCTATTTGTTATACTATTGTAATTATTGGTAACTAAGGACTTAAAATAATCAAGGGATGCAATTGGATATAGTTTTAGTGAATTGGAAGTAGAAATGGGCTAAGAAAGTCATTAAGGCTCCAATCAAGGGATGCAATTGGATGTAGTGTAGAAATAGGCTACAAAAGTCATTAAGGAATTTCAACGAACACTTAGAGTTCAACATAAAAGGAAGCCCATGACACTGTCAAATGTACCCAATGCTAAGAGCCTATGCCTTACACTTTAAGACCAATAGGCATAGTATTAAAAAAAATAGCGTTATGTAATGGTAATACCCGTTATTTAACGGAATCGCTAGCCTCCGCGACCGTTAAAGTTACGTTACGATGAGTGAAGCGGTAATTATACCGTAACGACATGTTATAGTACTATAACAACCACTATAGGAGCATTACATGGCATTACAACTCAATTGAATGTAAAAATGGACCAAAAAATGGAAAAAAAAAGTTTTGATTTGAAACCACTTGATTTTTCAATAGAGATTTGAAAAAAAAAACCCTAATTTTTCAATAAAACTTTGAACCAAAGTTTGAAAATAAAGAACAAGCACCTAATTTCGGTTGGAATTTAAAAAAAAATAATTAAAAGAAATGAATGAGAGAATTGAATCATTGAAGTGTTCGAGTTCCAAAAAACAACTTTGCTTATTCGTCGTCCTTGCCTTCAACCTTTAGAGTTTCAGGTACAAGATTTTATTTTTTTTTTCTTCCTTAAATTTTCTTCTCTCATTTTTTAATCAGTGGATTATTGTTACAAAAATTATGAAACAAAATTTGAACTGCAAAATCAAAGAAAGAAACTGAAGAAGCGGTGACCACACGGAACAAAGAATGAAGAGTTTGAATAAAAGATCGAAGAAGTTGCAAAACAATTGATTTGGACAGTGGTGGGTTTCTCGGTTGTTGTGGGTAGTTTTTTAGGATCCCGTCAGCATTGATTATTGCTAATATGAAATAAGTAAATTGGTTTTATAACTATAATATGTTATATTAAATTATTAATTCATCATTACTACAGTATATTAAGTATATTAAATTATTCTTAATTATAATTAAATATTAGAATTAAAATTTTATATTAAAATATTATATAATTTATATTAGTTATATTAAAGCTTATTAATTAAGCATTACTATTATACCATAATATGTGAATAAAATATTAATTATATTAAAAATTATAATAAATTTAATTTAATATAATTAATAATATTATTATATTAATATATTTTATAAATTATATTAATCATATACATAAATTACATTAATTATATTAAAAATTACTAATTAAGCAAAACTATTTTCTTATAACATATTAATAAAAATATTAGTTACACTAAAAATTATATTATATTAAATTAAATTTATTATAATTAATTAAATTTAATTTATGATTTTAGCTATAAAAAAGATATAACACTAAATATTTATATTTTATATTTTGATGATACAAAATAATAAAATAATATAGTATTAAATTTTATTTTATAAGATTACAATGCTGCACCAATCAAATATTAGGGGTGATGGTTGTGGTACTACTATTAGTAGTGTGGTGGTAAAAATTCTAAACTTAATTGGTTAAAGGTTTGCAACACCCACTGGCACACTGAGCATAACAAAAAATGTAAATTTTGTGAAAAAATTATTAAAGGTGGCATTACATGTGTTAGGTACCATTTGTTTATATTTATACATTTTAATTGTTAAAACATTAAAAAAGATTTAATTTAGGTGAATTATGAATTTGAAAAATTAAATCCTACCTTTGGTTTTCGTTTATGTTATACGACCCCTATTATATCCTGTTTTCGTGTTATGGCGACTGTTATTATGATTGTTATTGTTGTAGTACCTGTTACTGTTTTTTAAAACCAAGTGAGTAAGCTGGCTTCAACGCTCATGCCCAACTAGCACAACACCAAGCTATTAAGCCCCAGGCCACGATAACCCAACATTGCTAATGAAAAGTTTTATTGTTCGGGCAGCTATTTGAACAACAGAGGAGCCCATACCAAAAACAAGCATGCTGAAGTGAAGCTAGGCACCAAGAAAGTGTTGTCCCAATATTTATTATCAACCTTTCTTATTACGAAAGTATTTTATTAAAATTAAATTAATTACTTTTAATTAATACTTTATTATTAAAATTAGATAATAACTTTTAGTAAGAATATTTTAACGAGTATTCTATAAAGGTTAACTGTTATTCTTAGACCAAATGTAACTAATTATATAAAAGAATTGTTATCTTCATTCTAAATTCAACGTAATCAATAAATTTAAGGTAGCATTTGGAGTAATAAAAAAAAAAAGAAAAATTAAGAAAAAATGTTATTTGGGATAATTTTTAGTGTTTGGTATTTTTAATCTAAATCACGTTTTTTTTGGAGACGAATAGTGTAACTTTTGAATTTTTACGGCAAAAAATTAGATAGAGTAACCGTGGGAATTGTTTTTTGGATTTATTCCCACGAATTTATGTCAAAATTTTTTGAAAGTTGTCGAATTCTTGACTTCTGCATGAAAAAGTTAGAGAGAAATCGTGGGAACGGTTTTTTTTGGTTTGTTCTCACGGATTTATGTTAGATTTATTGAAAAGTTATTGGGATTGGTGAAAAAGTTATTGGTGTTTGTAGAAAAGGCACGAGAGTTTGTAAAAATTTGTTAGGATATGTAGATATATATAAAAATTTATAGAGATTTCACAAAGTACGAGATGACCAAAATGTGTTAGCGAGTTTTAAAGATTTTTAGAGGTTTAGGTTTTCATAAATTTTTGAACATTTTTGTTAGTTTCAGCAAATCAAATGGCCTAAATTTTATTTCTATTATCGAAATATAGATGAAAATAATATATTATTTTTATTACATTTAATATAAAATTGCTTCTGTAATTTTTTACAATTAACTTTTACATCCAATTCAAATGTTCACTAAAACTTACATCTCTCTAATTTAAGATGCGTATGGAGTGACAAGAAGTGAGATAAAATAAAATAAAGTGAGATTATTTGTGAGTTTGTAATTCATTTAGTGAGATAAAGAAGTGAATAATTTTTAGAAGTTTTTAGAAATTTTCAAATATTTTCAGTGATTTTTAGTATACCAAACGCACTCTTATTATGTTCTTAAATTTTTGTTCATATTTGACACACAGTCTGTACAATTATAGATTTACCTTATATTTATTTAATGTGTTAGATTAATAGTTGGTTTAGGAGTCAAGGACCAGTTTTTATTTTTTTATTTTTTAAGTTTTATATAAATTTTTTAATAAAAATTTATTTTTTTTTTCATTTGGTAACTTTTGGGCATGTTATCATATTCATAAAAAATTATAAAATATATTTTTAAATAGAAAAATTGATGTGCGTATGCGAAATATTAGGTGGCATTTGATTTACATTTCTATTTTAGGATTTTTTATTTTTTGTTATTTTTTATTTTATGTTGTTTTATATTTTGAAAATTTCAAAATAAGAAAAATAAAAAAATTCATTTAGTTTGATATTTTTTGATTTTCATCTTTGAGGATTCTTCTTATTTTGGGTCAAAAAGACTCAAATGACTTTTATTTGTTTTGTATTTTATGTGTAAACTCATTTTCTATTTTTAAAACAAGTTTTGAAAACACGATTTTTCAGTTGTTTTTCTTATTTTTAAAAACGTAAAATAAAAAATATGTCCAAAATAAGTGTACTTAATGGCACTTTAATTTCTTTAAAATAGTAATTTTTTAATTCATATACATTTTTTTATTTTATGAATATGAATGATATGCTAAAGGTTTAAAAAAATAAAAATAATTTGTTAATGAAAAAAATCAGATAATAAGGCAATAAAAATACTGAAAAAAAGCTAAAAAAAAAGGAAAAAAATTGGTTTCTGGTTTCCCAAGTCAATTCCTTCCTTGTTCTAAAGAAAAATATTTTAGTTTCCATCGATCCACCAACGTTTCTTCCGTTCGCGCTCGCGTTCTCTCTCTCTCTCTCTCTCTCTCTCTGCCATCGTCTCCAACAGTACTCTTTGTTAGTATATGTACATATATATCTAAATATAGACGGAAAGTTATACAATATCGACATAAGGGGATGAAGAAGCGGACCTTGTACGCATGGGGAATAGCGATTCTGAGCTTTGTAGTACTGATGATCGTGACGCCGGCGATCCCTCAGTCCCAAGAGTATCACGATTTCGCTGACAAGCGTGAATTCTTCGGTAATCTCTCTCTTCTTAACATCCGGAAATCTTCAAAATCTTTCTCAGCTTTCGTTTAATTTTGGATGTGAATCACAATTATTCGAAGTTCCACCTACTTAGGGTTTTCATGTGGAGGGAAAGGACAATCAGAATGCTATGACTTTATTTGGTGCCAAAGGGGAGGCAACTTAGGTGTTTCATGTGAATGCTGTAGTAGCTGAGGTTACTAATATCGCTTCTTGATCCCTGAAGTGTTTGTGGGTTGTTTGTAGCCTAGTGGGTTGATATGAGCATTCAGGTTTTAAATTCAACTAAAGATGGGATTTCATTGGTTGTATGCCTGGCTATGCTTATGGATCTACATTCTTAATTTTGTTTTTCATTTCATGTGAGTTCCAAGATACTGATGGTTGTGGTTGATCAGACATCATCCATTTCAGTCTATACCACTATAGAGTTGTCCTGGAAATTGTTTGTCTCCAAATTTTTCTTGTCTTTGAGGTTGGAGATTATCCAGTGTCGCTTCTCTCCTGTAATTTTTTACAGCAGAGTCACTGAAATGTTTTTCAACTTTTCAGGTATACCAAACACATTGAATGTGGTTTCAAATTTCCCATTCCTTGTAATTGGTCTCATTGGGCTTGCTCTTTGCTTCCACGGGAACTATTTTAGATTGAGGTATTGTGTTTCACTTGACTAAGGATTTTTTTTTTATTTATTTTTATTTTTTTAATTCATGATGAAGAAGATATTTCTTTCATTAGCTATTAAATTACAACTCCATCTAAATGTTTGTACAAAAAGAATGCAAGGTGAGATTTGGGGTTGGAGGTGTTTCTTCATTGGTGTGGCTGCTGTTGCTATTGGATCCTCTTATTATCATCTCAAGCCAAATGATGCCCGTCTTGTGTGGGATCGCTTGCCTGTGAGTCTTAATGCTATTAAATATGCTACGAGTTTATAAAATCTTAACTTCTTTTTAACGTTGTTGTGAGATATTATAGTTATTTTGATGTTTGATATATAATGAATTCAGATGACTATTGCATTCACATCAATTATGGCAATCTTTATAATTGAAAGAATTGATGAGCAAAAGGGAACAGTGTCCATTGTTCCCCTACTCTTGGCGGGTGTTATTAGCATTTTGTATTGGAGGTGAGCATGTCTATTCTTTCCCCTATAATGAACAATCTTGTTTTTCCTATTCATCAACATTGTGCGTTTTGATCTGCAGGTTTTTTGATGACCTTCGGCCATATGCACTGGTTCAGTTTGTACCTTGCATTGTAATTCCAATAATGGCTATCCTGTTGCCTCCAATGTACACACATTCCTCATACTGGCTCTGGGCTGCAGGTTTGTTTTTGTCACCGAGTGGGCTCTTCTGTTAGTAAATCTAGTGCCCTCCCTCTTTCTTTTGACTAAGTAAATTACATTGATCACCCTTGACGTTTAGTGAAACTAGGGGTGGCAAATTGCCGGCTTTGGGAAGGGTTAAAACGGTTTATGGGTTAAAAGAAAATACTCAACCCATTTAGTCTTTGCTTGTTTTTGGGCGGGTCATATATGAATCCATTCAAAGCCCAATAACCCGAACCCAACCAATTTCATGACTCATTTTTTTTTGTCCTTTTGTTTTTGATAAATTTAACCCATAACAACATGAAGTCTTATTTTATTTTATTTTTTTTGTTTTCACATGCATTAATACAAGAGATACAAAAGTTCATAATTCTCCAAAAATATATATACTAAAATCAATTTTTTGTATGTTGGAATTATAAAATTGCATAGTCAAATAAAGTTATTAAAAAAGGCAATGAAATAAATCGAAGTATTTTTTTAGTTGTGTGATTTTTATTTTTAAGTATTTCTCTAGTGAGGGAGTATTTGATAAATCAATGTAACTTGCAATTTCTAGCAATTTAATAACCAAACTAGTTGACCACCATTCAAGGTACAATTTCCCAGGGCAAAAAGAACTAAGCTCTCAAACCGTATCACATGTTCTTAGATTTTATTTTTTATTTTTTTTTTCCCGTGGAAGTTTTTGGTAAGGATGAGAGGTGAGATTTTACTAGATGTCGAGAAAGCCATTGGAGCCATTGCGGGAGTCGATCTCAACAAGGAAGATAATTGGAGTGTGGATCAGCATTGAAGGGGTTATAGTTTACTGAGAAGCATCATTGGTGGTAGGTGGAGATCTGGCAAGAAAGTTATCTCATATGTTCTCATTGGCTTGTGTTCGATGATTGGTTGCACTAGGAGAGGCATTGTTGGTAATGGAGGGCCCTGTCGGAGAAGTAATGGCCATTGCACCTAGGTTTCAGGTGCGGGGTTTGGGTTTGGGATGGGGAGTTCTTTGTGAGAATTGGGTTTCTAAATGGTTTGAGAGGTTGTCTTAATTGGGTGCCTAATAAATCTAAGCTTCCAACCCATTTAAGCTCTTTCAAGATGGGTGTTTAATGTGTGTCCAATAAAAGCAAATTTATTAAAATGCCTGGACCGAAGCCATTTAAGTTAGGCTACTTTGGGCAGGTTGGTGGGTTTGGTCTTATTGTCAACCCTAATGAAAAGTTCAACAATGCCCTCAATGGTTTAGAAATTACGTTGACCTCCCTTTTCAGAGTTGGTTAGATAATGAATGTAACAAAGTTTAAATATTTACACATGTATCTTTTCATAAACATAATTTATAAATTAATTTGACATTCTCTGGCCATATTAAAATTCAGCAATTCATGACCACGATCCATCCTGTAATCAACCAAAATCTCTTGCATAGTAGCACCGTCTTCAAGTCCAACCGGAAAATCATCAGTATTAGTGGGCAACAAAGCAACCATTGTTGCCAGTGAGTGCCAATAATAGGCAATTGCACCATCCAACTGCAATGAATCGGGGTTCCACGATTGCACCTCAATTAAACCCAATCCCCAAAAGACTACCTCGACCACTGTTAAGCAAGAAATCGACATCATTGACCAATCAGTTCACTCAATCACCGGTTTATCACCAATTGCCTAAACCCAACCCTAATGGATGGTGATAGCGAGTTGCATTCAAGGGATAGAGATAATGCTTTTTGCTTGCCTCTATTCCTCGGTTTGGAGGTGTGATTTGTGTGTAATTCTATATATATGAACGGCTAGAGAGAAAATTGATTGAATTCAAGAAATGGTTTTATTCAAACTTGCTGGAATCGTACTGGTTCTTTTGTTAGAAGAAAGCAATCGGTTTGTCCAGATAATTATTTGATTAATAATTTTCTTGCTTGTTTAATTTATATTAGTTTTTGTTAACTATATTAATGAGGGGAATATTAGGAAATTTAAAATCCATTGACTAATGATGTTTTAATGAGGAGGGGGATTCTGTTGTATAACTTAAAAGTAGAGTATGTGGTGTGCATTTTGAAATGTTAAAGAGTGTTGTCTCCCTTTTCACTAAAACAAAGATGGAAGAGGGTTGGCACAGCACATGCTTTGGGTGCCATTTGCGCAGGTTCGATTTTGGGGTGCAACAAAAGCTTGGGGTAATGGTTGTTGTCAACTATGTTCATCCATGAAGTGGATTGTGACTCATGGTGTATGGATTGGGTTAGTTGGGGCGCCTGGGGAGTTTATGGTCCAGAGTAGGTCAAAAGGCCCCTGCCTTTGGGTGGTTCTTCCTCATATTAAAGAAACCAAAAAAATAGAAAAAAAACTTTTGAGGTTCATGTAATTTACCCTTTTTGATAAGTAATTCTAGTTTCTCTTTCTGTCTGGATGAGTAAGATGTTATTCTATAATATGCAGGATTTTACCTTTTAGCTAAGGTGGAAGAAGCTGCTGATAAACCAATTTATAAGTGGACTCATCACATTGTCAGCGGACACACACTCAAGCATCTGTGTGCTGCAATGGTTCCCGTCTTCTTAACACTTATGCTTGCAAAAAGGAGTATTGAGACAGAGAGGTACTGTTTCTTTTTCTTGACTGGCTACAATAATAGTTTTAAGTGATTTTTGTGTAATACATAAGCAGCATGATGAGTATATGAGGTAAGAAATTTTTAATTAAGCATGGTTTCTGATAATCCCACATAATTTTATACGCCTGGAATCATGAACAAAAGTACTCCTGGATATCTCTTATAATTGATTAACTATCTGAATTGGAACATGTTCAAGTGTCAGTCCAGTTGGCATATTTGCTGGCACAAAATGGCACATGCCACTAATATTGATTACCATATATTATGGGTTGGATTATACAACTATCACATAAATTTTTGGATGCTAAAGTCTCTCAAGCTTATAGTTGACCCCAAATTTTTCATGTGCTTATTTTCATAACTATTTTCAGTGAAAGTTTTATAAATATATGATTTTGCATTTGTAACAACATCACTATTGATGGGAAGGTGTGATGCATCTGGAAATAACTTGCAAGTCAAAGTGCTTCAGTTATTCACAGGTTTGAAAGGGTTTGTGATTGAGACGGTTGAAATTGTCTGATATTATTTTATTTTTCTTGTTAGATATAAACTAATATAGTTCCTTTTCCATGGGTTCTCGATGATGCCAGATACAACTCTTTATTTAATAGGTTCTTGTTGGCGCTTTTAGATTGTCGTCCAAAGTGCAGGATTGTAAGAAGTAATAACTTGGTATCAAGAGGACAAATGTAAATAAAAATTTAGATTTTAAAAATAATTTGTTTGGAAAAATAATTTACAAATTGAAGGTTTTAAATCAAATAAAAAGAACAATTCAGTTTTGGGTTTCCATCGGCGTTTCATTATGTAGTTTTAATTCTTAATATTTAAATATAATTCAATTAAATAACTGCTAATGATGAAAATTCAGTTGGAAGATTTTTCAATTAGAAGTCAATTTTGATGTTTTCAAAATACAGAAAATGAGTTTGAAGATTTAAGAATGCAGAAAATTTAAGCATAAGCATGCTACTGTATGGTTCTCTATCTACGAAAAAAAAAAAAAAAATCCCTAAGTATTCACTGTACCAAATAAGTGTATGCTATTTGCAGATGATATTATTTTAGTAGATGAGACGAGAGAAGGAGTGAATGCTAAGCTAGAATTGTGGCGGAAAACGTTAGAGACAAAAGGGTTTAGGTTAAGCCGATGCAAGACGGAATATATGGAATGTAAGTTTAGTCAAAGTAGGATAATGGGTATTATAGAAGTAAGTTTAGGCACACAAAAGATTGTAGAGAAAGATAAATTTAGGTACCTTGGATCTATGGTGCAACAAGATGGAGAGATTGATATTGATGTAAGTCACAGGATTCAAGCCGGGTGGACCAAATGGAGGAGTGCTTCGGGGGTCTTGTGCGACTGAAAAGTCCCCCTCAAGGTGAAAGGAAAGTATTATAAAGTGGCGGTTAGACCAGCGCTGCTGTATGGATCAGAGTGTTGGGTAGTAAAGCATAATCATGATCAGAAGATGGCAGTTGCGGAGATGAGGATGATAAGGTGGAGTGCGGGATTACAAGGAAAGATAGGATTATGAACGAGGAGATTAGGGGCAAAGTAGGAATAGTACCGATTGAAGATAAAATGAGAGAAAATCGATTAAGATGGTTTGGTCATGTTAGAAGGCGTCCAGTGGAGGCACCTATTAGAAGGTGTGAAAGTATGGAGATTGACAGGAGTAGGAGAGGTAGAGGAAAACCCAAAAGAAGTTGGAAAGAAGTTATTAAACATGACCTTGCCTACTTAGATCTCTCGGAGGACATGGCCTTAAACAGATCTAATTAGCGTTAACAAATCCATATAGCCGACCCCACCTAGTGAGAAAATGTTTGGTTTGATTTGGTTTGGTTTATTCAATGTACCAAATATGTCACCTTTGTCTATGACTACATAAAATTATATAGAAAGAAAATCTTGTGAAAATATTGAAAACAATCATTAATTCATTTTTTTTTTTTTGGATGGTAAGAAAGAATTAAATTAAATGAGAAAAGTAGTTGCAAAATCTTGAGGGCATTCTCCCTTGTGTATACAATGATGATCAAGATGAAAGCTGTTAACTAGCTTATAACAAAGCCTAAAGAGAGTAAAAGCTATCAAAACCTATCAACAAGATCAAGATTATCCAGGGAAGGGAGCCTTCCCCACTCAAGGCACAACTCGTTAAAAAGCACAGCAGACCCTTTCCCTATTCAAAAGGTCTGAGGTCTTAGCTCCAGCTGCCAAAAGTTAAAGAAGAGACAAAGAGCTTCATTGGAGAAGGGAGATCTCCAGCAATGGGCTCATCAGCAAGCCCACTTGTCTGCAGTAGTGGAAAAATTGTAGTTGAGGAACTGAGTAGCAACATCCTTGCAAGATGGACTAGCAACAAACAAGCTAGAAGAAGACAGCAGCAACTATCAGCAGCTGTTGACAGCAACAAATCCTGCACAGCAACTGTTTTCAACTGCAGTATCTCATCAGGTGAGGGAGAAAAGACCACTTTCATAGCAGCTGCCAACTCAACCTTCAGTCACCTATTCACCTACTTCAGCCATCATATGATCTGATCCCTGATGCCTGGATCCCTGCAGCAGAGACAGTAACATAGTTTACTTCCAGCCAATATTGTTGGAGCAGTAAACCATTGTGCTTCCAGCAACAATGAAAATCCAGTCTACTCCCTTTAGATACAAGGCATACACCAGTGTGGTACCATTAGTGTCAGTGACTGAGTTATTGAGCTTGAGAATGAACTTACTTCTAACAAGATCGATAATCTTGTTGAGAGTAGAAGCAATATTAACGAAGCTATTGTCATAAGTCTTATATTATGCTCTTGCCAAATAATGTAACTGTAGCAGCTGGTCTTACTGTTCCAATGGCATGAATTAATGATTTGCTCTATCTAGGTACCTGGGCCGTGGCAAAGCTAAAAGCCAGCCTGCGACTCATTACCGTGGTAATCCTTTCTCAAATCATATGATCGCGGTAAGAGCTTTCTCTCATAACATGGCTCATGGTAAAAAGATCACCGTGGGAATTTTTCCCATAGGGGCAAACTCTTCCTTGGATAAGGAGGAAGATCTGAGGAGACTTCACCATATAATGAATATAATTGGTTGAATCATTGGGGGTCCAGTGGTTTAGTGGTTGGAATCAAGGGCACGTCAAGGCTCTCTCGACCAGTCTAGAGAGAGATTTCTTATAGGAATTCTTACCTTATGAGTTGTGCCAGTTAAAGGCCGAGACTCCGCTAAGCGGATAGAAAGCCTGGACTCATGCTTTAAAGGACTCTTCCCTAGCCTATATATAAATCCCCCTCCCCTAGAGGGTCCATTCATTCACCTTCCTATTATTGCCACCATCACCAGAAGTACTCTACGATCTCTCTCTTATTCTAGATTGCCTTGATTCTCACTCCGTCAGCCTCTGGTGATTCCTCCATAGATGATGCTAACATTGTTTGCCTAGGTCTGATCAACCACATCATACTCCACTGAGGGATAGTGTTAGTTGACTCCCTGTGGTTTCAGATCCAAAGCAACCTTTTCTTTCAAATATGGATCCAAATGAGAATAGAACATCTCAAGAGAGGAGAGAAGTGTCAGAAAGAACACCTGCTACAGCTATGGTAGATCAAGTTAGTCTCCTTACTGAACAAATGTTGGCTTACCAGTAATCCCAGGCAACAATTCAACGCACCCAAGAAGCTATGGTGGAGGCTTTTTTGGCTTTTGGCATAATTCCGTATCATCTGCACCATTGGCCCCAATTCTTCCACCATCAGCACCAAGCTACCTTGGAACAACACTTCTCACAGTGTTCCCTGTTAACCCCACCTTGCCACCAGAGACAACATGTTGACTCTCCCCACATTTAGCTTGTGATACCTTCAAGTCAGGTAATCCCTGCTAGCTCTACTCCCTCCTCTAGTCAAACAGTACTTGTTGGCCAAACAACCCCTCTTAGTTCTACCCTATTCCTGCATGACCAAAGAGCCCAAGTAAACTTCATCCCACCCTATAATGGTGCCAACTTCCATAATGTGGCTCTTACCTACCACCACGACCATCCTTTCACAAGTTGATTAAACCCTTACAATCAATCCCGAGCCTGCATTTACTTTGGAGCAATTAAAGTATCATGTCAGAGACTTGGTCCAACAAGAGAACTCTACCAATACTCTGGGACTTGATCTAGATCTTAGACGACCTTTTCTTACCCCAAGGGATATGCAGTTCCTAAATTTGTGAAATTTGATGGGAGGTGAAGAAATGCTTGGGGGTTCAATTTATAGATCCCCTAGGGACGTGCAATGGATAGGAATTTGTGGTCATGAAAGTGCTTCAAATCTTTGACAGTCAAGGCCTTTACTTGGTATGCAAATCTTCCTATGGGTTCTGTAACATTGTGAGAAGACTTGATAAAGAAATTCCACGTCAAATTCTTCTATGTAGAGGAAAGTTGACTACTCCATCTTATTCGAGAATCATAGAAATATAGGGAAGATCTTCTATCTTATGGCAGGCATTTTAGAGAAAAAGCAAAAGGGATTTAAGATATCCATTTTAAATCATCAAATCAATATTCATCTTATCAAACTCAACACATGTTTCTTTTAACCTTCGACTTCAAACCACTCAAGGAATTCACTCACAAAAGATTATGAATCTCTAGGGTCCCTTAATGAATGCACCTTTTCTTAATAGTAAATGTAATTCAAATCCAAATGTGGTGCAATTCAACAGGAGATATACAAAGAAAATTTTCGATTGGGACATAGTTTCATTTAAGGAATGACTTGTGCATAAGAAAACTTTGAAATATCATAAGTTCACATTTAGAACTTCATTTTCTAGCTTCAAGGAATCAAGGATCTACTAGGTCTTTCTTTTGGTTGTAATGGGGCCATTGGGTTTTATGTAAGTTCCAAGAAAATGATTTAGAGTTCAAAACATCTGTCTTAGTATACTTGTTACAATTGTAACTCAATTCTCTCCCCATATTTAAATTGGAACCAAATTTCTCAGGTTCTTCAATTACAACTAAACTGCAAGTTAAGCTATGAGGAATCAAAAAGTTAATCCCTCTTTTCTTCAAAGCCAGAATATATTTTTTTTCAACACTCGTTAACTGGAAATGTTTTTCATTCCCTTTTTTTTCCCCTTAAATATATACATATATATATATATATAATCCCTTGTACCAAAGAACTCCCCAGCCAAATAACTTCCCAACCTCATATTCTAGTTTCCAAGACACAAGTGGGTATGTTATTTATTTATTTATTTTTGTATAGGCTAAGGTAATTCTTGAAGGTAATCGAAGAAAAATTGTACTAGTATTTTTTTTAGGTTCAACTTGGCTCCAATCTGAAAAATGAATCACGAGTAGTGTGGGTGTTGAATCAAGGAAATGACACCATTTCATTTTGTAAGTAGCACAAAAATATTTGAATTTGAATTTAATTTGCAATCTTGGGAATTTGTTTGGTCTTTCATAGCATTTGAATTGAATTTTTATTTGTGCGTTTAAAATTACGTAGCATTCAACTTAAAGGCTGAAGGCCATTTCAGTATTTTTGATGTTGCTAGTGGTGGAATCTTAATTGCCTTCAATATCAAGTCTTAAGTGTTAAGAGTAAATATAATTGCCTTTGATAGCATTCATCTTTGTTCTCTCACCTCAAGCTTGGTTGTGGTAATTCCGCTTGTCCAAAGTTACAGCAGTGTAGAATGGCTCTCTCCATTTGTTTTAGAGTAAATTACACTTATCACCCTCTTATTTACCTCTTATCTTACTTCAAGACCTGTACTTTAAATCATCCAGATTTGTTTTTTTGTTACTTTTAAATTGTCTTACTTTGCCTCATTTGTTAGTTATTGTCAAAATAATATAATAAAAAATGTAGTGGATATATGGCTTTTTTTGTCAATAAATTTGACAAAAAGAGACTAAGTGGAATGATTTAAAAGTACAAAGGCAAATTGAGATGATTTAAAGTGCAGGGCATTGAAGTGAGATTAGAGGTAAAGTACAAGGGTGATAACTGATAAGTGTAGATTACCATTGTTTTGTTCATCTTTTTTATTATTGTTGTTTTTGTTAATCCTTCTATGAGTGCATGATTCAACACTCACAGCATCACTTGCAAGTGATGGTGCATACGTGGAAATTGCAATTTCTTTTTTAATATTACTGTTCCAGTTCCTGTAAAATAACTTTTTTTTAGTAGATAAGAATAATTATATTACCAAAAAATAGATATATAATATGCTCAGAACATTGCTTGGGAAGAGTCACACAACTTGTCCTAAATCCTTGCGTGATTAGGAAACGTATACCCCTAACCCTAACCACTAAAAGTAACCATTAAAATCCCAGGGATGGGGTAGGACCAAATATACAAGAAACATAAAACACAAACTATCTAGCCTATCGACTAAAATGACCACATATAACGGGGGGGAAAGGAAAGAACCGTACAAGAAAATACCTAACCTGGATCATTTTCTCTTTGTTTTGCTGGACTTACGGATATACTTCCTTAAAAAAGGAGAGACCTATACACTAAACTTGATTGTATTTTTGTATTTAGTGATTGTTTGGGAAAATAAGCTACTGGTTACTAACTTTTTGACTTTTTCTGAAATAACCAAATTTACCTTTTTATATTTTACACTTTTTTAAACTATGAAAGGCAAAAATATCAAATTAACAAAAAGGTAAAAAGTTGGCTTCTAAAAAACTAGTTTTTCCCCCCCTCCCCCAAATACAAAAAAGCTAGCTTTTTAATATATATATATTTTTTGAAAGGTAAATTTTTTTTTCTTTTTTTTTTTTTTAATTCAAGGGGGGAGGGGGAAGCCTTGAACTCAAGTCATGATCGGGCAGGAGAGGCTCTTAACCACTGAGTTACAGGCCACGTTCAGCTTTTTAATAGTTAACTAGTAGCCAACTACAAAAACCTAGTTTTTTTTTTTTTGGCCCCTTCATAAACTACAGAAATATATTCTTTGTTGTGCCAGTGTATTATTATGAAGGCTAAACCACAAACGGGCCAGTGGCTATGTATTTGCAATATCTTCTTTTTTCCCTATGTCCCCATCTCATGTAGACATGCGTTTTCCCTCTTAATGCAGGCAAAGTTTGCTTCAGACCTGGAGAATTTCCTGGGCAAGATTTAGGGGAAAGGGAACGACTCTGGAGAGTTACACTTGTACCTACACAAATGTTGACGTGGAGGAATCTCGTGAATGATTTTATGACTGATTTTATGACTGCTATTCCCGTGAGATCTTTTATACACACACAACTTTTTAACTGGTTGACTGACCCACCTTGTTCACAAAGCTTACAATTAGGCTCAGCATGAAAAGGGGAAAGATGTATATTTTGTTCAGGAACATGTACATTTTCACCTTCAGTGGAGTATTTTGTATTTACTAGCATAGTTTGTCTACCTTCTGGGGGTTATTATTTGGTTTTCGATCTGGTTACTTGGTTCTATTCAAATATTGTCTAGAATTATTTCGGTTGTTTAATAGGTGAACTCGAATTGCTCAAATAGAAGGTGGGGAACCTTTATTCGGTACCTTCCAAAAAAAAAAAAAAAAAAAAAAAGAAAAAACTTTTATTTGGTTTGGTTCCAGTTTCAATCGTATATTTAACTCGTATGTATATATATATATATATATATATATTTGTAATTTTAGACCTAATTTCCGCTCAGTTGGTTTATATTTTTGTAGCTTACTGAATTTTATTTGTTCTACTTCAATTTGTATGTATCTACCATCGTCAAAGAGGAAGTTACTGGTGGGCCAGGTACAAATTGGGCTTTCAGATTAAGTCAGAAAGGTTTCAAAATTTATAAGAATACTAATGATACATTTCAGGAAGTAATTTTTCAATCAAAATCATATTTATATATAAATATATCTACCATCTAATTACCTCCAAAAGATTCAAAAACAAAATAGAAAAGGGAAATTGAAGTTCTAAAAGTAGATTTTTTGGTTTTGATAATTAAAAGACACCCGTTGAAAGGCTTGAAGTTAAAATGGTGGAACGTTGACGGTGGGTCAGAAGATTTTGCGATGAAAACAAATGATGGGTATTTAATAATCTTAAGATTTTGTTCTAAAAAAAAAAAAAAAAAAAAAACCTCTAATTGACTTAGACATGAAATCAAGAAGTCTCCTTGCACCATATAAAATATAGGAACTCTCCCTCACAACCTTCATTTCCACCCTTTGGGTTTGTAACAATACTTGAATACTCTAACCAACAGGCATATATAGACATAAGAATACTTCAAGGTGAAGGAAGAAAGTGCAAGTGGGTGAGGTGACCTTGACTGGTGAGGCTAGGTACATTGAATGGAGAATTAAACGAGAGAAGGCGTCAACTGTAAAACCAAAGAAAGTGAAATGCAACTTATAATATGACGATTATAATAGTCTGTGCACATAAGAAACAAAAGAGCATGTGCACAAGTAAGGCGTGTGCATGGAAAACACAAGGCGTGCACATGACAATTGTGCGCACAAGACAATTGTGCGCACAAGGGAAATAATCTTGTGCACACGGAAAATTCATAACCCTAAACCCTAAATCAATCTTGAACTCTAATATAAACAAACCCCAAATCAGGAATCGAGCAACTGAGTCAACTTATGCATCATATTAATCACATCATCATGTCATCATATTAATCATAATCAAATGCATCATGAATAAAATAATATATTTGAAAATATCGGTCATTACAATTTTGGAAAAAATTCACTTCTACTTAGTTGAGCTATTGAATTGAATACCTATTAAGCATAAATGTTCTAACTAAAGCAATATAGATACAAAATTTTGAGCTTAGCATTGTCATTGTAAGTGCACAATTCTAGCTTTGACTAAGTGAATTCTTAAGAATTTTAAAACAAATTCAACTATCCAAATATACAAATAAGATTTGATAATTAAAAAAAAAAACCATGAAAACTTCATATCATCCACCACAATCATTCACATGGAACCAAGGAAAAAAACTAGACTACAAACATCAAAATTAAACTAAACTAGTGCTAAAAATTGAAGAAAAAAAAAGGTAATTACATGGAACTTCAAAACCCCCTAACTAACTCCATGAATATGGAGAAGAAAAAGAAGATGGAGAGGAACCCATAGAGAGAGTCTCCTCATTACCCTATTCAAAACTTAAAATCTAATCAAAACTAATCAAAACCTCAATTAGTTTCCTTCATTTTATAACCTCCAAATGTCTAATTATAAATAATATAATTATATAAAAAAGAAGTGAGGGTCATTAAAATTCAGCATCAAAAGTAACTACCTTGCAATGCCAACCACCTTCGGACAATTTGTCGTCTGGATGGGCATTCGGATGGGTTGTTTGCCTTTACCCAATTTTTTGCATTTTTCCACTTGTAAGCCTTTTGTCAGTCACACGCTTTTGTGAACAGCCATCTTTCTGAACTAGGGATTGAATAGAATTTTCACACTTAGAATTTTTTCAAATTTTGTTTGAGCTTGCACGACTATTGTCATCTACACATGTATGCGAACGACCATCTGTTCGGACGAGGGTCTAAAAGGACTCGAGTTCGCTTGGCTTATTTTGATTTCTTGGACTTCCTTTGTTCTAACTTGCCTTAACTCTTCCTCAAGTGTACCCTTAATGTCTTTTAGGGCCTTAATGTCGAATTTACGTCTTGTGAATGTAAAAACACCAAAAATACAAGGGAATAAGACATTTAACATAAAATTGAACAATAGATAAGTATAAATAAGTAATTGGCATGGTAAAAATAATTTGACAATCACAATATTGCATGCAAGTCAGTACTTAAGAAGCACAAATGGCCAAAATGTATTTGGATGTATCTTAAGAATATCCAAATACACTAATTCTTGAGCAGCAAAATTCACTATAATATTCAAATACAGCAAGAGGAAATCCAAATACATTAAGTAGACCAGCCTGATATCCAAATGCAACAAGCACATCAAGTAAACCTGCCTGATATCCAAATACATCAAGCCTACATCTAGATACATCGTAAAAATTATTTTGATATTCAAATACCCTCTTTTTATATTTGGATACGTGATAAACAAACTTCTAAAGGCTCGATGCTTGAATCTGGATAGTGGATACTAACTTCCTACATTCGAATACCTCAATGCCAGTGAGGAATTCTTCTGATGAATATCTGAAGGGGAAGTAATTATGTTCAAACAACTGTGCAAGACTTGAATATTAGGCATATTCGATTAGGAAGCAAAGGTATTCGATAAGGAAGATTTGAATGCTAAAAATGTGATTATGCATCCAGATGGCCACAAGCATATTCAGATATCCGTGGGGATCTTCTAGAAATTCCTACATATGATCGGTCCAAAAAATTTTTGTATATGCTATATGATCTAAATAATTCTCAAAATAAATAATAAAATATGAAGGCACAGATATGACGAGAAAACCCTATTCAGGAAAAAAATCTCAAAAAACTTTCACTATAAAAACGTTGGTTACAAAAATTTCAACCTTAGAGTAGATTGTCTCCTTGACTCTATATTATTGAACATTTTTAGTCGACTCCTCAATGCACCAACTCCCAAGTGAGTCCTTTTATGAATCTTTGAATAATGTGCACCGAATCCTAGATAACTTAAAAACCCTTAGCCTTTAAGTTTTGAACTTCTTCGAATCAAGCACACTCAATAAGCTTGGCTAAGTAGTTGAGAGAACACCTTACAATATTGCTGTCATTTTTCTAAAATTGTTTCTCTCTTTATAAGAGACTTTAGGTGCGTCCCAGTATATCTAGAGATGAAGTTTGAATGTGTAGGGTTTTCCAAATGCATCCTGAAAAATTGAAATCGCGAATCTCACAAGGTTGGTCATCTTGCGGCCATCATGCGACTCAGAGTGGGCTTCCTGCATGGTCAAAACACCAAAACCTGCTCTCGGTATTATCTAGCGGACATCCCGTAAGCTTCTTGTGAGTTTTTTGGGAAGTGGCTAAATAGGCTTGTTCTGAGACTTTTACAACTCATCATTACTCGAGATTCTAATGTCTTAGCCTACACCTAAGTCTACAAGTTATAAGACTTTGTTTTGACCATGGTTTGCCAATTTTACAATTATCCCACTAGGTCCTAATTTTACGGGGATCTCTTCTATAATTAAACTGATATTGTCAGAGAATTTTTTGAATATCTTTTGGTAGTTTGTTATGTTTGTAGCCTATAAAAGTGAAGAAAGATTAGAGACTTGGGGGATAGTTTCAAATGCAGAGTTTTTTTAGAGATAATTTTTCATACAGAGTGTTTTTATATACAATTTTACAAAGAGTTTGAGAGTTTTGCTGTGTATCATTTTCTACATTTCATTCTCGTAGAATAGTTGATTTCAATATATTAATTACAATTCTATTACTTTTGATTTTCATATAGCTTTACATTTTCAATCAAATTTCAGTTTAATTTCATTAACATAATTAGCCACTTTTCTTACCGGGGCCAAGGCAAAGACAGTGTCCAAACCATCAATACTCAAGGTAGCTGATCTTCATGTTTATACCTAAATTGTGATTTACTAGTTACTCTAATTCTGAATACCTTAGAATTCACTAGTTTAATGTCTAATTGTTCCTTGATTCGTATTGTCTATCGATGAGTTCATAGAGGTTGCTTAACTTAGGACGCTCTATGCACTATTGTATGAGAGTTGCTAGATCTAGATCCTCTATTATCCTTACAATAGATAATACATGTTAAGCATTCAATCTATGCTTATAAGTAGAACCTTATTCTCTTCAAACTCAGAATAAAGTGATTGGTAAATTATACTAAATGGTTTGACAATTGTCTGGTTTGGCACTAGAATTATCTTGTTTTAACTTTGTTTTGTATAAGTTCAAATCAATTTAGTTTTAGTCTCCAATTCACAACCATTTTTAACATGTTATCAATATTTCATTTTCTTTTCATGTTCTTTTGAGTGAAGTTTTCTCACAAAATCATTTTATTCCACCATTTAATGCATTGGTTCCTTGTGATCCGACTTGGTACTTACTAGTTATGTGCTACACCTACACCCTACACTTGGGGTCATCCTATACACACTGAGATGTAAAGATAGTCAAGCAATAATGGGCATGTGATATTATTGTTTTAGTGGAAGTGACCTTGATATCCTTAAGTGTAGGGGTTAATTATAGCAAGATAACAGTTTTCGTCTAGGTTGAGTCCGCAAGGAGTTATATTCAAGTTTTAAATTTAATGAACCTTAGGTAATGTGACTTAGATAACACTTGACATTAGGTTAATTTTAACTTATTAGGTGGTCAAGAAAGAAAGGAAAATCCAATTGATTGATTAGCTTGAATTGCTTTAGATTGATTGGCACAGTAAAATTAAAAATAAGTATTGAAATGCATTATTTAAAGATAACATTGAAAGTACGACATTGAAATTATGGCATTGAAAGACGTAATCTAAAATACTATAAATTAAAAGATTTGTGTTTAAAAACTTAGCCTCCAAATCAATTCCAATGATAGTATATTGGTAGGGTAAGTTGAGCATGCTATTTATGTCAGCTTAATAATCCATCCCTAGTGCTAATATGCTAGAAGATTTAGCAATTAAGTTCAATGTGATAGAAAGATGCACTGTGTTAGGATTGGAGATTGTAAGATTTTTTAGTGGAAAATCCATACAAAATCTTAAATTAAATATGGAAGATTTGAATATTTCCTAAATTAAAGAGAGAAGAAGATTTGCATATTTGCTAAATTAAAGATTTTTCAAATTGGCAAATTTTTAAAAGGCCACAAGATTTGCACGTTTCCTAAATTGAAGAGTTTTCAAATTGGCAAATTTTCGAAAGGCCAATTCAAAATGAAGAAAGAGAGAGATGCCCTGAAAATTCAAAATGAGGGATTCTCAAGTATGTCATCTACTTTAGAGACTGATAAACAATCACAGTGTAAACTTGCAGAAAAATCAAAAACAAAGTTGGAAGAGAAAAAAAAAAGAAATAAAAGATCTTTTAGCAAAAATCAAAAAACTAGAAGAAAAGATAAAACAAGATGGTAAGGTAATTGAAAAGATGGATTCCATTTCAAATAGATTTGATGAAATTTGGAGTAAGAAGAGGCCATATGGAGATAAATTTGGTCTAGGATACACTAGTGAGAAGACCACATCAGCATCATATTCATCATCTCTGAAAGTTCCAAAGATTGTCCCAAAATATGTAGTACCACCAAAGAAAAGTTCTCTAAAGTTTGTATGTCAATAGTTTCCTCCTCCAAAGGTGAAAGGTACACAATTTTCTAAACCCCAAGCCTTTGTACCTGTGTCACCATTGCGGCATCAAAGGACATATCTGCCCTAATTGCCACAAACTCTATGGTCTCCTCTTGAATTAAGTGAAAATTTATCCAAAAGTGAAAACCTAGAGTTTCCATGAAAAATAGGTTTTAAACTCTTTCTAATTTTTCTGAAAATAATTTTGAAAATCCACGTCTATTTCAAAAGTCAAAGAACTTGAATTTCTCAAAACTAAAATATGAAAAATTTTTTAAAGAAAAAGAGTTCAAATTTTAATGAAAAGCAAAGACGTGAGAAAAATATTGTCAAGGTCACTTTTCCAAAAACTAGGGCAATTTAGGTTCGAAAATCTGATCTTTTTAACAAACCCTTGGATGACTTCCGCTTTGAATCTCTTAGAAAGTCTTTGGGTATTTGTGCACATTCCTAATTTTCAAAAATAAAAGAAGGATAGGAGTTCATTATTTGTTTTGAAGATATTTTATGACTTCTATTTCCTTATATGTGCATTTGTCATTCAGTCAAGTAAATTTGTAATGGATTAAAAATTTGTATTTCCATTTAAATTGAAAAGAAATGTTTTGGTGAACTTTGCCATAATTTTGATGTGCTTCTTTGAACACTTGACTGATTTTGTATATATCTTTTCCTCCTAAATCTCGAATTACTGTTTGATGCGTTTAAAAAATGTTGAAGAGTAAAAAAAAAATATATATATGTCTTGTCTTGAAAAGGGCCATCAGTGGGATCAGTGAGAAACCCCTTAATGACTCACTACTTGTTAAAAGAATAACTACCTATTCATAAACGTGTGAAAGGCGTGAGGACCTTGAAAGGGATATAAATGAAGAGTTGTGGTTTAAAAAAAATTGAAGTTGGATAGAAAAAAAAAAAAAGAATTGCAGCTAAAAAAAAAAAAAAGAAAGAAAAGGAGAATTGTGGCTGGATAAAAAAAAGTTGTATAATTTGCTCTCAATTCATTTGGTGCATCAAATGTAATATCTTGATCTAGTGATTTATTAAGGGGGAGCATATATGTTTAATTAGTCATAATTTCACATGCACACAAGCATTTTCTTTTGATTTGACGGCTTAATTCATCTAATGACATAGACTTGATTTATTTGGAAAGATGAATTTTAGTTCATTTAAATTTATAAGAACTGGATGATAGGTTTACGTATTTGGACATAGGTGACTAATAATTTCTTTGATCCATTTTGTGAACTTTTCTATCAAATTTTAGTATTTTTTTTATAAATATATTCAAATTTTTTTTGTGAACAAAATCTGCCTACAAGAATTTCCAAGAAAGATTTGCAGGGAAGGTGTTGCCTATTTTTGATACATTTTCTTTTTCCTTTATTATTTTAAGAGCTTGTCAATTAATATAAAAAAGGGGGAGTAGAAAATTTCAAATTTTGTAATTTTATTATTTTGTGGTCTTGTGATCTTGGAACTTGAATTTTGGAAATTGAACTTGAAAGTTGTTTTAAAGTTTGGAAATTGAACTTGAATGTTATTTTAAAATTTAATTCTTGCCATATGATGCCTTGATATGTTTGTTCAAGTGTCACAAATTTTATTTTGAAATTTAATTTAAAATTTGATATGGAATTGTCAAGGGGGAGATTGTTAAGTTTTTAGTGCCAAATCCATACAAAATCTTAAATTAAATATGGCAGATTTAAATATTTCCTAAATTGAAGAGAGAAGAAGATTTGCATGTTTCCTAAATTGAAGAGTTTTCAAATTGATAGATTTTCAAAAGGCCACAACCACAATATTGCAATCCAAGTCTAATTAGGAGTGAAGAAGGAGACTGTATAGATAAGGAAACACACGTGTAAAAATCCAGTGTATCACGCAGGCAGCACGTAGGGAGTGCATGGTTGTGCCACGTGGGTGCTAGGACCCTATAGGATGCACACAAGTTCGACCTTTTGGAAGTAGACCCGCAGGGAGCGCGCAGGGAAACTGATGGTTCGAGTAATAAAAGATTTTGTTTCCACTTAGGAAATTTATTTATATATTTGAGTCCTATTTGGAATAGAATCTTGTAAGTCTATATATATGCATCCAAGCTTAATGTAAAAAGAACAATTGGAAGGGGCATATTGTAAAGTCTTGTGAGAGAGAGAATTTTTCCTTGTGAGTTTATAGGTCTTTCTCTTATTTTCTTTATTGTTGGTTGAATCTATTCACTTTCTATAGAGTTAGAAAGTTTGTTTCCACTTGCTTTAGGTGTGTCGAGGGTTCGAGCAAGTAAGGCTATTCCTTTTCCACTCTTATAACATCTTGTCACCTTTATAACACCTCAACATGTCACTCTTATTTTCTTTATTGTTGGTTGAGTCTGTTCACTTTCTATAGAGTTAGAAAGTTTGTTTTCACTTGGTCTAAGTGTGTCGAGGATTCAAGCAAGTAAGGCTATTCCCTTTCCACCCTTATGACAACTTGCCACCCTTATAACGCCTCAACATGCCACATAATGCTATTACCTTTCCACCCTTATGATACCTTATCACCCTTATAACGCATTAACATATTTTTCATAAAAGTGCACGAAATCATTTAATATTAACCAAAACCCATCATTTCACATTCTCCTGTAGTGTCACAATAAGCATGCAATAAAATTATATATTTTTATCATACCTTTATATAAAATATTAAATTTTAATTATAAGAATAAATCCCTTACCTAAAAGGTCCAGCAGTCATTTTTGCTGATTTTTCCCTTGGTTCAGTTTAAATTTGGTATAAATAAATTATAAGTAATCAACTCATATTTGCATGCCATTATCCAATTACTTTAATTATTGCATTTAGTCCAAGAGGTTTTAATTAATAATTTTTCTATTACCAACAATTTGTCCAAGTTTGGACATATATTTATTTGCTTAGCTAATTAATTATTAGTAATTAATTATTATTATTAAAAAAGAAGCTCCTATCAATTTAAGTTTGTATAAAATACACTTTACCTAGTGATTGAATATTTATAGGCATAAAGTAAACATTTAAGTTTACGGCATAAAAATTAAATTCAATTAAATTAATTTTTTTTCTTTGAAACAAAAATCAATTATGGGGGTGGTTGTTGCTAATTGTCCCTAGATCTAAATTTTTAACTCAAATAAATTATACACATTAAACATTAAACCATTAAAATTTAATCAAAGTCAATTTGATAATATAAATCTGGTAAATAAAACATCGCCCTTATATCACACTTAATTTATTTTAAGCTTTCATAAAAATTATTTTTATAAACCAGCAAAATAAAATAATATACCTTAAAAGTCTGGTCCGAAATCCCTTAAATTTCCTCTTTCCACCGCCACTCTCTCACCTCACCTCTCCTATTCTATTTGTTGTTGTTGTTGTTTTTTTTGGGTGCTCCCAAGTGTGCTGTGTACACACATATATATAGGCAAATGGGAGGCCAAACCTCCCACCGCCAAGTTGGTGGTCTTTTTTTTTTTTTTCTCCTTAGGCTTCCAAGTGTCCTCACACATGTACTCCCACCATCATTATGCCTCCACCTATGAACCATGTGCCAAAATCCATCCCATACATGTGTCATTTTTATAATTTTTCTATTATTTTATTTAAATTAAAATTAAACTAATGATAAAAGTATTATTTCAATTAAATTTAATGATAAAAATTTAAAATAATGATAAACTAACACATTTTTTGGCATAAAATAAAATTAATAATATAATAAAACTTAGGATGTTGCAGGTATGTATAGGCTTAGAAAGGGTAAAATTGACCTTACACAAGGTTGGCAAAAGCTAGCTAATTAGTTTAGGTCACTTGGCATGCAGGTATGGGCAATTTTGGAGGCCAGACATGCTGCTTAGGAGTCAAGGAAGGCCATACATCACATTTTTTCCTTAGAAATATGCAAGATACAGTTGGGTAGTGTCTTGGAAGCATCGAACACAACAAAAAATGGGAAGGACATGGCTAATGTTGCCCACTTGGGTTCTCATATATGCAGGACACACAGGAAAAATGTAAGACATTTGTGCCTGGGTTACAGCGTATCCACTCAAGGTCCAAGCCTAAAATACGTATGGATGGTATTGTCAAACAAGTGTGTCTGGCGCTGGAGGGGCGTGTTTTTAGTGGGATTGTATGCTGCATGCGTGCTGGGGTTCTGAAGGTGATGCTGCTTTGCTGTGAATTGTCTTGGCTAGGACAATACCTTGGACAGTGTTAGTCTTGGCATTGCATTTTTGTTTACTCTTTGCTTTTCTAAGACCTTAGGTAAGAACTTGGCCTTGGCTTAGCCTTGGCACGGCCATGAGACTCATTTTTAAGATTCACACCATCCGTTCGATGAAATGTCACAAAGACACCCTTTATTTTTCCCCCATTTTTCTTGTCTCAGCTTGACTTGGGCCCTTTGGTGCTTCATTGAGTGCTTGAATGGTTTTATAAAGACTTGTGAAGTCTTGGAACCCATCTAGCCTTTGGATTTGGCCCTTTTAGATTTGGCATGGCTTTACTTGATTTGACTTTGGTTTCAACATATGCCCTTGACCTCGGAAGACTTTAAGCTTGTCTTGAATGACCCTTAGGATGCTGGCGCATATCTCAAGCTCTTAGGGTCCCTGTTTGATATGCATGCCTTATGTTTGACAAATTGGTCCAACAATTCTTGAACCTTCTTCTTACACTTTTTCCTCAACCTCTTACCTTGGCTTTTGTCCTTTTGCATCATTGGTGCCTCTTAGGCCTTAAATGCTAGGTTTTATTAGCTAAAAATATGTAGATACCACAAATGTAAAGAGGTAAGATAATTGAGCTAAACTTGAGCCTTTAATGAGTATAGATGCATAATTGGCATACTTAAACAATGCATAAATATGCAAAATATCATATTTTAATCAAGAAGTTATCGGGACAAAATCTTATATGACTTGGTCAATCATGTTATAATGGTCGTGCCAAATTATTTGGGTATAGTAGACCCATGATGTGTTGAAATATGGTGATGACTGAAAGTACTAATTTGAGTGTGACTGAATCATAGTTGATACTGAAAGGTGCTAGTTGCTGAAACAAGGATAATAATGGTTTGATGCTTCTGTAATTTTGCACATTTGCATATATTTGGAATATAAATTACTTTTTGAAATGATCCGGGTTTCCATACATATTTTTGTATTATATTTTTGAGGTATGTGTTATTTATAGATAGTTCGAGTTGTGTTTGGTTAATTCTAGTAGTGGTTGGGTTAGTGTTTCAGTACGGTTGAGTTGGACTTAATAACTAAAGTTTTCAGAGGTTGGGGTGATCTCGTGCACGGACAAGACTGTCTTATGCACATAGGTTGAGTGGTGTGTAAGTCATGTGCACGGAGAGCTTTTCTGTGCGCATAGGGTTGTGTATGCAGACATGTGTGCGTTTCTAGCTTCTTATGGAAGCCTTATCCTTTCCCTCACCTACGCCGATCATCTTTTTCTTCTTTTGTGGATCTTGGTTCAATTAAGTGTGTTGGTTAAGTGAAAGAGTGATAACAAATATAGTGAGTTGAGAAGAGAAAGTTAAAACAAATTTGCAAGGGGAGTGAGAAGAGGGTGTGACTTGAGCGTGGGATTGTGAGTGTGTGTTAAGGGCTTGGTGGTCCTTGTGGGGACTTTTGGTCAAGCAGTTGTGGTGTTGCATGAGCATGTGTATTAACAGAGTTTGGATGTTAAATGTAGAATATAGAGGAAATAGATGATGTAAGTAGAAGTATTACATAAGTCTTAAGTTTAAAAGCATGATTTATTGTTTATATGTTGCATTAGAATGCAATTGAAATGTAAGGGGGGTTAAAATAAGTTAAACTAGAGAAATTTGAATTTTTGATCTTCGATTAATCATGTGTAGGGCAACTATGATGGGAAGGGCATGCGCATGGGGGTCTAACATGCATGTGGATGAGGTTTATTAGGAGCTAGGGTATGCACGGAATTTGATTCTTCATACGTATGATAGCCAGTGTTTTAGGGGCATGTGCACGTCATGCATTTTGGCATGCACACGGCCTGGGGTCCCTTGTGCTATTCTTTTATTTTGTTATATGTAAGCATATTTATATATATGATCAGTATGATGATACACGATTAAATGCATAATTTGGTTATATTATTAAATAAGCATGATATGTGGAGAATGAGATAGTCATTGGGGTGTTATCACTGAATGATGAGGTTGAGGTAAAATGTTGAGCATGATGAGAATGAGATAATGTGGATATGGGTGTGTTGAGTAGTACATGTTGTGGTTGCGATGTCTTACTGATTGGATTGTGATGCTTCGCTGTGTGTTGGGTTGTGATTCCTTGCTATTTAGACATTGATATCCTGCTTTAGACTATATGTTTTGCTATGGGTAGACTGTGATGCCCACTTGATGTGGTGGTGTGCGTGAGTTTGATTTTGTGACTATAGGTACTATTAAATAACGTGAAAAATTTGCTAAAACACTAGTATCAAATAATCAACCAAACAACCAAGTGTAGAAAAATGAATTAATGAGTCTAAGAATTTTAATGTGAAAATCCAAACTTGGAAAAATCACAAGTCCTAAACGAAGGACTAGGAAAACTTCTTTCACCCTGTAATTCAAGTTACAAAGTTTACAACTACAAAGTTACCCAATCAAATCCACCATCCTTTGTGTTGAAGCTTTGCTTCAATCCATGATGCACCCTCACTAGTGAAAGGCCAATCTTCAAATCCTTAAAGATTAATACACCAAAGTGTAAAATTGTTTGGCTAAGAGATAAAAAAACTCTTCAAGCAGTGTAGCAATGTTTTCCTCACATTCTCTATCTGTAAAACCCTAGGAGAAGATCTCTATTTATAGAGCACTCAAGTAATGCAATCTTACATATGATTGTATAGTTTCCTGTTTCCAAAATCTTTTAGGAAACTTTTCAACCTCCTTGAACATTAGGAAACTTTCTAAAAATCCTTCAAACCTATACCTTTGATACCTTAGCCAAATGCCTAAAAGTACAAGTTTAAAATTATTATTTTGTTCACTAATTTGAAAATTACAAAAATAAACCTAACATAGCGGGTATAGGTAACATGGGTTGGAAGCCTCTAGACTTGCACAGAGAATAGTTATCGTTTCCAATAGGCTAGTAATCTACAAAGCAATTCGATTATCCTAATGGATGCAAATACTTATGATGGCTTAAGATCAATTTTCAGGCATTGACTATTAACACCTACAATGGGAATGAGATAATATAGGTACCCATAACACAAAGTTTACTTAAAACATGGGTACTTGTATTTAGGAGATAGAAAATATAGGTATCTAATATTATCAATAATAATTTTTATAGAAAATATATTATCTATAAATATATATTAATGTGTTTGTAGTAAATAATTTAAGTTCGTGTATTCATCTGAAAGTGTAGGTAATTAATTTGGATGAGAATATAGACGTATTATGACATGCAGCAACCTTGTACAACTAATCTATTTCTATATATACATTTTTGTGTTTTAATTGTGGGTTTATTATAAAAAAAATAAAAGTTAATGAAGTTATAATTTATTATAAAAAATAGTTGCATATACAACATAATTCTATTAATATAGTTTTCTTATAATTAAGACTTTCCTGAAGGATAGCATTTTTTTCATATATTATACATATATTAAATTATGATACAGAGAAAATGTGTTGGTTCTAGCTTCCAAGCCTTATATTTCATTCATTGGAGACAAAAATCAAACTTCTGAAACCCTTATCACTTGGAATGATAAAGCCTTTGATAAAGACTTTGAAGGGTTTGAAATTAGGACATATGGAACAGCCTCTATCAAATTAGGACATATGGAATAGCCTCTGTCACCTTAGAATTTGATTTCTTCCATGCCACTGGACTCATCTTTGAGGTACGAATAAACAAATAACCAATACTGTCTTTCAGATTTAGATTTTATGAAATACCTTTGTGACCATTTTTCACCCTCATAACATCATCTTCTTTTGATTTCTATTACTCCCAACTTTGAAATTCTTTTATTTCTTCATTCAAATTTTGTAAAAATACCTGAAAAATAATATGAATCTCTTCCAAACATATTATATTGGATCTATCAAAATAAAATGAATTGTAACATTTCATATAACGTCTATTTAAAAAATAATTGTGAAAATTTAATTCAATGTTTGTTATCATCAAAATCAATTATAAAACTAAATTTATAAACCTTGAGTCAACAAGAAGGAATTGAAACTAAATTTGGGCAGCATATATTTCGAAATTTTAAAGGATTTGTTCTCATTTTCGACCCTACTGAAATTGACATATATACATATATATTTTCTAATTTTTTCTTGTAGAAATTGTTGTTGGTTTGAAAAATTAGATTTGAATCATTTTGCTGTCAACCCTTCCTCTTTTTGAATAAGTTTTGGGAAGGGTTAAGTCTTTCTTACAGCAGGCAGCAGCACTTTAATAAACAAAAAGAATGCTAATAGCAATTTAAGCCTTCTACGCTACCCTATACACTACCCTAAGGTAATTTAGGGGCAACAGGGGGTAAAGTTTACTAGGAGAATTTTTACCCTCTATTAAATATGTTTGGATGGGGGTAACAATTACGGGGGACACCATTACCCCCATACAGGGGTAAATTTTTACTCTAGGGTTGGATAACAGAGGATAATGAAATTTTTTTACCCTTTTTCTCATTACCCTATAAAATATATCTTTACACCCCTTTACCCTCCTATAAAACCCTAGCCAATGTTTTCTTTCAAGCTATCTTTCTATCTCAAGCTTTTGCTATAACAGAATAAAGTATGATTCTTTGCCAAAATTTTTTCTTTTTTTTTTAATTTTTTTGTAATAGATTTCTATTTGTACTTATTGCCTCATTTTCTTGTAATGGATTTTTTTTAGGGGGGGAACAGAATGGATTTTTGATATGTATATTGAAAGCTTGCAGTCTTTAATATTTTGTCTGTGATTATTGATTTACTGACATATATTATTCTAGAAAAATACCAAAATCATGAAATCCTTTTCTTAGAAAAAAACAAATCATTGAGCGATAAAGATAAGCATACTTCAAAAGTCAAGAATATAAATGATGTTCAATGATTATTTATCAACTTGTTACAGAAACATTGATATTGGAAGAGCAGACTTGATAACATATTATTTATTAAAATTGAGTATTAACTTTTACCATGGTCAATTTATTCTCATTCCAACAATTAACTTCTACCATTTCAAAAATTTTAGCATTCCAAACATAATATAATTATTACTAGGTAATATTTTCTCTCTCATTCAAAATATAAGTATCATAAATTTATTACCCCAGTAACCATTACTCAGATAACAATTACGCCTGTGATATTTTACCTCTAAATTTTTTACCCCGTACCAAACATTACCCGAGCCTCTGAATCTTTGTTCTTTACCTTATTTATACTTGCATAAGTACACACACACACACACATCTGAGATCATAGATTCGAGCCAAAAAGGAAGTTTAGAAGGATTAGGAAAGGCGAATGTAAATTGACAAAATTGCCCTAACTCTATGGTTAGGTACAAATGGCACTTGATAAAAGGACCCAATTGCATCATGATCGAAAGTTTAGGAATTTGAATGTTATAATTAAAACAAAAAGGACTAAAGTGACATCAAGTGTAAACTATAGGGGGTGATTTTTATAATTTACCCAAATTTTAATAAATGTTCTTTTATTTTTACGAGAAAGCCAGGAATTACAAGTTGTAGGGTAGTTGTGGTGATTAACATTTAGGTTTAGTAAATTATAGTTTATATGCTATTTGGAGTGATTAATGGTTATTCAAATAATTTAATTTCAATAGGAGTGAACTTAGAATGTGAATTGTTTCATTTCATTTTACATATTTAAATCCCATAATGTATGCTACTACCCATGAATAGACTTAAATTGTTGACCTCTTAAAGGAAATATTAAGCTTTTTCTAAGCAATAAAGTGAACATTTTCTCCAGACAATGAAGATCTAAAACGTACCTAATATAGTGACCTTGAGTTGTCAACTATGAAGTCAATGTATCCTTGAATGAAAATTTTGTAAAAATAGTGAGATTTGGAGTCATCTAGAAGTGTGTCATGTGACCTCAAAACCTTAACATTCTACAACATGGCCTTGTTACTAGATAGCCTTAATGTTACTACTTGCATTCCAATTTCTCCAAGCTTTACAACCACTGAATTTTGCAAAAGTATCAATTTAAATTTTTTATAATTTCAAAGAGTAAATACACTAATTTTTATTATAAATACTTAAATGAATATCAACATAACGGATATCAAGTAAAAGCTTTTTCCTAACTCATCCTTGACATAGATTATCTCATTCCTGTGCTACCCCTGAAGGGTATTGTCTCATTAAGATTAATAATACTTATATTGCTATGAATGTTATGAGGGTGAAAAATGGTCACAAAGGTATCTCATAAAATCTAAATCTGAAAGACAGTATTGGAAACAAGAAAATTCAGAAGTTTTCATGGGCAAAAGTGTTTTTTCACTTAGTAACAGCCATTTGGAGATTTTTGTTTATAAATAAAGCCTCAAACTCATATTCATGTGCATGAAAAAGGCAAGAAAGAAAGTTCTTACAAAGAGATACAAGAAAGTCTATAACTTTGTAAATATATAGTGATTTCTTCCCACACTTGTGCTTCATATTTCATATTCAACTTGTGAGAGTTTCTTTTTTGATTTGATTGAGTTTTAAACTCATCATTATTATTGTAAGAAGAGGAAATCTATAACCCCCTTGATTTGCGAGAGTTGGGTGAACTCTTGTTGGTTTTTGTTCAAGTGTTGGAACTAAGACAAATGATATTCTTTGAGAGAGACTTGTGAAGTAATTTTGGGATAGAATCACTTGCTGTGAGTGATTTGGGGATAGAATCACTTAGAAATGTTTTCTAGCACCTTTGGAAGCTAGTGTAATGAGCTCTTCAAAGAATAGTGGAGAAATTTTAAGGGAGGCCTCGGGGAGTGGACATAGCCAAGATTAGAGCTGAACCACTATAAATCGATCGTGTTTACTTCTCTTCCCTTCGCTTTATATTTATTGTAAATACTAGCACTCACTCTTCATTCACAAATATTAAATAATTTTTTAAGTGCATTCCATATTCGATTATCCTTTTCGTCTTGATATATTTGTTTTAGGAGTCGAAATTTTTATTTGCAAAATTTTTTTAAGCAACCTTATTCACTCCTTCTAGTGTTGCTATTTAGGACAACACTGCCATTAATTGCATATCAAAGTATGAATGAAATCTGACAAATGGCATTGCCAGCCCCCTCTTTAGTCCATCAAATAAAGTAACTAATTGAGTTTTGAAATCAAAATTAATCAGGTTATGATTTTGCTTGTTCAATTCTAGGCACATACATTTTTTTTCCTTTTTCTTCTTTTTCTCTAGGTGTTTAATACTGTCTATACTTATTTCTTTGTAAAAAGGGTAAATTACACATACGTCCTCTAAATATTAGGCTAATTACACATATACTCCCTCAACATTTAAAATTTACGCATACAATCTTTTTCAAAGGTTACTAACCTCAATCCTCTTTTGTTTGGCAGGTGTTAAGGTTTTAATAGAAAATGATGACATCAACCAAAATAATATTCTAATGTATCAATTTTACCCTTTTAGCAAGGCAAATTTGTTTTAAAAAAAAAAAAAAAGATGAAGAAGTAGACTGTAGGCAAGGAGCATGCATATACATGTAATTAACATTGGTGTTTGGATTTTCAACAGAAGAAGAGGAAGTCATGATAGGCTTTTCGGCAGAGGCCATCTCCGACACCTGGAAACCCACTAGCTAATTGATTTCAATTGTCTAACCTGGAAATGAAAAACTGGGCTTGTTTTCATTTTTCCACTCTCTTTCTCTCTCTATATATATGTGTATGTCTGATCATGTTATGTTATTTCTTAATCTCTTCTATTTTCAACTCTCTCTCAGCATTATCTTTGTGTTTCCCACAAGTTTTCTCAATAAATAAACAAAGTGTAGAGAAAAATCTAATTTTCAATATTGTATAATAAACTGCTAGAAGAAATTCACAAGACAGATTTAACATTCAACAATTTTTTTTTTTTTGGTAAGTTAACATTCAACAATTGGATAACTGAAAAGAAAAAAAAAAATATGAATAGTAATTAACTAAAATAAAGTAGAACATATATACCTCTGGACAGTGAAGAAAAAATAAATTTTAACACAAAAAAGAAATCACCATTTGTATTAGAATAAAAAGAAAAAGGAAAAAAGAACAAAAACAAATATTACAGGGATTTTATGGATTTTGTGCATGTGAAAGAGATAGACAAAGTAGAAGATCGGTGGTGCGTTTTTAGAGAAACCGAAACATTATTTGATTATATATTGGTAGGTCTCAATCAGAAACTAAATTAACAAACAAAAATCAAATATTCTCTTATGGTGAGATTGGAACCACAACTGTTGGATTTTCCATCCCTTATATTAAAATTCATAGGGAATTATATAGGCAAATGCTTAACAACCACGTACTAGATGTGCAGAAAATAAATGGCCGTACTTGACTAAGAAATAAAGAACAGAAAGCAAAGCGTGCAACAGAAATAACTCCTATATACTCTCCAACTCTCTCCACTATCTTTAGCACATTGCTTAGTAACTAAGTTTAACTCTTTTTGATTGCAATAGCCAATTGTTTTCCCACCATTAGTCTACGTACTTTGTATTTGGCTTTGGTTTCCTCTATGAATGACATTGCAGATTATCATATATATAAATATCTATCAAAGAAGTCAAGCACAACCTAGCACAGATGGCTCACTTGCCTCCTAACTAGTTGGCACCTTGAGTGGTTATCAAATGGCCATGGTGACCTCACTAGTGGGAAGATTATTCTTATAGAAATCAACACAAAATTGGTTGCAAAATTGGGTAGCGGGTTACCATATATTCGAAATGAGATTTCAACAGAGTATAAAGACTGGTGAGAATGATTACGAATCGTCACTTCATCAAGAAGTCATCACTTTAGAAAGATACAACCATTGATTGATAAATAGAGTTGAGTGTTAGGGTTAGGAAAGGAATAGAGGGTTTGACGTGGCCGATAATCCTTACTCGCTAGTGACTCTTTCTTCTTTTTGGTAGTTGGGTTGGTGTTTTCTGGTGCTTTGCAATCTTCCATGGCTACAAGAGACGAGCCAAACCCTCCTTTAGCCAATCATTTAACCTCTGCCGGCAACCTAGCAGTTGTTGTTGCATTTTTCATTGACCAAGTGCCTTGCCTGTTGTCGCCTTAAACTCGAGCATTATTTTCCAGTATGCCTAGTTGAATTCCGTTGGGTCCTCCCTTGTAGGAGAGATACTGACAGAGAATAGTCAATACTAGGGGCATAATTGTTTGCATCATAAAAATTTTAATCTAGTCTGGATGAATAGTAACAGAAAGGGAGTCAAGGGTTTAGTAACTCGTGAAAATAAGGGAAGTATCTATAAGTTTTAAATTTTGAGATGGTGTATGCATAATTAACCTTTTAAGGAGTTATGTCTAATTTCCCCTTATAAAAAAACTAGGTTTAGTTGTTAAACTAGCACCTAATTGTGATAGTGGTGGATATAGAGAAGGTTTGGAGTTGGAGGAAACAAATCTTGATGATTTGGAGGATTACACCGTTGTGACTTTTCAAGGACCAAGCAACTCCTACACCAAAAGTATAGGCGCACAAAAAAATCAAACAATTTGAAAACTGAACCAATTCGATCATTTTGGTTTGAGTTAGTTCGGGTCTATATCAATTTTGGTTTAAAAAAATTAGCAAATCGATATTTTTGGTTCGATTCTTGGGTTAAATATCTCTCAATTTGAACCAAACCGTGTTTGAACTAAAAATAACCCAAACCAAATCAACCCACCAACTCGAAAAATATGATATATAAATATTATATAATATTTGTATTAATATTTATATAATATTATAAAAGTAAATAATATCATTGATATTATGGGATTATATTTTATTATGAACTATACTAAATTTTATTCAATTTTTCTTTTTTTTTAAGTGATTTATCTTTATATTTTTTTCTATCATAGAACTTGGTTGCTCCATGTACTTTTTTTTAAAAATGATAATGTGTAATAAATATAATTGACGCAAAATGGGCCTGAGCTGACCTAAAGTGAGCTAAACCAAAAATAGACTCGACGTGACCTAACCCAAACAAAATAGAACCAAAAACCAAATTGAACTAACCTAATATTTTTGATTTAGTTTTTGTTTGGTTCTAATTTAAAATCGGTTCTGGTTCGGGTCCTAATTTTAGGAATTGAAAAAAAATCAATTCAATTTTGGGTTAATTGTCAACCCAAATCAAATTAACTCATGTGCACCCCTAACTGCAAGAGTAGTGTACAATGATAATATCATTAGATTTCATAGCAGAACCAAAAACAATAGTGGGTTTTTCCATATTTGACATAACCCTAGCTAGATTTAGAGAAGAAATTATGACAAACCCAGCTCCTGATTTTCTCAATTGTTGTCATTTGTGCTGAAAAAAGCTCCATGGCAAAGACAAATACATGTACGGGTAAAATTATCAGCTTTTTATATATCTAGGTGATGTGTATAGAATTGAGATGAATGGTAGTTGATGTAGGTTTGAATTTGTTGTAGGGGAGAGAAAGGGTTTTGTAGAATTGATATGAATGCAAATTGGCAAATTTGCCCTCATTCTTGTAGTTGGTTACAAAGGTGTTTGACAAAAGGACTTAATTACACCTTAACCAAAATTATAGGGATTTGATTGTTATAATAAAGAGAGTGATTAAAATGACACTGGGTGCAAATTGTATGGGAGTCATTTCTATACTTTACCCTTAAAATTTTAAAATGAATAATGGTTTTAAACTATAAATGATGTATTTTGATTATCAGCCTTTAAGTTTGAAAAAATAACTCAACATAATGCCCTTTTGTTATAGAATTGTCATGACTACGTCATTGAGGTTCTATATTTTGTTTCATTGATGTGTTGTACCTCTGTACGATAGGAAAATGACATGGTATTTTTCTATGAATAGTCATGTTAATTTGTCAAGGATGATAAATCCTAAAACGATATATTACATGATAGAACAAGGAGGAACGTGTTCTTCACTCAAATGCTAAAACATTTAAAGCAATTGTAGCTCAACACAGTGGTTCAGAAGATGAGGACACGGGGTTCTCTTTTGTGAACTGCACAATGAATGGAATATACACTCTAGAGTTGGAAAAAGCTTAGGGAGATTACTCAAGATCATCCATTCTTACTGTTATTTCCACAACATAATATCTCCACGCGAATGGATTGATTAGGATCAACCCTTTAGGCAAATATATATATATATATATATATCTGTATATATCAATCTGCTTTCTGATTTAATTAATAGAAAAATTTGAAAATAATATATCATTTTAGTATATTATTTAGATTGGTAAACAATTAAATTCAAAACTTCAGATATAAGTACAACTTGATGATGCATAAATGCTATGCTAATAACAACGCATCTACTATGCCCCCGTTTAGTTTTATGTTCTAAATTTTTACATAAATTAAATTTACTTACATTGCATTTCATTTTTTTTATTGTGTTTAGTTGGTATATTAATTTAATAATTATTTTCTTTTCTTTTTCTTTATATAGGGATTTGAATCAAGATTAATATGGAGTTGATTTAATGTTTGTACTATTTTGAGGATGTTATGTTTTTTTTTTTTTTTTAAATAGTCTTTGGGACATTTTTTTAGTATTGTATTATGAATGTTGTTTTTGCTATATTATGAATGTTTTATTTTGTACTATCTAATATTTTTGTTTATTTTATTGTATCTAGATACATTTATACTATTTGTTATAATTTATATCTCATAGAATTACAAGTACCATAAGGGAAATAAAATTGAAATAAAAAATAATTAATATCTTTTTGGCTACGACCATAGATACGACCAACACAATATATAAAATAATATATATATTTTTATATTGGTCACTGCTTAAAGCTGTAGTCAAAAGTATGAAAAATAATTTAATTTATTTGTATTTGCTATCCCAAGAGTCGTAGCCAAAAGACATATTGGTAGTGGCCAATTGTTTAAGAATCCATTTGTTGGCCACTTCGTATATGCCATAATCAATAACATATTTACTGCAACTAATACGTGGTTTCGGTCTTGTACTGTAGCCAAAGAGTTTTTTGTCACTGAGTAGAAACTACTACCATTAAGCAGTAGTTAATACTCTTTGAGCCACTGTTCTTGGGTTTCTGGCTACTGTTTTAGGTCATAGCCAAAATACTTTTTTTTTTTTCTAGTAATGATATATATGCACAAAATAACTCCTAACAATATATGTGTATATGTGTGGTTGCATATAAGCAAAAAAATCATACCTGAGGAGGCCGAGGAGATGAGCTTTGCCACGTGAAGGATGAGTGAGCATAGGTGAAACACCAGCATAGAGAATGTGTGGGCACTAGCATTGAGGAGGATGTGTAAGGCAACGACTAGTTCTTTCCGTGGCTCTCAAGACTCAAAAATTTAAGAAAGTGACTAAAAGTGAAGGTTTTTAATTTAAAAGGAATAAGGAGAAACCAAATTATCAAAATGCATTTTCTGGTTAGAGAACATTGTAGTATCATATCATTGTTTCTGGTGGACAGTTTTGTTATGAAACCTATAATAATAACGCAATTTTAACCTTATTGTCAATTACCCCTATCAAAAATAGCATTGACTATATATTCGACTTATAACACATGATCTCATAAAATCGCACGATTTTTTCGATCTAAATCAAGCAGAATTTATATAAAGAAGATTCAACTTAGCATAATCTATTCGATACAGGTAACAGAAAGACCCAATTCAATATTCTTAAAAAAAAAAAAATAGAGAAAACAAAATTAAGTCAAGATGAGATGTATTAATCCTCTCTTTTTGCACTAAATATTTTATGATTTTGACAAATTTTGAATTATTAAAAAATTTCATTAATATATTTACAAATAATTTGTTTTTTTTACAAATTTGGTCAAGTATTTTACTTTTTAACAGTAAAGAGAAAAAAATTCCTTAAAACACCATAGGTTGGGGCTGACATTAAATTTAATGGGTCCTTGGATTTTTGTTTAGTTTTTGAATTAAAAATTGTTAAACGTGTTTAAATCGATTTTTTTTTTGTTTTACAGTTATTTAATAAAAATATATGGCATGAACAACTCAATTAAAAATAATGGCGCAAATGCAGTTAATGAAAACGCCCCCTGAAATAACGTTTTGGAATCCACTAAAAACTCCATTTGAAGTAGCATTTCTTCTACACCAACTTGAAACATACTATTTGAAACAGCGTTTTGTGAAGTCAAATTTTGTGACGCTATTTGATATAGCATTTTGCTTATTGCCTGGAAAACACGACTTGAAATAGCATTTTGCTTTCTGTCAAAAAAAGTAACTTGAAATAACATTTTCTTTTCTTATTGAAATGCTATATGAAATAGCATTTTATTCCCCAACCACTCGCTTACACTTCTTATTCCTTTTTCTATACCCCATTAACTTGCTCAAGTTCCTCAAACACTAACATAGACCTTAAACAAACTTAAACTTATAGACAAACTATCACAAACATGAAATAAGATTTGTTGTGTATAGTAACAGAATATATAAACTAACTTTTAAAACATAACATTAACATGAACAAGAAAGTTATGATAATTAAATTGTGTGTACTTCATAAAATATTACATTATAGTATTAGAACGATGAATCTCCAAAACTTGAGGTAGAAGATTCATACTCTGTGCCACAAGTAAGCACCTTCTTATTATGTGGGGGTTTTTCCGTCCCTCCTACACTTGAGGCTGAATCTGTGGTACTGAAAGTGGTGGGTCATGAGGCAACTGTAAATGGGCTAAAGATTGTAAACTCAGGTCGAAACGAGCCCTAGCCCTAGCCCTCTTTTGAGTGTACTGTTTAGGAGGAAGAGGTGCTGTGATGTCCTTCTGTGGTGGCGATGAGAATTGATGGCGTAGGTTGCAACAGTGGTGACTGTGTAATACGCACATCATCCATGATTATAGTGTAGTCATCAATGTTCTCTAATAGATGATGTGGATCAACAACAGGTGATAGTGGCCTGGCAGATGCCGATGGTGGGACTTCTAGAAAATTAAAGGTTCCAGCTCCTGCAGGAGTAGATGGTCCGGCTCTGGTGGATAATGAAGGTCTAACATTAGGGGGTGATGACGTTCTCGCTGACCATCTAGACTCGGTTAGCCGGTACTCCTCATCTATGACTGCAATTGTCCGCTACCCAATACTGCTCATCGTCTCTACCAAGTGATGGACCTCATCCTAATCTCTACAACTGCGGAGATCTATTGTTATCTGAGTGGCCTTGATAGTGGTGTCCATCTATAAACATATGATTGACAAGTATAGTGCCACTCCTCGCATACGGCAATGACATGTGAGCATGGAATCCTGAGATGACTTTATTTACTACATGTGCAAGTTTTTTCCTTAAGATCCACAACTTGGACATTACTGCCTCCATTAATATGGTGACCAGTGGTTATCTCGTAGACACTATCAATTTGGTTGAAATGCATTATACTATGGCAACGAGCATGGCGTTGGAACTTTTCTACTAACTCTCAAACATTTGGGTAATATCGAAATCCAGTCCCCTGGCAAGCCACCCCCACTGCATTTTTGTCACTGAAATATGTCAACACTTTGTAAAAAGTAAATTGAGCACAGCCTACGATAGGTAAGACCCTAGCACCCTGCATCACGTTGTTGAAACACTCTGATATATTGGTAGTCTTGTTTCTATATCTATGGCCCCCATCATGAGACATAGTCTACTTCTCCTTCGGGATCTCATTGAGATACTTCCATGCCTCTAGGTTTAACTCTCCTATCGTTTGTATCGTGGCCTCAAACTTGCGAACTTGAGGGGTTTTGGTAGTATTTGATGTCAACTTGTTAAGTTGAACTCTGCTATACTTCTTCTTAAAGTTCACCTCCACATGTTATATACAAAACCGATGGGTGGCTTCTGGCGATGCCTAGCCTAAACTGGGTGTATTGACTGCTGAAACAAGGTGAATATGTCAATCTAAAATAAGGCATAGGCCTCGTCTGTTTGGCACTACATGTATCCTCAAATTGCGAAGAAACCAAAACTAACTGTCAAATATCTCATCGTCAACCACAGTAAAGGCAAATGGGAAGATTTGCAGGTTCGCATCAACTCCCATAGCAATTAGAAGCTTACCCTTGAATTTGCCACATAGGTGAGTGCCATCAACGCCCACAATGGCATCTATAAAATTTGAAACCTTTGATATAGGGTTTGAAAGCCTAGAATACGTATTATAAGATTGCAGTAACTAGAGTAGCCGTAGGATAGTGCACGTAATCAACAATGGTACTAGGATTGAATGTTTGAACCACATGCAGAAAGATTGGCAATTTACCGTCGGATTCTTCCCAATTACGAAAACACTAGCAATTGCCTTTTATTTTGCAACCTATTCTTTGTTATAAGAAATATGATACTGATATTGCTTGTTCACTATCATTGTTAGCATGCCAGCTGATATGGATGGGTTTTTCTTTACAATTTTCTTGATGTAAGATGCGATGAATCGAGCATTTGACTGTGAGTGATCCTGATTAATCTGAGCATATACACATGTATGAGGGCCAACATATACCGTGATCTGCCACTGTCCAGCTTAGATGCACACAATCACCAATTACAAATTGTTCCCTCCACCATCTTCCATTTGATTGCCCATGTCCTCATATCAAACTCTACAGTTTGGAACTGTGTGTTAGTCCTCAGTGAATAAGTTTTCAAGGCATTCATTAGATCAAGTTTCTACTTAAATAGAATACTAGTACGAGGTTCCTAAGTCTAGAAATCCCACTGTTTGCCACTTATCTCTGATGTGGAGTAGGCAGCGCTAACTTCAGGCAATATTGTAAATGATTGTGAATCAGGTTGATGCAATTCGAGCTCTCCCTCGTTTACTCCTTGGGAGATGCTAAAGTCCATATCGAAATCCACATCCTCATCAAAATCTAAACCAATGAATTGGTAATCTTTTGGACTGGCCATCATTTTCTCCATGCATGGTGGCTTAGCTGAATCATTAACCCCCATTTCCTATTGGTGATCAGCTAGCTCTCGGACCGCATCCCATTAAGTAACATTCGCAGTGTTGTGGCTAGAAAGTTCCTCACTTGGAACATTATGTTCTCCTCTTGAGCTGGCTAGAGGAGCTGGCTCTTTTTCAGGAATTAATGGTGCACGTATGAGAGACTCGACTGATGTAACTGCATACTCTAAGTACAATTCGGTGTGAGTCCACTTCAACTTCTTGATTCCTTCCATCAATGTCAGAATTAAATCATCCTCATCCAATCCAAGCCCCCGCGTATGGATGGTATCTCCAAAAAGAAATAGGTAACGACTCGTCACTTTATTGTTCACCTGAGCTTGTTGCACACCCAACACGGAGGACAACTTCGTGATTGATTGTTTGTAGCTTACACTCAAAAGCACCTGAATGCATCGTTCATAGTCACGGTTATATGATAATCCTTTAGCCGTTGATACAATAATTTCCCCCCAGTAGCAAAAAAATGACACGCAATCCTCAGCTATAATACCTCCAATTACAAACAAAATCTCCTCATTAGTTTAACTTAGTACAAAAAGAAAAATATAGCTTATTATGAAATGGTGAGAAATGTAATGCTTATGATTTGAGAACCACAATGGTATAAACTATATTTGCAAGGATTTGATTATGATATGATAAGACACTAGTGTGATTTTAATAAAACTTTATCTTGTTCTTTTACCTATAAAAACACTAGAGTTGTAGTATGTGATTTTAATAAATATAAAAGAACTCATGAATTGTAAAAAGGGATCCATTTACTTGGGTTTCGAAAAGGAATCCAGTTGAATTCAGGTTATTTCTCTTATAACAACACTTGGTATTTTAAAATTTAAAATTATTGACTATTAATTGGGCTCAGAGTAGTATTTTTCTAAATAATTTTAAATATAAATTGGTCACATTGATTATATTTGTTTTAAATATAAGTACGTATGATTAGTAATAATATTTTTTATTTAATTTATTTTTATAAAATTAATTAAAAATTTATTATCAAATCCAATATAACACTCTATATGTTCATCATTCTACTTTTTTATTTTTACAAATCTTAGAATAACATTAGTCTTGGGAGTGGTTTTTCTCTATATTCTAATTTTAAATTTAAATTGGTGACCTATATAATATGTTTAATTTAAGTCATTTTTATGAAACCAATCAAAAAATTATTAGTGAATCCTAGGTAGCACTCTCCATATTTACCATTTCATTTTTCTATTTTTTTACAAATCTTTTGAATTAAATATAAATACATACTTTCCTATTAGTTCCCAATCACCGCAAAATTTACATATTTAAATAACTAATTAGATTTGAAAGAAAAAAATAATTAAATTTAAAAAAATATAACTCTTCTCATAATAATAACTCTTAGCATAATTTAAATTAAAAAAAAAACTACTTACTATTAATTAAACATAAAAATGCTTAAATATTAATTAGAATAAAAAGTAAATTATATAATTTCATGCATCACACAGTTTAACCTTGTATTTATCAAAGCGTTTGTTGGGATGATATTTTTTTTTTCTTTGTTTCTGGCTTCAAATCAAAATAGCTTATTGAAATGGTGTTAAGATCATTAAAAAGTTGTTTAGGAACAATTAAAAGCAACTTATGGAGAAGTTTGAGAAAATCGGCTTTTACACCAAATGCATTTTTCAAAGAACTACCTGGAAAGCAGTTTTTCAGAAACTAACTTTAGCTTGTGTTGTATACCATTTTAAGGCCAATCCAAAATGACCAAGGCTCCTTTTTGTAACCTTTTTTTTTTAAGTTAAGATGATAATAATAATAATAATAATAATAATAATAATAATAATAATTAATAAATAAATATTTTTTGTGGGGTGTTGGGTACCAACAAGTAAAATATCGATATTATTTAGCTTTTAACTTTTTACCTTTTTTTAATTATTTTAATTTGAGAGTAAAGTTAAAAGAAAAAAAAAGCAAAAGTAAGCCATTAACTAAATTTTAGTAAGTGGAGTAAAGATAACATTTTTCATATTTTGAAAAGATAGGATAATAATTTTCCATGTGCTAGTAATGGATTGAAAGTGCATGTTTGAATACTCACAAGAAATTTTCCATGTGATAGTAATGAATTAAGTGTTCGTGCTTCAGTTGTGATAATAAACAGTGGAAACTTATTATTGATTGTACATTGTTCAGACAAAACCAAATTAAAAATAAAAACAAGCACATATCAAATTCAAAAAACACATTGAAGATTTAACATGGTTCAGCCAGTTGCCAAGGGGATAGAACAATTTCAGTAGCACTAATTCACAAATAATTCACAAGCAAGTTGAGCACCACAGAACCATAGCTGTTCTAACACACCCAACCCTTCACATTTTGTCCACGCCACAGGTGTGGAACACACACCCTCTGGCCTTGAAATCTTTTCCCCATTTATAAACAAATTAAGGGATGAAGAGAAACATACCATTATCTTATTCTAAAAAAGTAATGTAAATTCAAATTTTAAAAATTATTGGATTCTAAAATTAAAATCCCAATTGAAATCCCTATCACCTAAATCACCAGAAAAATTATGTATATACACAATGTATATTACCTCTGGTGGGAGGCGTGTCAGCGAGAGACTTCGACGACGAGGATTCAGGGGTGAGCGTGCAGGCCAGAAGAGAGAGAGAGAGAGATATGTATATAGAGAGAGAGCGATTTTAGAATGAAAAGGAAGAGGGAGGCGACTTGAATCAAGGGAACGTAGAAAACGCTAACTTAGATAGCATTTTTAGCAAGGCATAAAACACTATATCAAATAGCATCTCTAGAGTTCACAAAGAGCTGTTTCAAACAGTGTGTTTCAAGTTGGTAGAAGAGATGCTATTCCAAAATGCTGTTTCAAAGGGCGTTTTCATTAATAGTGTTCTTACAATTATTTTTAGCTGGGCTGTTAATGCTATATATTTTTATTAAATAACCGCAAAATAAAAAAATTCGTTTAAATCATCAATTTTTAATGAAACGGCTTAAATTAAATTTTTTATCGAACTGATGATGTCAGTGTCTCGTCGTTCGCATGCGGAGTCCCACCGTAGTAGGCTTGTTGCTGTCACCTCACTAGAAATTTGACTTTTTTTTTGTTCTACAGATGTTCCACACACTATATCAGGAAATGTTGCGGAAAGAAAACAATTTCGAAGAATAATACTGTTAATGAAAAAACGCGATTTCAAACCATGGTTGTTGAGTTAAAATCGCCATACCAAATAGTGATTGTTGTCAAGAGCTGGCTGGAAGAAACATTATATAAAATAGCGAGTGTTCAAATCGTAACTGTAGCTAACTGAAGAACTGCGTTTTCATGCCGCGGTTCTATGCTTTACATTAACCCAACTTCCAGACTCAATCATTCTCTCACTCCACTATCTCTCTTACTCTCAGTCCAATGTAATAATGGTGGATGGAGACTCCAAAGCATTTCTGGATCAATTGTTTTAGACCAAAGCCAATTTTAGACAAGTGAATGGTCAGATTTTAATTATAATATTTATTAAAAATAATTTAATAAATTAGATTTATATTAGTTAAGTTATTTATTAAATTAAATTAAGTTAAATTAATACAATTTTATTTTATTATTTATTAAAAATAATTTGATGAGGATCAATTGTTTTAGAACAAAGCCAATTTTAGGCAATTGAAAGCTAGGATTTTAATTATAATATTTATTAAAAATAATTAAATGGAATAGATTTATATTAGTTAAATTAAATTAAATTAATACATTTTATTTTATTATTTATTAAAAATAATTTAATGAGGATCAATTATTTTAGAGCAAAGTCAATTTTAGGCAACTGAATGCTAAAAATTTAATTATAATATTTATTAAAAATAATTTAATAAAATAGATTTATATTAATTTATTAAATTAATATATTTTATTTTATTATTTATTCAAAATAATTTAATAATTAAATTAGGTCTAAAAGAATAGTTGGAACCCGAACTAAAAACCAAATTAATTGAATTGAAGAACTGAAATTTTAGTTTAGTTATTTGATTGTGGTTCGGTTTTTCACTCTCTTTGGTCTGAGGGTGAATTAGGGTAAATCAGATTTAATTCTAGTGGTGAGGTTTACTGTTATGTCTAAAACTAATTAGTTAGTTAGTTAGTAACTACTTACTAAATAAAGTAGGAAGTTAGAGGGTTGTTATAATAGAAGAAGGAAGTTACAGTTTACAGCTGTAACAGAATGCTGTTAAGTCAGCTGTAACAGAATGGACAGTTGTAACAAAAAGGTAGTCAGTTGGTATTTTAGCCAAGGCTATAAATAGCCAAGGAAGAGTCTCGGTAAAGGGGTTAGAAGTTTAATTCCAGTTCAGTGCATTCCATAATAGAAAATCTATTATCTTCTTCCCTAGCCATAACAATTGGTATCAGAGCTGGCTGATTCTTGGCCTGCTAGTCTGATAATCCACCATGGCCGAAGGAACTAGAGCAGTGCAGGAAGCTCGTAAATTGGAAGAAGCAATTTGAGTGCTGAGAGAAGGCAGTGAAAGAGCTGAAAAGGAGATCGGAGAACTCAAGAAAACCATTAGAGAACTGGGAGATATGAGAGAAATGATTGCAATTATGAGTTTTAAGCACGATCAATTGATGAGTCAAGTTAATGGAAGGGCACAGCAAGAAAGGAGTGAAGGATTTAGAAGACAGCAACCGGAATCATCTGGAAATGCCCAAGCTAAAGTTCAGGAACTAGGAGTACACCCTATCAGATCGAAAAATCTGTATCATTCCTCTCTTCCATTTTTCCAAAGAGTTGCCAAGCTTGAGTTCCCCAGATTTTATGGAGAAAATCCCAACGGATGGCTATATAAGTGTGAAAGATTTTTTGAATATAATGCAGTGAATAATGGAGATAAGGTGAAGCTGGCAGCACTACATTTGGAAGCTTCATCTCTGCAGTGGTTCCAGTGGTTTGAGAACTGCAACCATCACATCACTTGGGAGTGTTTTAAACAAGGGTTAATGGCAAGATTTGGGCCAAATTCCTTTGAGGATGCAATGGGGGAATTAACAAAGCTCAAGCAAACCTTTACGGTCAAGGATTATCAAGAAAGGTTTGAAGTATTAGCCAATTAAACCCAACAATTGCCTGAATCTTTCTTTGTTTTAAATAATTTAATTTTTTGGGGCAATTAGTGATTGATAAAGAGCAACCTAATTGCTAATGCAACTAGGGGCAATTGAAATGGTTGGACAATCGTGGGAATGGCCTGAGTTTATCATTAGTGCCCTTATATTGTTGGTTGTTTGTCCAAAATTTATTCTTTGGTAATGTATCTGATAATCTGATTTTATTGGTGTCTTAAATTTGTTTTTTTTGAACAGCCAAATCATCAAAGAAATCTCTTCCTGGGTGCCATCTGTTTATAGTATCGTTTACATGTTTCTCTGCAGGTCTTTGGTGACAAAGCTTTTGAGAAATTCAGGAAGCGTTTCATCTCAATGCATTTTTCTGATCTGCATGTTGGTGCCCACAAGAAGATGTTGGTGTTCAAGTTTGCCCTTCTTGATGCGAATCACATGGCTGATATGCCTCGATTGTTTGCTCTCGTTCCGTACTACGTTGGTTTAATAGGACGATACAAGCTCAGTTCACCGGTGGGTAAGATTATATATATATATATATATATTGTGAGGCATAAAAATAGTTTGCCCGAACCACAAAAGTAGTCCGCCGATCATAAATTGCACCTCCAAACAGGGGATATATTCTAGTTAAATTGGAACTAAATAGTTTGCTAATTACATTATATAATTACTTTTTGTACTACACTACCATGAGGCCTACGAAGCTTACATCATCTGGCATTTAATGTTAGTCACCTACCTCCACTTTAAGTCATGTCAAAATAAAGTGATAGTCAAATCAACAGAAAGCTAGACAGACACTCCATCTATAAATACCAAAAATCAAGACAGCGTAAGGGTTATCCTTTCGGCTCTTTTTTCTCTGATTTTCATCTCTCCCTCTTTCTCTTTACTTACGTGAGCTTGTTATCTATACGAGAAATTGACTTAAGTATCGGAGTGTCCTTGGTCGGAGACCAACTGCAACTGCTCCATTTCATTATTTTCTTGCTTGCAGACTGCCGGGAGAGGATTTCAATAAACAAGAGAGAGAAAGGGTCAATGGGTGAGAAAGTAAAAAATATTGTCTAACATATATATTTATTGATTTGACCAGATATTTTAAATTGTGATGTGTTCAATAGTAATACACAGGCCCGGTCCAAGACAGAATAAGCCCGACAGAAGGTTGCCCAAGAGGCATACAAAGAACTTCAAAATGCCAGGCAAGAAGCCTTGTAGAGAAAGAAGGCCGAACAGAGAAAGTCGATGGAAGAGGCTGCTGGGGCAAAGCTCAGTGCAGAGGCAATTCGCAAGAAAGAGGCTAAAGCGCGTGCTCGGCAGATGAAAAAGGCAGGACCAAAAGTGAAAATGACCCGGGCTCACTGCATTTCTGATTGTGCTTTCATGTGTCTGGTGTGTTCTCGGATCATCATTTTCTTAAACTGCATTGGGTTTCCCTTTCCTTCCCAGATATTAGATAGAATCTGTAACCATTATGTTGTGTACCCTTGCTGTTTGCAGTAGAGAACGTGGACTTCGAATGAAAATCCAAGTAACTTTTGTAAGTTATCTTGCCCGACATCTTAATTGCAGGGAGATTTTAGAGCTTGTGTAATAGTACAAATAATAATAATAATCGTAATGTTTCCATTTAAATATAGTAAAACACATTATCAGGCAAGGTAACGTACCAAGATAATTTGTTTAAATTAATATAATGATTTTTTGATATATTTGGGTTGATTTTAATATATGATTTTTATATTTTTTTATAAATTTTCAAATTTTCGTGCTGCTCCTACAGTAAATTAAAGTTGAATCATTTTGTATAACAATAGATTACCAAGTGGTAAGTGCCTGTAAACTTCTTAAGTTGCAATTCATAAGTGGGAACTTGGGATGGAAGTTGAAATAGCTTGAAAAACTGGTTCAAGCTAAAATTATTATCCTGTTTGGTTAGGATGGAAGAGAAGGGAAATTTACTTCTCTTGATTGGTTTGATAAAGTAAGAGGAAAAGGAAATAGAAAGGATAGAACACTTTTCTTTCTATTTTCTTTTCATTTTCTCTCCTCTTTCTTTCCTCCTTTCCTTTTGCTACACTCACTTTCTTTTCTTCCCTCCTTTCTCTCACAATCAAATAAAAGAAAATTATTCTCTCATTTTCACATCTCTCTACGAGACAAACAAAACAAAAATATCAAATTTCTTCACAATCTCTCAACTTTCACTGCCTTTTTATTTCTCTCCTCCCCAAACTAAACAGAGACTTAGGTGACTTCAAGGTCAAAATTGTGTTTTATGAATCAGTTGCAACTATATGCTAAAATCATTGATCAACAAAAATGGTATTATTCTGATTCCATTACTCTAGAATCACAAGATTTTGGAAAAAAACATAATGTTCCAATGAAAATTGCTGGATAGGCAACAAGTTCAGAATCAGTGTCACCATCTATTCTAGGTATTGTCAATCAGGTAACACCTACCAGTGATAAAGGAATGAACAAAAGATTGAGTGATGTCGTATAATTATATTTGTTTTTCAGAATTTAAAAGAACAAATCATTCTCGTCCCCCCTTTTTCTCTTTTTTTTTTTTTTTTCAAATTCTGGTAGAATAGCTTTTTCTTCCAAAGATATATCACGTGTCGAAGCAAATCTACTAACGGATTAAATAATGATGGAAAACTTGAGTGATGGAAAATTTGTGATGTAGCAGGACAAATGACAAACAAAAGCAAAAGCATATCGCATATATAAACATCTTATAACAAGGGGTATTTTTTTCTTTATCCAGATTTCACTTTCCCATATGGCGAGTGAAAATAGGTCCCTCGTTCCAATTAAGAAGTTTATGCCTGTCTGATAATCATGTTTTACTCATTGAATATGATCTTATATAAGAGCCGTCCCTTCAAGCTCAGCCTCATATTCTCTTCAACAGCGAACAATGGCTTTTATCACCACTATACGTACATGATTTTGGCAATCACCTTTGTCAAAATCAAGCATTTGATGAATAAAGACTAAAAAAAGTAGCCTGGAATTCTATCTCCTTCGCAAGGCTGCTGGTAAAACATTGCTAAATTTTTTCTTGAAGAACAAGGAAAGAGCCGAGCCCACCAGTGGCCAAGTTGTTATTATGGCAATGTAAGCTAGCAACCAAATTGATTTCCTGCTCCGCCGTGAAAGCTGATCCATGTGTCTTCTTACAGGTAAAATTATGTCACTGATATCTTGTGCCGCGGGCTGGGAAGGGATCTCTGTCAAATATGTTGTTTCTCCTGTTACGTGATCTCTCTTATTTGTTTCTGAAATTGTAACTTTGTCCTTCTCACTCTGACTCGTGGGTTCCTCATGTACATCTTCTGCATGAGTAGTTTTCTCACTGCCCATTGCAGCCACCATTCCATCTTCCATAACGTTAATGTATGGGCCTTGGTCAATAGAAGATTCTTGAGGACCGACCGTGTGGGGAATTTGCATCTGTAAGACAAATAACAGGCCATATAACTAGTAGGAAAACTGCCAACATGAAAGGCCCTTTCTATGTGTCAAAAATCTGATAGGAAAAAGAAATCAGACAACCAGATGCCACTATGTTTGTAAGCAAATCTCACACACAGTCATATCTCAACAACACCAAACCCCTGCCCCCCCTTTTTATTTCCTCTGGCTTTCCAACAAATGTTCCAGAGTGAGGGGCTTGTATGTGCCTTGTGTATGCGGGGCTTGAGAAACCACAAATGCAAACCCCCTCTCCATTTTATTTCGCATGCGGAACACTATTCTAAGGGTTTTTCCTTTTTCTTCTCTTGTTGGGTGGGAGGGTGGGGTCAGAGAGGGGGTGGGGGGGGGGCTAATACAGGTTAGGGGATAACAGTGCTTGAGATTCAATGACATCATACAAGGCTGTGACATACATCATAAGCACATGTGAAACTGAAAACACTTATTTTTGTCATTCTTTGGTGCATAAACTTATTATTACTTTTTTCTGTACTTCATATATTTCGGAAGCTAATTAATTGCGGAAGTTGGTATAGCTCTACCTCCTTTTCTCTGTGAATTAATGAACTTGAGTGTAGCACACTCAAGAATTCATGAACAGCTCTTGTCCACCTGCATGGGTAAGGACGACAAAATTAGAGTGCAATACAACTTTCACTAAAATGCAAAATTAGTGCCTGACAAGCAGACATAAGAATATTTGACAGAGAACTCTTGAAATAAAATGTGCGATTTGATGTACAAGTGCACATTCGTACATATTATGCATGCTTTGCAACTATTAGTTACCTTTTAGACTAGACTAGTATCCCACCTAAACTATATCAGCAACGTTAGGGTCTCCCCCTACAGTTTACCAACTGGGGAAAATTTTCACTAAAATCTATAATGTAAGACAAGATCAGAGAAAAGAAATGAAAAGAAAAGAAACAAAAAATATACAAAAAAGCGGGGGGAAAAATCTCAATGATTGTATCATTGCCACTCATTGAGCTACTTGACAGAAAAATAATGGAAAGGCTGGATAGATGGGACTCTAAAATTAACTTCCAAGTAAATGTAGGTTATTGCTGCTAATCAAATTAATAAAACAAATGGAGTCTTAAAATGAGAACATAAATTACCAGAGACTCTTTGCAGTTATTCCTTCATAATATGCTAGGTGTCCCCCATGCTGCGTGGTAGCTAGAACAATGTTTTTATTTAACCTATAAATGGATAATTTATCAGGTCAGCTGCTCATAAAATACCAAATGTAAAGCATAATCATAAAATAATGTTAAATATACTACAATATATCATTTAGCTTCTTTAAGGTGCTACAAATTTAGTATGGGAGCGAGTAATTGAACATAGGTTAAGACTTGAAACAATCATATCAAATAACTAGTTTGGATTTATGTTAGGGAGGTCAACTATGAAAACAATATACCTATTAACATGACTAATGGAGAGAGAGAAAAGATCTTTATAGAAATTAGACTAATAGAGATAGAGAGGGAGAGAAGAAAGATCTTTATATAATTTCTATAGTTTCAGAGAACTCATGATATAGTATCTAGGGCATTGATTTGGTAGGCATTGATAAACAAGGGTATCACATATAAGGCTGCAAATGAACCAAGCATTCGATAAGCCACCTGTGAACATACTTGTTAGGAGCTCGTTTATGTTTGTTAAATAAGCTAAATGAACAATTTATAACGCATTTTTCAAACTCTAAATAAATGAGCCAAGTTTAGACAAAGGTAACATTTGATAGAACTCTTGAACGAGCTTGTTTATAAGTTGCGAACAGTCTGATTTACATGTTCGTGAACAAGCTTGTTTATTGCTTGTTTAGATGTTTGTGTACACACTCATTTATAGCTCATGAACAGTATTGTTTAAACATTCATGCACAAGTTTGTGAAAATTTTACTAGTTAAAAAAAAAAATTTAAGTCAAATATTAAACACATTAATTTAAAACTTGTTTGTTAAGTTAGAAAAAGTAGCTTGTTTATTTTGTTAAACTTGTTCACTGATAGGCATGAAAGCATGCTTAAGAAAAAGCTCGCGAACAAACTAGATAAAAGCTCCCGACAAAAGCTCGCAAGTTGGCTTGTTTATTGTAACTGAACTGAGCTAAAGCTTGCCTATGGACTAATGAGCCAAGCTCGAACACAAGATTTCAAATTCAATAAAAACTTGGCTTGAGTTCGCCAAAAACCTTAACAAACAAGCTTAGACATCCAAATACTCAACTCAACTCAGTTATTTCACAACACTAATCACATACAGGTATATTAAGACGATACTAGACATCTATAGTGAAACCACGACCTTGGTGGTGTTAGTGTGGGGGATATTAGTGAATTTCCTACAAGGTCTTCATCAAGGTTCTAAATTTAGTCCTTGGTCTTTTGCTTTCGTTATGGACGAATTGGCTAAACATGTGACATGCCCTAGTGGAGTAAATGCTAACTTAGAATTGTGGAGAGAAACATTAAAATTACGAAAATTTAGGATAAGTCGGACTAAAAATGAATTTGTGGAATGTATTATTGTGAAAAACCTATTTATTTTGATAAGAGATTCTACATTTTGTCATTGAACATGAGGAAAATTATTTGAACTCCCAAGTTGAACCTCGGATGAAAAAATATTTATCTTTCCACCCTTTGTTTGATGTGGGAAGTTTGGTGGCGAAGTTGAACTTTGACCTTCCGGCCGAGAAATACCACCATCCCGATCCACTAGCCAAAGCAATTGCGTCACTTACTAAAGCAGGGGTGATTGAGATAGATCTCTATTTCTCTTCTTGTCTAATCAAAGAATAAACGTGATTCAAAGGTGGCAAAGAGAAATGTTATTTTATTATAAAAGTTATAATAAAAATGGCGTTATAATAGATGTTTTGTAATTGAAGTATATCTCTTTATATTTTGTTTTCGTATAAATGATTTTACGATGTATGCACATTGAATCAATGCCAGCTAGAATTTGTCCAGAAATTTTGTTGTTGCTGACGTTGATAATCATTGAATTCAATTCATTGCATTTCTCAAATAAATCTCCAGGAAATGGCCCAGTCAGCGGGTGCCTCAGTTCTCTTGTTCCAAACAGGTTAATCATTAACTTCCGGGGCTTCAGCCTTAGCAGAAAAGCAAAGTTTTATGGAGAGATTCAGTTATTTCCACTTTGGATAATTTTGAGAACTTTATCTCCAAAGGATATTGAACCAAACTTTTATTGGACTCACTCCCCCCCGGAGGGGGGGTTGTTTGTCCATAAGCTAATTCACTCTCTTTTTGGAGTGGAAATTGTCGAAACCTGCCAAGCAGAACAACCGGCTAACTTGTATAGCAACCACCGGGGGTCCTTGTGCCCCTCGCCAGGTGCGCTCCTGAATTGCGTTGCCTCGGCTAAAGTTAGTAGTAGCAAAAATATAAATGAAGGAATAGGTAGCATTGTAGGGCAAAAATACTTAAAGGCAGATTGAATTAAGTGGAGGGAGGATTTGTGAGAATGTTATGCATAGAATTAAGTTGGGTAAGATCAAGTAGAGGAATACATCTGTTGCCTTTCGTGATCGTTGTGTAACTTCAAGTTTTAAAGGAAAGTTTTATAGGATAGTTGGTTAGACCTGCAACATTGTATGATTCAAAATGTTGGGTAACTAAAAACCATGTTAATAAAATGAATGTGGGGCAAAGATCGATAGCAAAATAATTTGATAAGGAATAACTGAATTCGTGAAATTATGGGGGTGTGTAATTAGCATAAATTTGGCCAAAAAGTATAGTAAAAGTACAAAGATTTGATATAAAAGTTATGTGCTAAAATTTTATTAGAAGAAAGTACAAAAAGTTGATAAAAGTTGGTGAGTTTTGGTAAGTTTTGGCTAACCAAACATGCCCTATAGAAATAGTACCAATTAAAGATAAGTTAAAGGAAATTTGGTTAAGTTGATTTCATCACATAGAATGGATACTGGTAAATGCACCAATTAGGAGTGAGAACATCCAAATTGTGGATAAAACACAAGAAGCGGGGATATCAAAATTAATGTGGATATAAATAGTAAAGAAATACATCATAGCTCTATATGGTTCAACTGAGTAAATGACTCTTAACCAAACGGAATGGAGAATAGAACAATAATCCATGTAACAGGCCTCATTTAGCTAGAAAAAAGTTGAGTTGAGTAGAAGTTAAATCAATATAGATAAATATCTATATATATATACACACATATTTGGCACTTAATTGAGCGGATTGGAGAACAGAACAATGATCCATGTAGCGGACCCCATTTAGTTCGAAAAAAGTTAAGCTGAGCTGAGTAAAAGGTACTGCAATATATATATTTGCTAAGAAGGTATTGCATTGTAAAAAAAAGATCAGTAAGTCCATGGTTAATATCTGTGCCATTAGTCAGACCATGGCTTGCTTTATATGTTAATGCTCATTCTGATCCGGTACAACGTGGAAAGTAACATCCTGCTTGATCATCTCTCACCAATAGCCATGGATCAGCAGGCAATATCACTCAAGAAAGTACAAGAATAAAAACCTTAATGACCAGGAAAAGGAAACCAAACAAAGTTAGACCCTCCTTTAACAAACTAATAAAAGTTTGTCCTCCAAACTGAAACAATTTTTTTTTTTTTTTTACCAATTCAAAGTAATACAAGTATGTCATCCAAACCAAAACATACTGATATTTTACCATCTCCTTTTGGTAGTTTCTAAATGATGAGGAGAAGGAAAACCATAAAGCAATTGTCAATGATATATAAGGGTACTACATTTTCAGCAAGGATAGGGCAAGGGTACAAGGTCTACAACTACATTAATATCATTGTTAGAATATCAAAGCAAAGAATTGAGGAGTATATTTCTTTCTCCCCTTTCCAAGCATTCTTATTTATAATTGAAGGTTACAATCATAAAAGGAGATAAATGTAAGGGAAAAGGAAATACAGCCAATTACGGTTGTCAACACAAGAAAGGAAAACTCAATAATACTATAATACTAATATTTTCTAATACGCCCCCTCAAGCTGGAGCATACATGTCAAAAATGCCTAGTTTGGAAGATAGAGTTTGAAAGATAGGACGAAGCAGCGGCTTAGTAAGAAGATCAGCCAATTGTGATGATGATCGAACAAAATGAGTACTCAGTTGTCGGCGCAGTAATAAATCACGAATAAAGTGACAATCAATTTCGATATGCTTAATGCGTTCGTGAAACACGGGATTGTTGGCAATGAAGATGGCAGATTGATTATCTCAATGCATAGGCAGAGGCAAAGGAACATCAATCCCAAAGTCACATAGAAAAGAGCGGATCCAAAGCATCTTAGAAGCAGTATGGGCCATAGCATGATCCTCAGCTTCTGCACTCGAACAAGCAACAACATGCTGCTTCTTACTGCGCCAAGTAACTAAATTAACCCCAACAAAGGTGCAATAACCAGATGTCGAACAACGATCAGTACGACTCCCAGCCCAATCAGCATTACTATAACCAGTGACAGTGAGTGAGGAAGATAGACGATAAAGAAGGCCACGACCAGGGGACTGTTTCAAGTAGCGCAAGATGCGACAAACAGCTTCAAAGTGAGGAGTACGAGAAGCATGCATAAATTGGCTAACAACCCCCACAGCATAAGTGATATCAGGACGAGTGACTATAAGGTAAATAAACTTACCCACCAAACGACGATAACGACTGACGTCAGAAAAAGGTTCACCAGAAGTAGTATCCAATTTAGTAGAAGGATCCATAGGGGTTTCTACAGGACAAGCACCCAATAGACCAATCTCAGAGAGTAAATCCAGAACATACTTGTGTTGACAAATAGGGATTCCATGAGTAGATCGAGCAATTTCAAGACCCAAAAAATACCGAAGTCCTCCGAGACCCTTCGTATGAAACTGAGTAGCTACATGTTGTTTTAAAGCCACAATACTAGAAGCATCATCATCAAAGAGAATAGTATCATCAACATACACAATCATAATGATAGTGCCAGAAGAAGTATGACGACTAAAGACAGAATGATCAGCAGAAGAATGAGAAAAGCCAACTTCAATAAGAGCAGAGCTAAAACGATCAAACCATGCTCTAGGAGATTGTTTCAACCCATAAAGAGCACGCCGCAATCGACAAACCAAATGCTCATTGCCTAGAGTAGAATAACCAGGGGGTTAATCCATATAGACCTCTTCTTGTAGCTAACCATGAAGAAAGTCATTTTCAATGTCAAGCTGATCCAACGGCCAACATCGACTAACTGCCACTGCAAAGAGGATCGAACAGAATTCAAGCGAGTCACAGGAGAAAATGTTTCAGTATAGTCCACACCTGTGTTAATCAGACTCGTTGGTTTGGGTAGGAGAACCCATGTCGACACGACACGACACGACATTGATACTGGTATGGGCTCTGCATCCGATGCGAAGTCCATACCTTGGACACGGCGAAGAAGACAGAAACGAGACTCGGAGGCTTTAGTTTTAGGCGAAAACAGAGATGACCAGAGGGAGACTTCAGTTTCCGGCGAAGACAGAGCCGACGAGAGGGAGACTTCATTTCCCAGCAAAGACGACTTCAGTTTAAAGAGAGTGGTGACGAGGCGACTCTTCAGTTTCAAGAAGAGTTTCAGAAAAATGAAAAGGCAAGAGAGTGACGACAAGGCGACTCTTCAGTTTTAAGAAGAGTTTCAGAAAAAATGCAAACAAACGACGAGAGGGAGACTTTAATTACTTGCGAAGACAGAGTAGCAATGTTTAATTTAAAATCAGTGGTTAAAAACCACGATTGGACACTTTAATTTCAGGCGAAGATAACCAATGGTTAAAAACCAACTGATTGGACTTAAAACCAATGGTTAAAAATCAACTGGTTAGGCATTTTGTCTTCTACGTTTTGTCTTCTGTGAAGCTGTATTAAATATAGGTTACCTGTCCCAATAAATAAATTAATTGTACAAATATAATTGATTAAATTGACTTTAACCTTTTGTCTTCCGTACATGCAATTATTACATATGAGTCATATTTCCTAAGTAAATTCAATATACTAAAATAACTAATTAATAAGAAACGTTCACACGTGAGACTTTTGCTTTTCTACTTGTGTATTAAATATAAATTTTCTGTTAATTAGTTTTAAAAAATAAAAATACTTTTTTATGAGCTATATTCCCATACCCATATCTACAATTTGGACACTTTTTTTAGCCGAGTCCCCATATCCTAAAATATAGATAATAAACGAATCCGACATCCGGATACGCACCCATTTCCGAGCAACATAGGTCCACACCATAAGTTTGAGTGTATCCTTTGGCTACCAATCGAGCCTTAAGGCGTTCAACAAACCCATTGGGAAGATACTTAACCGTGTAAACCCAACGACAACTAACAATCTGTTTACCAGGAGGAAAAGAAGTGAGTTCCCACGTCTGATTCAGATGGAAAGCATTCATCTTGTCATCCATAGCATGTTTCCATCTCAGAATGGATAAGGCCTGCAGATAAGATGATGGAACAGACACAGACGACAAGGCATAACAAAGGAAAAAGAAAAGATGAAATACAATGATATGACACATGATTAGCAAGAGGATGGCGAGTGCAAGTTCGTGTACCTTTTCGTAATGCAATGGATAGATCAGACGAGGGAGCAGGATCCTCAGACAAAGAAGCAGACTTAGTTAGAGAAGGAAATATCACCCTCCTATCACGATCGCGCTGATACACCTTTGGTAAAGGAGGAATAGAGGGAATAACAGGAGCCATAGGAGAGGTCTCTTATGGAGCTGGGGTGGGTGTAATGGTGGAAGCAAGGGATGATGGTGGAGGCAAAGGGACATATATGGAAGAGATGGGAGCAGGAAGAGTAGGAGACGACGCCCCCTCACGAGAAATAAGGTCAGAGGACAGAGTATCACAATCAAAAGAGAAGAAAGCTATGGATTCAAAGAAGGTAACATCAGCACTGACAAAATAACGGCGAGAATTAGGATGATAGCATTGATATCCTTTTTATGTGCAAGAGTACCCCAAAAAGAGGCACTTACGAGAACGAGGGGATAGTTTATCAAGTCCAGGATTAAGGATATGAACAAAGGCAATACAACCAAAAATACGAAGAGGAAGAGAAAAGGGTGACCGATTAGGATAGAGAACTGGAAAGGGAGATTGGTTAGACAGGACAGGTGTAGGTACTCTGTTAATAAGATAACATGCGATAAGAACAGCATCTGCCCAAAAAATTTTAGGGACATTCATTTAAAACATTAAGGTGTGAACAACATCTAACCCATGACAGTGTTTACGCTCAGCAACACCGTTTTGTTGAGAAGTGCAAGGACAGGTTGTTTGATGAATAATTCCCTTTTCAAGACAAAATTGATCGACAACAGATTGAACATATTCTAAGGCATTATCAGATCTAAGGATTTTGATTTTCTTATCAAACTAAGTGAAAATTTCATTATAAAAAGGAGAAATAATAGAAGGTAAATCAGTTTTCTGTTTCATTAAAAAAAGCCAAGTCATACAAGAAAAATCATCAATAAATAGAACAAAATAAAAGAATCCATTGATACTCTTAACTCGGGAAGGTCCTCAAACATCAGTATGAATGACAGCAAATGACTCAGACTCACGACTATTACTACGACTAGAAAAGGTATTACGGTGATGTTTGCCCAATTGACAAGTTTCACAGTTTAAACTAGACACATGATTTAAATTTAGCACAATAAGTTTCAATCTTGCCAAAGACGGGTGACCTAGACGACGATGCCACTGAAGGGGAGAGATAGAAGTGCGGAGAGCAATAGAAGGTGAATGTGTTGGAGAGGGATCACAATCGAGATAGTAAAGTCCATCCTTCTCATGCCTCGAACCAATTGTCTTCTTCGTCTTGAGATCCTGAAAGACACAAGAATTTGCAAAGAAAGTTATTGAACAATTTAATAATCTAGTCAATTGACTTACAAAGAGTAAATTAAAAGGGAATTGAGGAACATAAAGACTAGACTCTAAATTAAGTGACGAAGAGGGATGGAGAGTCCCTCTTCCAGACACAGGACGAGATGATCCATCGGCTAACACTATATTATGATTAAGAGGACAAAGATTAGAGAATAAAGAAGAATTACCAGACATATGTGAACTGGCTCCTGAATCAATAATCCAGGGGAAAGAGGTAGAGGCCACAAGAGCAGGGTTAACTGAGTTTGTCAAAGTGGCGATAGAGGTAGAGGGAGTAGAAACACGTAACGACTAAATGAGCTCTTGGAGCTGAGAGGAACTCAGAGTATATATCTCCTGAGAATCAGATATGGGAGTACTAGTTGGAGGCACTGAAAGCTGTGTAGAACCATGATCATTGACATGACGTGCTTGCTCTGGTTTACCATACTTCTTCTAACAATAGGGTTCTGTATGGTGTATTCCACCACAAAAATTACACTTGCGTTCACCCTTATTTCCAAAAGATCATCCTCCACCTCTTAAACCACCACGATTGTTCCGTCCACTACGGGAGTCACGAGAAGACCCCCCACGACTATGCTGGCTAACTGGAGCAGAAGAATCTGCAGGTAAAGTTGTATTATCAGGGTCAAAGGAACGATTACCCAATGAGGATCGCTGAATACGGGAGTAAGCACTTGCTGCAATGAGCAATGTCTTGCTTGCTAAAATCTAATCCTTGAATCCTCGGAGATCAGGATTTAGGCCAAATAAAAAGTTAGCTATCATAAACTCTTTCCAATATTTCTTCTGCTGCAGTAAGTCTGTACTAAAGGGACAGTATTGCAACAATTGTTCCCATAAACTTTTTAAATGACTATAATATTCAGATAGAGATTTGTCACCTTGTTTGGCTGAGAACATCTGCTCGTATAACTCATAAACCCAAGAAACATTGCTCTTTTGAGAATAGGATTCAACAAGGCACTCCCATATCCGTTTAGAGGAATCACAAAATTCAACTGTGGTGGCAACAGAGTCCTCTAAACTATGCCACAGAAGGCCCAATACGATTGCATCTTCACTCATCCAAACATTATATGTAGGGTCAGTTGAGGGAGGTGCTTCATCAGTAAGATATTTCAGTTTGTTTTTACCCCGGAGAAAGGTTTTAACTGCATGTGCCCAACCCAAATAATTGTCCCCATTTAATTTCTTGGGTGTAATAGAGCGAGGAACATCATCAACCTTGAGAAAAACGGTTTGATTGAAGACTTGATCTTTTGATTTTGCCATAATAGTACTAGGGTTTTAAAGAATCAACACCCACCAATTAATGAGAACCAGCAAAGACACACGGCTAAAACCAAGAATCAACCTCCACCAATTGAAGGGAATCAACAAAGCAGCAAACCAAATAGTAAGATCAAGTAATCCACCAACCAGCAAAGGAACAAGGCAATCAACATTCACCAATTAAAGGGAATCAGCACAGGAGCCAACAAATCATAATGAACTAGCAAGGAATCAACAAAGGAGTCCAACAAATCAGAAAGAGCCAGCGAGCAAAGTAACAGAGCAGCGGGCGAAGGACCAGTCCTCAGACGAAGCAAACAGGGCCATCAGGTGAGGGTAATACCGAGCAAGCAAGGAACCATTACGTCCGCATAAGCCAGGCGACTGCCGTCGAAGAAGCCGGCAGTCGGCCGGTGGGTCACGCTCTTGCACGCGCCGAAGATATCCTGGCGCGTGAGGGCTGATGCAGTGACAAGGACCGGCGCATGAGATCAACCGCGGCTTCGTCAAGCAACCGGCCTTTTAGGGTTTGTTCGCCGATCACCGGCAAGCTCCAAGGTACCATCGGTCGGTGACTTTGGTTGTCGGAAAGTTCACCGGTGGCAGAACCAACAACGATTTGGCTCTTTCTCTCTCTTCTTTTTCTGTCTCTCTCCTTTTTTTTTATTTATTTTCCCTACTCTGATACCATGTTAGAATATCAAAGCAAAGAATTGAGGAGTACATTTCTCCCCTCTCCCAGCATTCTTATTTATAATTGAAGGTTACAATCATAAAAGGAAATAAATGTAAGGGAAAAGGAAATACAGCCAATTACGGCTGTCAACACAAGAAAGGAAAACTCAATAATACCATAATACTAATATATTCTAATAATCATCTAGGCTATTGTGGAAACAATTTTGCCTTCTCGTGGATCTGGATGGTTATCATGACAATAAAGAGGATGACAAGGATCAAATAATGATTTATCAGAATTGTCATTGATCATGCGGCCTAACTATTTTTGATAAGGCATTATCAAAGACAATGAACACAAAAAAGATGGATGAGAAATTATTCAAGTCGAATCAAGAAATCACAACATAGAATACTCCCAAGAAACCCAACCATCAATCTTGTCCAAAAGTCTCTCTGGAGTCTGAAGATTGTTACTAAGCCAAAGAAACCATCTCCTTCAGACAATTCATGGATTCATCTAATCCCTGTGTGTCAGGGAGAAAATAATGATCTCCTCAACCACTGCATCTATCGCAACCAGAAAACAGCATGATCAATTAGCATGACTACCTTTAATCTTCTAAATGAACTTGTTTAAAACTTGAACCAAAATCTAAGCAGGCCAAAATTGAAAAACAAGAATGCATTCCCCTGTTGTCTCTAAAAACTCCCCTTATCCCCCCAACTTAGCTGCCTTTCCAAGATAGTGTCCAAAAAAGTTGACTATCATTTCCAGCACAGGAACTGGAGAAGAGAGAAATAATTGGAACAGACTTTCCAATCCTCGTTAAGCTCAAGGCACACCACTATTGAAGCTTTTTTATTTTCAACAAGAAACTATGCAAGAACAAAAATAAGGTGATGTGCATGTCTGCAGAATTCCATATTCCGATATGTTCCTCTTTTGGCTTAGAGAAACCAGCACTTTGGAAAAACCTTGTCTTAAAGGTAGTGCAGAGCAACAAGACTAGCATTTCCTGCTTCTTCATCTTAAACATCTTTCTATTTAGCATAATAATACATAAAACATGAGATGAGAAAAGATATAGTGAATAATGGCCTCTAGTTCAAAACTCTACAATTTAAAAGCAATTTAGCCATTAGGTAATGGTGACCACTACTGCCAAGTACCCAAGTACTTTAAGGCCCATGTTTCACAACTTTCAAACTTCATTTGTTTTAAATGATCCTTCTTCAGCTTGTATTCTCTGCATCTCTGTAGGACTCGACAAAGCACTTCCACATGTGCTCTAGTGCTAAGGGTCATTCAATTCCTTTCTAAGTCAGATCTCTGGTCTGCATTTGAGACCACTCTTTGGATCTCGCCAACCAAGGCTTGGTTACTCTCATTGTGCTTAGCAACAATGGGCTCAAGGATGACTATGACTTCTCTTCAAAACTCTACACTTTAAAAGCAACATAGCTGTTAAGTAATTAGGACCATCACTGCCCAGCTACCTGAGTACATCAAGGCCAAGGCCAAAGTTTCACAACTTCCAAACTTCATTTGTTTTATATGACCCTTGAGGCCCAATACACTCAAGAAGCTGAGATGGAAGTCTGCCAAGTCCTATTTGTATGTACACAACCATTGCCTTGTAAGCCAGTAACCCTCCTGAATTCTATGTTGAGAGCAACAAAATAACATAGAAAATAAGTGAAGCAGCTGACAAGGAAATAATCAAAATCTGTGCAGATTCATTTGTGAACACAACTGCGAAAGGATGAAAGATTTCAAATCTGCCCATTGAACCGGAGTGCCAAAAACACGAAAGCTTTGTGCATCTAGGACATCATGTACTGTGAAAAAGTAAAACTATTCTCTTGAAATTAAAATTGTAATGTACTATTTCTATTAGTTAATATTTTAGATGTTATTCCCATTTAAAATAAGAGTAAATGCAGCCCTCTCTCCTCTGATCTGTGTGTATAATATAAAACATTATCTAATTAATAAATTTTGAAAACAATAAAAAGAAAGTAAAAGAATGAATTTCAAGATAAGCTAAAGTTTAAAACAAGACTGTAGAGTCCATACCTGCATTCATCCCAAGGGATGGCTTCCCTTGTGCAGACTGGATCATCTAAAGCACAGATGCAGAGAAGTGGCACCATCACATTTCCCACAAAATTACTACTACTACAACGCCTGTAGTATGTATCCACTGTCTGGGAAACAAGAGAATACCCTCAGTAAACCATTGAGGCTTGTCACGATAAGTTAAAAGACTATTACCTCATATTTTCCAAGGACCCGAGTTGCATAATCGTCAAATTCTCGAACAGAACATGACTGTTATATCACAACAATAATAAACCAGAAGTTCATATTAGTGCAAATGGCAAACTTCTAATAATCACACACCATCCAAAAAATATATACATAATAATACTATTTCTATGATACTTAACACAAAACTTAAAATACATGTTCTTGAAGCAGGACTTAAATTATGGCATGAAATTTCCGCAACAGAAAGCTCAAAGCAATATTTAGTTATGGAATAACTATACTATTATCAGGAAAGCCCAGGCAACAACTTTGTATTTCTTTTAACTATTTGTTGTAGCAAGTTTAAGATAAAGATCTAACTTCCTAAGAAAATACTAAGAGTAAAATTTTAGGGTTGTCTTTTTATTTTGACTTTTAAGAGATAAGACCAACTATACTTTATGGTACAGAGTGTTGAGCCATTAAGAAACAATACTACCATAAGATAAGTAGAGTGGAAATGGTGATGCTAAAATGTATGTGTGACAATACAAGAAAAGATAGAATATGAAATGAATATATTTGAAAAAACATTTGAGCTAGCACCAATAAAAGAGAAGTAGAAAGAAGTTCGTTTAAGATGATTTTGTCATGTCCAATGTTGATGCAACCATAATTGCATTGGATTACTGGGAAAGGAGGGATTGCCCTAAAGGAATAACGGCCTAAATTTGGTTTTTAACCATCTAGGAATCACACAAAACTTGGCCTGCAAGTCAAGTACGACCGTCTCACCAAAACCCACTGCTGTTGAGACATATGCCAAATTTGGTTCGTCATTTACACCCTGAAAAGCCCCTTTTTCCATTTTAAAAAAATTTCTAGATTTGGAATAACTTTTTCTAGGAATGTCTGTTTTCAGTGCCATCTATTTTCGCATGTTTTTTGTTTTTTATTTTAATATCTAAATTTAGCCTCAATTCAATTATTCTTTAAATCCTTTGTTACTTCCACCTTGAGTAGGATATTACCATTTAAGACTATTCTATTTAAACCATCGTCTGCTTAAGGTTAAATAGTGGACTTTGAATCAAAATTTCATATTTAGAGTATCTCTGTGTTCAGTGTCAAATTTTGGCCATTCCTAGAGTAATCATAATATTGCATCGTTCATCTTGTTCCCCTTTCGTTTTTGCAAACGCTTTCCCGCATCAAATGTAGACCTAAGAATGCACCAGTAAGGAAGAGTGAGTGGATACAAGTAGAAAGGGTAAAGATGATAAAACGTAGATCTAAAATTACATGGCCTGAAATTCAAAGACCTAATTTCATATAACTTTGCAGAAAACATAACCATTGACATAAATGGCGGAAGGTGATTCATTTAGCTGACCTCAACTAGTTCGGGATTAATGCTTTGTTGCGTTAGGGAGATAAGGAGAAGGATTTTTCACAAAAAATTGTGTGTGCAAGTGGAGCTCTTTCTAACTCTGCGTTGTGATGTTTTACTATTGATAACCTTAGAAAGAGGATGCAAATTTTGATTAATTGGTGTTTGTTTGTGTAAATGTGATGGAGAGTTGGTACAAATTCAGAAGAAATTAAAAGCATCGACAACTTTTTTTTTTTGTGTTGTTGTTGTTTTTTTTTTTTTTGGAAACTGAGCATCGACAACTTTTTATTGTCATTTTCTTTTCTTTGGGTATTCCACAAAGATTTCAACTTTCAAGAGGACAAAATCAATAAATGATGTAGATGCCGTCATTTATAGTGTTATGTAATTTTAGTATATTTGTATTTGTTTTATTTCCTAGGGGTAATTTAGGCTTTATGCTTCGTAGGGTTTGATTAGGGTTTACTTATATATTTAGTTGTAATCATTGTATTAACTAATCTAATTTTTTCTAAAGCAATACAACTTTTCTTCTTTGTATATCTCGTTGTTAACAGATGCATGTACGATAATTCTTGCCTGCCTCTCAATCGAACCCGCATCGTTAGCTTGGAAGGCTTGGGTGGAATGGTCTGCCTTGACTGTTCTACTTGTGGGTTGCCTATTCCTGGTTTCATCATTGAATATTCACTACCCAGTTATCTTCTTCTTATTTTCTTTACGTTTTCCAACAAAATTTATTTATAAAATAAAATGAGGATTTGACCTCCAAGTCTTGTCACAACTTAGCTATCATTAAGGTTGAAAATAAAAGAAAAGAAAAGGAAGATAGAAAACCAAATGACGGAAGGTTTAACCATGAATATGATCCTAAATTTGAAGCAACTATCTCCTAAATAATTCAACAGATTCAAAAGAAATCCTACTTTCTAACATGACAATGTACAAGTCAAGTACTAACTAAGAAGTTTAGGAAGGAATTTGAATGCCATCCTCTTGTTTATTAGTCATTATAGCCATATGAAATTGTTTCCAATTGATACAATCAATTTTCTTAATGAAAATCAAGCTACAGCAAGAGATTAAGAAGAGAACACAGATGACCTTTTGAATGCCTTCCCAATCTGCAAGACGAGATAAGATGGGCTGGTGCCTACAAGGAATTTAAGATGTGGTTATCTACACACTAAAATCCTGGGCAATAACAAGATATGTGAGAGTGTGTGTGTGTGTGTGTGTGAGAGAGAGAGAGAGAGAGAGAGAGAGAAGTATAAATGTTGAAGCAGCCAATTGATTCAACACATAACTGCACCAGAAAAACACAACTACAGCAAATACAACACCATAACACCCGATAACAAGGTGAAGCAAACATACAATTGAGCATAACCTTTTAGGCCAATTGCCAGAGCTTTGTCATAAAACTTCTGCACAGGCCTACGGTTGATAAACCTGTCGCATATCTGCAAGAAGAAAAATGAAAATAAAATGCAACTTAGAATGAAAGAGCACGTTACTCATAATGAGGTCACAAACAGCACTATTAGCCATTTAGAAGCCATTAGCGACCGATCTGTTTCATTCTTACCTAGGTTAGTGTAGTCCTAATAATACAAATAAATAAATAAACCATGGTTAACTCAACATAACTAAAACTTTTAAGCAAATTTGCATCATTTGAGTTTATGTTATAACAGTTCTTTGCTTGTTAAGAAATGACAGCAAAAACAGGAAAACTGGGTGCCAGACGAGAATGCCAGAGGACTTGGGAAAAAGAAAAGTTGTTCCTACTAACACGAGGGAGCAGAACACTTAAGGGTACGTTACGTAAACAAAAACAAATAAATGGAGCTCCACCAAAGGTTGCTTTTTATTTGGAGTCTAATTCATGGGAAAACTCTCACAATTGAAACCTAATTTTCAGAAGAAAGATTGTTGTCAACAGGTGTTGCTCATGCAAGAAGGATAGAGAGTCTTTGATTATCTTTCCATACATTGTGTATGGTCCAAGGAGTTATAGGATTTGACCCTTTCATATTTTGGAATAAATTGGATTTTTCAAAAAAAAAAGCAAAACAAGTGTTTGAAGTTTTGCGAGGCTGTAGAATTGGAGGAAAAAAAAAAAAAGAGAAGTAAGTCTTGGTTGATTTGGAGGGAGAGAAATAGAAGAAATTTTTGGGGAATCAAATTCTCTTTGTAAAAATTGAAAGGCATGTTGAAAGGCATGCTTTTGTGTACTTTGTATAGGTGGATATCTGGGGTATAGATTGAATTTACGTAGTTTCTTGTCTTTCATTAAGGACATGGCTGCTTTATTTAGATTTTCATCATTTTCCCTTTGTGAGTGACCACCTTACATGATATTTTTAATATTAAATTTACTAATTAGAGAGAGAGAGAGAGAGAGAGAGAGAGAGCGAATCGAGAGGTACTAAAGTGACAATTATTTGGGAACAAAGCCAACAAACAGTTAGATTGGCAATTGTAGGTACCCTCCTAAATACTCTCCATGTGGAATAGTCACCACTAGCCAAGTGTTGGCTTGGTGAAGTGAAACTTGGTGATGGCACTCGTGAGCTTTCCTCAGCGAGTGAGTGCCTATCTCCAAGCTTTGGAATCTCTCCTTTGTACACTTGGGATCACCTCAGGAGGCTCGACTAATTTGTTCGCCCATTAAATCCTCAGACGACCTGCAGAGAGTGCTAGAAGAGCCACTATCTTCTACTTCCCAGCGCGATGCACTCACCTTGCATTGGTCCATGAACCCCCTCCTCTTTATCCACTATGGAAAAGTTGACACAATCCATGGCCCCTAAAATGAAAACTAGCTACCACTGCCAGCGTTATCTAAGGCATTTGAGAGAACATCACCATAAATAGTTAACGAGATGAGGTTTTATCCTCTAGTGCCAACTCTGCTGAACCCTCAAGCCGCATTGAAAAGAAGCTCAAAACCCTTAATGACAGACTAACCAATTCGCTTGGAACCAACATCTGGTGCTAGAAGCAACCTTGGCACTTCGATGCCAAGGGACCCCCAAGTCATGGCATAAGGAACCCACTTGCTTTGAATTCTCAAGAAACCACAACTGACCCTCCGTAACAACAAGACTCCAATGTGGCTGCCCACCCCTTATCAATCTTGTAACAAACCCCTCTGCCTTGAACCCATCCATAATACCATCCAAGCATGTCCATATCAACCCCCTCCCCCAACTCCCTCCATCAAAACTCCATTTAGCCCCTTGCGACTCTAAGACCAGATCCAAGCGATTCTTGATAACGAATGCACCAAAACCTCCACCCTCATGGAGCTGGACCTAAGTCCTCCATACCCCCAAGCAATAGCTAATATGCCTTACTTGGAAGGTTATACCATATCAAAGTTCAACGGTTTCGACAAAAAGAAAAGAAATGCCAAAGAACACATTATCCATTTTATGGATTCCCTCAAAACCCATGGCTGTAGTAGGAACCTCCATCTAAGGGCGTTCTCCAAATCTCTACTTGATTGAGCATGTTCCTGGTATGCTAACTTGGCATTTGAGTCAATACCCTCTTGGGAAGACTTAGTACAAAAAATTCTATGCCAAGTTTTTATGTGGAAGAGTGTCTTACCACCTTACACCTAATTCGACAAACCCGGAGGCGTAGTCACCTGTTCGCTTATGTAAAAAGATTCAGAGAAAAAAAACAATGGAAATTCAAGATTCTATATCTGAAGAGTACCTAGTCCCATTGTCGTCAAATCGAGATTCATATCGTGAATCAAAATATTAGATTTGAGAATCACGAATTGTAAGATTTGGTATAAAATCAAAAAATGATAGAAAAATAATATTTATATCTTAAAAATATTTAAAATATTGAATAGAATAATGAACATTATTGTGCTTGAAAATTAATAGTCTAATATAATAACAATGTCTAAATAAAAAGAAACTAGTCTTATGACTACAATAGTGAATAAACAGAATAATGTTTAGAAGGGACAATGATGATATTTTTTTTTTCAAAAGATAAGTAAATATTATTAATAGCATCGAAGGGATGCCAGAGTAAAGAGAAAATTACAACTACCCCCTTCTTATTTCATGCTAGCTATAAATAGTAGAAAAAAGCTAAAATCTAACTTTTTTCCTTCTTCAACCCAACTAAACAAACAAGAAATGAATACACTTTTGGAATGTAAAACAGTCCGTTCTGTGTTGTCGAAAATTCTCCTATTGCATTCCTTCCAAGTCAACCAAAAAAGTCAATAAGGGACCGTATTCCAAATCTTCCTCTTCCTCTTGCCCATAGGTTGTCCCCACCAAGCTAAAAGAAAACTTTTTAAGTTAGCAGAAAAACACATTTGAACGCCAAAGCATGAAAGAATTAAACTCTAGATTTCAGTGAGCCAACGACAATGGATGAACAGGTGATTAATAGATTCCTCATATTTGAGGCATAATGAGCATCTATTAACGATAGAGTAACCCATTCGCTTTAGATTGTTCATAATCAATATCCTTCCCCTCAAAGCACACCAAGAGAAAAAAGTGACTCTTGTAGGAACAGGGGCCTTCCATAAAGTCATCCAAGGGAATATATCCTTCTCTCCTTTCTGTAAGAACAGGTAAAAAGATTTTACTGAAAATTCTTCATGCGTGGATTGCTTCCAGCTCAGTTCATCTGCCGTGTCTTCCATTGGGAAAGAATAAAGTAATTCCATCATTTTCGTGAAACTATCCAATTCCCAATCATTTAGATTCCTTCGCAGCTAAACATTCCAGATTCTATTTGTGCCAGAACCAATATTATAATCTGAGACCAAGGCATTCTTGTCTACTGCAATTGCATAAATTTCAGGGAAAACTTCAGAAAGACAACCCCCTACCATCCATTTGTGTTTCCAAAACAGAGTCCTATCCCCCCTTCCCACCTTCCAAAATAAACAATTGACAAATCTGGGCCAATTCTTTCTTATACATCTCCATAAACTAGCGCCAAAGAGGAGGAACCTGCAGCAGAAGTCTGGCCCTTTTCAGCCCCATATTTGGTCACAATCAATCTCTTCCATAGACAAGAGTCTTCAAGAGCAAATCTCCAAAGCCACTTCCCCATGAGTGCTTCATTGTGCAGCTTCAGCTGCCTAATTCCAACTCCCCCCATTTGTATGGGATTGCACACTACTTTCCAATCCACTAAGTTGTGCTTGAAGATACCTTCACTCCTACCCCAAAGAAAGTTTCATTGCAACCTTTCCATTTCCTTTAGAATGATGATATTTATTTAGGGACCTTGACTTAAAACATTAAAATTTAGAAGAACTAACTCTTAATAATATGAAATTGTACGAATAAGTTTTAGCTATATTAAAGTAAATTTTGGAAGTTTGAGGAGGCCTCACCTTCTATAGGGCTGCCCATTTATGACTGAAAATGTGAGTCCAATTCGTATATTTATGAAAATTTAAAGAGCGAGTGTTTTAGTTGATATTAAGTCTTTAAAAAAAATATGGGATACCAAAGTTTAAAATAGTTGAAAATAGGAATACAGAACCAAAGAAATATCGAAAAGGTTAACTGATCTATTAACATATCATTAATCTTTTATTTATAATGTTGGATGCCAACTATTACATATGGGAGATAATTGAGTCCCAGAATTGGAGGCGGCGGCAGTGGACTCAAAAAAGGTAACATCAACACTCACAAAATGCTGACGAGATGATAAATAATAACAACGGTACCCTTTTTATGTACGAAAATACTCTAGAAAAATGTATTTTCGAGAACGAAGAGATAACTTATCTAAACAGGAACAAGAATATGAACAAAGGCAACACAACCAAAAGCTCAAGGAGTAAGAGGAAAAGAATTACCAGTTGAATATAAAATGGAAAATAGACTTGTTATCCAATACGATAGATGGCATACAATTAATAAGAGAATAGGCAGAAAGGACGGCATTCCCTCAAAAGGGTTTTGGCACTTGCATATTAAATATTATAGCATGAGCAACATCAAGTAAATGACGAAGTTCACACTCGGCAACACCATTTTGTTGTAAGGTATGAATACAAGTGATCTGGTGAATAACCCCCCGATAAATACAAAAAGAACCTATAATAGATTGCATGTATTCCAAAGCATTATCAGAGCAGAAAATTTTGATGCGTTTGCCAAAAGTAAAAGCGAGTCACAATAAAAGGTAAGTCAAATTGCTTTTTCATAAAAAATAACCAAGTCATGCAAGAATGATCATCAACAAAAATAACAAAGTATTGACAACTATTAATACTAGTAATACAAGTCTCTATGGATAAAATCAAAATATTCTATTTGAATAAAGTTTCAAATCCTCAAAAACAAGCTGTTAGAAACCCTACTTTGGTCCTACCAGATTTTGACAAAGTCTTTGAGGTCCATTGTGATACTTCTAAGGTTGGTGTTGGAGTAGTACTTAATCAATAAAGGAAACCTATGGCATTTTACAGCGAAAAATTGAGTGAAGCAAGGTTGAATTACTCCACCAATGATGTGCAGTTTTATGCAATTGTACAAGCTCTCCACTGTTGGGAGCATTAGTTGATACAAAGAGACTTTGTATTATATTCTTACCATGAAGATTTGAACTACATAAATTGGCAGCAAACTTTGAATCATCGACATGGAAAAAAAAATAGACAGCATATCGACAACAATTTACCTTCACTTTAAATTTTAAAGCGCAAACTGGTGTTCAAAATAAGGTGGTCGATGCTTTAAGTCGAAGATCACTTTTGCTATCGACTATCCATGTCCAGGTTGTGAGGTTTGATACTTTCAAAGATTTGTATGCTTCTGATCCTTATTATGGCAAACTCCATGAAGTAGTTGAAGGCAAATGGGTAGATTTATGTTTGTTTGCTGGATTTCCTTTTCAAGGGGACCAAACTATGCATTCTAGATGGTTCTTTAAGGAAGAAAATTCTTCGGAACATACACAATGAAGGGCACTTTGGCAAAGACAAAACATATTCTTTAGTTGAAACTGTTAGAATTTAGGAGAAATATGATTTTATTTCCTATTTGATTTGATATAGGATTAATTAGATTTGATATGATATTTCCTTATCTTGGTTTCTTTCCTTATGCGATGTAAGTTTTTGATTATAAATAAGACCTTAGGGAGAAGAGAGAATTAACTTCACTCTCTCCTTTTCTTCCTTTTTTTTCTTTCAACTTGGTATCAGAGTATTAAATCTGATTTCAAGGAAAAAAAAAAAAAAAAAAAAAAAAGGGAAGACAGTAAGCTCGCCGGAGAAGGAATCTCGCCGCTGGCGACTCTCCGGCCATTGGAGCTCGCCATCGACCACCACAGGAGGGTCGTCGTCCACCGACGACTGTGACCCACCTGAGCCCATCACCGGCAAGGGTTTGACGCGCCCCCACGCGACGGTCGCCATCCGCGGCCCAGCCTCACGCGCCTTCTTCTGATCGGTGCGTGTAGGCGCGTGGCCTTCCGACGTCCCACCTAGGGGTGCACAAAATACACGAACAACCCGAAAACCGAACCAATCCGATCAATTTGGTTCGGGTTAGTTCGGATTTATACTGTTTTGGGTCGGTTCTGGGTTGAAAAATTGAAAACTGATTTTTTCGGTTCGGTTCCCGGATTGGTATATTTTGAACTCGAACCAACCCGAATCCGAACCGAAACCGAACTAAACCGAAAATACCCGAACCAACCCAAAAATTTAATATATATAATTATATATTATATAATTTATAATATATAAAATAAAAGGGAATTGTATTTTTTTTTTTAGTGATATTATGGGATTGTATTTTATTATGGATTGTACTAAATGTTGCCCTTTTTTTTTAAGTGATTTTATGGGATTGTATTTTATTTTGACGTGTACTAAATGTTGCCTTCTTTAATGGATCCGACCCAACCCGAAAATAGACTCGATCCAACCCAAAAATTGTCTAAACCGAAAATAGGCCTGAACCAACCCGAAATGATCTAACCCGAAAATCGAACCAAACCAACCCGATTTTTTCGGTTCGGTTTGGTTTGGTTCCAATTTAAAATCAGTTCGGTTTCGGGTCCAAATTTTAGAAACCGAAAAAAATCGGTTCGGTTTCGGGTTAGGTTCAAAACCGAACCAACCCGACCCATGCACACCCCCAATCCCACCGGCAGCGCACGGCGGCGATCACCTGATGAAAGAGAGTCTTCTTTGCCGCCGGCACCCTCTGATTTGATGATCTGTCATTGAATCTTGTTGATTTGTCGCTGTTCTTCGATTCCTGATCTGCTGCGCTGCTATTCTTCGATCTGTTCCTCGATCTGCTGCTGTTCTTCGATCTTGGGAGATCGATTAATGATCTGGTTCTCTGTTACTGATGATCTGCTGTTCTTCGATCTGGCTCTCCTTTACTGATGCGCTGCTGCTCAATTCACTCTACTCTCTGTTGCTGATCTGCTAATGTCTGTGACGCTCTGCTGATGACCTACTGATCTAGGTCTGCTCTGCTTTTTCTTCTTGGTGTCTTGATTGCTGCTTTGGTGGCTATTGGTAATTCTCTTATTGTTAATTTCGGTATCTTGCTTATTATTCATGGCGGAAGGAAAAGTTAATGCTATTGAACCGAAATCAATCTTAATGAAAGATGAAGAGGTTCCTTGGTCGATTACTTCTAAAAAATTGAATGGATTAAATTATTTGGCTTGGGCCCATGCTATGAAGGTGTTTCTTCATGGGAAGAAGAAACTGAAATTTCTTACTGATTTTCCACTCAAATCAGATAATAGTGAGTATGATGATTGGTTGAGTGAAGATTCTGTTGTTATGAGCTGGTTATGGCACAGTCTTGAGCCTCACATTGCCACTACGGTAGAGTTTTGTGACTCCTCAAAGAAAATATGGGACTCTCTTGCTGACTCGTTCTCACAACAGAGTAATGTCTCACGAGTGTTTGAGTTATATGAGCAGATTTTTGCAACCAAACAGGGTGGTCGTCCTCTTTCAGAATATTACAGCATTCTTAAGAATCTTTGGGATCAACTGTTACAATACAAGCCCTTTACTACTGACCTTGAGCAACAAAAGCGACACTGGGAAGATTTTATGATTGCCTCTCTTCTCTCTGGGCCTGATTCTGATCTACGTGGCTTTAAAGATCAAATTCTTGCTAGTGAGACTCTACCTACAGCTGCCAATGCTTATTCTCGCCTCTTGCGATCATCTTTAGACCATCATACTCAAGGTCAGGCCACTACTTCAGAAGCCTCTGCCTTGATCTCCACTGACACTGCTACAGGAGTTTTCCGTGGTAGTACGCGTTGACGTGGTCGCTCTTCTCGAGGCTCATCGCGTGGTGGTCGCTTTTCTCAAGGATGAGGGGATCGCAAATACACTCACTGTGGTCATACCAATCACACCGAGCCTTATTGTTGGGCCAAGTATGGTCGACCGGATCAAGCTCATCATGTGTCAGATGGTTCTACTCCTGTCACGTCCACCCAGTCGACACACACTGCTTCCGAACCTTCCAGTTCCAACAATGATCTTGTTGCCCAACTTAGTGAGCTATTGCAAACTCTTCGGAAACCTCAGCCTTCTACTTCCACTGTTACCTTGGCAAATTCAGGTAATATTACTTGTGTTGCTTCCCCTTCACCTTCCTGAGTCATTGATTCTGATGCAAGCTCTCATATTTCTGGTAAATCCTCCTTATTATCTCATTTAGATCCCATTAATCATCATGTCGTTTTAGCTGATGGATCTTCTCGACCTGTACATGGACAAGGAGTTATTTCTCCTCATTCTTCAATTTTTTTGCCTCATAGTCTTTATGTACCTAATTTTCCATTCAATTTACTTTCTGTTAGTCAATTGACCAAATCCTTACATTGTTCTGTAACCTTTTCTCCTACCTCTCGTGTATTTCAGGACCTCAAGAGCAAGAGGACGATTGGTTTGGGGCATGAGAAAGACAGGCTCTACTATTTTGATCCAGCAAGATTTTCTACTGCTTCTTCACCTGCTTTGACTGCAACCGTCTCTCCACTCCAATGGCATTTTCGTCTTGGGCATCCCTCATTAAGTAAATTGAAGTCTGTCATTTCTCATTTAAGTCCTGTATCGAGTCTAGATTGTGAGGCTTTCCAGCTTGGCAAGCATCACCGTAGTTCTTTTTCTAGTCATGGTGTCAGTCGTCAACCAGAACTTTTTGATTTAGTTCATACTGATATTTGGGGACCATCTCGAATTACTAGTATTAATGATTATCAGTATTTTATTATTTTTGTTGATGATCATTCTCGCATGACTTGGTTATTTCTGATGAAACAAAGGTTTGATTTGCCATACATTGTGACTCGCTTTTATAATGAGATTCTTACCCAATTTAACAAACGTATCAAAATTTTTCGATCAGATAATGCTTTAGAATACGTGCAATCTATTATGGAAACCTTTTATACTGATCGAGGTATTATCCATCAGACCACATGTATTCACACCTCCCAACAAAATGGTGTCGCCGAGCAAACATCGTCATTTGCTCAATGTTGCTCATACTATGATGTTTAATATGCATGTGTCAAAACCTTTTTGGGGCGATGCTGTCCTCACTGCTTGTTTTCCTCATTAATCGGATGCCATCTGCTGTGTTAGGTAACCAGTCTCCTTTTTCTATCTTGTATCCTGAGGGTAATTCTTTTCCTCTTACTCCTCGAGTCTTTGGTTGTGTGGCCTTTGTTCATATTCTGGATCCTGGTTTAGATAAGTTATCTCCTCGTTCTCGAAAATGCATTTTTTTAGGCTACTCTCGTACTTAGAAAAGGTACCGTTGTTATCATCCACCTTCTCATAAGTATTTTGTGAGTGCTAATGTTATTTTTTTTGAATCCACACCCTTCTTCTCTGATTCTGGGACTCAATTATCCCATGACTTACTGTCTAGCATTCAGGGGGAGTCATATCTTACTCGTGAGGTGGAAACTAATCAGGGAAACTCTATCCCTACATTACCTCTACCTCTTTCTCACCCTTCCGTGCAGGAATCTCAGCAAAATCAGTTACAGGTATACCAGCGGGATCAGAATAGACAAGTTGTTTCTTATGGCCCATCCAACTTGTCAGATTTGTCTGGGGTCCAAACCTCTGGTTCATCTCCCTCTCATGATGATTTACCCATTGCTTTGCGTCGATGTAAGCGTTCTTGCACCCAACATCCTGTTGCTAAATTTGTTTCATATCATTGTGCTTCTCCTTGTTTGTATTCTTTTATTTGTGCCTTGTCTTCAGTCTCCCTTCCAGTCTCATATCAAGCAGCGTTGTCTTCACCTGGATGGAAGCGTGCCATGGACGAAGAAATGGAGGCACTTTATGCAAATCATACTTGGGACCTAGCCGAATTACCTTTCGAGAAGAAAATAGTGGGGGCTGTCGTTGGGTTTATAACGTCAAGTATCTTCTGGATGGTTCAGTTGAGCGGCTTAAAGCACGCCTTGTTGCCAAAGGCTATACTTAGACTTATGGCATTGATTATCTAGAGACCTTCTCTCCAGTTACTCGTCTCAATTCAGTTCGCATTCTTCTTGCTATGGCTGTAAGTCGATCTTGGCCCCTTTACCAGCTGGATATTAAAAATGCTTTTCTTCATGGTGAACTCCACGAAGAGGTTTATATGGATCAACCACCAGGCTATGTGGTCCCTGGGAGTGAACACTTGGGCTGCCGGTTACGTAGGTCCTTATATGGTCTGAAACAATCCCCTCATGCTTGGTTTGATCGCTTCAGTGATGTTCTACTCAAGTATGGTCTGCAACGGTCTACCTCAGATCATTCTGTCTTTACTCTGCACTTTTCTACTGGTACAATTATGTTGATTGTATATGTTGATGACATTATTATCTCGGGTGATGACGCTGCAGGCATTGCTAATTTAAAAACTCATTTGAGCCACCACTTTCACACCAAAGACTTAGGTGCCCTTCGCTACTTTCTTAGCATTGAGATAGCACGATCTAAAACAAGACTTATGCTTTCCCAGCGCAAGTATGTTTTAGATCTTTTATCAGAGACTGGCTTACTTGGTTCCCGACCTGCTGAAACTCCCATGGATGCCTCTGTTAAACTAGATGCGACTACTGGCTCACCATTTTCTGATGTGAGTCGATATCGACGTCTAGTAGGGAAGTTGATTTATCTCACAGTCAATCGTCTTGACATTACTTATGCGGTCCATATTGTCAGTCAATTTATGCATACTACTCGTGACACCCACTTTGAAGCAGTATGTCGTATTTTACGTTATTTGAAGGGTGCTCCCGGTCGCGGTTTGTTTTATCGTCCTCCTTTTCTGTTGGTGACTGGTTATAGTGACGCTGATTGGGCTGGAACCGGTGATGATTGAAGGTCCACTTCGGGTTACTGTACCTTTATTGGCAATAATTTGGTTACTTAGTGCAGCAAGAAACAACAAGTTGTGGCTCGTTCAAGTGCTGAGGCCGAGTATCGTGCTATGGCTCATACTGCCTCTGAAATGCTCTGGGTTCGTTCACTACTTCATGATTTTGGTGTCGATATTCCTACTCCTATGGCTATGCATTGTGACAATCAAGCTGCCATCTTTATTGCGAATAATCCTGTGTTTCACGAACGTACCAAACACATTGAGTTTGATTGCCATTTTATTCGAGACTTATCACTTCGTAAAGAGCCAAGCACTCCATTTGTTCGATCTTCTTCTCAATTGGCTGATCTTCTCACAAAACCATTGCCTCGGTCTTCATTCTAGAATCTCTCATCCAAGCTAGGCATTTTTGACTTATATGCTCCAGCTTGAGGGGGAGTGTTAGAATTTAGGAGTAATATGATTTTATTTCCTATTTGATTTGATATAGGATTAATTAGGTTTGATATGATATTTCCTTATCTTGGTTTCTTTCCTTATGCGATGTAAGTTTTTGATTATAAATAAGACCTTAGGGAGAAGAGAGAATTAACTTCACTCTCTCCCTTTCTTCCTTTTTTTTCTTTCAACTGAAACCAATTACTTTTGGCCAAAACTAAGAAGAGATGTCAACGAGTTGATTGAATGTTGTCATATTTGTCAAGTGTCCAAGGGAGGCTCTACAAATGCAGGTTTATATATGCCACTGTCAACTCCAAGTGTTCTATGGATTGATGTTAGCATAGATTTCTTGGTTAGACTTCCTTGAACACAAAAAAGTATGAATTTTGTTCCAGTTGTTGTTAATAGATTCACAAAGATGCCACATTTTATAGCTTGTAGGAAGATGATGGATGCTTCTTAGATTGCTCGATTGTATTTCGAAGAAATTTTCCATTTGCATGGTGTGCGAAATTCAATTACTTCAGATCGAAACAAAAAGTTCATCAATCACTTTTTGAGGACTCTTTGGAAGAAATTAGGGTCCGATCTCAACTATAGTTCAGCTTAACATCCTCAAATAGATGAACAAACTGAGGTTGTCAACTGAAGTTCAGAAATTTTGATTTGTAGCCATGTTGGAAGCAACCAAGCAGTGGGATCAAATTCTTTCTCATGTTGAATTCGCTTTTAACAGGTCCAAAAACCGTGTCATAACTATGAGTCCATTTGAGATTGTTTATCAACGTAATCCAAATAACGTTTTGGATCTTGTTCCCCTTCCTATCACCACTCAAGTGGATACGAAAGCCGATGATTTGGTGGAACAAATCAAGCAAATTCATGAGAAGGTATAGCATCAAATTGAAGAAAGCAATCAAAAGTATAAAAGACATGTTGATAAGGGCCACAGGTGAGTGATATTTTAAGTAAGAGACTATGTTTGGGCAATAAGAAACTACCAAAAAAAAAATGTTTGGGCAATAAGAGATTGCTATCCAGCAAGTGAATATTATAAGCTGAGTGCAATAAAGATTGGACCATGTGAAGCGCTGGAAAGGATAAAAGATAATGCATATAAATTGAAATTTCCCAGCCATATCAAAACTTCCAATGCGTTTAATGTCCGCCACTTGGTACATTATGGGCATTCTTCCAGAGAAAATGATACCAACTCCAGGTCGAGTTTTCTCTTAGTTGGAGGGATTGATGCAGACCAGGTTGCTCTTGCATTCTTGGAAGAATTAGATAGCAAGAAATAGGAACAGAGATATAAGCACAGCAAATTTCTAGGAGGATATTAGTCCCTTTTTTTTTTTTGGAAGTCTGTTTTTTTTTTCCTTGGAAGTCTAAAAGTCAATCAAAATGAATGTTCTGGGACTACAGAGAACCTATAAATAGGCAGTCTTTGTAAGCATTGGGAGACAAAATTTGAAGATTAAAATTCCTCTTATCTCTCTCTCCTTTTCTATTAAGATTGGGTATGGGAGATTAAACTAATATTCGTGGGAGATTAAGCTAATATTCTAGTTTAATCTAGCTTTCTAATTTTCCTTCTTATTGATTTTGTTCTTTCTTTCATAGTTTATATGCTTTGTGCCTCAGTAATCTTGACTGGCCGCATGTCAGCTTCATGAAATGATACCTAATGATGGCATTAGCAAGCAACTTGCGAGCACCACATTAAGAGCACCTCCTCAGTGAGTGATTGCCTCTCTCTAGACTTTTAGAATCTCTCATTTGTACACTCAAGATCACTCACAAGACCAATCGAATGGAGACACAAGCAAAGGCTCGCTGAGCTGGTAGATCCCTTTATCGAGGGATTTGTTTGGCTTGATAAGAGAGAGGACATGCGAGTGCATTAAATGCCCACAACCACCACTTGCCAAAGGGACATGTCCATTACCGTTAGCTAAGCCACCTAATTAGCAAGAATCTCGGGTCAACAAGCGGATCATCAGAGCTGCTCAAACACCTTTGACCTCCCGAATATTGTCCAAGGTTATCTCTCCTTAGCACTTGAGCCATTGACTTATACCCTAAACACTATAAATATCCCTTGATCCATCTTATTTAAAAAAAAAGGGGGGGGGGGGGAAGATTGAATGTTCAACCACCAGAGCCTCTCTCTCAAGAACACACACAAACACTCTTGGCTGCCTTCTTTTTCCTCTCACTCCTCGGGTTACCTGCTGAGTGCCAGAAGAGTGACAGTCTTCTACTTTCCAACATATGCACATGTCCTACATTGGTCCACGAGCCCCTCCACCTTACATCCACAATAATCGGAAACAAACAAGAAAGTTAGATGAACATAGCCAAAAATACCAACCAAAAGATCCCAAGGAGAGCAAACAGCTGCAGCACCAACAATAGGGGTATTAATCCCATCCTCGCCTAGATATTTTACCTGAAAAGGATTAATCCTGATTAGTAATAATAGCACAATAAGAAAATTAAACCATCGGCACACAAATTTGATAGCTTGCCAAGATGGATTCAACTATAAATAAGATTATAAAAAAAAAAAAAAAAAATCCACTACAAAAAGTGTTCAAACATATTTTTGTCCATCATTTATCACCAATAATGGCCACAAAAATTAAAAAAGGTGGCCAAGTGCATGAGGCGTTTGGAGAGGAATAATACACGCAGTCTTACTCCCAACAACTAGAGATATCGTTTATGGGTATTGAGCTCATGACCTTCAATCTCAAAGGGACACCCTTACCGTTGCACCAAGGCTCACCCTCAATAATGGCCACTAAAAATGAATCCTTAAAATCTCTTCAAATCGTGGCAAGATAAAAAAAATGAAAAAATAAAAAATACTGCTGTGATTTCTACTTTAAATTGAACCAATAATTTATGCCAGACAAACCAGCAAGTAAAATTGCCTAAAAAGCTCCAGTTGAGTGTTTCAGATATTTTTTCCTTAATTTCTCATATGCATCTATTGTGGAAAATAATTATTTAACACAAAAAAAAAAAAAATGCAAGACTGCTAACAAAGGATAACCTTTATAGTTTGGACTAAAGAGACATTGAGGTCAAACACAACAAAAGCAAGACAAGTCCACAGAAGTTAATTACCAGAACATTGGCACCAATGCTAGTTCCAACAACAAAAAGAGGGGCTTCTGGGTATTGACAGTGGAGATTGACAATAACTTTGCGTATATCCTCTGTCCACCCAGCATTGTAGAAGCAATCAGACTGCCAGAATGTCATAACATATCAAGACCTTGTTAATAGTGTATACAAGACAAGTTGAGGATTATTCAGAATACAATCAGAGGAATTAAAGGTCTTTACAGACATTAAAGCATCTATGTTCAGGTTCTTTATTTTGTACATATGGCTTCAGGGGGGAAGGGATCCGGACTAGCATTGTTTTTTTGTTATTATATAGCATAAACTTCAGCCCTGGTTTTTTAATTTCTTTCTGTATTCAGGTGGCATTCCCTTCTTGTCTTTGATTAATACATTGTTTTTTACTTATCAAAGTAACTAGTGTATACTTGAGAAACACCCTGTAAATTTGTAAAATATATATGGGTGTGTGTGTGTGTTCTGTACATACAAACATTAATAGTCGAGGTGCAACGTTCTTACCAAAAAGATAAAAAAGGGTACACATGACAAGAACCTTGTACTATACATATAAGTACTCCATTCATGCTACTCCATAACTAGTGGTGCAGGATTCAACTACCAACTGACACAGATGAGGGTGTGTTGTCTATGTCAAAGTTATCAAAAAGATGGGGAAAAAAAGACACAAATATATATCAGCAAGCTGGGTTAGAAAGACATACCAAGAAACTTTATATGAACCATGTCTCGAGTGCCAAGAGATTACAATGCGTTAAAAGCCTTAGCATTCCTTTTTGCAAGTTTCCCCTCATTGTTTCCTAGTCTTCCATTCGAATGCTGGCACCTTTCAAGTTATCTGGGGCTTCTGATCTAATTTAACATGTCTTAGAAGGCTACATGATGGTCTCACAGTGGTTATAGCCACATACCTTCCTTTTGACCTTTCATTAATCCTTAAAAATTGCTTCCCTTGAAAAATAATTCCAGCTAGTTCCACTAAAAATTGTTCCACATGCTTCTTTGTGTGAATAGCCGATTTGTGCAATTATTTATTAATTAGATTTAGCTCCCCTAGTAGTCCCAACCTAAAATGGCATTCTGAAACTATATTCCCAACATAAATAAAGTCTATATGATTTCCTATGCAATTATGTTTCTTAGCCTATTTCCTAACTAAAAATAGCATGTGAGACTTCCTGTTTAATGCTATTAGATATGATAAAAACTCAACCTTCCCAACACCTATAGTGCATGTCCAACAAGAAATTGATGTCAAGCTCAAACCTTGAAAAGTTTGCATTTGAGACAACCAGAGACTAACCTCCAGATATCAAAGCTAAAAGTCAGTCAATGTGATGGGCTAAGAAAAATTGGTAAAAGAAATAAGAACGGATCAGCTTGATGAGAGGGGGGGTCTTGAAAATCATTTGAAACAAAGTCTAGAGAAACCTCTTTTTGCAGTAAAATAAAATTCAGAGCTGGACTGATTTACAAGTTAATCTCCTTTCTCCTCTCCCCCCCCCCCCCCCCCCCCGCCTTTCTTTCCATTGCTTTTCCTCTTTCCCTTCTTAAGTCTTTCGCACGACTAAAACACAGGCTCTTCAAATTGTTTGTTACAATAGGAGTAAATCACACTTTACATCACTAAGCTTTATCTGGAGTCTCAGTTTAGGGCCTGAGTTATCTGGAATCTCACTTTAGGGCCCGAGTTTTTTCTCCCCCCCCCCAAAAAAAAAAAACAATTAAGGGCATCAGTGACCATTTTGCCTATCAAAGTTGGATGGCTACCAATGAGAGTAAAGGGCTTAGTGGTCACTGAAGCTTCAAGGGCAAAAAGGTTGCTGATGCCTTTAATTTTTTTTTTTTTTCAAAGGTTCAAAAGCCCTTAACAATTACCAAAAAAAACAAGGCCCTAAAGTGAGATTCAGGTAAAGCTCAGGATGCAAAGTGTAATTTACCCTAAATATAACAAGATAGAAAGAAGCCTAAATATAATTCTACTAACAAAGACAATTATGTCGTGCTCAAATAAAAATATAGCAAGACTGTTTCAATCTACATCAATGCTACATAAATATTTTGTGCAGAAAAGAGAGAGTAAAGACTTGCCAATCCTCATTATTTATGAAAATTTTGAAACTCAACAAAATGGTTGTCCAGTAAAATCTTCTATTTTTTATTCTAGAAATAGTTTAATCAGAGGAATAAAATGCAACAATTTCATCAAGCAATACTTACAGTAATTGATATTCCCCCTAGCCCGCGATGATTGCTGACAACCACATGCCAACCACATTTTGCCATCTTGAAAGCAAAATGCTTTATATACTGCAAAACATTTTGCAAAATTTGACAAAAGTAAAATAGAGAAGTAAAGTACTGGTTTTCTGACAAAGAAAGAGCTCATCTACTTTTAATGTGTCAAGAAAACAAAGCATATCCAAATAAATAAATAAACACTACAACATAGAGTAGTAAGCCAGAAAATAATTTAAAGACAAACAAAAGGAAAATGTAATCAAGCAGGGCTCTATGAATGGCTCAGGATCTTGAAGACATAAAGAAGGATTGTTGCTCCAAAAGTAAGATGCACAGATGAGTTCTCAAGGAGAGAAGTCAACAGCACTTGGTGGTAAACAAAACATCAATTATGCTAAGACAAAATTAGTTGACAAATTTGGCAACGCAATAATAGATTACTCGACACAGAAGATAATTGTATTCCCACAGCTGAACAGCTTATTTCATCTTACTTCAGAGTTTTTTTTAGAATCAACGTGACCTCCAATTCTTTTTGTCTAATTCTCAATCATCAAGTTCCCAACCAAGTAACTGTTGTTCTGTAGACCTACCAAAAAAACTGTTGTACTATAGACCCACCTACCAGTACCACATGACTGGGCTCTATGAATGGCTCAGGATCTTGAAGAGATAAAGAAGGATTGTTGCTCCAAAAGGAAGATGCACAAATGAGTTCTCAAGGAGAGAAGTCAACAGCACTTGGTGGTAAACAAAACATCAATTATGCTAAGACAAAATTAGTTGACAAATTTGGCAACGCAATAATAGATTACTCGATACAGAAGATAATTGTATTCCCACAGCTGAACAGCTTATTTCATCTTACTTCAGAGTTTTTTTTAGAATCAACGTGACCTCCAATTCTTTTTGTCTAATTCTCAATCATCAAGTTCCCAACCAAGTAACTGTTGCTCTGTAGACCTACCAAAAAAACTGTTGTACTATAGACCCACCTACCAGTACCACATGACCTACTGACATCATCGCCATGTCAACTTATATGTGGCCAAATCCCACGTGCCAGTCTTATGAGAAAACACCTAGACTAATAAAATATTGCTACACGTGATTCCTTCCTCCCAGAAAAAGGTATGCTAGCTGAAGCTAATGTACCTTGTGCTTTAGTCTCAAGCCAAAGCACTAGGCAATAAAGGAGCCTCTTAAACACGCTCAGCCTTTTCATTCAGTTGAGCAATCTTTGCACTCAAGTGCACCCACATCCACTTCAAGTAACCCTACTCAACCATCCTTTGACTTCACCATCCAAAACTTGACCTTCTTCACCATCTTATGGCCTCTCCAATGGTATCCTGATGTTATCTCACCAGCCTAGGTCAAGACCAAAGTACAGGATCAAGACACAGGGAGCTTGAGTACCATCCTGTGACCCTTGCACTAGATCTTTAGGGTCATGTGGCTTCGTATCTATAGCTAGGGTTCATCAAGGTGTCCAACCCACTTACCCACAAAAGACTTGCACCTTGACCAATCCAAGAGAGAGAAAGAGTGAGAGAAGCTTCCACAAAACATTCTCTAGATCAAGAGAAAGATACATTGGGTGCCTCATAACGCCCCATATACAATGAACACCCCCCCCCCCCCAAAAAAAAAAAAAAAAACGAGCTCTACCGTCTTTGAGTAACTTACAGCATACTGGCACCAATACATGTGAAGGTCAATCCACCAACTGGGTAACAACCCAACCAAAGGTCACCACTTGTCCCTTCTAACTGCTTGAGCATGTGCACTTCCCACTAAAAGTTGAGCTGGCCTCCCAAGCTTAACCCATCTCTATGTAATGGCTCTCCTCCACCTTAGTCTCCAAGCAAGCTATTGGTTCTCTCAGGTTAGAGGTAGTGTCAATCTAGCTCATCATCTCCATTGCTTATCTCTCCCTCTTAGAACCACTTCACCTCTCACTTGTCCACCTCCATGGGTCAATGCTAGCTTAGAGACTGCCATACTTCACAGAAGGATACCCCTTCTAGACTGCTTACCTCTGACATTCCCTGCACATAAATCACAACATATAGTGCTTCTAGATCCTTTAAGTTATCATCAGTGCTCTGCTCAAGATCTTGTCATAATACAGATACAAGAAAGTTGACCTGTTATTGAACTCTATATTACACAAAGCAGCATACTCATTCGATTCATTCCAAATATAATTAGCACATTTATTCAAAAGTAAGTGTAAAGAACTTACAGCAGAAGCCGAATCACTTGTTAAGCCAGGAATTACTATCACAATGGGGGTCTTGTCACCTTTCGCAATGGCATCTTTCATTTGGAAGGAAGCTCCTGAAACTTGAAAAAATCAAATGCAAAAATTAGATAGAACCCATGATCTCTGATAAAAGCCGTAGTAATGTGACAAGATACAAAATAATGCACTAATGACACATAGCTTATATTACCTAACAGCAATTATATATTATAAGGAGAAGAGTGATTTACCGAATGGCTTGACACTCGATTGGATTGTTTATGATATGTATTTATATGAATCTGCATAAACTAGATACATTACCCCTTAGACTAGATACATCATCCCTAGACTAAATACATGAATGACAGAGATACATGAATGTACATTGGCACTCCCCCTCAAGTTGGAGCATATATATCATACGCTTAGAACTTGTTACAAATAAAGCTTACTCAAGGTCCCCAAAAGTTTTAGTAAACAAATCAGCAAATTGATTTTCAGACTTCATATAATCAATTTTGATCACATTTTGTAGAATCTTTTTTCTAATAAAATAGCAATTAACCTCAATATGGTTAATCCTCTTATGAAATACTGGATTAGAAGCAATATGAATAGCAGCCTGATTATCACATAGTAACTCCATGGGATATGAAGAATTAACTCCTAACTCGTTAAACATATGTTGTATCCAGATCAACTCACAAGATGTGCGTACCATGGCTCTATACTTTGATTTAGTACTTGATCGTGCTACTATTGTATGCTTTTCCCAACTAACCTTCGATATTGGATAGAATCATGTAACAATTCTCCCTTATCAGCAACCAACTTGGTATTTGGATCCATTGGATATTCACAGGTTTAGAACCTAACATGCCTATCTCAGTCAACAAATTAAGTATATACTTTCTTTGAGAGAAAGAAATACCCATACATGATTGGGCAACCTCAATTACCAAGGAGTATTTCAATGGACCCAAATCCTTAGCACTGCACCTACTTTGAAGGAACAACCTTCGGTTAATAATACCCTGTGAATCATCATCTATGATAACAATGTTAACAATATACAGAGGACCCAAATCCTTCCTTTAGAAGAATAATGATAAAATACTAAATGAACGAATTCACAACGAACTAAGCCAAATTCAATGACAACAGTGTTAAACTTGCCAAACCAGGTTCAAGGAGACTGTTTCAGGCCATATAGTGATTTTTTCAACTTACCCAGGAGGTTACTCTATATAGACTTCCTTATTAAGATCACCATGAAGAAAAGCATTTTTTATATCAAGTTAGTATATAAACCAATGATTGATTGCAACTAGAGAGATAATAAGACAAATAAAGATAATGCTAGTAATAGAAGAAAAAGTCTCGAAGAAATCCAAATCATAAACTTGGGTATAGTCCTTTGTGACCAAATGCGCCTTTAACTTGTCCACTTTACCATCAGGATGGACCTTGATAGTATATACTCAAAAAACAACCACCAACTAATTTATCAGGAGAAAGAGCAACAGAGTTCTCAAGCATCATTTACTCGAAGAGCAAACATCTCATCTTCCATAACAGAACGCCACCTAAGGTGAGAAAGTGCTTCAAAAATAGATTTAGGAATAGAAACAGAGAATAAAGATGTAACAAATGAAGGATATGAGGGTGATAATGCATCATAAGATACAAAATTAAAAATAGGATGAGAGGTGCAAGAATGCTTACCCTTTTTGAAGAGCAACGAGAATATCTAAATTATTTACAGCAATAGATGACATGGGAGAAACTGGTGGCAGAGCATAAGAAGCAAGAGGTAGAGTAGTCACTATTTGATGCCAAGTGTATACTTGCAAATCAGGACGAGACAAATGACTAGACAAGCTCAGAGGAGTATAGTGACTAACAAACTCATCTGGAATAAGAGGAAAAGAAAGACTCTTAACAAGGATAGATTGAGACTAAGGCTGAGAGAAAAATAAGGTATATTCAAAGAACATCATCACTCCAGAAGATTTTGAAAACATTCACTTGAAAAAATATACAACAAGCTGTTTCAATAAGATTGCAAATTCTCTCTTAGCAACCCCACTTTGTTGTGGTGTATGGGAACTAAACGATTGATAGAGCATATTAGAAGAAGTCATAAATCAACAAAAGGTTTAGAAAAATATTCTTTTGCATTATCATTACGAAGAATTCGCACACATCAAACTGAGTCTTAATTTCAGCACAGAAAACTTAAAAAATAGAAAGCAGCTCAGATCGATCTTTCATTAAATAAATCCATGTAATTCTTGAAAAATCATTTACAAAAGTAACAAAATACTAAAATCCCAATTTTGAAGTAATACGACTAGGACCCCAAACATCTGAATGGACTAATGAAAATTGACTTGATGACTTCTTATTAACTCAAGAAGCAAAAAGCAGGTGATGATGCTTTTCCAATTGATAGGACTCACAATTCAAAGACTGCAAATGGTGTAAACTATAGACTTTAGCCTTTCTAAAAATGGATAACCAAGACGACAATGAATTTCTAAAGGGGACGCTAATGCAGGACAAGCTTTAAGTATCTCTATATCAAGATAGTAGAATCCTCTAGTTTCATGTCTTCTGCCAATCTTCTCCGTTGTTGTCATATCCTGAATAACAACAGAATTAGGAAAAAATGTCAATGAACAATTATGACGCTTAGTAAGTTTACTAATAGACATCAGATTAAAAGAAAAAGAAGGAACATATAATACTGAAGCTAGAGAAAGAGAAGGGGAATGAATCACTGTACCAAAATCATTGAATACCAAAAAACGATGTAGATATTCCAAATATATAATTGGAAGCACTAGAGTCTATAACCAAGAGGTAGAAGAATGAGCAAAGAGATATGTAATAGAATTTACCTTGATGAGCAAGGGAAGCTAAACAGAGAGAGGCCTAATGAGCTATCTGATAGTGTAGGAGCCTTGAATACTCATCTCTAAAAAGAGACATGGCCTGTAGATGTTTATTGATAGTAAATGTTGCAGTAAAGGTATCAATAGGGTTTCACTCTATTGATGCTGCAAGTCAATCGAAGTCGTGATTAACGAGGCAAATGTCGAAGGTGAAGCCGATGGTGACTGATGTAAACTTAGACTGGTTGACAACGAATGCCAAGACTAGTCAATGATGAAGGCTGACAACAACGAAGACTAACAATGACAAAGGTTTACAACAACGAAGCTATGTCAACGATGAAAGAAGTCTGCGACTAGGGATCGACAACAGAGGGCTTTCACAAGCGATGGATTGGCGACAACGATCATTGTCGACTGGTAGAGACTTCAATTTTAACTATAGTGATCGTCGTCGATTTCGACTAGTGATCATTGATTTCAACTGGCGACTGGACTTTGATTGCGGCGATCTTCAACTTCGATCTTTGACTGGACTTCGAGTAAGGACACCGGTGACTTAGAACAACACCGTTAATGACTATAGTTAGGGTTTCTTTATTATTATTATTCTATGATCATTGCTCTGATACCATGTAAAGATATAAGTAATTTACTGAATGGCTTGATACTCAATTGGGCTGTCTATGATATGTATTTATGTTAATTTGTACAAACAAGACACATTATCCCCTAGACTAGATACATAAATAAATAGATAAATGAATGACTGAGATAAATAAATGTACAGATACATGAATGTACATTAATAGATACAAATTAACCTACTTTGGAAACAAGATTGTCATCATAATATAGCCAAGCCGTGTGATAATTCAAGTATTGTCAAGTAAACAATCTGTAAAATAGCATTTAAGATTTGCACAAAGATATTACTCCCAAATCATATCCAACCTAGTGATCACGTATTTCTACCATCAGGGACATGAAACACGAATAGAGTAATATAAATTCAAGTAGGAAAATGGAAAATGTTACCATTATGTGTCCCAAATGCTACCTTGGCATTTATGACATAGCTTCGGTTAGAGATGGTTTTGTCACTGAATTTTTCTATAGACATAATGCAAGCATAGTCCAAAATGTGCAGCTGCGCAAAATCATACAAGACTAGGAGCTATATAACCTTACCAGCTTACTAACACCTCTCTATTCCTTGACAATAGGGGAAGGAAAGGATAGGATGAAATGACCATCACCGCCAAATCCGGCCATTTTGAGGTCCAATCTTTTTACAAAACATTAGTAGGTGAAGAGGACACAAACTACCCGTGGACGAAAATTTGGAGGCAAGGGCCTCTCAAAAGTTTCTTTTTTGCCTGGTGCATGCTCCCAAGCAGGACTCTTACCATGGATAACCTCATTAGAAGAAATGTCCCATTACTGAACCAATGTAGCTTCTACAAATGAGATAGAGAGTCCATTAGCCACCTTATTGTTCATTGTCCCTGGAAAAAGAATTATGGGACCTAGCCCTCACTTGCTTTTGAACGAGATGGGTTTTTTCAAAGGAGATCAAACATGTTTTTGATGAATGGTGGAGTGCCAAAGTTCATAAAAGCAAGAAGGCGGTTTAGCACGTTGCACCTTTTTGCCTTGTCTAGATTGTCATCAGGGGGAGAATAGAAGATACTTTCATGACTCGAAGCAGGTAAGTAAATAATATAAAATAATGATATAAATTATAAAGTTGCTCCTCCCCTAACAGCTTAAGCTTTCAGGTGAAATGGTAGCTAGCATTCTAAAACACTTAAAGGGTTACATTGTTAGGCAACTTTATTATTTATATAAATTTATTTTCTCTTGACAAACCCCCTCTCGTGTGGCACTATGGCGAACTCACTTTTCAAAGGGGCCAAACACAAGCAATTATTAATTTTTTTCTTTTATTTTTTATTTTATTTTATTTATTTATTATTATTATTATTTTTTTTTTGGTGTGGTTGTGAGATTTGAGTTTAAGATCTTTACCTACTTTGATACTGTCTTAGGCTATAAACTACCATCTCACTTAAAAACTTAAGCTATTAGGGAGAGGAGAAACCTTATCATTTTTATTTACTTATTTTCTTTCAACAAATATAATATACATAAGTTTATCATTTTAATACTGTATGTAATATACACCCCACTAAAACATCTAAAGCATAAGAGAAACAAATCAATGATGAATAATAATTTTTTTAAGGTATTTACTCTTCCACCAATCCCACTGATAATAGGCTACATAATCAGTAACCTATGATGAATAATAATCCTGTAAAGGATTTACTCTCCTGAAAATACCATTTATAATAGGCTATGTTACCAATAAAACACACTATCTTTTACAGGATTTTCTCTTCCACCAATTCCATTGATCAATTAAACACATACTTTACATTGCACTAGATCCTCATTGTGAAATTGGTTTATACAGGGCAAAGCATAAAGGATTAAAATCAATTTACCATCAAAACTCATCAGCCAATCCAAAGCGATTGTTCCACCATCAGAGGTATGAAATAGCTGTCTGGCCAGAGTAAATACATTAGTACTAGTTAAAAAATCATTGTAATGGAAGAAAAAAACACGATCTCATGCCAGGAATGAAGAAACCGTGAAAAGTTCCAGTGGAAGATTTCAACACTTAAAAAAAAAAAAAACAATAATTAAGACTCGTCAGGTCATGCATGGACAAATTAATGTCAAGTTAGGTGTGCAAAAATGAGTCCTACAAGTCTCTACCACACCTATCGCTAATTAGAGACACCTAGTATCTGTACTAAGGTGATGAGATTACAATGAGAACCAAAACTTAACTTTTGTGAGGTGAAGATGTTTCTTCTCATCCAACATATTTGATCATAAAAGGTATCTTAACTTGGCCAGTTTTTATAACTTCAACCTAAATCTCTCTCTCTCTCTCTCTCTCTCTCTCTCTCTCTCTCATACACACAACTGATAAATGGCATAAACATCTTTTTAAAAATAGACTCTTCAACATAAATAATCATATCTAATTAGGGAAATTCACTGGGTTGTCCTTGTATTTATTTTTTGAAAAAGATAAGTAAAAATTTTATTTCAAAAAACAGAGGTAAGCATCCGAAGGTACAACATATATAGGTGAACTATACAAATAGGCCCAGATCCTAAGAACAGTTCAAAGAATCAAGGAAATACAAAAAAGAGCATAGATCTAGGGCACTTCCCTCCCTTGTCCAACTGTATAAACAGTAGAGGAGGTTATTCTTTGTCTTCAAAACAGTTCTCGAATTATCTTCAAATATCCTCTTGTTGCGCTCTTTCCAAATTATCCGGAAAATACAGAATGGGACCATGTTCCAAATCTGTTTTTTCCTCTTAACCAAAGACTGTCCCCACCAAATCAATAGAAAATTCCCAATGTCCTCCGGGAAACACAAATATACTCCAAAACACTTAAGAATCAAACTCCATAATTCTGATGACTAGGAGCAGTGAAGAAGAAGATGAGTAATAGTTTCCTCTTGTCTTAAACACAGTGGGCATCTATTGGCCAAAGTATATCCACGGTGTTGTAGGTTGTCTAATGTCAAGATCTTGCCTTTTACAACACACCAGGAGAAGAATGCAGTTCTAGTTGGGGCTGCAGTTTTCTAGATTTTTGACCATGGAAAAACATCTTTATTACAGCCCTGCAAGAAGGAGTAGTAGGATTTCACTGAAAACTCCTTGTTTCTTGATTGCCTCCAACTAGCAACATCTGCTACCCCAGTTAACTGTACAGTGTGTAGTAATTCCATTAATGACAAAAAGCTGTCAAACTCCCAGTCATTTATGTTCCTGCGAAGCAACACAGTCCAACTGGATTGGGCTCCTACTCCCTTGCAGTAATCAGAGACTCTAGCTTCTTTATCTGCAGCAATTGCAAAGATATCTGGAAATCTGTCTGATAGGCAGCCTATACCTAACCAGTCCTGCTTCCAAAAGAAGATTCTGTCACTTTTCCCCACCTGCCATGTAATACATCTGCTGAAAATCTTCCATAGTCCTCTAATACCTCTCTAGAGTCCAATACCATACGGACAGGACACTGAAACAGAGGACCATCCTCCAAATTCTTCTCCATATTTGATTGCAATCAATGTTTTCCAGAGTCTGTTTTTCTCCTGAGCATATCTCCATAGCCATTTGCCTAATAGAGCCTCATTGTTTAGTTTCAAATGCCTAATGCCCACCCCACCAAACTGTAGAGGTTTACAAACTTCCTTCCACTTCACCAAGCTGTGCTTGTGGACTCCCTCGCTTCTTCTCCAAAGAAAATCTCTTTACAACCTCTCCAACTCCTTGATGACTGAGGTTGGTGCTGTGAATAAAGAAAGGTAATAAGTAGGAAGGTTAGCTAGAACACTCCTAATTAGTGTAATCCTAGCCCCAGCCGATAGATATTTAAGCTTCCATCCAGCCAATCGGCTCCTACATCTTTCCAAAACTGGATCCCAAACATGTGTTGATTTGTAGGGAGCACCCAAAGGCAAACCCAGATAAGTAGTAGGGAATGATCCAATCTTACAGTCCAAAATATTTGCCAAACCACTAAGATCTTCCACAGCGCCCACTGCCATTACCTCTGATTTTTGAAGATTTATCTTTAAACTAGTGACAACTTTGAATCCCAATAATGTGCAGTGTAGGTGTCCCATTTGCATCAAGTCAGCCCCACAAAATATTATTGAGTCATCTGCAAATAACAAATGTGAAATACTAAAGGGGTTTCTGTCAGTACCAACTATGAAGCCTTCAATATATCTAGCAGTTTCTACTCTCTTCAACATTCTACTAAGAACTTCCATTATTAATATGAAAAGGAAAGGAGAGAGGGGGTTTCCTTGTCTAAACCTCGAGAAGAAGCAAAAAAAACCCTCTGGAGAACCATTAATCAAAACTGAAAATCTGGCAGTTGAAATGCACCAATATATCCACTGACACCATTTGCTGCCAAACCCCATTCTTTCTAACAAGTAGAACAAGAAATTCCAATTGACATGGTCAAATGCTTTTTCTATATCTAATTTGCATACAATGCCTGGTTCCTTTTTTTTAATCTTTGAGTCCAAAATTTCATTAGCTACCAAAACTCCATCAAGAATCTGTCTTCCTCCTACGAAGGCATTCTGAGAAGGTGAAATCAGAGGGTCCATCACTGATTTTAACCTGCTGGCAAGTACTTTTGAAAGGATTTTGTACACAGTCCCTACCAGACTAATGGGTCTAAAATTTTTTACATCTACTGCACCAGGCTTCTTAGGGACCAGTGCAATGAATGTAGAATTTATGTTCCTCACAAATCTGCTGCTCTAATGAAATTCTGCAAAAAACTGCAACATATCATCTTTGAAAACACTCCAGCAGCTCTGAAAGAAGGCAATTGTCCAACCATCTGGCCCCGGTGCTTTTTCTCCATTAAGATCCTTGAGAGCTTGCCAGACTTCATCCTCAGAAAACTGTTTTTCTAGATCTTTAGCTGCAGCAGGACTGAGCTGGGAGAGCTGCGAATCATCCACCTTTGGCCTCCATGTTGCCTCTTCCTTAAAGAGATGTTGATAAAAATGCAGAATTCCTTGTCTGATCCTGTTTGGATCTTCGGTGAGTGAGCCATTGAGTCTTAGTCTGCCAATCCAATTCCTTCTCTTATTTGCAGAGGCCATTTTATGGAAACATTTTGTATTTCTATCACCTTCTTTAAGCCATGTCACTCTAGACTTTTGCTTCCAACTGATTTCCTCCATTTTAAGAATTTTCCTCAGTTCCAGAATCTTGCTATTTCTGTTACTTCTATCTAAGTCAATTAGTTTACCTTCATCGTCCAATGAATCCAGGTGCTGAATGTCCTTTTCTAGTTGAGATTTCTGCTGATCAATTCTTCCAAAGATCTCAGTGTTCCACTTCTTTAAGGCTGCTTTGAGTCTTGACAGCTTTTGCATTAATCTGTAACTTGTCGAGCCATAATAATTGTAGCTTTGCTACCATACAGCTATCATATCTTTAAAGCCTTCCACTTGTAGCCACATATTCTCGAACCTAAAAGGTTTTGGCCCACCTTTTAATCCCCCCCCATTCAACATAATTGGGAAATGATCTGAGATTAATCTTGACAAGGTTTTTTGGAAAACTTCAGGGAATAAGTCTTCCCACTCAGTAGACACTAGAAATCTATCAATTCTAGACTTACTAGTGCTATTGCTCCATGTATATTTGCGACCACCCAAAGGCAAATCAATGCAACACAAATCACTGATGAATTCAGAAAACATAATCATTTGCTTTGTTCTCTTTTTGCAATTCCATTTCTCTTCTATGCTTTTAACCATATTGAAATCACCTCCCATACACCAAGGGACATTCCATCTGAACACAGTAGCACCAGCTTCTTACAAAATTCAGCTTTCAAATTGTCATCAGTTGGTCCATAAACTCCAGTGAAAGACCAAATGATATTCTCTTCCTTCTGCTGGAATAGACAAGATAAAGAGTGAGCTCCAGCCTCTGATTCCAACAGTAACAGTTTCCTATCATCCCACATGATAAAATTCCTCCTGATGCACCTACAGACTCAAGAGCAACCCATTTTACCCAGTTGCCACCCCATAGAGAACCAACAATAAAGTCGTCAGTAGAGCATAGCTTTGTTTCCTGCAAGCAAACAACGTCTGGATGCCAATTCTTTATTGCAGATTTGATTAACATTCTTTTCCCTGCCCCACAACAACCTTTTACATTCCAACTTACGATCTTAGGCTTCATTTGAAACATATTGGCAATGTTTTCCTACTCCTTCCTTCACTAGAAACAGTCGATTGAGCATCCTGTTTAGCTCCTTTGTCATAAGAAATTGACCATTGCAAATTCTTTATCTCCCGGGCTCCTTTACTACTTCCTTTATGTCTTCTCCTTTCTCCACTTTGCTAATTTCTCCTTTTGTCTTCGATAGATTGTAGCAGGTCCATTAACTTATCTTCCAATTCCTCACTGGAAATCCCCAGAATTTTCTTAAATGTCTTCATTCTATTGAGGACCCAAGAGGAGATTTTTTGCTGATTATGCCCACAGTCACCCAATAATAGGATCTCAGAGCTCCAATCTTCTGGTTTGCAGGAAGAAGGGGGGTACAATCCATCGGTGCGGACTGATTCTCTGCACTGAAATCTGAATCAAGCTGGAGACCTTCCTCACTTCCGTAGTCAACTCCTAACTTATCATCATCATAAGTTGGGGAGGTAGGGGGTAAGTTTAATAGTGTAGTATCAGGAATGGTTTTCTTCCTGGATCTATACTATTTCCCAAAAAATTTATCTCCATCAGAATTGACTGCAAACAACTGACAGAAATTAAACATATTATCATCAGACGTTGAATGAGGATAATCACCATTAATTGGCACCATACGATCATTAATGGAAGATATTAACTCCTGCTCTACCAAGGTGCCTAGAATCTCGAATTTAACTCCTTGTATTTATTACAGACCTTAAAGGAAATTAGTGTATTTTATCCTACTCAACCATTAGAGAACCATAGAAAAATCAAAATATTTGTTAGCTACCATTTGGTGTACGTCAAAGGCTTTGTCAGGGATGTCAAAAATATTTTTTTTCTTTTTTTTTTTTCAAGAAGTTTCTCTGTAATTTTCAAAAACCCCGACTGTGAAGAAAGTTTACACATTGTTTCTCTACTCAAACTTCAAATTTAGTCATCTAATGAAACAGTATAGGATTGCATTCCAATAACAAGAAGCATATCGAGTTTTCAACAAGAAGATAAATGACCACCACAATTCCATAGAGGTAGCAAATGAATTATAATGAAGCATTTATTTGATTCCAAAGGCCACACCACTCTTAATTTTTAGAATCAAGAATGACGTCTACAACAATCTCCCTACATAGTTGCTTTTTAACCAATTGACTTCAAGGGGTTAGCATTCAAAGGAAAGTTTTCAAAGAAAGAGGATAGCCTAGGCAACTTCAACAAACCACATGGGCATAAATCTCCATTCAATGATAGCTCAAATCTTCCAGAAAAATTGTCCATGTATGAAACACCACCACAATCAAGTTGATATAAAAAAAAAAACAAAAAAGAGGGTAATTGCTTTTGTGCCCCTTGTACCAAAAGTGATTCACTAACACCCCTAAACTTTGAAAAGCTACTTTTTACAACCTTATAGTTGTTAAAATTTATGATACACAAACGTTAGATACGATATGTGTCACCAAAGAGCTATTTTGTGCATATCTTTTCTCAAAAAAATTTCCGATACATACCAAGTCAATAGCAAAGACAAAACAAATAGAGATAAAAAATTTTAAATTGGATTTTTATTCATATGTTTGTCTTCTAAAGAAGAAAATAGGCTAATTTGTTAAAGACAACTGATAAATTGAAGACAACAATTGAATCATAAGTTACTTCAACAAATTAATTGGTCATTGGAATGAAATGTTTTTTTCCCTAAAATCAATATTCCATATTCATGTAAAACTTCAAAGAGGAGAGTAAAAGAGTATTTTAAGAGAATTAATAAAATACTTGGATATAAAAATAAAATGTAAACATAAAAGGTAGAGCAAATGAACTTTCTTCTTTTGATATGATGTTTTTCATTAAATATAATGGTTTATCACAATTTACTACATAACAACTATGTTTCGAAAAAAATAAAATTATGATAAACTAAATGAAATTATTGATACACTGAATCAATTCAATGTGAAAGGCTAAAAAAACATACTATCTTTACAATAACTTTAATGTGCGTGAAAGAGAAAAGGCATTTGAAATAACAACCACAATTTTTTATACAACAGTTCCCACTACTAGTAAATAAGAAAAATAGAAAAAATGAACAAGATTAGTTATTTATTTTATTCTTTTCTTTCTTTATTTTTTAAGTACATTTAAGATCATAATATATATGGGCATGCAGGAGGACAGACTTGAATGCTGGACCTAGTCTAGGGTGGGGGGCAGCACCTTCCAACTTGGGTACCCCTCTTGCTCTACATTATTTGTTCTTATGGTTTGTGGGGGGAATAGGTGTAGGTTGCGCAAGAATAAAATCAATTAAACTTTTGTTTGAAAATATATTTGTATAAGATGCAACATTAAATTTGCATATCTTACAATTAAAACTAATTATAAGTAATTTGATTTATATACAAAAATAGTTATTGAATGATTTTTATTTATATTCTGTCATTTAAATGTTTCTTAACAATACTTTATAAATTTTTAACGTAGAGTTGTCAACTTGTTCAAAAAAAAAAAAAAAAAAGAGATCAATACAATTTGCGATGTACAATTTAACAACTATGCACTCCGTACTTTAAAGACTAGAGTGAAGTCCTACATGGTAATAAGTTTTCAAATAAAATGAAAAATGTGACCATTCAAAGTCAAAATTTAAAGGAGGGTGTAAAATACAAGGTATAAAGGTAGCTTTTTAAATTTTTTTTTTTTTTTTGTTTATAAGTAAATAAATTTCATTGCGTCGGTACCAAGAAAATAATATCAATTATAAAAAAAAGTCCCTCAATGAAAGAAGGTAGCTCTTTAAAGTTATTCAAGCCAAATCCATTGTCTTTAATGAATTCTCTAATGCTTTCACTTTAGTCTTAAGTATAGGAGGTGCAAAAGTAGCTTTTTGAAGTTCAGGGTATTACCAATTTTCACCTTTAGTACAGGATATAAAAGCAATTATCCCACAAATGATAAGTAAAATATATAAGAAAAGACATCAAGGAAATGTCGCCCTTGTACAAAAAGGCTTCATGATAGGCCCATCAAATTAAACAGTTATATGTCATACGCTAAAAAAAAAAAAAAAAAAAAAAAAAGCGAGAGAGAGATTCGAAAATCTAGGTCCTTTCCCCTCAAAATCCAAATAAACAAAATAGATAAAAGAACACTCTTTATTCTATGCATTGGAAATTTCAGGTGTTCAAATCAAAATAAAAATAAATGAAGGCTAGTAGAGAAAAAAAGTATAGATGCCACATATAGAAAGAGGGGGGAGGAATAAATATATTTTCAAGTAAAAAACAACAAATTAAACAAAAGAAATGCACCTAGACCTGGGGATAACCCATAAAGCAATCGCGGAAGTTGCTTGGTCACAAAAATATGATGACCATGAGGAAACAAAAAAAAATATTACCTTCTATAGCTGAAAATAGGACACCAACCAAAGAAGCTCAAAAATGATGTCTGAAGATGAGGACTAGAAAGCCATGGAGTAGCCAAATACCTGCAGCAAAAATCCTAGGAGTCAATAAAACACAAGCATTTCCATTTCACAAGTGAAAGCTTGTAAATTAAAATAGTTTATAACCATTTATTCTAAAAAACATAAAACATAATCCTCATGGTCATCATGAATGTAGACTTGAATGTGTAGACAAATACTTGCACAAGTTACCAAAACAAAGCTACACCACAAAACATAACCCTAAGGGGCCGATTGGATGCAACGAAATATGGCCTCCGTAAATAATACACCCTTATAAGCTTTGATGTGATATTTTTTGCTTGGTTTGGGAAGCATAATTTCTCCCCTCTAAAAATTATCCTCCCTTCTTAATCTTGGAAGAAGGTGTATTATTTTTGGAGAGGGTTTGAGCTCTCCAAAAATTATCCCCCCTCATATGGACTAAATTGGACTATTATACCCCTTCTCATCCCCCTTCTCACCTACAAAATGTATTTTATATTAGAAATAAATTCTTTTTTTTTCTAATGGAAAAATGTATTAAAAAATTATATTAATAAAAATAAAAAAATATAATTTTTTTTTCAAATAGGGGGTCGTATGATTAAAAAATATATTTTTTCCAAATAGGAGGTGATGTGATTTTAAGATAATAATATTATTTTTTAGCAAATATAATAATCTTATTTTTTAGCAAATTTATACAAAGTTACGCATATATTGATATTTTTTAAATAAGGAGAAAAACATAAGCGACTAAGGAAGTTTCGGATAAATTGAGATGTTATTGTCTACGAAACTAATTTATATATTTTATAAAGTTTAATTTATTAATAACATAATTTATTTATAATTAATTAGTCTAAAATTAATTTGTACTAATTGGTTTTCACATTATATAATTAACATAAACATATAGTTAAGTTTGGATAACCAAGTTTAATTTAATGGGTAACCAAGTTTGGGACATCACAAGGACAAAAGAGTCATTTGACTCTTTTTATCATCATTCACCTCATTTTATTTATAAAACATCCAAACCATGTCAAAAATTATCACCCTTCATAAACATCACATCAATGTGGGCCAACCCTCTAAAAATAATATCCCCTTTTATCTTATACCCCCTCAAAAACTTATCCCTCTAAAATTTTAGCACCATCCAATCGGCCCCTAAGTTGTAATTTACTAGGCCATGTTCTGGCAAGGAAACTACAATGCTTGAAAAAGGATCTTATCAAATGTAATCGGGAGGTATTCAGAAGAATTGAACTACAGAAGTTCGAACTTTTGGAGGTTATTAAAGATTTGGATCAAAAGGAGGATTCGTTATCTGCAAAGGAATTACAGATCAAACCAAGCAAAAGGAAGGAACTGGGAAGAGTGGATAGGATGTGGAAATCCCTATACTTGACCAAAGGAGGGTGTGGAAGCACTAACTGAGGAGGAAGTTCAAGTCAAGAAGGGTAAAAGAGGAGCTCCAACAAATACGAATGGAAGAGAACAGCTAAAGGCAGAAATTTAGAATTCAGTGATTGAAGGAGGAAGATACATATACTAAGTTTCTTTCACATGATGGTAAATGCTCATAGAAAGGCAAACTTCAAAAAAAAGAAAAAAAAATTAAAAGGATGGTAGGTGGTTGGAGGAGGAGGAAGCGGACGAAGAAGTTAGGGAGGACATAACACTTTTCTACGCTAGCCTTTTTGAGGAAGAGGAGGCATGGAGAGCATAGCCAGATGGTTTGGAATTTGTTACTTTCTCTATAGAGGAATCAAACACCTTTTTGAAAAGGATAAGTAAAAATTTTATTTCAAAGAACAAAAGTAAGCATCCGAAGATGCATACATATATAGTAGAACTATACAAATATGCCCAGATCCTAAGACCAGTTCAAAGAGTCAAGGAAATTCAAAAAAGAGCATAGATCTAGAGCACTTCCCTCCCTTGTCCAATTGTATAAACAGCAGAGGAGGAAACTCTGTCTTCAAAACAGTCCTCGAGTTTTCTTCAAATATCCTCTTGTTGCGCTCTTTCCAAATTATCCAAAAAATACAGAATGGGACCATGTTCCAAATCTGTTTTTTCCTCTTAACCAAAGGCTATCCCCACCAAATCAATAGAAAACTACCAAGGTCCTCCGGGAAGCACAAGTATACTCCAAAACACTTAAGAATCAAACTCCATAACTCTGTTGACCAGGAGCAGTGAAGAAGAAGATGAGCTATAGTTTCCTCTTGCCTTAGACACAGTGGGCATCGATTAGCCAAAAAATATCCACGGTATTGTAGGTTATCTAACGTCAAAATCTTGCCTTTTACAGCACACCAAGAGAAGAATGCAACTCGAGTAGGGGCTGTAGTTTTCCAGATCTTCGACCATGGAAATACATCGTTATTACAGCCCTGCAAGAAGGAATAATAGGATTTCACTGAGAACTCCTTACTTCTTGATTGCCTCCAATTAACAGCATCTGTTTCCCCAATTAACTGGACAGTGTAGAGTAATTCCATTAAAGACAAAAAACCGTCAAACTCCTAGTCATTTACATTCTGGCAAAATAACACAGTCCAACTGGATTGGGCTCCAACTCCCTTGTAATAATCAAAGACTCTAGCTTCTTTGTTAGCAGCAATTGCGAAGATATCTGGAAATCTATCTAATAGGCAACCTATACCTAACTAGTCCTAGCTTCTTTGTTAGCAGCAATTGCGAAGATATCTGGAAATCTATCTAATAGGCAACCTATACCTAACTAGTCCTACTTCCAAAAGAGAATTCTGTCACCTTTCCCCACCTGCCATGTAAGACATCTGTTGAAAATCTTCCAGAGTCCTCTAATACCTCTCCAAAGTCCAAAGCCGCAAGGACAGGTCACTGAAACAGAGGACCATCCTCCAAATTCTTCACCATATTTAATTGCAATCAATTTTTTCCAGAGTCTGTTATCCTCCTTAACATATCTCCACAACCATTTGCCTAATAGAGCCTCATTGTTCAGTTTCAAATTATATCCACCCCACTCGACTGTAGGGGTTTACAAACCTCCTTCCAGTTCACCAAACTATGCTTGTAGACCTCCTCACTTCTTCCCCAGAGAAAATCTCTTTGCATCCTTTCCAACTCCTTGATGACTGATGTTGGTGCTGTGAATAAAGAAAGGTAATAAGTAGGAAGGCTAGCAAGTACACTCCTAATTAGTGTAATCCTAACCCCAGCCGATAGATATTTGACTTCCATCTAGCCAATCAGTTCCTACATCTTTCCAGAACTGGATCCCAAACATGTTTTGATTTGTAGGGAGCACCCAAAGGCAATCCAAGATAAGTAGTAGGAAATGATCCAATCTTACAGCCCAAAATATTTGCCAAACCATTTAGATCTTCCACAGCACCGACTGCCATTACCTCTGATTTTTGGAGATTTATCTTTAAACTAGTAACAGCTTCGAAACCCAATAATGTGCAGCGCAAATGTCCCATTTGCATCAAGTCAGCCCCACAAGATATTATTGAATCATCTGCAAATAACAAATGTGAAATACTAAAGGGGTTTCTGTCAGTACCAACTATGAAGCCTTCAATATAACCAGCAGTTTCAACTCTCTCCAGCATTCTACTAAGAACTTCCATTATTAATATGAAAAGGAAGGGTGAGAGGGGGTCTCCTTGTCTTAAACCTCGAGAAGAAGCAAAAAAACCTTTAGGAGAACCATTAATCAAAACTGAGAATCTGGCAGTTGAAACGCACCAATAAATCCATTGACACCATTTGCTGCCAAACCCTATTCTTCCTAGCAAGTAGATCAAGAAATTCCAATTTACATGGTCAAATGCTTTTTCAATATCCAATTTGCAAACAATGCCTGGTTCCTTTTTTTTAATCTTTGAGTCCAAAATTTCATTAGCTACCAAAACTGCATCCATAATTTGTCTACCCCCTACGAATGCATTCTGAGAAGGTGAAATCAGAGGGTCCATTACTGATTTTAATCTACTAGCAAGTACTTTTGAAAGGATTTTGTACACAGCCCCCACCAGACTGACGGGTCTAAAATCCTTTACATCTATTGCACCAGGCTTCTTAGGGATCAGTGCAATGAATGTAGAATTCATGCTCCGCACAAATCTGCTGCTCTGATGAAACTCTGCAAAAAACTGCATCATATCCTCTTTGAAGACACTCCAACAACTTTGAAAGAAAGCAATTGTCCAACCATCCCGGTGCTTTTTCTCCATTAAGATCTTTGAGAGCTTGGTAGACTTCATCCTCAGAAAATTGTTTTCCTAGATCATTAGCTGCAGCAGAATTGAGCTGAGAAAACTACAAATCATCCACATTTGGCCTCCATGTAGCCTCTTCCTCAAAGAGCTGCTGGTAAAAATGCAGAATTCCTTGTCTAATTCTACTTGGATCTTCGATAAGAGAGCCATTAAGTCTTAATCTGCCTATCCAGTTCCTTCTCTTATTTGCAGAAACCATTTTGTGAAAAAATTTTGTGTTTCTGTCACCTTCACTAGAAACAGTCGATTGAGCATCTTGTTTAGTTTCCTCGTCATAAGAAATTGACCATTGCAGGTTCTTTAGCTCCCTGGCTCCTTTGCTGCTTCCTTTCTGTCTTTTCCTTTCTCCGCTTTGTTAATTTCTTCTTTTTTCTTCAATAAACTGCAGCAAGTCCATTAATTTGTCTTCTAAGTCCTCACTGGAAATCCCCAGAATTTTCTTAAAGGACTTCATTCTATTAAGAACCCAAGAGGAAATTTTTTGCTGATTACGGCCACAATCACCCAACAATAATATCTCAGAGCTCCAATCTTCTGGTCTGCAGGAAACAAGGGGGTACAATCCATCAGCATGGACAAATTCTCTGCACTGAAGACAGTTTCAGGCTGGAGACCTTCCTCACATCCATAGTTAGCTCCTAACCTATCATCACCATAAGTTGGGGTGGTAGGGATTATGTTTAATGGTGTAGTATCAGGGATTGGATTTCCTTCTGGATCTATACTATTTCCCAAAAAAATTTTCTCTATCAGAATTAAATTCAGTCAACTGACAGGAATTAAACATATCATCATCAGTCGTCGAATGAGAAGGATCATCATTAATTGGTACCATACATTCATTGATGGGAGATACTAACTCCTGCTCTGCCAAGGTATCTAGAATCTCGAATTTATTTATTGTTGGGTGGACAACCTAGTACATTGAATTGTGGGTAGCTTGTTTTGTTACCTTTGATGTTCCACCTACCCTGATCCATTTAGCATTCCTGGCATCTTTGGAATGTCTCTTGGATTTCTGCACCTCAGCCTTCTGACTTACATTGGCTTTTCGAATACCAAGGGTGGTTTCATGCAATGAATCTACTGTAGACCCACATGCCTCCTTCAACTTTCCCCCTGGCGGCCGAAAAACACCATGATTGGAGGAACTTTCTACCCAGTCCACCCATGGTTTTCGCTCAACCCATACTGGACAATCGTATTTTTATTGACCAACTAACAAAGGGACTGACGCTGGAATTGTTCTTCCATCCCCTTTTACTTATTTCTTACCCATTTGTAATTAGAAGAGCAACACCAGTTCTCTTCTATGTCTAAAAAACCACCACAATAGTTCCCTATGCTTTGGAATACATTGATGCTCCAAAGATAGACTGGAATGCCCACTACCTTAATCCAAACTGAACTTTGATTCCATCCTCTTCTGGAGCAGCAGATCCAGCTATGCCAAGTGTCTAGCAACAGATAATTCCCATCTATAAAATGGTCTTTCATTAAAATCTGAGTAACAATCTCTTGGGAGGGAAAAATAAACAGAAATTTATCATCGTCTAATTCCTTGATATTAACACCACCAGGGAAAGACCATCTATGTAGCACCCAAGCTTGAATTTTGTTGAAGTCTAGCTTAGCAGAGCCTACTCCTCTAAGGCTTCCCACCAGACATCTGCTTAAGTTGTGACTGCTCATGATAGCATCTTCAAAATTAACTACAACATGATGTTTATTAAAATGGCTTCGAATTTTATAATCTTTCCAAACAGGTAGAGCAGCAGCTTGAAGATAAGTTCTTGTATCCTTTGCCTACTGCATAATATTTCCAGCCGTCTGAACCCTGTGAGAGTCAGATTGAGTAGGAGCTTTGCCTGTAACCTGAGGATTTCTTTTAGGAAGGAAAGATTCTATTAACTTGGCAAAGAAATGCCACCCTTTCCCAATTGTTAATTCTGGAATCATCACCAGTCTCCTTCCATAGGGCGCAATGAGTCGAAGTTCCAGCATTCTACCAAGATTATCTGAAATCAATGAGCATATCACTGTTCTGACCCCTCCTCTGATGTAGCCCAGCTGTTGCTTTCTTTTTCCCTTCCCTTGAAATTTTCAACAGATATTCTGAAGCCAACGAAGTTCTTCTTCGTATAAAATCATAACTCGAACATAACTTCTCCCTCTTTCCACTATTCTGATACCCCTTTTGAAGTTAAAATCATCTGCTATGTCAATAGTTACATGATCTACGTGAAAGGATTTCCTTTTACTTCCCCTAGTATAAGGGGGAAATCGCCGGCTAGTGTTACTAAAGTGGTGCATGTTAGCATATTTTCCTAAACATGCGCCGAGAGAAAACTCAGTCCTTGCAAATCCCAATACATGATTTTAGGGGAATCAAACACCTTGGAAGGGGAGTTCTTTGAAAAGGAGGTTAGGCAGCTCTAAAATCCCTATATGAGGATAAGGCCCTAGGTCTAGATGGCATACGATGACATTCTTCCAAAGCTGCTATGATGTGATTAAAGTGGACGTATTGAGGGTGTTTCAGGAGTTCTTTAAGGAAGGCAACTTTGTTAGGGGCGTCAACATTTCCTTTATAGCTTTGATACCCAAAAAAGGTGGTGCTAAAGATATTAGACATTTTAGACCTATCATCTTGGTCGGGAGCTCGTACAAATTATTGGCTGAGGTGCTAGCTCTAAGGTTGAAGAAAGGCCGTGGGGGGTCTATTATTCGAGTCCCAGAATGCCTCCATAGAGAGGAGACATTCTGGATGCTATTTTGATTGCAAATGAAGTTGTGGATGCAAAGACGAAATCTAGTAATTGGGGTTGATATGCAAATTAGATGTTGAAAAAGTATATGACCATGTCAACTGGGACTTTTTGATTTACTTGAGTAAGCGGATGGGATTTGGTCAAAAATGGAGTAAATGGATCCACTAGTGCATTTCAACTGTTAGATTCTCCATTTTGGTTAATGCTACTCCAGTTAGTTTCTTTGTATCCCCGAACGGCTTAAGGCAGGGTGACCCCCTTTCCCCTTTACTTTTCATACTTGTCATGTAAGCTTTAAGCAAACTCATTAAGAAGGCCGTGCAAGGGGTTTCTTGGGGGGTCTAAAAGTAGTTATGTGATGGAGATATCTAACCTCTTGTTTGACAATGATTCAATCCTAATCTAGGAGGCAAATCCTCTAATTCTTGGACACTTGCGATGTGTTTTATTGTGCTTTGAGGCAATTTCTGGGCTAAGGGTGAATCTAGGAAAATCGAATATTGGGATGATTGAGGAGCTTGGAGGAGATTCGGTAGGACTTTTTTTGGGAAGGTTCAATGGAGAAATTGAGTTTCAATTGGTTAATTGGGACGTTGTTTGCAAGAGCACTAGGCAAAAGGGTGTGGGGATCAGAAGAGTTTATCTCATAATTGAAGCCCTCCAAAGAAAATGACTGTTGAGATTTGCTAAGCGAAAGCCTCTGCCTATAGAGGTGAGTAGTGGCTACTAAATATGAATTCCTGAGGGGAATCGGACCACCAACGAGGCAAGAGGTGCGCATGGCTCAAGTCTTTGGACAAGGATACAAAAGGCCTGGCCAAATTTTGTTAGACATCTATCTTTTGAAGAAGGCATGGGGGACCGAGTGCATTTTTGGTAGGATCTTTGGATAGAAGAGAGATGCTTACGAGGTCAGAATCCAAGAATATTACCATTAGCTTAGAGACAAGAAGGGATGACAGCAGAGCATATGGAGGCCAACAATGGAGTAGTTGGAATGTGCTTATGACGAATGTTCAAGATTGACAGAAAGGAAGAATTTTTTTAGATTTGTAACAAGCTTACATACCACCAAGGTGGATTACGACAAGGACAAATTAAGGCGGAAATACTCACAGTCAGGTAAGTTTGAAGTAAGGTCTTGCTATTCAATTTTTGAGGGAAGGATGGGTGAGGGGAGCACTAAATGTGGCTTTTTCTATTTAGTTTACAACGCATAAGAAAATCCTCACTATCAACAACCTCATCAGGAGAAATATGTCTCTGGTTAATTGGTGTGGCCTTTGTGAGGGAGGGCGTTCATGACCATATCTTTGTGCTTTGATCGTAGGCCAGAAAGGGATGGAGTTTAGCATTATTTTGCTTCGAAATGCAATGGATCTTGTCCAACAAGTTCAAGAAAGTGTTCCAGGAGTGGTGGGGGCAACAATCCATAATAGTTGAAGGAAAGCATGGAGATTAATTCCCTTTTGCTTATGTTAGCTTATCTAGGGATAAAGGAACATAAGATTCTTTTAGAACGAGGAAACCACACTGTATAGAGTAAAGAGTAATTTTTTGGGGATACTGTACATCTGGATAGAGGAAGGAAAGGAGATGGCTATTATTTCTTTTTTCACACCTAATTTAAGCATATGAACAACCTTGTTAGAATGTTTAGTTTTGTTTTTTGAGCGCTTAGATTTCTTGTAGTGAGGCAACATCCCCTTAATGCCTTTTTAATAAATTTATCTTATCTAACAAAAAAAAAAAAAAAAAAAAACTTCTAAATATATAATTTCATTTGTTGAAATGTTATATATAAAAATCCAACTCATATTAATTTCCAAATCTTCAAGTTATTATTAGTGAGCACTGAGTAGTAATTCTTCATAATCTATGCTATATGAAACCTCATGAGTTGTGAATTTATAAGGCACCTGTGTTCGTCACTAAACACTTCAATGTAGGTATGGGAGATACATGTTCGATATGTTTAGTTGGATATGCAGCCAACAAATATGTACAAACAATCAATAACACTACATAACTATATATAAGACCTTCGAGTTACACCTAAGATGCTCTATTTTATATTGTAACTACTGTTTTATCTTAAAATAATAAAAATATGTTAACCCTAGTTTTCTAGTATGTTTATGATATCGGTATTGATGATAACAAAGCAAATATAATAATCAATGTAATGAATGTTTATGAGTTATATATTAATTATATGATGGTACGCTAATCTTAGTTAAAGGTTTTTGGAAGGATCTTATCATCTAGGATCTCCAAAGAAGAGTGGAAAATTTTCAAGTCTCAATCCTTGATTAAGGTGAATCTCAAAAGAGTTGTCAACACCATTAGACAAAACCTTACAAAACACTTTCCAACAAGAAAGTGTCGACACCAAGAGGATTTGTGCTAACATCATTAGCAGTGTGCTCCTTCAAACAAGAGGAGTCGACATAATGGCAGAAGGTGTCAACAAAAAGAAAAAATTTGGATTGTTCTGAGGCAAAAAAGCCTCGGTAGAAGGTTGCTATCACTTATAAGCTGGTATTTGTACTTCTTCAAGGAAGATGGTAAAGAATTGCTGAGGATAGGGTCTTGGGGATTGGGTGTAGGTTCATGTTAATCCGAACCACTATAAAAATCGCGGTATTTGATCCCCTCCCCCTCCTTTTCCATACTCTATATTTATTCTTGTTATTGTGATTAATTTCTTGAATTTATAATTTATAATTTTCGAATTAAGTGTCATTTCATATTTGCAATTGTAAGAAAAATAATTAAACCCCACTCCCGCCCCTCTTGAGTTGTCTTCTGTGCCACAAAATATATATTTAAGTAGTAGGAAATATGTCTGCATATAACACCCATATCATAATCCCTTAACATGGATCATAATTCCTCCCTTAACAAGTGGTTGTCGCACACCTATCTTGTAATGCCTATTTATATGATATCAATTTTGTTTTAACTTTTAGCCACCTAAAAAAGAACAAAAAATGAAGTTTGAAAACAAAGAAAAACCAAGTGTTAAACAATATAGTTAGAAGAAAAGAAAAACACGTTCGACACTTGGAAGGGTTTTGATCCCATATTTGAGTGATGGACGCATTCGTAGTGAAAGGTGTTTCAGCTAAATAAGTAATGCTTGGAGGAGTATCAAGAAAATGTTAACACTTATATGCCTGATCAAAAGTGCCCCTTCCCAATTTAAAAAGTAGGAAATATATCTACATCTGGCACCCATAACAAAGTTCATTAACATGGGTCATAATTTCTCAAGTGTTCGTTGCATATCTGGCTTGTGATGCCTGTTTATATGATATCAGTTACGTTTTAACTGCCTAAAAAAGAATAAAAAATAAAGTTCCAAAAAAAGGAAAAATCAAGTGTTAAAAAATAAAGTTAGAAGAAAAAAAAAAAGTTGGATAATTGGAAGGATGTTGATCCTATATTTGAATGATGAACGCATTCCCATCGAAATGTGTTTCAGCTAAACATGTCATGCTTGGAGGAGTATCAAGAAGTTGTTAACACTTGCATGCCTGATCAAAAAGTGTCCCTTCCCAGCACATCATATGACACGGCCACAGCTACTCTGTAGATGAGTGTGAGCTTCTTATTGAAGATAAGATCAACAACAACCAAGGATGGAGCAAAAAATGCCAAGTGAGTGGGACCCAAAAAAATTAACATAGAAGCGGTCAACTACCTATAATTAAAAATTTTGAACTACAAAAGTTAGTTTGACAATAACCAACGGTAGCAAAACATAACATAGCTATCGAGAAGGAGAAAAAAAAAATGGCAGCACAACCTTAACAAGGTTTCTGAATACGGAAGCAGGAAAATAAACATCAAATTGAAAGCTAATTTATCATCCAATACCAAGTTTTACCTCCCGTGAAGAATTCGACACTTGGAAACGACCTCTTGGTAGACCTCGGAGCAAGAATTGAAGGTCAACGACACGGGCTGTCCACTAAAACCGGTGACAAGGTCTTTAAGAATATGAATCTCCAGGAAATTATACAAGAGCACCAAGAAAACAAACAAGAACCCCAACAAGTAATGAGAAATCGGTATTCGAGACGCCGCCGTGAGCAGAAGTTCGTAAGGCGATTCAGAAGCCTCAACAAAGTCGAAGCAATCCATGGACTAGCGACGAATTCGTAATCTGAGAACCCTAGGCTGTCTGGCAAGTGTTTGTAGATGTACATATATAGTGAGGACACGAAAAGGCTAACAGAAACGAAGACCGAGAATGCGACGCTAATGGGAACCAGAGCCCAGGTGGCGACTACAGATAAGATACTCTGCCGTTAGATATATATGCCAGAGCGCGTGAGCGCTTGTAATATTTTTCCGTTGTTCCAGCGCGCTGGCCGCTCCAAGTGTTGTTTCGGGCCCGTTTGGTCACACCAAATTTCATCAAAAATTATTAATTTTAACTAATTTTTATACTCTTCTTCAATTAAAATTTTTCACCTACTACTTTTATTTCACATCTTTTCACTTTTATTATACTTTTTCCTCCACTTTTTATCTATCAAATGGGCATTTAGTTCAAGGCCAGGATGGTATTTTATTTATTATTTTTTTTTTACTTTGATGTTAAAAGAACATATTAAAAGAGAGATATTAATATTTTTAAGTGTGTTAATTTAAATAACTTTTTTTGAAGTTTCGAAAATACTGTTCTAAATAGTATTCTTAATTTTGAATAAAATTATAGTTATTTCAAATAGTAATTTTTTTCTTTTTAATCTTTCTCAAGACAATTAAATTTAAGATGATAGGTTTTTTTATTTTTTTTTAATCTTTCTCAAGACAATTAGATTTAAGACGCTAGGGTCAAGCATCTCGCAATCAACTACACTATATAGTGTCATGCCAACCCCCCATTTGACAAAATGATGTCCTTAAATCATTTTTCATCTAAAATAAAATATCATTAATTGCAGAGTTTCATTTAAGATAACAAGTTTATCTTTGGATAGATGTGACTATGGGGTATCAATAATGTCACAACCAGGCCTGTGCAAGGCATGAGAAAATGCGTGCGTAAGCCATTCAATTACGAGTGAAGCATCCATGATCACCCAAATATGTGAAATGGGTGAAAAATGTATTTTTTTTTTTTAAAAAAGGTCATATCATAAAGGTATAGAGTCGCCACGCAGCACTCTCAAAATAGATGTGTCAAGAAACTCAGGTTTTACTCCTTGATTCAAAGCTTTTTTTTTATTTATGTATTTGAAAATATGATAAAGGCCATATTTTAGTAACTTTTAGCTGATATGTGCAATTAGAGAAATGGCTCTAGGGGTTCGATTGTGTATGAAAACCATCATGCCAAGATGCTTAAGAATATCTAGAGTCCCTTTCCGATCTTCGCAATCTCAATCTCACGATAATTATTTAGTTTTACAATAATCAACATATTACAATCCTTAAATGTAATGAATAATGCATGATATGTGAAATATGAGGCGACCAAGCCTTGTAGGGCTACTTATGTATCTCGTAAAGAAGGACGGAAACAGGATAGCCGAAGGTCGTGTGTGTAAGTGTAATGTATATTATTGGGTTTTCTATACTAGTTTGGATTCTATATATAATATTAAACACTACTTCATATGTGATTCCGTTGGGATGCTCAATAAAAGGTGGTCTCCGTTGGGAATGAATGATATGCAACTCTACTAGGAAAAACAATGGTAAATGAAGATTGTACATAGGATAAAATGAATGAGTGATGTGATAAATGATGTGTCATGATAGATGGTGTGGTGATCAGACCTGGGATGCACCTAAATTGCCTAGTACCCTGTGAAAAGATTAGGTCGACGTAGTTCAAACCTGTAGTGGTCTTAACTATACTTATGTTGATGCAAACCCTAAAGGACGAACCCTAGAATCCACAATCAAAATTGGAATACTTGCCCCAAGAAAGTTAAAACCAGATTAAGAACCCTAACCCAATGATTGCTGGAATTAAAGACTGAAGGTATAAGGTTTGAACGCCACAAAGATGAAATCTTTGATAAGTTCTGAAAGTTCAATGAAGAACTGAAAAGTAAGTTTTATTTATCTCATATAATATAAAAACCAATCTGCCTATAAAAGATACTTTCATGCTATATATAACTTACATAAAGAAACCCTAATTTAATTAACCCTAATTTAACTCTAGTTTAATCAAAGTCTAAAACTAGGCATGGGTTTAGGTTAATTAATGTTTGGCCCATTTCAAATGAAACATAAATACAAATAATTTAAACAAAGCCTATGTCATACATTTAATGAAGCCCACTCTCGTTGAAGCTCAATCTGCATAAGCCTTGTATATCCACTCCCATGTCACATACTAAACGACTCTATCTCTTGCTTAGATCACATGGATTAAGGTTTGATCTTCCTTTAAGCCTAACTTTATACTTGACGCCATCTTAGAAGAATTCCTTGAAGCTTACTCAGCCCAAATATCATGAATCAACCCATTTAATACCTTTTTGATCCTCTTAGCAACAACCCTTACAATTAGTCCAACCGATACATACAATGGATCTTTCGATGTTGCTTGTTGATTCTCATCATTCCTGTTCTCCTCAAAAGGATTCAGCCTCGAATCAGCACCTATATCAAAAGGAGAAATATCAAAAATGTTAAATGTAGCACTAACCTTGTACTCACCTAGAAGATCCAATTTATATGCATTATCATTTATCCATTCAAGGACTTGGAATAAACCATTCCTTCTAGGTTGTAACTTTTTTTTTGAAAGGTGCCTCGAGGTTGCAACTTAGACCACCTTTGGGCTGGAAATCTTTTCTTTTGCATTTGTACCCAAACCTAGTCACTAAGTTCAAAGATAACACACTTGCGGCCTTTGTTGGCTTTAGATGCATATTGTTTATTTTTCTTTTCTATGTGCTGTTGTTCATTCTGATGGAGTTTCTTCACCATTTTAGCTTTCTTCTTTCCATCAAGACTAGCCTTTGCATCAAGAGGTAAAGGCAACAAATCTAAAGGAATTAGTGGATTAGACCTATAAACAATTTCAAATGGTGAATGATCAGTAGTATAATGCACACTCCTATTATATAAAAACTCAATAAAAGGCAAACATGCCTCCTAATTTTTCAAGTTCTTTTGAATGACAATACTCAACAACGTAGTTAAGGTCCCATTCACTACTTCTCTTTGTCCATCTGCTTGTGGATGACAAGTAGTCAAAAATAACAATTTAGTTCCCAAATTTCCCCACAACACCTTCCAAAAGTAACTAAGGAACTTAACATCTTGATTTAAAACAATACTCCTAGGAACACCATGGAGTCATACTATCTCTTTAAAGAATAAATTAGCAATATCGGTTGTATCATTGGCATTATGACGGGATATGAAATGTGCCATCTTAGAAAACCAATCTATAACTACAAAAATTGAATCTCTACTCTTTTTTATCCTAGGTAAACCTAAAATAAAGTCCATAGAAATGTTTACCTAAGGTTTACCAGGTATAAGCAAAAGAAGCATAAAACCCATATGATAAGACTTTAGATTTTGCTTGCTTACACGTGATTCAACAGTCGCACACCCTTTCCACATCATGTTTCATCTTAGGCCAAAAGAAATGTTCATGCAAAAATAGCCCATCAAACCTCCCCCCATGTGCTTCATGCATAAGCAGCTCATGTATGGACCTATTAGGTACACAAAATGTGTTCTCTCTAAACAAGTATCCATTAAGCCTATAAAATTCCAAAGGCTATCTTCTCATTTGTCTCATATACACTAGCAAAGTCATTATCATTGGCATATAGGTCCTTAATATACTCAAAACCCAATAACCTTGCTTCTATATAGAGCATCAGCCACAATATTTTTCGTTACCTTGCTTATACTTGATAACATATGGAAAGGTCTCAATGAATTCTATCTAGTTTTTTTTTTTTTGGTAGTTAGTATGTCTTCTATTTAACTTACCTTGTCTTTTTAAGTGCTTCAAGGACTTGTGGTATGTATGGATCATGAATTCTTTCGGCCACAGGTAATATTTTAGGCCACAAGTAATGTTGCCAAGTCTCCAATGTTCTAACCAACGCATAAAACTCCTTGTCATATGTTGGGTAGTTCAAGGTTGCCCTCGATTAGCTTTTTACTAAAATAGGCTATTGGTTGCTTCTCATTTATCAAACCAGCTCCAATACCTATTCTTGAGGCATCACATTCAATCTTAAATGTTTTAGAAAAGTTAAGCAATGCTAGCAAATGTGTAAAGCATAACTTTTCTTTAATCAAATTAAACACATGCTCTTGCTCAGTATCACATTTAAAACAAATAGATTTTTTAACAACTGCAGTGAGTGGTGGGACTAAGGCACTGAAATCCTTAATAAAACGTCTATAAAAACTATCCAAACCATGAAAACTCCTTACCTCATAAACTGATTCAGACATTGGCCATTCTTTGATAGCCTTCACATTTTCTTCATCCACCTCAATGCCTTTTGCACTCACAACAAAACCAAGAAACGTGATTTTATCAATGCAAAAAGTATATTCTTTTTAAGTTGGCATACAATTTTTCTTTTCTTAAAATATCAAGCACACAACACAAATGGTTAAAGGCTATCTGGTAACACTACCATTTTTCTATTTATTTTTATTTGTTTATGTTTGCTGCATTTTATCTTCTATTGTCATTTTTCTAAAAGAAAACTGAAACTGCGTTTAGAAATGTAATTTTCTTTCTAATTATTAATTTTTATTTTCATAAAATATTTAATTATATTAGTTTTTAAGAAATTAATTAAATATATTTTATATTAATTTAATTTAATAAATCTAATTAAATTAATTAGTTAAATTATTTATTAAAAATCATTTAATTGAATAAATATAAAATAATTTAATTATAATTTAATTATTTTTTGTCAAAAATAATTGAATAGAATATAATTATTATATTATTTAATTTAGTAAATATGAAATATGTTAATTATAATTTGATTATATTATTTATTAAAAAATTGAATAAGACATATTTCATAATAATTTAAATAATTTAATTATGATAATTATTAAAAATAATTTAATAAAATATATTTTATATTGAATAAATTATTAAATTAAGATGATTATTAAATTAAATTAATTTTAAAATAATTAATTTAATTTATTTATTTAATATGAAATATATTTTATTTTTACTAAATAAAAAATTAAATTAAATTAAATTAGTTAATTTACTTATGATATTTATTTAAAATAATTTAATAAAATATATTTCCTATTAAATTAAATTAGTTATTAAATTAAATTAAATTAAATTATTTTAAATATTTATTAAAATAATTTAATAATATATATTTAAGATTAATTAAATTAAATAAATTAATTATTTCTTAAAAATAAATTAATAAAATATATTACATATTAATTTGGATAATAAATTTAATAAAATATTTGCATAAAATAATTTATTTTAATATAATTTACTTAATAAATAATTTATTTTCGTGGGGACGTTTCCTACTTAGCGACGCGCTGTATGGTCTGAGTACAGTGTTAAATAAGCAATGACCGCTGCATCGGCGCCGGGGTGCAGTGTTAAATAGGTAAGGGTCATCACACTTTCTTGAACGAGCGAGAGGGTGAGGAAGCTAGTCCAAAATAGGAGGCTGAGATTAGGTACTTGGAACATTAGGAGTTTAACTGGAAAACTTATGAAAGTGGTGGATGTAATAGAAATGAGAAGAATCGCAATTGCTTGCTTGCAAGAGACAAAGTGGGTGGGACAGAAAGCTAAAGGATTGAGAGGACTGGGTATAAATTATGGTATACGGGCCTTAATAGATCGAGAAATGGGGTTGGCATAGTAGTAAGCAAAAACTTATAGGAAGATATAGTTAATGTAAAACGCTGTGGAGATAGGATTATTGTAATTAAGTTAGTGTTAGGAGAAACGATAGTAAACGTAATTAGTGCTTATGCCCCCGTAGGTGGGCTTAGGAGATGTACATAAAGAGAAGTTTTGGGAAGACTTGGAAGGAATGCTATTAGAGATACCTCAAGGAGAGATGATCTTCATAGGAGGAGATTTGAACGGTCATATAGGACGTAACGTAGATGGATACATAAGAGTACATGGGGGATATGGTTACGGTAATAGAAATGAAAAAGGGAAGGATATTTTGGAGTTTGCAGTGGCTTATGATCTTACGTTGACAAACACATTTTTTAGGAAGAGAGAGGAACATTTTATGACTTATAAGAGTTGCTCCTCAAGGACACAGATTGACTTCTTCTTAACTAGGAAAAGAGACCGCATAGCTTATAAAGATTGTAAAGTTATACCGAGGGAGAGCTTGACTGCCCAACATAGGTTGTTGGTCATAGATGTGCAGCTTCAAAGGTGGACTAGAAAAAAGAAGTCGTATAGATGCTCAAAGACTAAAGGGTGGAACTTGAAAGGTGATAAGCAACCAATATTCAAGGAAAGAGTACTAGAGGAAGACGTTTGGACGGTAAATGAGAGTGCAAATATTATGTGGGATAAGGTAGTAAAGTGTATTAGGAGGGTAGGGAAAGAAGTCTTAGGAGAATCTAGAGGGAGTGCTCTGGCACAAAAAGAGGCATGGTAGTGGAACGAAGCTGTCCAAGACAAGATAAGAGTTAAAAGAGAGTGTTTTAAATCTTAGCAAAATGACCGAAATGAAGCAAACTTGGAGAGGTATAGAGAAGCTAGAAGAGAAACCAAAAAGGCAGTTAGTGAGGTTAAGGTAAAGACATTTGAGGATTTATATAGGTGACTTGACACTAAGGAGGGCGAAAGAGAGATATTTAAGTTTGCTAAATCTAGAGATAGACGGACCAAGAATTTAAACCAAGTTAAATGCATTAAGGATGAGGATGAAAAGGTATTAGTAAAGGAAGAGGAGATAAAGGAGCGTTGGAAGAGCTACTTTTGCAAGTTATTTAACGAAAGCAGTAGTAGTGACATACAATTGGGGCAGTTTACCACTTTTAGGGAAGAATTAAATCTTATGCTCTATAGGAGAATCAGTAGGAAAGAAGTAAAAGAAGTATTAAAAAGGATGAAGAATAGGAAAGCGGTTGGGCTAGATGGTATCCTTATTGAGGTTTGGAGGTGCTTAGGAGAGGATGGCATAAGTTGGTTGACAAAACTTTTTAATGTAGTGCTAAAGAGCAAGAAAATGCCTAATGCATGGAGGAAAAGTCCTTATACCCATATACAAGAACAAATGAGATATTTAGAACTATGCGAACTACCGCGGGATTAAATTGATGAGCCATACGATGAAATTATAGGAGAGAGTTATTGAGAGAAGACTAAGAAGGACAATAAACGTTTCAGAGAATCAATTTGGTTTCATGCCTGGAAGATCAACTATGGAGGCTATCTTTCTCTTGAGGAGGTTAATGAAATAGTATAGAGAAGGTCAAAAAGATTTACATATGGTGTTCATTGATTTAGAGAAGGTATATGACCGGGTTTATAGGGAGATTCTATGGAGAGTATTGGAAAAGAAAGAAGTGTGTGTCGCATATATTAAGGTGATAAAGGACATGTATGATAGAGCCATGACATCTATATGGACTATTGGTGGAGAGGCTAACGAGTTCCCTATCACGATTGGTTTACATCAAGGCTCAGCGTTAAGCCGTACTTGTTTACTTTAGTTATGAATGAGATTACAACACATATTCAGGATGAGGTGCCATGGTGTATGCTATTTGCAGATGATATTGTTTTAGTAGATGAGATGAGAGAATGAGTGAATGCTAAGCTAGAATTGTGGCGGGAAACGTTAAAGACAAAAGGGTTTAGGCTAAGCCGATGTAAGACGGAATATATGGAATGTAATTTTAGCCAAGGTAGGATAACGGGTAGTACAAAAGTAAGTTTAGGCACACAAAAGATTGTAGAGAAAGATAAATTTAGGTACCTTGGATCTATGGTGCAACAAGATGGAGGGATTGATACTGATGTAAGTCACAAGATTCAAGCCGAGTGGACCAAATGGAGAAGTGCTTTGGGGGTCTTGTGCGATCGAAAAGTCCCCCTCAAGGTGAAAAGAAAGTATTATAAGATGGCAGTTAGACCAGCACTGCTATACGAATCAGAGTGTTAGGCAATAAAACATAATCATGGTCAGAAGATGGCAGTTGCGGAGATGAGGATGCTAAGGTGGATGTGCGAGATTACGAGGAAAGATAGGATTAGGAACGAGGAGATTAGGAGTAAAGTAGGAATAGCACCGATTGAAGATAAAATGAGAGAAAATCGATTAAGATAGTTTGGCCATGTTAGAAAGCGTCCAGCGAAGGCGCCTGTTAGAAGGTGTGAAAGTATGAAGATTGCTAGGAGTAGGAGAGGTAGAGGAAGACACAAGAGAAGTTGGAAAGAAACTATTGAACATGACTTAGCCTACCTAAATCTATCGAAAGACATGGCCCTAAACAGATCTAATTGGCGTCGACAAATCCATATAGTCGACCCCATCTAGTGGAAAAAGGCTTGGTTTGGTTTGGTATTAGTTATAGAATCAGCATAATCATGGTCAGAATATGGCATAATCATAGTTAGAAGATGGCAGTTGCGGAGATGAGGATGCTAAGATGGATGTGCGGGATTACAAGAAAAGATAGGATTAGGAACGAGGAGATTAGGGGTAAAGTAGGAATAGCACTGATTGAAGATAAAATGAGAGAAAACTGATTAAGATGGTATAGTCATGTTAGAAGGCGTCCAGTGGAGGCACCTGTTAGAAAATGTGAAAGTATAGAGATTGCTAGGAGTAGGAGAGGTAGAGGAAGACCCAAGAGAAGTTGGAAAGAAACTATTGAACATGACTTGGTCTACCTAGATCTATCGGAGGACATGATCCTAAACAGATCTAATTGGCGTCGACAAATCCATATAGCCGACCCCACCTAGTGGCAAAATGTTTGGTTTGGTTTGGTTTGGTTATGATGTAATAAAAATAGGCAAAGTGTTGAAATTGACAAAATATTTGTAACTAAAAAAACAGAATAAAAACATTTTTTTTTCTGTTTAACTTTTTCTAAGTTCTCATTTTTTTAGAAATAAAAAAATATAAATAGATTTAACAAACATATTTCTGTTATCAGTTTACAAAATTTTGAAAACATAAACAGAAAAATAGAAAAAAACAATGTTACCAAATGGGGCCTTAATATGCTCATCTAAGCTTTTTTTACTGTATACCAAGATATTATCAAAATTAACTACAACAAATCTACCTATGAATGCACGTAATACATGATTCATCAATCTCATAAATGTGCTCGGTGTATTAGTGAGAGCAAGCGGCATAACCAACTACTCATATACCCTATATTTAGTCTTAAAGACAATTTTCCATTCATCTCTATCTTTCATCCTCATCTGATGATATCCGCTTCTCAAATTAATTTTTGTAAAGATACATAATCCATATAACTCATCTAGCCTAGGAATTGGATGTCTATACTTTACCGTAATGTTGTTGACAGCTCTGCAATCAACACACATCCTCCAAAACCCATCCTTCTTAGGCACAAGTAACATTGGAACCGCACGTGGACTCAAGCTCTCCCTCACGTGCCCCTTAGCCAATAGCTCATCAACTTGCCTTCGAAGTTTTTTTATCTCATCCGAATTACTCTTGTAGGCTAGTCAGCTATGAATTATAGCTCCAAGCTGAAATCAATTTGATGTTCCATCCCTGTAATGCGGTAACCTAATAGCAACATCATTAGACAAATACATCCTCATATTCTTGCAATAAAAAAACTACACTAGGCAAAAATTTTTCAAGATTATTAGTATTAAAACATACGTTTTTGTACAAAAGTAAAAACATAGACTGGTTATTATAACAATCACTCTTGATATCACTCTTATTGGCATAAAAACTCACGTGCTCACTCACTTGCTTCTCTATTTTTCTTTCATTCGTTCTTTTTTTTTTCCGCAATCTTAGCCTTTCTTGCTTTTTTATTCTTACTCTTTTTCTTTTTTGCACTCGTAACCTCGTATTTTTATTCTCACTTTTTTTTAACACTCTCAACCCCATCCACTCTCTTCAGCTTATTCTTTCTTTTTAACTTCAATTAGTCTTTATATATTTTCTTTGGGGTCAATGGTGCAAGGGTAATGGATTTGTTATCTTTTACAAATAAGTACCTTTTCTTGAACCCATCATGAATGACTTTCCTATCAAACTACCAAGGTCTTCCTTATAGTTTGTGATCCGCATGCATGGGAGCAACATCACAAAGCATTTCATCACTATACTTCCCAATTGAAAAAAAAAAAAAAAAAAACTACCATTTGCTTATTTACCCTTATTTCCCTACACTCATTCAATCATTGCAACTTACATGACATGGGGTATTTTAAAGTAGGCAAGTTTAATTTTTCAACTACAGTCATGCTAGCTACATTGGTGCAACTACCCTCATCGATAATCATATTACATACTTTGTTATTAATATGGCATCTAGCATGAAAGATGTTTTCCCTTTACTGTTCCAACTCATCCTCTTTGATTTAAGCACTCAATGCACTTCTAGCCACAAGGGTTTCACCCTTAACTGGATACTCTACCCATCATCACTAGTATCCTTGAGTGGTAGCATTTGATCATCTTTACTATCACTTTTAGTTTCCACTTTCCCATTATAGATTGTAGCTTTTTTGTTTGTACACCAAAAAGTTATATGTCCCATTGCCAAACAACGAAAAACATTAGATATAATGAAGACGAGTTGGTTGAAAGTTAGATGTACCTCTATTTTTGGTGAAAACATCTTCTTTGCCCTTAGGTGGTTTAGTCTTGACCTTAGAAATGGCCCTATCATCATTCCTCCAATTCGGTTTCCATGAAGAAAACGAACCAGAATTTTGGCTTAGCCTTGAACTACCATTTCTCTTAAGTTACCACTCCACCTTTATAGCTATATGCACTATATCTTCTAATTCTACATGGCGTTGTAACTCCACAACATTTGCTATTTCACATTTCAAACTATACAAAAATCTCGCTATAATAGCCTCCTTATTTTCCTCTACGTTTGCCCGAATTATAGTTACTTCCATCTCCTTATGGTAATCTTACACGCTCTTAGAACACTGAGTAAGGCTCTACAACTTCTGAAATAGGTATAGTAATGGGTAGGGACAAATCTTCTCCCCAAGACAGCCTTTATTTCATCCAAAGTCTCAATAGGCCTCTCATAATTTCTCCGTCTATTTACCATAAGCAGATCCCTCCATGTGATTACATGGTCAGTAAATTCTATCACAGCTAACTTCACCATTTTTTCTTTAAAGTAATTGTGCAATAAAAAATTATCTTTGCTTTCTTCTCCCATTCTAGATAAGCTTCTAGGCCATTTATCCTTTGGAAAGAAGGAATCTTTATTTTAATACTTCCAAGGTTCCTATTTACAACATCACGGTCTATATTATTCCTTCGAAATCCCTTATCACCCTATCATCCCTTTTCCCAAAATTGCCTATATCAACCATTGATGCTTGATTATCTTCTTTCTTGTGTTCATCATCAAAGTCATCTATGTGTATGGGAGCACGCATCTTTTGCCTTCTAGCATTAGGAAAATTTTGGGGATGTTCCCTTTCTAAGTTAGCAATAGCAGCATTTTGCCGATCCATTCGATCCCTTATCTCACCAAACACCCCATTCATATGCTCAAACTGTTGGTGCATTGCTTGGAACATAAAGAATGAAATCTCCTTTTCCACCTTAGGTGATGATTCATCTTTCGAAGACATATTTTATAGCTACAAAAAAAAAAAAAAAAGCTGGTAATAAACCTCACACACTCCCTTATGTGTTTGCACTTGAGCACTTGAAGATATATCACTCCACTCATGTTTCAATCTTTTTAGCTTTTTTTTCTCAAAGTTGGTCTCACGCACTCTTATTTTTTTTTTTCACTTTTGCCTTTTTAGTTCTTTATTGAACTAAATTATCCCTATCAAGAAATCAAATTATAGTGTTCAAACCACCCAGGAACTCAAGAAACAGGAAGGAAAAATAGAAAACAAATAAGGAGCTTAGGACTAAAGGCTAAAAGTTGAATATAAGCTTGGTTTAAATTAAATTGAATATGAAAAGATGAAATTTAGCACTAAGAACTACTTCGAATAGCAAATTGAATATCCAAGATCAATAAAGAATGACTTTTTTGAAGAATAATAAAGCAAAACAATTTTAGAATCCCAACCGAATTTTTATTTTTTTTTGGTTCTCTATTTTTTCTTTTTTCTTTTTTTTTTTTTTGTTTATATGCTAAACACAAAGAAAATTGAGAGATCAAGAAACCCTAGTTCGCCTTTTTTTTTATCCGATTTGGTGCGAAAAACTGATGCGAAACGGATATGACAAATAAAGTTTATGAAAACAAAAAGAAACAAAATCAAAACAAACAAAAATGAAAAGAACATGAAATTAAAGATAGCAAATATGATTTTAAAGTTAAAGCTTTGATACCAACTCATGCGAACCCTAAAGGATGAACCCTAGATCCTACAATCAAATTTGGAGTACTTACCCTAAGAAAGCTAAAATTAGATCAAGAAACTTGACCCAATGATTGTTGGAATCAAGACTTGAAAGTATAAGGTTTAAACGCCACAAAGACGAAATCTTTGATGAGTTCTAAAAGTTCAATGAAGAACTAAAGAGAAAGTTCTCTCTATCTCATAGAATGTAAAAAACCAATTTGCCTACAAAAGATGTCTTTTATGCTATATAAAGCTTGCATACAGAAACCTTTATTTAATCAAACCTTAATTTAACCTAATTTAATCAAACACTAATTTAACTCTAATTTAATCAAAGTCCAAAACTAGGCATAGGCTTAAGTTAATTAATGTACAGCCCATGTCAAATGAAATATAAATACAAATAATTTCAATAAAACCTATCCAACATATTTAATGAAGCCCAATCTGCTTGAAGCCCAACCCTGCATAAGCGTTGTATATCCACTCTCATGTCACATACTAAATGACTCTATCTCTTGCTTGGATCAGATAGATTAAGGCTTGATCCTTCTTTAAGCCCAACTTTATGCTTAACACCATCTTTGAAGAATTCCTTAAAGTTTGCTTAACTCAAATGTCATGAATTAACCCATTTAATTCCTCTTTGATCCTTTTAACCCTAACCCTTATAATTGGTCCAATCGTAACATAAAAGGGGAAAAATATTCCCATGGCAACTAAGATCCTTCAATGTTGCTTGTTGATTCTCAACATATATGTATTATGTTATCTAATTGATATATAAAACTAGAATACTATGAAATTGGCAGTCTCGGTAGTCATCCTTGACCAAAGTATGATACTGCAAATGGCATGTGATGTGAGTATGTGAGAGAGTGCATGCATGATCAAAATGTCGTGGATGGCATCCTGATGACCTCATATGTAACAAACCCCATCATCAGCCTTAATGGCTTGCCTAGATATGTAGGTGAATGTGGATATGTAAAGGTATATGTGATCAGAATGACATAGATGGCACTCGAATGGCCTCAATTGTCATCATCGACTCTGTGGGCAATGTGGTTATGTAAGTGGGTGATAGTGACTCCGTGGGGGAATCAAGTACTAAGTGAAAATGTGTTTAATGGACTAACTAGCACTATAAGTTATCAGAATGACATAGATGGCACTTGAATGGCCTCAATTATCATCATCGGCTCTGTGGGCTATGTGGTTATGTTAGTGGGTGATAGTGACTCCGTGGGTGAATCAAGTACTAAGTGAAAATGTGTTTAATGGACTAACTACCACTTAGGCACTTACATTGTCTGGTTATAAATTTAGTAGTTGGCACTTACGCAGTTATACTATTGGGGACATCTAGGGAATGGCCATTAGGCACTACATTTTTTGAAATAGGCAGGCTAGTTATGGGGTTCTTACGTTCAAGAAGACTAACTGGCGCTTAGGCACTTATGTTGTCTGAAGGTTGGAGTTGGCACTTAGACACATATATTACTTGGGAAATGTGAACTAACCATTAGGCACTTACATTTGTGACACGTATGGATAAATAGACTTGCACTTGGGCACTTACATTGTATAGGGTTATAAGCTAGTGCTTAAGCAGTTACACTACTAGAGGGAAGTATAAGCTAGTGCTTAAGCACTTGCACTACTGGTGGGAAGTAGAGAATGGGCATTAGACACTTATAACTCTTGATTGGCACTTAGGTACTTATGTCAATGACAAGTCTAAATAAATGGACCAGCACTTAGGCACTTATGTCAGTGACAAGTCTAAATAAATGGACTAGTACTTAGGCACTTACGTCATCTTGGGTGACGGGCTGGTATTTAGGCACTTATGTTGCTGGGAAAGTTAACCATTAGGCACTTATGTATGTGAATATGTGGGCTAGTCATAGACACTTACGCCTGTGAAAATTGGTACTTAGGCACTTACGTTTGTGATGACTGACACTTAGGCACTTGTGTCTGTGATGACTGGCAATTTAGCACTTACATTTGTGGGTGACTAGCTTAAGCACTTATGTCTTTGAGGGCTAGCCATTAGGCGCTTACCTCTATGAAGAGCCTAGCTCTGTGTATGAATGTTAGCACCTCACCCTGTGAATAGTCTAATGATCAGTGCCTTACACTGTGTGTGTTTGATGAGTTAGCATCTTATACTTAACTTTAGGGAAGCGTGGCTCTGACTAATATGAAGGAACCTAGCTCTTGTGAGATAGGTCTAGTTACTTATCAAAAAAAAAAAAAAAAAAGATTGGCCTGGTTTACGTAATGTGGGCCCAATTACCTGATGACATATTAATAATGCAGTTTATATGTTGAACCAAATGAAACCAAACCAAAAAAATTAGGTTGATTCGATTTAATTTCTAGTTCAATTTGGTTTGCGTTAGGTTAGGTCGGATTGGATTGGGTCCACTTTTAATTTAGCTCATTTTGGGTTGACTCAAGTCCATATCAAGGTAAGTTATTTATTACGCAATTATCACTTACAAAAATACGTAAAACAACGTAAGATTGAAATTTGAATGAGAAAAAGAAGAGGTTTTATAAATGTATAAGACTATTGCCAAAAAAAATATAAGGGAAAAGTTAAAAGACATTAACAAAACAAGAAGTAAGACTACAAAAAAATCATCTAAGCATTATGAAAAATAAAATTTATGAATTGAAGATTGCAAGACCAGTCATTGAAATAATATTAACTAAATTATGTAAATAAGATAAAGCATCAAAGCCACCTACAATTGTTGAAATAATATTAACTAAATTATTTAATTAATTTTTTCTATTGCGAAAAGGCCAAAATAAAGAATTAATTTAAACAAATAAAAAAAAAAAAACAAAAAACAAGAGAAAAGCTCACATCATATGCACGGACGACAACCTTGAGCTCCTGAATGATAACCTTGTCACGCCCCGGATCTCGTGACCCGAGGGGTGAGTGATAACACACACAACATGCACTAACATGACCAACTTATGATCAGAGCAACGCAACGTAAACTAGTGAGCCCGAGGCATAAGATAAGACAACATATGTTTAACCTTGACTATTGCCAGGTCATGTACTACATACACCATTAATACATAACTTAGGCCTTAAGCCTTTACAACCAACTCGAATAAGTCTAGAAATGTACAACATTACAATTTGAATTTAAAACTTGCACTAAGAGACCAAAGCCTTGCTAGGTTTTGGGCGGGCTCATGTAATGCACTTTTAGTCCAACCCCATTAGCCCACCTGATTGTTGTGTCCTGTTCCTGCATCAAAATCTGTAGGGACGTGAGCACGGGTCCACTTGTGCCCACAATGTCTCAAACAAACATATATGGTATGCAATCTAATCATGCAATGTATTTCAAGTAAGGTTAGCCACTTTAACATTTTCTAAAGTTATAACATTCCATTAACATAACCAATAGCCAAAATAAGTGGAAACATATGTTCATTCAGCAATGGCAAAGTCTAAGATTTCGATTTCAGTTAATATTTATGTTTCGCGATTCAAACTTCAATTCCATTCACATTTCAACACCATTTCATCACTTGAGTATCATTCAATCAAATAACCATAACCACATCATCATCCATTCATCAATACATTTCACAACCATAACCACACAAGTCATCGGGGGATGGGTGCATACACGTTATCGTCTTTTATGGGCCAATACCCAATGGAAACGATAGACCGACGTCATCGTTTAGGATCACCGTACAAGGTCACGAGGAGCCAAAACGCACACAATGTTGTGGGCTACTAACCCATAGGCATTGACACCAAACCTTGCGCAGGTTCCGGGACTCTCAACCCGAGGGTACTCTCTAAACCCTTCCTATTTTTGCACCCCACCACGGCCCCCGGCACACAACAACCATTCATCACATACCATTTTTATCTTTCATAGGTTCACATTCATTATCATATACTATCCAACACACATGTCAATGTTACGGTTCATCTCATGGCTCACTATATATCACATTGATCAAATCATATGAAGCATCCCCCATTTACCCACATTAAGAACATAAGTCCCTTTGTCAAGTCACATTTCAATTAATCAATAATAAGTTCATAAACTTCAACATTTAGTGTACATCAAGGCATATTCACAATTCTATTTAATTAAGACTCTTACCTCAAAGTAATCTTCCAATTCATCCAATTCAAGGTAACATTCACTTACCCTTATAAGTTAAATCCCATTAGTTTAAGATAACCAATCCTTAATCACTTTTTAAAAGCTCATTTCCCTTTTTAAAATCCATGCAATTAATCAATTTAAAGTTTCATGTAAAAACAAGTTACCAACTCATCCATAAGCCTAAAGTAGAAGGTCAAACTAAACAATGTCAGAAAATTGACCTAGGTTCGGTGGGCACCCAAGCTGACACTCAGCCGTGCACCCAAGGGGCTTGGGCGCCCACACCTTGTGCGCCCAAGGGCTGGGCGCCCGACTGTGTCCCCCCTCGTGCGCCCACAGCTTGGGCCAGGTTTCGGGTTTCATACCGTATTTTCTGGTTTCAAGGTTTTTCACCCTTAGGACCTCAAATTGACCAAGTTAAAGTAAAAATACCTAAAGTTTCATATTTCTAACATCAACACAAGGTTCTTAGGTACCAAACAAAATCATAAATTTGAGTTTTCATCAACCAAAAGTCAAGTTATGGATCAAAACACCATTTTCACTCTCTCAACCTATACATATATATATACGTGTGTATAACTCCTATTTTCTTCCATGAATGTAATAAAACATTTAAAAAAGGTTTTCTAATGGTAATCTACTCCTTGTTACACATCACATATGTGAGAATGAGGCATTGAATCCCTACCTCAAGTTGGAAGAAGATGGGTCAACAAGAAGGTGTCTTAACCTTCCAAACTCTCAAGCTTTGATGGACTCAATCTTCTCCCTCATTTATCCAAACTTCAATGCTCTACCCGGTTGTTTTTCTTCTTCGCCTTTGTTCTTCCTTGCTTCTCCACCTTGTTCTCCCTCTACCAAGCAACTTCTCTCTCTCTATCTTGCATCATATCAACAATATTTATATATATATCAATAAATTAATCCCTCAAACAGTGGATTTCAGACCCTCTTCTCACCCCTAGCTAGATATAGGTTCATAGGGGAGAGGGGTCGGCTAAAAAATGTAGAGCAACTCTTGTCTGTCAAATCCACTGTGCCTTGGGTGCCCAAGCTCTTCTCAGGTGGGCGCCCATACCTTGTGCGCCTAAGGTGTCCCCTTTTTCTAGCACTTGGCTAAAATGCCAACCTTTGACTGCATAACTCATTTCCTTCAAAATTCTCAACTCTAAAACACAATAAATGATCCATACCACTAAATTAACATACATTACTTCTAGAATACATCAAAAACCTTATACTTGTACTAATACAAAAGTCCGGGGTATTACAAACCTAAACAACAAAGATAAACTAAATCACAAACACTACTATAGGGCACTAAATATCTAACAAAATGTTAAATTCAAGCACCAAGATCTAGTCAACAACTCTAGTTGTACAATGTTGATGGATGTGCAAAATTCGTGCGATGTTGGCAAATTTGCAAAATTCATGCAACGAATGTGCGAAATCTGTGTAATGTTGGGTGGATTTGCAAAATTTGTGTGATGGATGTGCGAAGGATTTGTGCGATCTACTGCTTACGTTTGGAGAGAGAGATGCAATGTCGATAGATGTGATTTGTTGGCTACTTACGGGGGAGAAAGAGAAGAGACTGGCTACCTAAGAGTTGTGCGAGAGACCGGTGGATGAGAAAATCGAGCGATCTGCTGGTTATTTGGAGAGAGAGAAGGAAAAGGGCCTGTGTGAGAAAGGAGATTCTTGGAGAAAGAGAAAGAAGAGGGCTATGCAAGAAAGAAGACAGTAAGTTGAGAGTGTAAGAGAATGAGCAGATAACCCTAATCTTATTTATTTTTATAATATTATATAAACATTATATAATATTTATGTTGCACCATAAAAGCCATAACCTAGGGACATGGGGATAAACCCACAAAAAAAAAAAAAAAACTCCAATTCAAACAAATCATACTATATCTAGGCAGAAGTGAATTGAATAATTCAATATTCAATATCATAAATATTCTATGATCTCAAAAATGCCTCAAAAGGGCTACAAAACCAAATGCCATAAGTACAAGCCCAAAACCAAAAATCAATTCATCTTACAATCTAAATATTGAAATGAATTTAAAATAATCCATGACTAGGTAATCTAGCTCACGAATCCATCATGAGCATCTGCTCCTGCAACATTAACGATAGGGAGTGAACACTAAATCATGTGTGCTTAGAATATGCACATAAGACATTATTCTTAATCATGCAAAGGAATCAAGACTCAATTAATATTAATTAAGTTAAAATCTTATCAATTTCACAATGATTCTATAATTTTCATATTAAATCATACTATTCTAATTGGGTAGTTACCTAGCCATGATCTCGCAGTCTCATGCTAAAAATAATTCTTATTACCTCATTTACATCATAACATATCGATACCATACTATAGGTTAGTACTTTGCATCTGCGGCCACAAAATTAAACCAAAATTTAATCCCCAGACCTCAATCATGGGGTACAACTAAACCCACAATCCTAGATGTACTCGTTATATCACTCGTGGCTCTGGTTCCACAGTTCTAGTCCATTTCATCTTGCCTTAATAGACAAACCAGTCCTGTAGCTCCGATACTAATATATACTATGATAAGCTGTATATATATATGCTTTGTAGGTTTCTAGCCTATTAGTAACGTTAACCACCTTACGCAAGTTTTGAGGCTTTTGATTCTTGGGCACTTGTACCCACTCTTTTAGTACTCTTTATGTCCTCGATATCAAAAATCAATCTCAATACAATTTTCTTTACCAACAATACATCATACATAAAATTCTCCCAAAATTAGATTTCTTGTATTCATCTTTTATTCATTAAAGTTTTATGAAGTAAAATTTTCCCGAGCCTAAATTTCATATTGCCTGTTGCATGCTTGTATTTAGACAAGTAATCAATCCACATAAAACTCTTATTTACACATATTTAAGAGGTATAAGGTTAACCAATTTGAGAACCTAATCAACCAAGTCATAACAAAAGTCTAAAATATCCATGCCATTAGAGAATAAAAAGTATTTCAAAAGTTTAAGATTAAAAAAAAAATAGTGGACCTTAGAGCTTAGGCGCAGGTAGCCCGAGGCTTCGAGGCCTTGGAAGAATACCTCGCAGCCTGGGTACAAGCAGCCTGAGGCTTCACAATGTGGTCAGTCCAGAATACCTCGCAGCCTCCCCACAAGAGGCTCGAGGGTTCGAGTCTCTACTTTTAGAACATTTTCGCACAAGATTATGCAAAATGCAAAGTTTATAACTTAATTAAACATGGATAGATTTTTAACAAAAATCAAATATGGATCATAAAATCGTATAACTTCTTCAAACACACCCAAAGCATGGATTTACATCTCATAAATATTTTTAAATTTAAACCAATGATTTTATTAGTCATGCTCAATACATGGATTTATATTACATATTTCCCTCATTGTAATCTACTCAAATTCATACCAAGGATTTTCATCATGCATACTCAAAATGTAAATTGCTTTCTAGCATACATTCATATATAAATTTACCTATGTTCACAAGATAAAAAAATAATAATAACTCTTATACACATAAACCCCACTTACCTTAATATACATGCTAGAAAATGAGTATAAAAGCATCTAAATCTTGCCAACTCAAGTTGGTCCCCATCTCAACAAACTTCTGGCGATCCTTTGATCGAGCTCTCCCATCGTCCCGTTCTTCTCTTGATGTTTTCTTCAAATAAAAATAGGGTTACAATAAAGTCATCCTTACCCCTTCTAGCACGAAAGAAAAAAAATGAAGTAAAAGAGTAGAAGGTGCACTTTTTACGGTAGAAGTCTACGAATGCTAAAAAGAAAAGCTTAAGAAAAAGATGGGGAGGGGTTTATATACACAACCAAAAAGCTCCTACACTCTCATTTGCTATATGCACCATCCTGCACCAACCTTTGGCCTCCCCCATACCACACTTCTCAATCAATAGGAATCCACCTCCTCTCTTACCCAATAAAAAGCCAGCAATGTAACACATCCACACATACATGCTAGGCAACCACACATGATATATGTAAATATATATTATTAATCACTTTATAAGATATAATTTTAAAACAAAACCTCACACTTTAAAATAAAATTTGAATAAATATAATAATTATTATACTAAACTTCAAAATCATTAAATAGAAAATTTTGGGTTATTACTATTCATATATTATATATTATATTTTTTTAGGTTAGTTTGGCTTGGTTTGGGTTGGTTCAGTTTAGGTTATTTTCGGTTCCAGTTTGGTTCGGTTCATTTCGGGATAAGAGATACTCAACCTAAGAATCAAACTGAAAATATCGGTTTACTAATTTTTTAATCCAAAACTGAACAAAAAATGCTACAGACCCAAACCAACTCGAACCAACGCAAACCTAAGTGATTGGATTGGATGGGTTTTTAGATTGTTTAATTTTTTTATGCACTGCTAATGTCAAGTCATGTTCGGGCATGTCAATACATGGTGCATGATGTGGCATAGCATATGTTAGTATGATATATGATGTACTAGCTATCATATCATCATATAGGATGATGTTAGAGCATAGTAACATGGTATTACATGGTATTGTAGCATGGTAATTGTAGGGTTTCAAGTGAAAAAACCAGAAACCCTAGATGCAAAATTTTTCCAATAATTGATCCTTACTATTTGATTAACTATAATCCATTTAAGTTTAGGGACTTACTTGAGTTTTTTAAGTTACCAAGATTAATCCCTAATACTTGATGTTGATAAAGTGTGTACCTGAATCACCTTTAAGATCTTCCTCTTTATCTATCCTTGCTATAGAATAAGATTGTAAGAGCACTTAATATGACCGAACCCTAACCAATACATCAGGAAAATTGGCTAAGACAAGAAGAGAAAAAGAAATTGGTAGCCCTAACCCTATTTTAAGAATTCAGCCACCTTTTTATCTCTTTCTCAAGTCTTGTTTTTTTTTTTCCTTAAGTGTATTTTTTAGGGTTTTTGGAAGACACTTAATGTCTACATACAGTTTAGGAGACTTAAGAGATAACCATTAAGATATGCTTGAATATTAGCTCCAATAGGATTCCAGGTTGTCTAGTTATCTCATAACTCACTGGACTTTCTACTAATTGTAATTTACTCCACTATAAAATTATAATTGCACTCTAGTACTTAAACTTATTATATTTAAGTCACATATAAATTGAATTAATTAAAACTTAATCCTTTGACCTACTATTTATTACATGCATACCCCCTTCATTATTAAACATTTGTAATCAATTATTAAAAAAAAAAACCTCCAAGTGTTGGAAGAGGGTTTAACTGGGACACCTACCAGCATATTAACTTAAAAAAAAGTAATACAAGAGAAGAAAATGACATAAACCCGACCTCTAAGAAAAGTGAAAGAAAAGAAGTAAATGTGCGGTGACTTATTACAATACAAAAAGAATGAGGGGGACATAAAACTGACCTCCAAGAAAAGTGAAAGAAAAGAAGGAAATATGTGGTGACTCACCACAATACAAAGAAAAGAGGGGGGGACATAGAACTGAAGAAGGAGGAAGGACATTAAACTGACCTCCAAAAGTATATAAAAATCAATATAAGTGTAGTGACTTTGTCACACCTTGAAATCCACAATGCAAAGATGTAGAGACAAAACCCAACAATACACATCAAACCACATCAAGACATACTATATCAAAGTGGAAGTGAAACAAATAATCAATACTCAAAAATGATATTCTAAGGTTACAAAAATGTCATTAAAGGGATACAAAACCAAATGCCAAAAATACGAGCTCAAATCAAAAACCCATTCATAATACAATTCAAATATTGAAATGACTACAAAACATTCCATAACTAGCTAATCTAGCTCACAGGTCTATTACGAGCATTTGCTTTAGTAGGATCAACTATAGGAAAGTGACCACTAAACCACATGTGCTCCTAATATGCATATAAGATAATATTTATTAATCATGGAAAGGGTTCGACAATTAATTAATATTAATTAAGTTTAAATCTTGCCGACTTCACAATAATACCACAATAAGTTAAAATCTCATAGTCTCGTGCTAAAATAATTTTCATCACATTATTCACATCACAACATGTCAATACCATACCATGGGTTGGGCACTTTGTGAGGTTAGTCTATCGCCATAGAACTAAACCCGAAATAAGTGTTTAGGCCTTAACTATGGGTACAACTAGTCCCGTAGTCCATGATGTACTCATCATAACTCATAGCCCTATCCTCGTAGTCGCAGTCTATTTCATCTTACCTTAATAGACAAACCGATTCTATAGTCTCAGTACTAATATACGCTATAACAACCTGTATATACGCTTCATAAGTTTCTAGCCTATAGTAACGTTAACCACCCTGCATAGGTTTTGGGCCTTTTGACCATTGGGTTCTAGAACCTACTCTTTCTAGTATCCTCTGTGACCCCAATATCAAAAATCGACTTTCAATCATTAATCTTTAATAACAACACAACATACACAAGAATTTATCCTAATTTAGGTTTCTCTTGTTCATTCCTTAAATTTATAAGTCTTATGAAATTAATTCTCTTGAGCCTAAGTTTTATGTTGCTTGATATATGTTAGTGTTTAATGAGGTAAACAATCATATAATTCATTTACATAACATGAATCAAGAATTAACGAAAATTTAAGATTTCAGTTAAGCTTAATAATCCATAGTGTATATGAACTTATCACCTTAGGAAACCCAAACAAATACAATTCGTAAAAGATAATTAGAAATGATTCATACTATTTTAGATCAAAATATGATTTTTTTGAAAAGATTTTATATAAAACAACAATTTCTCAATCCCATTTCATGGAAAATTTAATTAAACATTAATTTAAAATCATGTAAATTTCATTCTCATAATTAAAATTTAATTTCATGATAATCCTAATCAAAACAATGGGTTTATAAAAATCATAATCAAAATATGGTTTCATATATATCTATCACTATCATGCTCTTTCAACCAACTCGAAATCATGCCACTAAATCTCCTCAACATCTAACCATATATTTCTAACAAGCATGCTTAAAATATAAGAAATCTATTTCTAGATTATATCAAGACAGAAATATGAAATCGGGTCAAGCCCACCAAAAAAGGAGTTGACCCCTTTTGGCAGCAATCATTCCATTGCTTGAAAATGCAAGGAGGTCAACCCTAACACTTAAATGGGGTTGACCCTTTTGGCATATTGCTTTCCATTACTTAGAATATGAAAGGGGTCAACCCCAATACTTAAAGGGATCGACCATCTTGGCAGATTACTTAACCACCCGTTTAGATGTGAAAATATGTTCATACCTACAAATTTAAGAAAAATAATCTTTATAGGCATAACCCCACCTTCCTCAATATATATGCCAAAAAAGTGTATATAAAACACTAAACACTCTATCAACTGAAGTTGGCCTTTTCTTGACCAAAACACTGGCGATCCTTTCACCGAGCTCTCCTACGGTTCTATTCTTTTCCCAATATTTTCTTCAAACAAAAAATAGGTTGCAAAATAGTCCTCCTTCTCCCTTCTAGCACACAACGAAGAGGCTTCTACACTCCCGTCTGGTGCATGCACCACCCCCACTCTATCAGTTAATTCTTTCAAGCTTTTCATGGAAGCTTCACCCATCAGCCAACCCCTAGCCTACCTCTTGCTATACTCTTCAACTAGTAGGAACCCACCTCATTTCTTACCCAATAAGAAACTAGCAATTTAAAGCCTATGCATAAATATATGTTGGACAATCACATATTATATATATATAGATATAATTAATCACTTAGAAAAAAATTATCTAAATTTAAAACAAAGTCTCATACTTTAAAATGAGATTTGAATAAATAATAGAAATATTATATTAAATTCCAAAATAATTAAATAGATAATTTTTTGGTTATTATAGACTCACCACAATGTAAAATAAGGAGGGAGACATAGACTTGACCTCCATGAAAAAATGTAAAAGAAAAACACCAATGCTTAACATGAGTCACTTAGCAAACATCTAGAGCAAGAATTCCAATTTGGCAATTGAGTGTAAGCCCAATTTGAGTACAAGCCCAGTTTGGCATAAAATCTATAGCCCGATTAGCCTCTTGAAACACATAGTGGACCAAAATCGAGGCAGAATCACATATAAAATGAATCTAAGCCAAAAAAATAAGCATATTTCCAACAACAAAACCTTGAAAGGACACCCAAGAGACTATTATGGCCAAGTCTAAGTGCACAATCAATGAAGAAAAGGCCATTGTAGTAGCTAACTCGAGCCCTACACTCTAGGCAACCAATTCAGCATAAAGGATAGGTCTATGGTCTAAGAAATGATCAAATGCAAGGAAAACCCTATCATGATGGCCTCAATCATTATCATCAGCCCTATGAGATGTGTGGATATGGAAGTGGTTGATAGTGACATCATGGGGAAATTAGATATTGAGTGAAAATGTGTTTGATGGACTGATTGACAGTTGGGCACTTATGTCATCTAGGCATGAATTTGGTATTTGACACTTGGGTACTTATACCATAGGGAGGTTTAAAGAATGGCCATTAGGCACTCATATCTCTTGAAATAAGTTGATTGGCTATGAGACTCTTATGTCTGAGAAGATTAACTAGCACTTAGGCACTTTAGTCTACATTCCATTTAAGTTTTCTTTGGCTTTTCTTTTAATTCTCTTGTTAGACTTATTTGCTTGTATTAATGTAATGTTGTTTTTCTTCATTTCAATGTTGTTAACTTAGTGTTTTGTTGGTTCCAAATGGATGACATGCTGAATAAGGTGGGTTCTCTTGGTTTTGTTGGTTTTTATTGTTAAATCTTTATTTTTATGATTAGGTTGTTGAATTGTCTATAAGATTTCATTTGAACTCACTAGGGTCATGTTATAATCATTCCCTTTTTTTTTTTTTTTTGGGCTTAAGATTTTGTTTAAATTCTTTTTTAGAGCATTTATGCATAATTTTAAGTCATGCCTATCAAGTGGTTAATTCAATGTCTCACCCAAGTTAAAATGAATTTCTCACAATTCTTTAAGTTAATTTAATTTAATTTCCCTTCTAATTTAAACACAAAGGATTTTCAATGCATTATCTTGTTTATTTTCTTGTAAGTGACCTCTTTGTAGTTAGGGTTCCTTATAAAATCAACCGCCTATGTTATAATCATAGCTTGGTTACGAGTTTCTACTCATGCATACTAAGTGTTTGATTTAATATCCCAGTGAGTTTGAAACTATTATTAAAACCCCTAATTACTTCTAGTCTTTCATAAGTCATTTTTAAAGTACATCTTTTGGCCTAACAATGCATGCTCTTTTGTTAGGTTGAGTTATAAGCATGTTTGAGATGACTGCCCCTATACCGATTTGACGGTTTAGGTGTTACCATTGAATTGAGTTATGGTGTGATGCCTTGAGAATTCCATCAACAGACACCATAGAAATTCATTTGGGACCAACATTTTCTTATCTTATTTTTTTTTTCAGTTAGTTTTTAATTTAGTGTTTTAATTCATTTACTTTGCCCTCCTCAACCAAACTTATATCCAAGCATTTTCTCAATCCAAATATAGTTTTGATTATTTGCGGATCACCTATTGGTTCAGAGAATAAGTTTAGTGTCTTAAACCGTCCTTAACTGTGGAAAGAACGATTGATACTCCACCATTAATATAAATTTAAATTGCCACCTTTCATATTACACATGCATTTGCAAATCAAGGTCATATACCAATCATAGACAAAAACCTCAGCTAATCACCAATCAAACCACTAACAACTCACGTTCAAACAATCTCCCTAATAATGCATATACCCTAGATTATAGTATTAAAATAAATGCAGGAATCCAGGTCACTATACCTAGGTTTAGATTTGTATAACATTACGTTACTAGAGATTTATATTATTAGCTCACCGCCATAAATTTGTAATATTATAAATGATTGTACATGATTGTACTGTTGTGTCTGCATAGAGTTCTGTGACGGTTGCTTGGAATGCAACATTTAGATTGCTTATTATTATATTTATATTGAACTCGGGATATGTGTACATAATCTTGTTGATTTATTGATGTGACTTAACCTTGATACATTTTAATTTGATTTAAAGTACTTCATATATTTACAAGCTACTCTTTTCGAATCATGAAGTTAAGGGGCATTATGATCCATTTTTTTTATTCCTTCAAGGGAAGATGTACGGTTAAAGGTGTAATCCAATGTTCCTAAGCTTGCTAATAGTCCCAACCTAAGGTTCCTAAGGTTGCCAAGAGTCCCATAACTCACACTAGAAGCCATTGGTAATCAAGAAAGAAGATTTCTTAAGATTTTGAAGTTTGATTTGAGATTCAAGAATCAAATAAGAATTATATACTCTTTGAGTAAGGTGTGTAAACAAACCCCATGAGGTATGTTATAACCTTTCTCTTCCCAAATAATCAAATGAAAGACATGGATTTGATCTGTCAAACATAGTTTTTTTAAATTCCTTTGCTGTAATACCTAAATTAGAACCAACAATTATTAGTATTAGAGCTAAGTTATGCTCTTCCATTGATTTTCTGTTTCTTAAGGAATCATAGGTTGTTCATATCTCATTTACATCTTCAAACCCCTATATGACTATATATGATGAGCATGACTATGGTGAAGGCAATATGTGACAAGAATGCAAATAAAACAGTAAAGATATTAATGAAAAGTGCCGCTATTCATAACTCTACTTTTTCTCCAAGTAACCTAATAATCTCTTCACATAGTCCACAAATTGCACCTCAAATTCCAAAAATACCTATTAATCAAAATAGTAAGGGACTATTGAAATATTTTAATATTTTTAGTAATCAATTACTAAAATGTTTCGTTTATTTTGGTGTAAAAGTATGAAAGTTTATATGATTAATTGCTAAATTTTAGCAAATAATTGTTAAAATTGTAATTTTTTTTAGTAAGTTAGTAAGTACTTGTTAAAAAATTTTAATTTGTTCAATAATCACTTACTAAAGTATTTCGTTTATCTGTTGAAGATTTATTTCAACAAATAATTGTCGAATTTGTTTAATTTTTTTAGCAAGTGATTGTTAATATTGTTTGTGAAAAGTTTTTTTAGAGTGTAGGTTGTGTGCGGTAAATATAAAGGACAAGAAAGTCATTTTGCATTAAAGTATTTTTGTATTAAGATGAGAAAAATTTAATTGGGTTGCGGGAAAAAAATAAGACTGCAAATAATGGCACCCTAAATAAAAATCTTTGCAAAGCAAGTATTAAATTAAATCCTGAATTACCAGAAATTAGCTCCAATTCATCTCAAATTGATGCCAACTCGCCACTAAGTTATTGTGAAATTCCAAATATCAAAATCATTCAAAATTAACCATCCATATGCACATACTGTCGCAAGATAACAATGTTCAATTCCCAAACTAAATTCCACAACCCCACCCTTCTCGGGCATGAACACCCTATGAAAATTATATTACCCTTCCATTTGAACGAATACAACAATGGAACTACAACATGTGAAAGATGATTCCACTTCCGCCCATTCCATTGTATCTGTGCTATTAAGCTCAGGCCATTCGGGATAATTATTTTCCAACATCTTTTTATTTTATCAATTTTTAAAATTCAGTTGAAATTATATCTTTAATGCTTATTTTTCAAAAGATATCCCCCCCCCCAAAAAAAAAAAAATGAATCCTTTCTATTTTAAAGAATTTTTATCATTGTTTTTCAAAATTTCAAAGTACTCTATTGTATAGAATTATAAAAGACAAAAAAAAAAAAAAAAATATAAAATAATATTAAATAGAGAATTTATAGAACTAAAAAAATCTCATTTTATTCTATTTTAGAAAAACTTTTTTTAAGTGAGAAGACGCAAATGTCCTAATCGAGATACAATCCCCCCCGCCCCCCCAACCCCCAACACACACAAAAAAGCTAAACTTTCTGATGAAATAGAGAGGAAAAATCTCTCAGCTAACAATGAAAGTGTTCCACTGAGAACTTCAAACTGCTTGTCAAAAAAATAAAATAAATTAGAAGTTACGATATTACTGAATCATTTTACGTAACAAACCTAACTATTTAAATATCAATATGTCCAAGTAAAAAGCATGTTCAAACTTCGAACCCCCTCTAGGATTGTCAAAAATAAATAATAAAAAAAGAGAGATATATTATCCTCCTGCTAGGCAATTGCAGCTTCAGCTTTAACTGAATCGAGAGATCGATTCATGGATGTAATAGGCTAGACATTGTTTGTGCTCGGCTAAATGGAAGAACTTAGTTGGCAAATACCTTTGTCAAAAGTACAGTGATTTTGAAGACCGGAGTAAAAATACACATACAGAGAAGACCTGTCAAATGGAGAAGGAATATTTAGGACAACAAAATATATGAAAAAATAGGTTCTTTAACCACGGGTATCAAATTGAGATTCGTATCATGAATCAATCATACAAAGTTACGAGTATTCTTGACTTTATTGTTTTATTAGTTAACAATACACATACTGAAGTGGGATGGGAAAACTCACCATAGATTAAACAGGTCTGTCACGCTTGGGCGCCACAGACTATTTTGCTGATCTTAGAAGGTAATCATGAACGCCGGTGGAATTCCATTGTAATATTTTGGCCAACCGTTATCAGAAACAAATATGTGCTTGTGTTCTTCTGCGATCGATGATATATATTTACCAGGGGGATTTGTCTTCTTCTAGCAGCAAATGAATTATAGATCTCACCACTTCATTATCCACAACTGTTGTCACCTACAAAGCAGCGAAGGAGGCGTTATTTAAAGATTATCAAGCGGCATAAGTTGATTGACGGAAGAGTAAACCAAAATGTGTTAATCTATAATAATATGAAAGAAAAATCACCTTGTGGTGTCCGCTTTTATGTGAAGCCATATCAGAATCACTAACCTCACGCTATTTTTTTTCTCATAACTATCCATTCGTTTGTTTTTTTTTCCCTTTTAAATTTGATTTTGCATAAGTTATCACGGAGAATTAAAAAAAGTCGATAGGAAGAGAGGGGAAAAGGAGGAAGGTAAAAAGATCGGAAAGAAAAATTACATTGTACCAAGAGAAGGGGGGAAAGAGGAGGAAAGAAGAAATTTCAAGAAGAAAAATTGCACAATTCTTTTTAGATTTCATTCTGCACACGTTATCATGGAGAACTAGAAAAGCAGATAGAAAGAGAAGGGAAAAGAAGAAAGGTAAAAAAATTAGAAAGAAAAATTATGTTGTACCAAGAGAAGGGGGGAAAGAGGAGGACAGAAGAAATTTCAAGAAGAAAAATAGCACAATTCTTTTAAAATTCATTCTGCATAAGTTATCACGGAGAATTAAAAAAGCATATAGGAAGAAAGAGGAAAAGTAGAAGGTTAAAAAAAAAAAATTATCAAGAAAAATTAAATTGTACCAAGAGAAGGGGGGAAAGAGGAGAGAAGAAATTTCAAGAAGAAAAATTGCACAATACTTTTTAAATTTCATTCTATATGCGTTATCATGGAGAATTAAAAAAAACAGATACAAAGAAAGGGGAAAAGGAGAAAGTTAAAAAAATTAGAAAGAAAAATTATGTTATACCAAGAGAAGGGGGGGAAGATGAGAAGAAATTTCAAGAAGAAAAATTACTAGTTCCAACTCGTTAATCTGTTCACAAATTGCCAATTAAGAATGCCAAAAACATAATAGAACTAAAAAATGTTAGGTCACTAATTGTCCCCAAAACTTAAGTTACTAGAAAATAGGCCCAACAATATATATCAAACTATTTTTACACTTCTCCTCACGTGCAACTCTAATTTGTACATAAAGCAGAGATAAAGCGAATCAAATCAAACAAGGTGCGCCAATACAAGCATACAAAGTGCACAATAATAGATGGGAAATAACAAGATTCGAATCCAGGACCTTTTGGAACCGGAGTATACTATATTACGCCCCCAATTGTCCCAAAAGTTTAAACTAATAGGAAATGAGGCCAACAGTGTATATCAAGCTATTTTAACAAATAATTCAACTTTGTTTACTTTTTTTTGGTTGAGCTCAAAAAATGATGAGGAAATAAACACATACTTGTCAAAAAAATAAAAATAAATTTTAGTTGAGTATTAAAAAAAAAAAAAAAAACAGAAGCTAAAATTTTTATTTTCCATTCACTTTTCCAATCCCTCCACAAATCATGCTCCAAACGTATCATTAACTGTATGAAAAATTGCATGTGTGTGACATACAAAATGAGGATTGTCAACCTAAACTACAGAAATAAAAGAGAGGAGCAAGGGAAGAAGACAATCGATCTAATTGCAGAGATAAAAAGAAAAGGAAGGGAGAGAGAGAGGTGTAAAAGCAGACGAAAATTCAAAGAAGGGAAAAATTTTAGAAAATGGTGCAAATAGAAAATGGTGCTACACATCTCTGTATACTTCCAAATTCCAGTACTACTTTTGAAAGATAAATTTGATATAGGAAGTATCAAAAAATAAAAATAATAAGAAAAAACATGTTTCATGGTAGTTGGTGAACCAGATGCAGTCAATAATAGTTGCACGTGTTACGACCATTGATGACACATGCTTTACCAAGTAGAAAACAGAATCTACCTGTGGCTTTCTGATAAGCCCCTTAAGAACAGATTGAAGAGTTAAACGGAGTTCTTTGAAGAGGACTGCAATTTGGGCAGGTGCTGCTAATTTCAACCAACCATCTATGGTTACCAATCCAGTCTGCCACAGGAAAACAAATCGTTAGCATATAGCATTGCTTTCTTTTCTTTTTCTTTTTACCCCCCCTCTTGAAAATGGAAAAACTTAGCATTTAGAAGAAGGGAAAAACAGAGAACTAGGACAAGAAGTAAAGATAAATTGGCCCTACATTAGCCCCATTAACTCTCATAGTACATATACTAACACAAAGCAGAGACTACTGTAGAACTTGCTGTTACTATCCATAAATACAATATGACATTTTCCTAAATAATGGAACCCAATAGTACCTCCTAAATGCTTCAACACTCTTTCTGAAGCTGGAAGCGGGAACATACAAAGCCGACCTTGGGTGCTTATCGCAGTGGAATCTGGTTGACTGGTCATTGCTCAATAGCAATCAACTAGCTAGTCGTCTAGAGGACTTCGTCTACAACTGGACGATGATGGCGACATCATAAGAGGATCGAATGGCGATGGCGATGGCGATGGCGATGGCGATGCAATGTCTGAGTTAGTGATGCTCATTGGATGCCATTGATGCAATGGAACAATCGTTCAATACAATCAGTGACGTTGAAGATGATACAATTGACAATCCTCGTCAATGCTGGTTGTGTTAACGATGATTGACTGGTAAGTACCGAACAATGTAGATTTTGGTTTCTTGATATAGGGACAATAACCATATGCTACGGTTTATTGGAGGCAAGAACCCATGAAAAATCAAATACAAAAACTATGATCTTTGCTTTGATACCATGTAAAACAAAGAAAGATTGAACGGAATGGCTTGACAACCTTGTCATAACATGTACTTATGTACATATGAAGAGTACAAAATAGAAAACAAGAATTATAAAGAATATTCTTCCTAATCCCCCTAATCAAAGCATATCAGCATTCTATCATATTTACAGTGTGTTAACAATTTCATTTTACTAAGTTCAATGTTAGCCAAATTAGTCAACGTTTGTATGTTTCTATAGGAAAGGATTGATTAAGATAGGAAATAGTGTAACATATTTGTAACAAATTTATACACCTAGAATTAAGGGATTTAAATAGGATGTGATTAGAATTTTTTTTCCTCATATTAAGCAATGGTTTTCCTATTTTACAGCTATGGTTAAGTGTATGATGATTAATAAAATTATATAAAAATATATTCTTTCAATTATCTTCTTTGTTTTTGCCTCTGGTTTTCCTCATGGTATCAGAGGTTTAGGCCCTTTGGGAAAATTTTCTACTTCTCTCTGCCTGTTTGGCCTTCATTGCCAGGTGAGTGTATATATATATATATTTACAGCCCAAATCGCTGTTGGTTTCAAAACGTAGCTTTAGTTGATATCAGACTGTTGCTGGAAGCATCGCCACTGACAATCCAGAAAGCGATCGCAGTCGACCATCACTGCAGAAGGTCCAAAAACCCCAGTAATCAAAGTTAACCATCACTGCCATCATTGTTGTTAAAATCTTTATGATATTCTATCAAGAGTTGTATCTTTAGGATATTCTATTATGAGCCATGAGGCTTTGATTGAGGGATTTGGTTTATCATTATTTCCTAAATTAGTTGTAATCGATTATTATAAATAAAATACAAGGGAGTTGAGAATGTTTAACTTAGTCTCTCAATTTCTCTCTATTACTTCCAACTTGGGATCAGTGCGAATTCTTTTTCAGCCAAAGAAAAAGGGTCTTACCGTCATCAACAGCTAGGTCTTGACAACAGTATCTCTTCTGGCGTCGACCAAGGCATATGTTAACTTGCCTCTCATCGGCGCGAACCCACCGTCGATCGTGGAAGTGTCAAGCTTTCACTCACAAGGGTTTCTCTTGATGACCAAAATCCACGCGCTGCTCAGTCTTGCTGCAAGAACGCGTGTGACGCATGGAAATCTCTTCGTCGGATTTTCATGGTGCTCGCTGGTACCAGGCGCTTCCCGATCATATGATTTGACCGTAGTTTGTTGCTAGCTGCTGACTCTCGTTCGTTGCTTGCTGCTGGCCTTTGTTCGTCGCTCGCTGTGTTTCCCTTCGTCACTCATTGTTCCACCAGTCAGATGATCTGATCGTTGATTGTTACTGCTTGCCGGTTCATGATTCATTGTTTGGTGATTTCTTGTTTGCTGGTCAAATGATCTAATTCTTATTTCCTTACTGCTCATTGGTTTGATCGCCTGATGTAGGACATTAACTGTAGATTACTACACTTTTTAATGCTGAAAATACGGCAGTATACCAGCTGTATATACAGCAGCATATGAGCTGTCTACACAGTGGTATTCAGCTGTAAATAACAGCAGTATATACAGCAAGTTGCCAGCTGTAAACAGCAGCATCTAGCTGTCCAAATACAGCCGTATACCGGCTGTAAAAACAGGTTGTATACAACAGTATACTAGCTGTAAAATACAGCTATACTACATCCATATTTACTTACTTTACAGTTGCATTTTAGCTGTAAAAGAACCCCTCCTGCAGCCTATATAAAGGCTATGTTATTGTAGTTTTAAAACCAACTTTTCATGAATAAAATTGGACTTAACTTGCGTGTTATCTAAGTTGAAATTACTTGTGCTATCTAAGTTAGTTACTTGTGTGTTATCTAAGTTGGAGTTACTTGTGTTATTTAAGTTATGATGTTCTTATGAGAAGTTAGTTTTAAAACTACAATAACATAGTCTTTATATAAGCTGCAGGAGGGGTTCTTTCACAGCTAAAATATAACTGTAAAGTAAGTAAATAGGGGTGTAATATGGCTGTATTTTACAGCTAGTATACTGTTGTATACAACCTGTTTTTACAGCTGGTAGACGGCTGTATTTGGACAGCTAGATGCTGCTGTATACAGCTGGCATCTTGCTGTATATACCGCTGTTTTTACAACTGAATACTGCTGCATAGGCAGCTCATATGCTGCTGTATATACAGCTGGTATACTGCTGTATTTTGAGCATCCAAAGTGTAGAAATCTGCAGTTAATGTCCTACATCAGTTCCCTCCACTTGTAAAGAACTCCTCCCTGAATTGGCTTGTTCGTTTGGTTCCTCCGAGTAGAAAGGGTATATGTCAGCCACATTAAAAGTCTATGATATGCCCATAGAATTGGGAATGTCAACTATATAAGCATTATCATTGATTCTCTTGCGAATTTTGCAAGGCCCAATTTTAGTCTTTGATATGCCCACTGATGCTAAGATCTCTAGTACAGACCCTCTTATACCAGTAGATAGTCTTCCTAAGTCCATCTCGTGTGAAAAGTTAAATGGCACAAATTATTTGGCATGGTCCCATGCAGTATGGATTTTCTTAAATGGTCGACAATTGAAAAAACATATTACAGACTCTCCACCAAATCCACAACCTGCTTTGTATTCACAATGGTCAGCTTTGGATGCTGCTATTATAAGTTGGATCTGACATAGCTCAGAGCCTTCAGTTTTTCGTATAGTTGCTTTGTGTAAATCTTCTAAAAACCATATGAGATTCACTAGCATACTCCTTTTCTCAAAAGAGTAATATTTCGGAAATTCTTTATGCATATGAGAAACTTTTTACTTTTTGGCAAGGTATTCAATCATTGTCTGAATATTATAATAATCTTAAAGCCTTGGTTGATCGACTTCTTCAGTTTTGCTCCTTTCCAGAAACTACGACTGAGATAATACGACAATAAGATGAACTCCTGATTGTTTTACTTCTTGCTGGCCTCAATGATAAACTTCGTAATTATCGGGATCAACTTCTAGCAGGGGACACTATACCTACCATGCCTAATGTTTATTCTCGTATTCAACGTTCTTCTCTGAGCCATCACTCTCAATCAGCTTCCTCAACTACTGGTTCTGATTTAGCTGCTCTTGTTAGTGGTTTTGGCTGTCGTGGTTCTCATGGTAGTACTTGTGATGGTTGCGGTGGTTCTCGTGGTGGTCGTGGTTCTGGTCGCAACTCCAAAAATGTGAACATTGTGGGGGCACTAACCATACTAAACTATATTGCTGGAAGAAATATGGTCACCTGGATCAAGTTGATCATGTCACTACAGAGTCCACCAGCACTGACTCTCCTGCACAGAGTACTTTTGCTTCGACTGATCCTGTTACATCAAGCATAGTTTCTTCGAGTCTCTTCACTCGCACAGAGTTAGAGGCTATTGTGCAAACTCTTCACATCTCTCGCTCTTCTATTACTACTACTACTACTACTACTACTACTACAGTCAAGTAATACTACTTACTTTACTTCTTCATATTCCTCTCCATGGGTTATTGATCCCGGTGCTAATGTCCACATCTCGGGTAATCCTTTTTTATTCTCTAACTTAACTACTACCATCCATAGTATTTACTTTAGCTGATGGGTTCTCGACCTCTGACTAATAAAAGATACCTTCACCCTTTTCCCTCCTTAACTTTACCCTCTAGCCTGTTTGTGCCTAAACTTTCACTTAATTTGTTATCTGTCAGTCAATTAACTAAATCCTTCAATTGCCCTATAATCTTTTCTCCTTCTTGTGTGTTTCAGGATCTTAGTACACAAAAGATAATTGATTCGGGATGTGAACGGGCTGGTTTATACGACCTTGATGCTGCTAGCTTTACTTCATCTCATTCAGCCTCCAGTGCATCCATGTCCCCTTTCCAGTGACATTGTTGCTTGGGTCATCCGTCATTAACTCGTTTAAAACTTGTCGTCCCTAGTTTAGAGTCTATTTCAAGTTTTGAATGTGAGGTTTGCCAACTTGGCAAGTGCCATCGTAGTTCGTTTTTGAGTTATAATAATAGTTGTCAGTCTAAACCTTTTGATGTGGTCTATACGGACATTTGGGGTCCTTCAAGAGGTGCTTCTATTAATGGATTTTGGTATGCGATCATTTTTGTTGACGATTAAAATCATATGACTTGGTTGTTTTTAATGAAGAATTATTTTAAGTCACCTGCTATTGTTTTACGATTCTATAATGAAATTCTAACTCAATGTGATAAAAAAAATTAAAATCATTCAATCTAACAATGCTCTTGAATACACTCTGTTTGTCAGGAACCATTTTGGTATTGAGCAAGGTATCATTCATCAAATTTCTTGTGTTCGTACTTAACAGAATCGTATTACTGAACGTAAATACCGACATTTATTGAATGTTGCCCATACTTTTCGTTTTAATACGAATAATCCAAAGCACTACTAGGGAAATGCTGTCTTGACTGCCTGCTACCTTATCAATTGAGTTCCTTCACCTATTCTTGGTAATAAGTTCTCATTCTCTCTCTTATATCCATCTATTACTCCATTTTCACTCCCACTTTGTACCTTTGGTTGTTTTGCTTCTGTTCATAATCTAGATCCAGATTTAAACAAACTTTCTCTTTGTGCTTGTCGTTGTATCTTTCTCATTTACTCTCGCACTCAGAAGGGTTATCAATGTTATCATCCTCCGTCTTGTAAGCATTTTGTCAGTGCTCATGTTACCTTCTTTGAGTCTACTTTTTATTTTTCAGATAAAGGGAAGTCTTCTTCTCGTGAGGGGGAGTCTCCTCCTCTCTCTCGAGAGGGGGAGTTATCACACACTACATAAGTTCCCTTTGCAGATTATCCAAAACTTCCTGTTCCCAATTCTAGTGTATTAGCACCCTTAAAGGTATATTAGCACTGTACTCATCCTACGCCAGTGTTCCTATGGATCCCAAGCCCTTCGAGACATCTGCTACAATTTCTGAGCCTCTTGAGACATTTGCTACAACTACACCTGAACTTTCAGTCTCAAGTTCAGTTGAAACCAAGTCTCTTGAAAATGATGATCTTCTCATTGCTCTTAGGAAAGGTAAACATGTGCATACTCAGCATCCTATAGCTAAATTTGTTTCATATCATCACGTATCACCTCATTCCTAGTCTTTTGTTTGTTCTTTGTCCTCTATTTCTCCTCCTACCTCATATAAGTAGGCATTATTCTCCTGATTGGAAGAAGGCGATGGATAAGGAGATACAAGCATTACAGCACAACTGTACACTGGAACTTACTTCTCACCCACTTAGGAAGAAGACAGTAGGGTGTCGTTGAGTGTACACAGTCAAATATCTGCCAGATAGATCTATTGAAAGACTCAAAGCTCGATTGGTAGCTAAAGGATACATGCAAACCTATGGTGTTGATTATCTAGGGACCTTCTCACTGGTAGCTCGTCTAAATTTAGTTCGTATTCTATTGGCAGTTGTAGTGAGCAAATCATGGCCTCTATTTCAATTAGATGTTAAAAATGCTTTCTTACACAGTGAGCTTGAAGAGGTATATATGGATTAGCCCCTTGGGTATGTTGCTACAAGCAATGAACATCTAGTTTGTCACTTGCACAAAGCTCTATATGGATTTAAGCAATCTCCACGGGTATGGTTTGATCGGTTTAGCTTTGCACTTCTTGACTATGGTTTTAGGTTGTCCACATCCGATCACTCAGTATTTGTGTATCAAACATATTCTGGTATTATTATCTTGGCTGTTTATGTAGATGATATCATCATTTCAGGTGATGACATTGAGAGTATTTCGACACTGAACAGTTATTTGGAAAAGCAATTCAAGACAAAGAATCTTGGGGCATTGCACTATTTACTAGGGATTAAGATTGCTCGCTCTTCACAGGGTATAGCTTATTTCAAATGAAATATACATTGAATTTACTCTCTGAGACTAGTCTTCTAGGATCTCATCTTGTTGACACTCCTATGGATCCTTCTTTTCGTTTAGATTCTAATGGTAAATCTTTATCTGATATTGGGAAATATCGCTGACTTGTGGGTAAACTAATTTATCTTACTGTGACACGATCTGACATTATATATGCGATTGGTGTAGTCAGTCAGTTCATGCATACACCTCGTTAACCGCACTTTAATGCAATGTGTTTCATTTTGAGATAGTTGAAGAATTCACCAGGTCAAGGTTTACTCTATCGAACTTCCACAACGATAGATGTGATTAGATACAGTGATGCAGATTGGGCTGGTAATCATTCAGATCGAAAGTCTATTTCTAGGCATTATACCTTTGTTAGTGGTAATATCGTAACTTGGCATAGAAAGAAACAAACTGTTGTCACTCTGTCTAGTGTAGAGGCTGAGCATCGTACCATGGCTCATACTGCATCTGAGCTGCTTTGAGTTCGATCTCTTCTTTAGAACTTTGGTATTTTAGTTCCACCTCTTATGTCTATGTTCTGCGACAATCAAGCTACGATATTCATTGCTAACAATCCTATTTTTCATCAATGAATCAAACATATTGAAATTGACTGCCACTTCATCAGGGATCTCTTGCTTAAACACGACATTGTCACCCCATTTGTACGTTTTGATTCGTAGTTATATCCTCACAAAACCCTTAGCTCGAGCTCCATTTCAAAAATTGTTTATCAAACTGGGCATGCTTAATCTCTATGCTCTAGTTTGAGGGGGAGTGCTAGAATCTTTAGGATATTCTATTATGAGTTGTATCTTTAAGATATTCTATTATGAGCTGTAAGTAATTGATTAAGGGTTTTGATTTATCATTATTTTCTAAATTAGTAATCGATTATTATAAACACAATACGAGGGAGTTGAGAATGTTTAACTCACTCTCTCAATTTCTCTCTGTTACTTTCAATTGTTGTCAATTGAAGTTAACCATCACTGGCATCGTTGTCCAAAAACCCTAATAATTGTTGAAGCAATCGCCATTGCCTTGACTCTCCCATCATCGTCTATCATTGTGGGTGTTGCCCCAATCATCGTCAGTCGTTGTGGGGCTTATGTCGTTGATTGTTGTGGGACTCACGTAGTCGTCTCCAGTTGACGATGTCACAATCATCTTCATTCAGTGCCGTTGATCACTATTGGTATCACAGTCGAAGTTGTCCCAGTCATTGTTTGTTTGACCACTTCCATTTTCATCTAACTAGTCTGTTATTCTCTCATCATGTTAGAGACAAAAATTTTACCAGGAGGTCAGCTGTACAAACTGGAGAACCACAACAGATTCAAGCTACATGTCAGTTGAATGCAAAAAATTACTTGAAATTGTCCCAACTTATTTGAATTCTTCTAAAAGAAAAGGGCAAGATAAGTTATCTTATGGTAACAAGACCAAAGTTGGGTGAACTGAAATTTGATGCCTAGACGAGAAAGATTCAATGAACATAACGTGGATTTGAAATTCAATGACTTCTTAGATCAGTGATAAATGCATCTTTTTGGTCACTGCAAAAGACATTTGGGATGACCAAAAGACATTTGGGAGACTGTTTGATGCGATCCCACATCGGTTAGCGAGGGCAGTCTTTAGTGTTATGTATATGTGTGTTTGGCAACCTTTACCTTACGAGTTAGCTTTTGAGGTAGAGTTAGGCTAGATTTGCATCATTTGGTATCAGAGCTAAACCTCATCTTGTCGGTGTGCCCTACAGGTTCAGTTTCCTACACGAGGACGTGCAGTCTAAGGGGATGAGTCTGATGCAATTTAACGTCGGTTAGTGAGAGCAATCTTTAGTGTTATATATATGAGTTTGGCAACCCTTCCTTTACGAGCTAGCTTTTGAGGTAGAGTTAGGCCAGGTTTATATCACTGTTTAACAAATGCATTCAAAAGCTAGAGATGCAGCCCAAGTGTACAAGATCAAAGTCAAAATTGGAGTAGCAAAATAGGGAAGCAAAACTGTTACAGAGTATGCTAACATGCTAAAAAAACCAGTGACAAGAACTTGATCATTATCGATGTATTCAGATGAAGTGTCCTGATGATGTAGTGATCTCGAAGAACTTCACTGAGAAAGACCGAGTCTATGACTTTCATGCTAGACTCAACATCGAATTCGATCAAGTCAGAATTCAAATACTCAATAAGTTGAATGATTATTTCAATTATTCGAGCAGAAGAGAACAAGAAAGGAGTCATGCTTCAACCTCAGACCTTGGAAAGCTCAGGTATTGTGGCTAGCGTAATAATCCAAAACCAAACATGGAATAACTAATAACCTTTGAGAATGGAAGGGCAGATCTATTAATGACTCCAAACCATGATAAGAAGGATAGTTTGTGGTGCATCCACTGTATGAAAGCAATACATACTAGGGAGAAGTGCTGAAAACTCCACGATAAACCCTCCACGTCCAGTAAAGAGTGGGGATACAAAAAGGGGCATAAGAAAAACAGTTGGCAGGAGACACTTATGACCATAGTGCAACATAATGAGACAAGGTCTCAAGATCAAGGAGATTTTAATCGAGAAGCTGAGGGCTTTACTTGGAACTCTTAAAAATCCCTCAGGTACTCGCTCCTTGGTACATTCAGGTAAGGTCCCTATTTTCATTGGATTAAATGTCTCGGATGAAACCTTTGTCAATTCTTGGATCATGGACTCGGGAGCTATTAACCACATGACTCACTCATCACAGAAATTTAGCATATACAACCCTTGTCCAAGCAATAGGAAAATTGCGACAATAGATGGTTCATTAACCACATTAGCAAGTCTAGGAGATGTTCAAATTAATCACTTGTCTGAAAGATGTTCATGTTCCAAAGCTATTCACTAATCTGATTTCTATATAAAAACGTATTCGAGGTTTGTGATACATCGTTTTTTACCCTACTTATTGCATATTTCAGGACTAGGATTTGGGGAAGACGAGTGGACGTGCTAAGGAACTAAGGGCTTTATTACCCCGAAACTCCAAGCAAGCCGAGGGGCAAAAAGAGTGAATCATCCTTATCATTTGTTTCTGAGCAACCCTTATCTAATAAAGAAAAGGTCTGGTTGTATCATCGTAAACTTAGAGATCCGTCATTCATGACTCTTAAGATTTTATTTCTTTCTCTATGTAAGGCGTTAAAGATTAAGAATTTTCATTGTGATGTGTGTGCGCGTTTGCAAAGTACAAACAAGCACCTTTTCTAATTAGCAATAAAAGAAGTTCAACTCCTTTTTACCCCATCAATAGTGATATGCGGGGTCCTACATTTCTAATATTTCTAACGCATGTTGGTTTGTGTCATTTATTGATGATTGCACTAGAATCCCTTGGATTTTCCTAGTCAAAAAACAATACTAATGTTAGTCTTATTCTCCAAAATTTCCATGCCATGAGACAAAATCAGTTTAGTGTCAAAATTAAATAGTTTTAGTCAAACAATGCAAGGGAATACTTTAACCAGACCTTGACTCCATATTTTCAAAACGAAGGGATAATTCATGAGTCATGATATGTAAGCACTCCACAATAGAATGGAGCCGTTGAAATAAAGAGAATGGTCACCTTCTTGATACAACCTAAGCATTTCTATTTCAGAACAATGTGCCTAAATCTGATTGGAGAGCAGAAATTTTAACATTTGCATATCTTATAAATAGTTATCTTCTAGAGTCTAGAATTTCAGTAGTCCTATGGAAATAGTTTCAAAATTCTATCCTAACTTAGGTAGTTTCAACTATTTTATTCCTAAAATATTTAGGTCTATGTCATTTGTCAATGTTGACAGTTCAAACAAGTGTAAATTAGATCCACGGGTAATCAAATGTATTTTTGCTGAATATTTTGCAACTCAAAAGGGTTATAATTGCTACCATCCACCTTCTAGGAAATTTTATACCTTTGCAAATGTCACTTCTCAAAAAAAACAAACTGTATTTTTTCCACTCTTTATCTTCACGAGGAGAATCTAGTCATGGAAGATAAGAATTTCCTTCTTATTGATCCTCCTCCATCGTCCAAACTTGCGTCTCCTAGTGTACCCATACATCTTGTTTCTACTAGTGAATCTGTCTTTGTGCTTTGTAAACCTAAATCTGAACTTGTTCCTGTATGAAAATGTCTGCTCAATTACCTCAATTTGCTAACCTGTACTCGAGGAAGATACATTTAGTCCCAAAACTTGCACCTATCCAAGAATTTGACCCGAATTCTGAAAATGTGGTTACAATTTCTAATTCTCTTTACAAAATGAATCAAAAAGTCACTCTGGTAATGATCCAGATCAGGTTCTTCCTATTGCCATTAGGAAGGGAACCAAGAATGTATCAAGAACCCATTGTATCCACTTTGAGAATTTAAACAACATTTCTATTCTTATCATGTTGTTAGAAGATTTATCCAATGAAAATTGGAAACAACCTACGAATGCAAAAATGGAAGCCTTAGAAATGAGTGAAACATGGGGGTTGGTGAATTTACCCGGGGGAAAAAGACCTGTAGAATGTAAATAGGTCTATGCTGTGTGGAATATTGAGCAGATCGATCACTAGAGGATAAAGGCAAGGTTGGCAGCTAAAGGATATATTTAGATATATGGCGTGGACTATCAAGGGACATTTGCCCCGTGGGCAGAATGAATGTTGTCAGAGTTTTGTTATCCTTGGTCGTGAATTATGATTGGGAGTTCCAACAATTCGATGTAAAAATGCACTCCTGCATGGAGATCTTGAAGATGAAATTTATATGGAAATCCCACCTGGATTTGGAAGCAATCTAGCAACTAATCAAGTGTGTAAACTGAAAAAAGCTTTGTATCGGCATAAGTAGTCCCCGAGGGCATGGTTTAGAATGTTTACAAAAGTTATGACAACCATTGGATACAAACAAAGTTAGGGGAATCATACATTATTTGTCAAGCACTCAAATTTAGGGGGGTGGGGGTTCACAACTCTTCTAGTATATGTTGACCATATAATTGTAACTAGGGACGATGAGATGGAGAAAGAATCTTTGAGACAACGTTTGGCCAGGGAAATTCAAGATCAAAGAATTAGGAAGCTTGAAATACTTCCTAGGGATTGAAGTTCCATACTTTAGGCAAGGAATCTTTCTCTCTCAATGGAAGTATGTCATGGATCTACTCAAAGAAATGGAAAAATTGGTATATAAATAAGCAAGTACACCAATAGATCTAATCACAAGTTTGGAGAAGTTGAGGAGGATGATGTGGTGGACAAGGGATGTATCCACGCCTGGTAGGAAGACTCATTTTCTCTCTCTCACATAAGGCAAGATATAGCGTATGTTAGTGTGATCAGTAAGTTCGTGCACAATCCCAAGAAAGTTCACATGCAAGTTGTAAATTGAGTACTATAATATTTTAAAGGAACTCCAAATAAGGGAATCCTGATCAAAAGAAGCACATACGTGATACTTGAAGCATATATAAATGCAAATTATGCCGGATTAGTGATTGATAGAAGATCAACTTTCAAGTATTGTACATTTCTTGGTGGAAATCTTGTGACATGAAAAAGTAAAAAATAAAATGCGGTGGCAAAATCAAGTGCTGAAGTAGAGCTTCGAGCAATGGCTCAAGGTATTTGTGAATTGTTGTAGCTGAAAACCGTCTTAAGGGATTCAAAGGTTCGGTGGGATGAACCAACGAGACTTTATTACAACAATAAATCTACAACCAATATCGCACATAATTCTGTGCAGCATGATTGAACAAAGCATATTGAAGGAGACCGACACTTCACCAAAAAGAAGCTAAGAGTGGCTTGATTTGTACACCTAATGTGTCTACTAACTAGCAGCTTATTGATGTGTTTATTAATGGTTTAAGTAGTACAAAGTTTCAAACAAGTGTATCCAAGTTGGGAATGGAAAATATCTATTCGTCAGCTTCAAGAGGAGTGTAGGAAAGGATTGCTTATGATAGGAAATATTGTGACAAATTTATACCCTTAGAATTAAGGGATTTAATTAGGATCTAATTAGAATTTTTTTTTTCCTTGCACCAAGGGATGGTTTTCCTATTCCGTAGCTAGGGTTAAGTGTATATACGCAGCCCCATGATGACTAATAAAATTACAGAAAAATCTATTCTTTCAATTTTCTTCCCCTTTTTCGTCTCTTGTTTTCCACAGCTTCGATACAACAAGAAGATATTAATTGTAACAAAGTTTAGTTGGTTGGTTAATTGATCACATTTTATTCATGAAATGGCAAAGATTGGTATTAGTCTGGATACGACAACATTATTCTATTAGATCAAATGTACTTATTCGATCTCATAAGTACCCTATGTCAGAATTGAGAAATTTTATGGCTTGGATCTTTAGAATTCTTTTATTTATTACTTGCGTCAACTATTTACATAGAATACTGTAACCATTTTTATTAAGAAACTAAAAGAAACCTAAAGGCTTAAGCTGGTAAGAAATGGGCCCAACGATGTATATCAAACTCTTTCAACACTCTCCCTCACATGCAATCCTAATTTGCACATGGAACGGAGATAAGCAAACCAAATCAAATAAGGTGCACCAATACAAGTAAATAAAGTATACAATAATGGATGGGGATAAATGGGGAATAATAAGATTCGAATCCGGGACCTTCTAGAACCAGAGCTTTGATACCGTGTTAAGTCACTAATTGTTCCAAAAGCTTAAACTGTTAGGAAATGGACTTAACGATGCAGATCATGCTATTTCAACAAGTATATATTTGGTAACAATCCAAGAACCTCGTTAAGCTGGTAAGGACTCATCCCCGTACGTGAGTAGGATTAATCAGGAAAGTTACCTGATGTTGAATATTCATGGTACCACCAAACAGCAGAATAGAATAAGGGGAGACGATTGTAGTATCCCGCAGAAATACCTTATTAGTTTCAACCTGCAAAAGGCATTGCATTGACATTTTGAACCTGATGAGTAGGGAAAAAAAGGGAGGGGCTGGAATCATACATATATCATATTCAAACATGTCTGAGCAAATAGGGAAAATACTCCTCAAGCATGGTACTGGGGAGAAAGTACCCATATGAATATGTGAAAACACATCTAACTCAATGTCAAGTCATACTCTTCACAGTGGATTAAAATAACAAGAATATTATGTAACAGTTGCTGTGCATGCACTAAATTTTAAACTTTTTATATAGTAAGTCAACACATCAATGCGCCTCCAGGATTCTACAAAATTGTTCCAGCCCCTTCTCCCACTACCCATACCAATTTAACTGCATGGTGGATAATTTATATTCCTCTCACAACCGCAGATGAACTAAATTAACTTCACTAATTCCTTCCATTAATAGATCATTCCTCATCTTGTAATATCATTCTTTTAAGTGCAATAGCTTCCACAAGAAGTCGAGCAAGCATGACTCAGGTGAAGAGACAATGTAACAAGTAAATAATACCAGACTAAAACTAACTTCACTGCAAATATTCAAACATAAAAACAACATGAAAACACCATCTTGATATCAAAAGTTTCAAACAAGATGTTATTTAAGTTACATTCAAATATGAACACAGAATAAGTTTCCTAAATGGAAATTACACATTAATATGCATTTTCAACCTTTTCCTCTCTCAGATGAATTACATGTCAGAAATATTTTCAGTTGGGTAAATTACAGTTGGCGCCCTTGTACTTTACCCTCAATCTCATTTTGGCCCTTTAAATTGTCTCATTTTGCCCCTCGTACTTCGATCCAATTTCACTTTGCCTCTTTCCATTAGTTATCATTAAAAAAGTGTGACAAAAGGGGCCAAATTAATGCCCCAGATGGAGAAAGAATAACCATGTGCTCCTAAAGACAACTTATTATGATTCATGCAGGAAAACAAAGTCAAAAAATTGAAGTACTGCTGTAGCCTTAGGGACCCCCACCTTTTCAAGAAATACCATAAATGGGTATCGGAGAGTGCTTAAGTTGCTGTTGATAGAAGAGGGATGTATGTGAACTTCTCTTTTTCCATCATACCAGGTAAGGCGCCCCTTCGTTGCCGGAATTGCAGACTGATTAAGGACACCAACAGCTGTTCTAACAATGCCATCTGTTGTAGCAGCTACATTGGGATATAAACCTGTGCATATTATTGCCTGCGGATATCTTGAAGGTAAAAAATCTAGACAAGTTCATATGCTATGAAATTCAGACCCCAAAAAAAAAAAAAAAAAAAAAAAAAAAAAAAAAAAAACTTATAGAAAATGTTCTTTATTGCTACATAGAATTTGAAGGTTTAAAAAACTAGCAAATAATGATAAAAGGCATAACTGGGCATTTAAGAGCCTGTTCTATTTGCAACTAACCCAAGTAAATTGTTAATGCTCCAAGGCAAACAAAATCAGATCTCATAGCCGACTTGTAAAGGGAATATATTATCAACGTTGTTTCTGCAAATCGCTGAAACAATTTCCTAAAATGTGAATATATATACTGTTGAAATCCCGGAGGAGCCAACAAGTCCCTAATTTATAGGGATTAGTCTTGATTTTATCTTATTTTCTATTCTAAGATTTATTAGACATAATTAGTTTCCTAATCATGTGTTTACCTTAAATACTTGTGGCACTATATATAGGTAAACCTACTTTGTATTCTAATACATAGAAATTATTATAATAAAAAAGAAAAGCGAGTGAAATTCTCCCGCCTTTGAAAATCAATCAGAGCCACGATAATCTTCTCCAGTGGCCTTCTTTTTGTACGGCTAGGGTTCCTATTCCGATTTCGGCCTACATCACCTCTAGCATTGCAGCCTCTTCCCTATGTTGCTCGGACACCGGATGGGAATCAGGTGCAGTTGTAAATCTAGGTGTCGGACAATGCAAGTCTAGAGAATAGAGGATATGCAAATATGGATTCGAATTCGGATATAGGTACTGGGATATGCCACGTAATTTTTAATTATTTCATAAATTAATATTATAAGTACATATTCTTAATTATTTGTCGATGACCCTTTCGTATCCCTATATAATTTTTAATTATTTTATAAATTAATATTATAAATATATATTTTTAATTATTTGTCATTTACCCTTTTGTCTATTGACACACACACTCTCTCTCTCTCTATACGTAATACACAAAATAGAAGAGGAAAAGTCTATATACACAAATTGAAGAGCAAAAATCTCATATGGGAGAATGTTTCTAGCAGTGTAATTAATGTTAGTGTAATTAATAGCTTGCTTGGGACATGTGACTTCTATGTAATACCCATAAAGGTTGTAAAACTTAATTATGTTTGTGTAATCAACACAAAGAAGACAAAAGGATAAAACCATCCAAAGAACCATTTGGACGGAGAATGCCATTGCTAGAGAATGCCATCATCGGATAAGTCCAAAATAGATGATTCCTTCATCTAATCATCACGGCCGTATCCGGATTAAAAGTGCCATACTCAACTCCGCACCCGCACCCGCCCAAGGAGGTACTTCATAGTTTTGGACTAATCCACGCAACTTAGCCTCTTCCAGAAGTTGCAGCTTCTAATTCGCCACCATTAGATCCGACACTGCTAACATCACCAGCTTCACAACTCTCTGTTGTTGGTGCCTCCTCTGGCTTCTTCTCAGCACCTCTTTGCCCCTTCTCCCTATGATTCTATGTTTTTTCAGCATCTTCCATGACGAAGCACGAACTGCCAGCACACCCTACCAACGGTGATAACTCTTCCTCCTCTACAGGAGGCAATGGCTCCTTGGGTTCACATGGCGGAGACGGTAACAACCTTTCTTCTAGCATATTTGGTATTGTCGTTAGCAATGGCAGTATCAATACCAAGCCTACCGCCATCACCAGTCATAAACTCAACAGTGCTAACTATCTCCAATGGTCCCAATCTATACGTATGTTCATCCGGGGTCGCAAAAAGGATGAATATATTACTGGGGAAGCCATTGCTCCTTCACAGGATGATCCAAAGTATCGGATTTGGATATCTGAAAACAACCTGGTCATGTTATAATTGATCAACTCTATGACAAATGAGATCGGTGAGAACTTCCTCCTCTAAGACAATACCAAAGATATATGGGATGCAACGAAAGAGACTTCCAGTTTTGACAATGCTTTGGAACGATTTACCATAAAGTGTGTACTTTATGATTCATGTCAAGGTGATCTTTCTATAACACAATATTTTAGTGCACACGTGAGAAATCAACAATAGTTGGATATATATGAGAAGTATACATGGACTTGTACTGCTGACATCATTATGTTTAGGAAAATTGTTGATGAGAAAAGGTAGCATAAATTCCTTCTTAGGCTGAACAAGGGACTGGATGAAGTTCAGGGCCATATCCTAGGGTCAAAACCTCTCCCTCGCCTGAGAGAAGCATTCTCTAACGTTAGCATGGAGGAAAGTTGGCGAAAAGTAATGCTCCACTTTACCTTCTACTCTACTTGAAGGGTCAGCCTTAACTGCACAAGGGGTCATACTCTTGGCACTTGTTGGAAGATTCATGGGAAGCCAGTAGATTGGAAGCCTTCTCACCCTAGTCCTCGTGACAGTCGAGGCAATGTTGCCACCACTGCCATCGCTCCTCAAGTTCACAATCAACTAGTGACTAGTCCCTTTAGTAAAGAAGAGATTGAGATCATCTAAAAATTTATCTTGCAACAAGAAGCCACCACTTCCTCAGTTGTTGGTCCTAGCAGTATAGCACAGAAAGGTAATCATTCTTTTGCCTTTAATGCACACGGTAGCAATGGTAACACATGGATACTGGATTCAGGGGCTTCAGATCACATGATAGGGAATACTAGTTTGTTTGACACATTTGTTGCTTGTGACAGCAACTTTTTTTGTAAGAATGTAGATGGTTCCATTTCTAAGGTGTCTGGTACAGGTTCTATAATGCTCTCTCCCAGCCTAACTTTACATACAGTTCTTTGTGTTCCCACATTTCACTGTAACCTTCTCTCTACTAGCCAGCTCAATCGTGACCTAAATTGTGTTGCTAACTTTTCTTCTCATCTATGCACCTTTCAAGACCTATATTCGGGGAAGACGATTGGCAATGCTAAGAAATGCTTCGGTCTCTATCTGCTTTCAGGCACTTCCCAACAAGCCCACCATGCTCCCATATCCAGCCTCTCCACTTAAGTTGCTAGTTCTCCTTCCAATAAAGACAACGCTATTATGCTTTGACGCAATAGATTAGGACATCCCAATTTTTTGTATCCCAAAAGACCTTTTCCCAATTTATTTGATAATAAAAATCCTTCTGATTTTCATTGTGATACTTGTTAGCTTGCCAAACATGTTTGAAATTCTTATCCACCGCATTCATATAAAGCATCTCAGCCTTTCGCACTTGTTCATAGTGATATTTGGGGGCCTTCTCGTGTCAAAAATATTATGGGATCTCGATGGTTTGTCTCATTTATTGATGATCACACTTGGCTTACTTGGGTGTTCTTGATGAAAGAAAAATCTAAGGTGGGTCAAAGTGTCCAAAAGTTCCATTCTTTGGCCAAAACTCAGTTTCAAATGCAAATCCAAGTAATTCGAATAGATAACATTAGGGATTACTTCAATCAAATCCTTGGGGAGTACTTGAGTTTAGACGACATTCTCCACCAAAACTCGTGTCGAAACACCACAATCCGAACGGGATTGCCGAACAAAAGAATCAACATATCCTTGAAGTTGCACATTCGATCATGTTCCAATCCCATGTCCCTTCTCACTTCTGGGGGGGGGGGGGAGCCCTTCTGACTGCTACCTTCCTTATTAACTGCATGCCCTTTTGTACTCTCAAATTTCAAACTCCGAGTCAAGTCCTTCATTCTTATCCTACCACACGTCTTGTGTTCGACATTCCTCTCAGAGTGTTTAGGTGTTCTACTTTTGTTCATAACCACCAATCCAATCCTGGAAAATTAACTCCCAGAGCCTTCAAATGCATATTCTTATGACATTCCCCACAAAGTGCGGCTATAAGTGCTACTCAACTTTTACCAGACAGCTTTTTGTCTTTATGAATGTCGCCTTCTTTGAACACCAATCCTTCTACACCACTTCTCATATTCAGGGGGAGCTTTCTGAAGAATATTCAAATTGGTGTGATTATGTATTTGAACCCCCAGTTGTACTTGATATTACGTCACTTGAGCCTATGACATCACCCTCCATTGCCTTTACTGAGCCAACCATAGAAAAGCCTTTTCCTCTCCAAGTTTACTCCAAACGGCCCAAAATCACTGAAGAGATAGAGCACACAAACACCCCAGTACAAGGCTAACCTTCTGATCCGAATGAAGGTCATCCAGAACCTAACACAAGTAACAATTTTTTGAATCCCTACCCATCGTCCAAGTTACCAATGATCTAGGATCCCTGCCTATTGTCCAGTTACCAATGATCTAGATTGCTTATTGCCTTGAGAAAAGGACTACGGACTTATACCAAGCACCCGATTGGAAACTATGTATCTTATGAGAATTTGTCATCTCAATATTAGTCATTTGTGGCAAATATGACTATTGTGCAAGTTCCATCATCTATTCAAGAAGCTCTGACTAAACCAGAATGGAAAAGGCAGTGTGGGGTGAGATGCAGGCTCTTCAAAAGAATGGCACATGGGTTCTGTCGAAGTTACCATATGAGAAGCATACTGTAGGCTGTAAGTGGATTTTCACAATTAAATACCAAGCTGATGGGAGCATTGACAGGTTTAAAGCTCGATTGGCAGCAAAAGGCTTTACTCAGTCATGTGGCATTGATTACCAGGAAATGTTTGCACCAGTTGCAAAATCAAAAACTATATGGGTGCTTTTAAGCTTGGCTGCTAACCTTTATTGGCCTCCGTTTCAACTAGATGTAAAGAATGTTTTTCTAAATGGATATCTTATAGAAGAAGTTTACATGGACATTCCTCTAAGATTTGAATCTTCACTAGAGATGTCAACGGAGCAAATCAAAGGTGGATATAGCAACATCCGAATCCGAACTCCGAACTCTGAACCCTCTGTTCGCCTCTGAATCCATCCTGAACTCCGAACAGATATTTTTTTGAATCTCAATCTCCGCTTCAAACGGAGAATGGATACATCCTTGGATATTTGAAAATCTGAACCCTTTGTTTGTATCCAAATTCGCCCTTTACTTGATACATAAATTGATTGCATATGTAACACTACTAGTACTAAATAATTCATCTCTAAAACCAAAATAATACAAAAACATCATCACAATAATAATCCGCCAAAATAATATATAAACACCTCCAAAACTAATATTTCACCAAAGTACCATTTCATCAACTAATACATAATAAAGATACAAAATTCCAAAGTATCAACGTTGGCCCACTCAAAGTAGCAAATACAAGATACGACAGTCCATAACATAATTATTAATCCAAATTTCTTGAATTCGGGGCTGTTCAGGTCTGTTCGAATATTTTCTAGGGCAAATCGGGGCAGACTTGGATGGGATATCAGATTTGGGTGAGATCGGAGCGTGGCAATCCCATTCCATATCCAATCCAATATCTGAAATTAAAAAAAAAAAAAAAATTCGAATCTGATCTGATCTCTGAAAAAATCCGAATTCCACATTCATTCGGCTCTGGTAACGGATTGATATTGGATGGGTCGGCCGAGATGGTCATCCCTAATCTTCAAATAACAAAGGAAAAGTGTTTAAGTTAAAGAGATCTTTGTATGGTATAAAACAGTTTCCACAAGCGTAGTTTGATAGGTTCAACAGGACTGTGAGAGAACTGGGTTGTAGAGTGTCAATATAATCATACTTTGTTCATCAGATGGTCTCTCAATGGTCAAGTTACAATTCCCATTGTTTATGTCGATTTATAAAACACAGATACTTCAAATTAGGTGCTGCACTCACATCGGATACTTCGCGGATGCGGATACGGATACGGATACGGCTAAGATATGGCTAGATACGTATCGGATAAGCCACGTGGCATGTCCTAATTTTTTTTATTTAAAATTTTGCATAGGATACGGCTGGGATACGGGAAGAATACTTTGAGGATATGGCAAGGGTCCAAATATAATATTTTAGACCTTTTCTGGAGGATAAAATTGATATGATAAAAATTTTTGTAGGGATCAAATTGCAATTAACTAAAATATAACTTAATACTTATTCTTCTGTTTTGTTATACCTAAGATGCACCAACGAAAAAAAAAGCCCTAAACCTTGACGAACCTTGACAGCGCACGTTTGCTCAACTCCAGTAGTTCCGGCAATTTTTGGTTGTCTTTCGCTGCTTTTGCTACTACTTTCCTTTGTTTGTGCACAGTTTTCTCTTCATTTTTTCTTTTATTCAAAATTTCTGTCGTATTGATATTAAAATAGTGATACAAATTAAAAATATATAAATTTTAAAATTTAGAGATTATGGTTTAAAACACAAATTGAAAATTAAATCTAACTTTTTTATGAATAGAATGGTATTTTTCATGCTATATAATTGCTATTTATATAGTGTTTAGTAGTTTATAGATGCTATCTTCAAAAATATTTTAAACAAAATATATATTTTATTTTATTTATTTTACCGTATCTTCACTATACCTATATCCTCATTTTTTGAAAATTACCGTATCTCGTACTCGTACTCGTACTCGTACTCATACCCGTATCCGTACCCATACCCGCTGCCGTATCCGTATCCATATTTGTGCTTTATAGATGTCGATGATATTGTCCTAGCAGGAGACTATATAGCAGAACTAAATAATCTCGAGAAGGCCTTGGCAAAGGAATTTGAGACCAAGGACTTGGGTCAACTTTTCTAGGGATGGAAGTAGCATGGCCAAACAAGGAATTTTTGTGGCACAACACAAATACATTCTTGACTTAAAGAGAGAGGCATGCTAGGGTGTAAACCCGTTGATACACTAATGGATTCCAGTACTAAGCTTAGGGCAAAGACAGACTACAGTGTTGTTGTCAATTTTCTCCTTGATAAAGTGACGATCGATTTCCACATGTTTGGTCCTATCATGATGCACTGGATTCTTAGCAATATAAATGGCTAATTGATTATCACTATGTAGCTGCTCTATGTTCCTATAAGCCAGCAAATCTCAGACATCCTTACAAAAGCTCTTCCGAGGAAAACCTCTGAAGATTTGAGCTCCAAGTTAGGCTTGATTAACATCTACACCTAGCTTAAGGGGGAGTGTTGAAATCCCAGAGGAGCCAATAAATCCCTAAGTTATAGGGATTAGTCTTGATTTTATCTTATTTTCTATCCTAGGATTTATTAGACATAATTAGTTTCCTAATTATGCGTTTACCTTATATACTTGTGCCACTATATAGGTAAACCTACTTTTTATTTTAATACATAGCAATTATTATAATGAAAAAGAAAAGGGAGTGAAATTCTCCTGTCTTTGAAAATCAACATATACATACATATATGACAAATAAGATAAAATAAATAGCTACTACTATATTTTGATAGCATCCTAAGGTGCTACAAAGATTCTATACATTAAAGACGGAGCTTGATCATTTTATTTTATTTTTTCCTGGTAAGTGGGAGGGAGTTTAATCATTTCCCCTCTACAGTTTATTACTAGAATCCAATCCACACCACACAAGATTTTATCCCATTCTATGTGCGGATTATTGCCTACCCAAATTGTATAAAGAAATGAGCTCGTATCTAAAGCACACAAGTCACTTGCGGGATTAACATTGAAGAAAACAATTCTTATATTTCAAAATTTATCAAACAGTTAAGAATTCATATCCCACTGTTGCAAGTGAATAAAAGTTGGGCATATAATCTACTATCTCAAGCAGACTTACCCATTTGCAGTCACCTGTTCAAGTTTTCTATGCGAAAATCCAAGGTTTAAACAAAGCACACCAAAGATAAGATGCACAGTCTGCTATGGATTTTAACGAGGTAAATGATCACCCTCTCCAAACTGAAGTGGATGGTGATGACCGACTACCAATAGGCAAGGAGGCCATTGAAGATAAGGATTAACAGGGATTAGCTAACATTGATATTCACTTTGATGATTTCCACAAGGATGGTGCCAAATCTTTGAAAGAGGTAGAGGATTTAATAGATTGATTCTTTTATTAAGGACAGAGGTTGGCTAGTTGTCTAGGGTTTCAACAAAAGCATTGAGGAAGAAAGAGGGTTATTGTCAACTAGGGAAGCCTACGGCGGTCATTGGTTTGTGACTGCTCATAATTGAGTGAGAGGGAAAGGCACAAGGGCAGTGGAGGTGAGGACATTTTCACCCATGCGTTGTGTGATGGTTCTAATCCTAGAAATTGGTGGAGAAATGGTTGAGATGAGTTCGCAAACGTAGGTAGGTGGCTGCTATTTCAAGTTGGCCGGAATATAGGTTATCCAAGAATCATGCAAAGAGGGTAATAGGTTCTTTCGATCTTTAGAAGTTTCATGTCATTGAAACTTTAATTTCTTAAAAATGTTGGCTAGTGGAAAGATTTCGTAAGATATGAATAGCAAATGTAGGGACTCTAGCATTAGAGATTGTGCGTCACATAAATGGTTAGTCCCAAGAGGAGTGGAGGCGAAGCAAGTGTTTTTCTCTCTCTTCCTCCTCCCCCCCCCCCCCGGGCGAGCGAGGGGCGGGGGCTATAGCTCTTGTTTGTGTTTCTGTCAACAGAGACAACACATCATCCTAATAGAGAAGTAGTTTCGAAGGTGTTCCTTTGCTATTGGACCGATGGTTGAAAGGTTGTGAACCAAAAGTATTTTGGGTTAGGTCTTGGTATGCCATCATATATGTGGAAGTTATAAGTGTTCCAAGGAGATTTGAGGACATTTATGGGGGGTTATGTAAAGACATATGAGGTGACAAGAAACAAGGAACACTTATAGTTGTCTCATCTGCAAGTGAGGGGTAATGGTCACAAAATTTCTCAATTGGTGAAATTGGAAATGGGGGATATCCATTATGAATTTCAATGTGGTTGGAAAGAGGACCTTTTATAGTCAAAAAAGAAGCGAGAGGCCTTTGTTGATGGTAAGGTTAGGCCGATTGATCAGTGACCAGAACTCCAATAAGGCGTATGGATTCGGAAGAGGCAATCATTTTAGTCAATGACGAGATGGACGTGTGGCTGTGATTGATGAAATAAGGGACATGCAATAGAATTACCATTTCGAGTCAGGGAAATAGTAGAAAGAGACATCTGTCTGAGCGGTCAGCTCCTCATTAGTCATAGAGATATTATACAGATTACCCGTAGATGCAACTGGTGATAGTGTCTCAGTAATACCCACATTAGCTATAGGTGGAGGGTGATCGTGCAATTTCCAACAAGTGTCACAAGTGTAATTCTCCTTTCCATGAGTGTAGTGTTAGGATGATTCTTGACCTTGTGAAAGACCACCTTAATTGTTCTGAAGAGATGATTGGGATCCTTTGCTAGGGCCCCCATGGTCAAAGTTAGTAGCCCAACTGATAAGAGCTGAACAATGTGTATCCTGAGGGGATGGTATTTGTTGAATAACATTGTGGATTCCCTTGGAGAATGTCTCAAATATGATGGGAGTTTATGAATTAGTGAGAATTTGGGAGCAAAATGAATCATACTCGAGATTAAGACCTGCCAGGGATTTGAGAACTAGTTGTTCTCATCGCAATTGCATAGAGTAGGCATTTGCTGTGATAGCTTGTAAAACATTTAATTTTTCATGAATTTGTTACAAGGATGCAATGTATTTAGCAAAGGGTTGGCAATTCTGCCTCAGATGAAAGAACACATTGAGAGATTATAATGTGAGTTATGTAACCAGAATGAAGAAGTTTACAACAATCCCAGACTTCTTTCCATGTGTTGAGATGAGGGCACATCATGGCATTGTGGTTCCATAGAATTCTATAAGGCACTACAGAACCGTGCATCTTCATGGTCCTACGTTTTCTGGTTTTGACTTTGAGTGGGGCCTACAACAGTAAGGTGATCTTTTTTGCCAGAACCTGTTAAAGTAAGTTTCAAAATTTTGGCCCATGGAACATAGTAATTCAAATTCAACTTCCACGTGGTCAATAAGGGACTTATGAAAGTTAAGGGAACGAAGTAGTAGGTGGGATTGAAGAAGAGAGACTTTCAGCAGCCGTCTTTCACAAAAAGGAAGTGACAAATCTCTGATGAAAAGAGCCTTAAATAGTGAAAGAGGGCTGTTGAAGTCGGTTTTCAAAACCTCTGGAGTTGGAAAAACATTCTCACAAGTCCAAATAGATCCGTTGGCCAAGGAGAATGTTGGGTGACCACCAATTGATGATCAAAAGGCTTGAACAGTGCGAAAATATTGCATACTAGTCATCGGCAACGAGAAACAAGTGGTTCGACCCCGCCGAAGATGATCAGAGTGCATTAAAAAAGTGGAGGTGTGTGAGGGTGCATTTAAGGCTGGATGATGTTGTAGCTTGGTTGGTGGGGGCTGTCAATAGTGGACAAAGCTCATGAAATGCTTTGTTGGTGACATTGACGATCAGGAGTGGAGCTTGAGTCAATAGCTCCACCGGCTAGGGTTGATGTGTACTGAAGACACCTGTACTGTCTTCTAAAATAGGTCAGCGACCGATGAGGCACTTTGGCTTTTTGCCCAGTCATTCTCCCATTTGTGTAGTCAGTTCTCATTGGGTTTGTAAGATGTTAGAGCCTTCCAAAGGTGGTTACAGTTATTAGAGATGGGCAACGGTAATTATACTTGTTGATAGAGAGAATAACTAATATCTTAGGGTTGTTTGATATGGACACAAGAACCCAAGAGATATAGAGAAACGATCTTTTTTCTAAGACCGTGTTAGGGAACAGAATAGGGGACATACAAAATAGGTGTGCCTGTGTTGCTATTTATGTTGAAAGGTTTGTACACAATAGGAAATGTTACATCTCGAAACATAATAGTCAGGATCCTAACAATCTATACAATAATACCATTCCTAATCTACCAGTATTCACTTCTAACAGGAACAATATACACATGTTAAAAATTGTACAATATGAGAATATAAAAAATTACTACTAATATATATATATATATATAAAACACATTCGTACCTTCACAATTGGAGAATGATGCGAATGCATATTGAATATTTGCGACATATCTGAAAGCCAACTATCGAGTTTCTCATTCTTTTTGCCCTCAATCTAGTACAAAAAGTTAAATTATTATCAAAACACTCATGTAAACAATGAGAAATAAAATTTCGAAGAACATAGAACTCAAGAAAATGGAAGTATATAAAAGTAATGCCCTAGTTCCAAGGTGGAGAAAAACTTAATTAAATTTCTTCACAATAATAGTGGTGGTGGTGGCGGCGGTGGCGGCGGCGGCGGCAGTAGTAGAAGTAGAGGAAGAAGTAGCAGCAACAACCCCAACTTGTGTAGGGCACAAGACAACCAAGTAAATTAGTTTCCTTGAAACATTCTATTCTGCTCCTCCAAACCAACAACTTTGTTACAATGGTGCAACTCTCCAACCCTTCCTTCTCGTTCTAAAAATGCTACTACTCACTTCAAGTCTGGAACAACTCGCCTTTGGAGAGTGCTCACAAAGAAACTAGACTATAATCCATAGATCAAGGCAGAAAAACTAATTCCTTAAGAATCTCGGAAGTATTAGCATCCGGTCGTGTCAGGTTACCAATGGTTCCAAAAGCTCAAACTATTAGGAATGGACCCAACAATATATATCAAGTTATTTCAACACTCCCCTTCACGTGCAACCATAATTTGCACAAAAAGCAGAGACAAGCAAACCAAATCAAACAAGGTATATGCAACCCTCATTTGTACGTAGAACAAAGACAAACAAACCAAATCAAATAAGGTACACTAACACAAGCAAACAAAGTACACAACAATAAATAGGAAATAACAAGATTCGAATCCAAAATCTCCTAAAATAAAGCTCTGATACCATATCAAGTTACTAATTGACCCAAAAGTTTAAACTACTAGGAAATGGACCCAACAACATATATCAAGCTATTTTAATAGGTGGCATCTTCCATTTGACGAGACATCATCGAAGCAGAAGGAAAATGATGTTCTCAACATTGAACACATGGGCAAACTGGTCTGCATCGTACTACTAAAGAGATGAAGGAACTGAAAGTGGTATGAAAATGTTGCCACGACCTACGAATAACATGATAGACACAAAAATGCCTCGATAATATTTCCACATTGAAAATTGTGTTAAAACGCATATCACATGGCAATGTAACGAGAAATGCAGTGAGACTAGGGTCAGAAGGAATGTAGAATGGTACAATATTATTGGCATGCAAATTTTGACAGCAAGAAATGGGATATCAAGTGGGCAATGCATAAGTCATCCTTGAGTTACAACCAGTAAAGTCCCTAGTCAAGAACATCAATAGGAAATTTATAATATTACTCAACTCAATTTTCCATCTAATATCAGCATTTACAGCAAAAAGAGATGCGACACCTGGTTAAGAAGAAATTACAAGTGACGATGAAATAGAATTGAGTTGAAAGGAAGAATAAGGAGATTGGGGAAAAGAAAAAGCTTCATTAGAAGGAGATTGGTTATGGGTAGAAGAGGGCAAAACTCAGACCTCATTGGAGAGGGGTAGTTTCTCTCTCTAGGAGCTCTCTCTTTTTCTCAACATATCTTGCAGATTGTTAATAGTCATGGGAAAGAGATCTAGGGTGAGGAGAAATGTTGCAACCAGATTTACTTTGAAAGAATTTCATGCTAGCTTGGTAATGGAGGCATTTGGAATTGGGTTAACTTGTTAGGACCCAAAGAATCTGGATGGACATCTGTATTTGGAATTGGGTAACTTGAGTAACTTGTTAGTCCCAAAGGGAGTTTCAGTTTGATACGCATTAAAACAGGATGGATATCTATCCTGTATCCCAAGTAATCCTTAAACAATAAATCCTTGACATGATTATACTCTCCAAATGCATGAATACGTATGTTCAAATTTAAGCATATATTTTGCATACTATCCGATCATCAAATATATAAGCACCCAATGGAGAGGTAGGTAATGAATCGTTTTATGAAAAGATATGCTTGGGAACTTCCAAACTTATAAATCGACCAATATTTATGTTCTAATATTAAATGCAGAGAAAGAGAACCTGATAATTCTTAGGAAGATTGACCAGCCCAATGTCTGCTAGCAAAGTTCCAAATTGTATTCGCATGTCTCTGATACATCAAAAAATCGAATCATAAAACTGGTAAGAGTGCTCCGAGAATTTGGTTATATTTATTTGGTGATTCTCTTATACAAATTTTATCAACACAGAATCATAGACTTTTTGAAACCCCATATATAGGAGTTCTAGACAAATAACACAAGCAAACCAAGATGAAACTTGCTATCCTGATCAAACAAATTAGCTGGACTGTAATTGACCTATGGACAATGATGACACAATATGCTACTTGTGTACTTACTTGGTACGGCCCTCAAGGGGTAAGTGGCTGTTAACAGGCTGACAAATCGTTCCACAATTAATAATTTGGTACACTTTTGAGGTAGCACTCATTTTGAAAAAAATAAAAACAGATAACGTAAAAAATAATATTTTCCAAATAACATAAAGTGCAGAGAAAGAAATCAAACCTTATCATATGCATAACTGAACTGCTTAAAAAGTACAAACTGCAAAAATGTTGAGCAGCTTTAACTCCATTCTGTAGGAATGAAATTTATCATATATTAGAAAACAAAAATATTTACCTATGTATTATACATGCTACCTTTAAGTCAGCAAATGTAATATCATGTCTTGCAGACATCTGATTGTCAAGAAAAATTATACCATGCTATTTATTCAATTGTTGAGTTTTAAACGCAGAATGGCATCACAGATCTGGTTAGGGCTACTGTCAACAGTAGTAGTACCTGGGTAATCAATGTAATATCTTTGAAATTGGATTTGTTTGTGTTGCCAACTGGTTGCTTGGAACAGTGATAAGATTGTTCAATTATGACCTAGGGTTAATTTAGATATTCGAATCCTGAATTAGTCATTCTGCTTGCGAAGGGAAAATTGCATACATGTGACTTTCCCTAGACCCCACAATATGGAAGCGTGTACTGGGTTAACCCCATTTTTTTTTAACTGCTTGATCTTTGCCATGGGTATTCCATCTTACAAGAACCATATTCCATCCAAAGCTTTTTATACATTATAATATACACTAACCCTATTCATAAAATAGGGTTTTGGGCGGCAACTAAAGTTTCGTATTGCTTGCACAAAAAGGCTGCTGTCCAATGGAAAACTATATTCTGATGTTTGGTGGCCCAACCATCTATCATTGCACCAAGCAATATGCATATGAATGCAACCCCAACACCCCCCCCCCCCCCCGGGGCACAACACACACACACACAACCCTGGGGGAATAATAATAAAAATCACATTCAGATGTGCAAAAAATAAGTCAATTTTGAATCTTAATTTAATATCTGTAATGATAGAATCAGGTTTATATATGGTCTGAATATGTCCATGCCAATTTTGCATTTATAGCGTCAATTCTTAGGAACTCCGATGTCCATAACATAATTCCAAACTATCATATACATCCATGCATAATTTAATGGGTAGAATCTCCAAGAAAAAACATTAAAACTATAGTTTAGCTTTAAGATGAGTTCATGTACAGGGGTTCCGTTGACTAACCTCACGTAGAATCTTCTCCCATTTCTTATATGCAATCATCATCAGTAGGTGGTCTGATTGCCTGTCACATTTATCTAATTCGCCAGCACCATCTTGTTTATCAGACAACAGTGCCAATTTGGCTCTTTCAACATTTTGCCTCTGCAAATTTACAAGAAATTATTCCATTACTTTTTTATCTGCTCTTGGAAGGAAGGATATATATATATATATAAGTGTGCATAAAAAATGGACCTCATCTTTTGGATATACAAACGGTGACTTGTGGCTTAAAAATGCTGAAATAGAAAGGATGGGTGATAAGCAACCAAATATTGCACCATAAATCATCATCTGCAGGGTCAAACAAAAGATAGGATCAATAACACAACCCAATAAATATTGTTTGGAGCAATTATTGAAAATTGGTGAGTGCATTCTCGCTCTCTCTCTCTCTCTCTCTCTCTCTCTCTCTCTCACACACACACACACACACATGCACGCGCACATGCACACCAATACACAAACGCAAGTCTATGCTCAAATCAGCTGCCACAACTGGTACTATCATACTTGTAGAATTTAGAGACGAGAGAATCTCACTCCCTTTCTTTGTCATTCACAATAATGAAAAAGTAATATAAGGTGATTACCTATATAGAGTGCCACAGGTCTATATGGTAATTATATAAACTAGGAAACTAATTAATAGCTAATTAATCCCTAGGATATGAACATACGACATTCTAAAAATAAAATAATAAAACCATCAATCAATCCCTATAAATTGGGGATTGAGTTTTCTCGAATTCAACACTCCCCCTCAAGCCAGGTGTAGATATCGATCAAACCTAGCTTGGAACTTAGGTCTTCAAACAGTTTCCTTGGAAGTGCCTTGGTATGAATATCTGAGATTTGGTGACTTGTAGGAACATAGAGAAGCCGCATAGTATTATTGTTAATTTTTTCTTTAATGAAATGGTGATCAATCTCCACACGTTTAGTCCTGTCATGATGTAGTGGGTTCTTGACGATGCAAATGGCCGATTGATTGTCACAGTGTACTTTCATAGTTTCCGTGGAAGTGATCCCAATTTCTTCCAAAAGTCTCTCTAGCCACATCCCTTCACATATGCCCAGAGCCATAGTCCTAAATTATGCCTCAGCACTGCTTCTATAAATCACATTTTGCTTCTCACTGTGCCATGTCACTAGATCGCCCCGCACAGAGGTGCAATATCCTGAGGTAAATCTCCTGTCTGTGAGAGAGCCAGCCCAATCTGCATCTACAAACACTTCAAGATTGCGCATGGAGCCTTTCTTGAAGTATAGCCCTTTTCCAACTGTCATCTTGAGGTACCTCAGAATTCTAAATATTGCTTCCTGATGTTCGTCTTTTGGATCATGCATAAACTGACTTACTACAGTTATGGTAAATCCAATATCTCGCCTGGTGTGAGATAGGTATATTAATTTCCCTACAAGTCATTGGTATCTCCCCCTGCCTACTGGATTGCTATCTGACTTTGCCCCACCACTCCCACTTCACAGTCTACATCATTCTCAATCTCTCTCAATTCTCTTAAGCTTTTAAGCCTCAATTCTCTCAATTATTTTACTCAATTTTACTCAAACCCAAGTAATTTATCTCTCTCAAGTTAAACAATTCAAATTTCTATTTGGTAATTTAATTTTGATTAGCAATTATATTTATTTTTAATTGCTATTATATTTAATTTTGTTTTGCTATTATCCTTTTTTTCCCAAAATGGACCACAAAGAATTACACTAATTTTAAGACCAATTGGATTATAAAATGGAATTAGTTTTAATTTATACATATTTTTAAATATTTTACATAGCTTAACCTAGCCCAATTTTTGTAGGAACAGCCAAAGTTAGAGGCAAATTGGGCTTGGCAGACCTAATTTTTGAGTCGAGTCAGGGTCAGGCCAACCCATTTTACATGACTAGGTGAAGCCAATCATTTGGTGATTATTTTCTATTTCTTCCATCAATATTCAATACTCCTCAGCAACCAATCACCGCCCACAACTTAAAAGAAATGTATAAGTAAATGAAAAAAAAAAAAAAATAACGAGTATTTTTCTCCCTCACACACAAAGTACGTGCGTCCACTTCTAGTTTATAATAAAAGAATCACAATACAAAAGGAAACATGCTCAACATATCTGTCAAGAATAATGAATGAAGCAAATCAATTGTGATCAATCCACAATCACAACATAATGATTCTAGACTATTATAACAATTGCTCAACATCATAGAATAAGAAAAGAAATAAACCAAAAGCCTTAAACTAGGGAAATAAGAAAGGTTATAAGAACCTAAAGTTAGTCTTCTATGGCCACTCTAAATGAATAAGAAGCAAGAAGGAAGAGCAAATTGAGGTTCTCAAAAATGTAAGAGACTGTCCTGGAACTTTCAAGGGCTTACTCCTTAGTTGCCCAATATCAAAAAATGGTAACTAACCCTTATCCATTAAAATGAAAGCAAAAACAACAGAAACCGAAATATATCGTTTAGATAGAATGCTCAAACACTACAATCATTTATAGTATTTTCATATATAAATAAATAAATAAATTTATTCATGCAATAAAAGAAAAAGTTGGATGCATACCTTTCCAATCAATACATCAACTGGAAGTTTTGCCAAATGATACCCAAGAGGTGTCAACTCTTCATCCTTTTCAATGGCACCGACCTAAATCGTGGCCCAACGAAATGTTACCCAAATTATTACAATGATTCCTTTACGGTAGAGTGACGTCTAGCCGACTTTAAAGCAGTCATAAACCATAAAATATACCTACAGGTTACTTTGAGAATGTGCATAATGCAGAGAATTTATCAGAGGTAAACAAACAAGAATATGAACAGATTTTGTTGTGATTCATAGCATATTATGGCATGATATAGCCAAAAAAAAAAAAAAAAAAAAAAAACAGTATTACAAGAAAGATTACGATAATGATTAAAGGGCATCAAGGGTGGGTTTGCTGCGGGCGCGGGGAAGGAGGGGGAAGGGGAATGAAGCGATTAATCTTTCACTGAGGAACACCATATATAGACACCAAGGCATAATGTTAAAAGGATCTAGAAACTTGACAGGGTTCAATGTGACATCAGCACAAAAATATATATATATATATACACAAAAGAGAAGAAAAAGTGGAATGATTTGTTCAAGTATATGAAAAATCAAGACTAATGGGCCACAAGTTGGGAAAATCTAATGTGATAAATTTATTTTATTCCTTTAGGGGATTACAATGTGAACCTGATGGAAGGGAATAAGAAATCATAATCTTCAACCTGGGGAGCTTGGTCCCCACCAACTGCCCCATTCCAGGTGGTTCAACAGAGTGAGAAAAATAAGCAATTTCTAGGGTCAAATGGCATTTTTTAGTAGGTAAAATAAACTGCATTGATATAGCATCAAGGGGATACCACCAAAATATGAAGGGCCCTACAAACGGCTAACATAAAGGCAAACCACTCACGACACCTCCATATGATCAATATAATGCAAAAAAGATATGAATGTCTGGTTCATAGCCAATCGACAACCAACTATACAAACTATTCAGAAACTACTCTTCAATCTATCCAAAGAAGATTCAGTGTCCTAAAAGCATGTTCTGTTCCTCTGTCCCCAGATTAACTAAACCAAACAAAAAAAAAAGGTTGAGTGCCATGCCTTCCGATTCTCTTGTGAATTTTAGGTCCCCACCAGTGCTCAAAAACTTGTTTGACCCCAATGAAAATGCCTAATGCATGCCAACACAAGACAAGGCCAAACCCCATAATTCACTAGTCCAAGAGCAATGCACAAACAAGTGGTTAATGGACTCTCCATCACCTTTGCACAAAAATAATACTGATTAACAAACGTGATTGTTTTTTAATAAGATTCTTAGTGGTAAGACTCCTTCCCAAAGTGCAACCACCATACAGGAACACTACCTTAGGCAGAGCCCTTGATCTCCAAATGCCCCTCCATGAAAAGTTTCTTCCTGAACTCCAACCTTGATTCTATAGAAGGATTTGACTTCAAAACATCTTGGCTTAATAATGGACCAAATAGACCACCTTATTTAATCCTCCCCTCCCCCTAACTTAGAGTAGAGAGGGGAAAGAAGACTAGAAAACTCGTCCACCTCCCAATCATGCAAATTTTTTCAAAGCCTTAGATTTCAAACTAAGAAATCATTTTGTCAAGAAAAAAGTCAGCCACCGATCCCCCACTATCCACTGCCAATTCATGAATTTATGGTAACCTCTCGCACAAACATATATCACCATACCAAGAGTCATGCCAAAACATCACCCAAACTCCATTTCCCTTTGAAAATGAAATGAATCTAGAAAAATATGTCCATGCCATATGGACCTGTGACTTCTTGGGTTGTCCATTCCCCCCAAGCACATCCATATTTAGCCACAACAAATTGCCTCCATAGACTGTCCCTCACATTCGCAAATCTCCAAAGCCATTTTCCTAGAAGTGCCTCATTTAAAACCTTTAACCTACAAATGCCCACTCCTCCTCGGCATATAGGTTTGCACACTATATCCCCAGTTCACCAAGTGAAACTCGACCTCCTCCCCTAGCCCTCACCAAAGGAAATCCCATAAAATATTTTCCAACCTCTTCCCAATTGTATATAGAATTTTGAACAATGACTTAAAGTAGATGGTCATACTTGATGGAGTGCTTTTAATTGAAGTCACTCTGCCCCCTTTCGAAAGATAGCAACTCTTCCAACTTGGTAGCCTTCTATGATACTTTTACACAATACCATACCAACCATTGGGACTTTGTAATTAGACCTCAACGGGAGACAAATAGCTTCAAAATTTATTGATGAGATTTAGCAGATAAAACAAATTGAACGTCATGATTTAGAGAGAACTCCTTGCAAGTTTGCTTCAACCTTTTAACAGGATTCTGCTAACAACTAAACGTGGATCTGTTTTTCTAATAATTTAAGATCTCTCAAATTCATTTATCAAGGGTATTTGATTGCTCAACGGGGGAATTATGTTATCTGCATGCCCCCTAAATACAAGTGTTTAGAGGATAAATGAGCAACAGAACCAAGGCAAGAAACAAAAGTAGTGCAGCGTTGAGAAATATTCACAACATGTGTGATGTAGGATTGTAAAGAGAGAAATGATCAAAGAAGAAGAAGGAGGAGATGGAGAAGGAAGAGGGGGAGAAAGAAGGCAGCAACTGTAGGGGAAGAATCAATAATAAAAAATATCATTCAAGCTAATGTTCTGTTAACCCTAATTAGGGTTTAAATAGAAAACATTATGGGCCTAACATAAAGGCCTAAAATAAAATAAACTTAATACTAAAATAGCCCAAAACAAATAGGTCCAAATAACCTCTAATAATATGAACTCATTATCAATAAAGCCCAAAACAAATGGGTCCAAATAATAAATAATAATAATAAAAATAAAAAGAAATAAATTTAAAAATTGATGTCCTCATCAACTCTCCCGGACTGAGAAGAACTCGACTTCGTCGAGTTGAAAACTGTTGGAGAAAAGAGGGAAGAATAGAGAAATAGAACTGCAAATATACTTCTGGATTTTGTTCTTAATTTTTTTTTCACTTACAAATGACTGTTATAGAGCCATTATATAAAGAAGCTGAAAAACATGGGAAAATGTGGGGATATTTAATGATCTAGGGACTTAACAAAGCATTAAAGTAATCTAGAAACAAAGCATTAAATTAATCTAGAAACAAAGCAAGGAATATGAGAGTTTCCAAGACAAAATTTGGTCTTCAAGGATAGTGGCTGACAGCTGTAATCCAGAACTTGACTGACTTGCTGACTTGGATGATTAGAATAACTAACTCACAAATTACTTCTCACAAATTCCCCTCTTAATTTGTGAGTCTGAGTTGTCCATTGTGCTTCTCAAATTTTTCTACTGTAATAGCTTTCGTGAGCATGTCTGTTGGCTGCTCAAGAGTGCTTAGAAATTCCATCTGAATTTCTCCTTTTTGAACTAAGTCTCTGATAAAATGAAGTCTTAATTCAATATGCTTGGATCTAACATGAAAGACAGGATTCTTAGACATTGCTATGGCTGACATATTGTCACAATAGATGACTGCAGGACCTTCTTGCTTCTGTCCTAGGTCTTCAAGGATCTTTCTTAACCACATAGCTTGACATGCAGCCTCAGTAGCAGCTGAATATTCAGCAGCTGAAGAAAGAGCAACCGTTTGCTGTTTCTTTGAACTCCAAGCAATTATATTTGATCCAATGCAGAAAATATAAGCTGAAGTGCTCTTCCTATCATCTGTAGATCCAGCCCAATCACTATCTGAAAATCCAATCAAAGAACTTTCAGATTCCTTCATGTATTTGATTCCCAAGTTCCTGGTTCCATTCAAGTATCTTAGAATTCGTTTTGCTGCAACATAATGCAAAGTGCTTGGAGAATTTATAAACCTGGAAATCATGCTAACCAATTGCATGATATCAGGCCTGGAGTGAGTGAGATACATCAAAGAACCAACCAAACTTCTGAACATTGCATCATCAACCTTCTTAGCTCCATCTTCCATCTTCAACTTTTCATTTACAGCCAAAGGTGTAGCAATAGGTTTGGAATTGTGCATCTGAAATTTCTGCAGAAGATCAGTCAAGTATTTTTTTTTTGAGATGAAGATTTCTCCCTTCTTTTGCCTCACTTGGATCCCTAGGAAATATATTCATCATTCCTAAATCAGTCATCTCAAATTCTTTCATCATGGAACTTTTAAAATCTGCAATTAACTTCAGATTAGTTCCCATGTAAATAAGATCATCAACATAAATACAAACTATGATAAAATTCTGTCCATCCTTCTTTACATACAAAGAAGGTTCACTAGGGCTCCGTTGAAATCCATTTTTCTGGAAGTAGTAATCAATGCGGCTGTTCCATGCTCTTGGAGCTTGCTTCAGGCCATACAATGCCTTTTTTAGCCGATACACCTTTTGTTCCTTTCCTTTTATCACAAAGCCTTGAGGTTGTTCAACATACACTTCTTCCTCAAGCTTTCCATTCAAAAATGCTGATTTTACATCTAGCTGATAAACTTGCAATTCAAGCTGTGCTGCAATAGCAAGAACAATTCTAATGGTCTCCATTTTTGCCACTAGAGCAAATGTTTCATTAAAATAAATCCCGGGCTGTTGTGAATAACCCTTTGCAACCAATCTAGCCTTCAATTTTTGAATGCCTCCTTCTTCATTGAATTTGATCTTATAGACCCATTTCAGCCCTAAAACCTCTTTGTCATTTGGAAGATCCACAAGCTCCTAAGTTTAGTTTTTTTCAATCATGATTATTTCTTCCTTCATAGCCTTTATCCATCTTTCATCTTTTGCAGCCTCTTCAAATTTTTGAGGTTCACATGAAAAGAATGCAAACTCATTAGTAACATCTGCATAATGACTTGTAAAGTCAGCATACCTGTCCGGTTGCCTTCTCACATGATCAGATCTTCTCAGAACAGGTTCTGCAGGTTCTGGACTTTCATTCCTGATGTTTGATTCTGAATTTTCAGAAGAGGAAATACCAGAATTTTGTGACTGAAAGTTCTGTCCAGCTTCAGAACTTTTTGCAGGAGCAACATCAGGAAGATTTCCTGCATTTTGAGACCTTTCCTTCCACTCCAGCACTGCCATCTCATCAAATATAACATCCCGTGCAACAACCAACTTCTTATTCAAAGGATTGATCAATCTATAACCCTTCGATTCATCACTATAACCAACAAATAAGAACTTCTCCCCTTTCTCATCAAATTTATCTTTTAAGGGAGATTTATTAAGAGAATATGCTGGACAGCCAAACACTTTAAAGTTACTAACCTGAGGTTTTCTTTTAGTCCATGCCTCATATGGAGTCTTGTTTCTTACAGCCTTGGTGGGAGAACGGTTCAAAATATAGGCTGTAGTATGGACTACTTCTGCCCAAAGATCATTTGGAAGACCTTTTCCTCTTAACATACTGCGTGCCATCTCAACAATGGTACGGTTTTTCCTCTCAGCAACACCATTTTGTTGAGGACTCCTACTCACGGTTAGCTGCCTTTTAATCCCCTCTTTTCTACAGAACTCCATAAAGGAATGATATATAAATACTCCACCACGATCGGTTCTTAAGGACTTGATTTGGAAGCCACTTTCCTTCTCAACAAGGGCCTTATACTCCAAGAAGGTGCTGAATGCATTTGATTTCTGATTTAAAAAATAAATCCAGATCATTCTTGTAAAATCATCAACAAATAAAAGGAAGTACCTGTTTCCTCCAAGTGAAAGGGTCCTTGTAGGACCAAAGATATCCGCATGTACAAACTCTAGAGGATCTTTGGCTCTCCATGCTGATTTTGGGAAAGGGAGATGGTGCATCTTCCCATATATGCATCCTTCACAAATTTTATCACACTTTTCAATTTTTGGTAGGCCAATCACCATCTTCTTTTGTTGTAGCAAATGCAACCCTTTTTGGTTCAAGTGGCCGTATCTCAAATGCCACAAATGTGACTCATCTGTTTCAGTTTTCAATGCCATATCTTTAGAATATGACAAAGAAAGAGGAAAGACTTTATTTGTAGTCATCTCCACCTTGGCCATAAGAAAGTTACTCTTAGTATCAAAAATTCTGCATTCCTTGCCCTCAAAATTAACTTGATATGAGCGTGGTTTGTAGCTCAGTGGTTAACGAGCCTTTCGTGCCCGCTTATGACTCGAGTTCGAGTCTTCCCCCTCCCCCTTATAAAAAAAAAAAAAAAAAAAAAAAAAAAAAAACTTTACCTTTCAAAAAAAAAAATTAACTTGATATCCTTTTTGAATCAGCTGGCCAACAGTTAACAAATTGTGAGCAAGATTAGGTACATATAAAACATCATGAATGCACTTTTGCTGGCCTGCTTTGGTGTTTACAGCAATAACACCTTTTCCTTGAATCTTCTCAGCTTTTCCATCCTCTAGAATCACTTGATTGTTGACGTTCTCATCAAGCTCCACAAATATCTCTTTATTCCCGGTCATATGGTTGCTACAACCGCTGTCAAGGAACCACACTTTATCTTCTTTTGTTGCTGCATTCATGCAAGTAAGAAACACTTGCTCTTCTTCATTTTCTTTTGTAAAATTGGCTTCTTGTCTTTCTCCCTTTTGATGCCAACAATCTCTTTGAGAGTGGTTGGTGATTTTGCACTGTTTGCATTTATGGTAACAATCTGCTGAAGCATGATTTGTTTTTTTGCAAATGATGCAATAAGTATTGGAGCTGTTCTGCCGTTGAGATTGAGAACCTCTTCCACGGCCTCTTCCTCTGCCACGACTTCTTCCTTGATTGTTTTGACCTCTGCCCTGTCCATCATTGTTTCTTTTTTGCTGGTTTTCTCCTCTAGAAACATTCACCTTGGACTGAAAAGCTTGTTCCAAGGATTGGGAGGATGATTTCTTCATTCTTGCTTCATGTGATTCCAAAGAACCACTTAAATCGAACATGGTCAAAGTGGAAAGATCTTTTGACTCCTCTGTGGCTGCAGCTGCGTGATCAAACTTAGAAGGCAAGCTTCTAAGTATTTTCTGAACAATCTTCTTTTCTTCCAAGGCATCTCCATATGCCCGAATCTGATTCACAATTTCAATAACTTTAGAGAAGAAATCTCTTACTGATTCGGTTTCTTTCATATGAATATTTTCAAAATCTCTCCACAAGAATTGCAATCTGATAGAGACCACTTTGTTGTTGCCTTGAAACTCCCTTTGGAGAATTTCCCATGCAGTCTTTGCATTGGAAATTCCGAATAGCCTTGGATAAATTGATTTACTGATCCCTTGATGCAAATAACTTAGCAAGGGCATTCTTCTTCTTGTTTTCCTTATTCTGAACTTGACTTTGAGAGGAAGATTCTGAACTAGTGCTTGTTGATGTTGATTCTTCATATCCTTCTTCAAGAATCTCCCATAGATCACGAGATATGAAGAAGAAACGCATTTGATCAGCCCAGTAACGATAGTTCTCTCCCTCAAAGATAGGAACTTGACTTTGAGAATAATAGAACATGGTACCAGATGTGGAAGACATGGTTGAAACTCGAACTTAGCTCTGATACCAAGTTTGTTGGAGAAAAGAGGGAAGAATAGAGAAATAGAATTGCAAATATACTTCTGGATTTTGTTCTTAATTTTTTTTTCACTTACAAATGACTGTTATAGAGCCATTATATAAAGAAGCTGAAAAGCATGGGAAAATGTGGGGATATTTAATGATCTAGGGACTTAACAAAGCATTAAAGTAATCTAGAAACAAAGCATTAAATTAATCTAGAAACAAAGCAAGGAATATGAGAGTTTCCAAGACAAAATTTGGTCTTCAAGGATAGTGGCTGACAGCTGTAATCCAGAATTTGACTGACTTGCTGACTTGGATAATTAGAATAATTAACTCACAAATTACTTCTCACAAAAACTTGGCACTATTATCATGTCGCATTTTCCACTTGACAAGACATCTTTGGAGTTGAAGGAAAATGAGGTCCTCAACATCGAACAGACATAGGCACCGCTGAAGAGGTGGAGGAATTGGAACTGGCATAAAAATATCTCCATAACCTACAGACAATATTTGAGGCCCAAAGATGCCTCCACAAGATAACAAGTTCTCCACATGCCAAATTACGACAAAACTCATATCACATGGCAAAGTGAAAAAAATTGCATAGGGACTAGGATCACAAAGGATATAGAATGGCACAACATTTTCGGCATACAAATTTTGGCAAGACAATATGGGGTAGTAAGTAGGCAATGCATAAGTCATCATTAAGTTACATCCATTAAATTCTTTATTCCCATCAATAACATAAGTAGGAACTTTAAAATAATTATTACTCAACCCAATTTTCCATTTAATATTAGCATTATCGAAAAGAGGTGGAATACATGAATGAGAATAAGTGACGAGCGATGATATAACTGAACTTGTCAAATTAAAATCCCTCAAAGATGGACGAATGGAATGAAACTCAATGATATCGATAGAATAGTGGTAAGACATGCCATATATAACTTGTAAGAAAAATTGTTCAATGTATGCAAGAATGCCTCTGTTATACACTAGAAGTGAGGAGAACTCATACAATTGAATGATCTCACGGAAGAACAACTTGGACATAGACTCAAAGAACTCCCAACTGATAAAGTCACTAAGTAAAACTCTTGAGATGCTTAAATAATATCCCCTGAAAAAATAACCATCACCAATGATAAAGTCTATGTAATCTTGACGATTATTATTCATGATGTCCTCAAATAAATCAACAAAATCAAGGTAAGATGACGATGGAACCAATTCAACTACTTTAGACAAATTTTGAGGATTTGGTGACTTAATATGATCAAGTGTCAAAAGAGGAGAATTAATACGAGAATCAAAAGTATCAACAGAAACAATAGGAGCGCTAGGTTTAGGAGATGGACGTTGTAACTCAATAGTTTATATAGGGCACTTTGACTCTGACATAGACTCATAAGACTCAAATTTATAATATTTTTCAATTTCTAAAGCTTTGGAATAAGCTTCATTTAACGTCTTATGAGTGTATCGCTGAACAACTCACGGATGCAAGGCCTTAGCCAAGGACAAATCTACTGATGGCACAAGGCTCATTTTGAACGTTAGACCACTTCCTAAGAGTTTTAAATTGATTAAAATAGTCATCAACAGAAGAATCCTCCTGTTTAAGACGCATTAACTGAGACCATGCCTTATCTATAAAACTTTTAGGAACAAATCGATCACTCAAAATTTGTTTGATCAAAGCCCATCGAGTAACAGGTCTATGGTATAACTCAATTGTTTGCCAATACTCTCTAGCATAATTGGTCAATCTTGTTTTGGCTAGACGAATACATTGGTCATTAGACAGGTCGTGATAGTTAAAAATGTATTCAATATCATCTACCCAATCAAGAAACTCAGGAGGATCGATAGTGCCACTAAAATAGGGAGGATTTTTGACGTAAGTTTGATGAATAGAACGAAGTCCTACTTTATTATTCCAATATGATTGGTTTTCGAAATTCATGGCAAAAAGATAGAAGTAATTTTTTTTTAAATGCTGATATTAAAGAAAATTGAAAAAGAAATTAATAAAAATATAAAATCCTAATATGCTTAAAATAGGAATAACCAAACCAAACCAAGCCTTTTCCCACCAGGTGGGGTCGGCTATATGGATTTATCGACGCCAATTAGATCTGTTTAGAGGCATGTCCTCCGATAAATCTAGGTAGGTCAGGTCATGTTTAATGGTTTATTTCCAGCTTCTCTTGGGTCTTCCTCTACGTCTCCTACTCCTGGCAATCTCCATACTTTCACACCTTCTAACAGGTGCCTCTACTGGACGCCTTCTAACATGGCCAAACCATCTTAATCGATTTTCTCTCATTTTATCTTCAATCGGTGCTATTCCTACTTTGCCACTAATCTCCTCGTACCTAATCCTATCTTTCCTTGTAATCCTGCACATCCACCTTAGCATCCTCATTTCCGCAACTGCCATCTTTTGACCATGATTATGCTTTACTACCCAACACTCTGATCCATATAGTAGCGCTGGTCTAACCGTTACCTTATAATACTTTCCTTTCACCTTGAGAGGGATTTTTCGATCGCACAAAACTCCCGAAGCACTCCTCCATTTGGTCCACCCAGCTTGAATCCTGTGACTTACATCAGTATCAATCCCTCCATCTTGTTGCACCATAGATCCAAGGTACTTAAATTTATCTTTCTCTACAATCTTTTGTGTGCCTAAACTTACTTCTATACTACCCGTTATTCTATTTTGACTAAACTTACATTCCATATATTCTGTCTTGCATCAGCTTAGCCTAAACCCTTTTGTCTCTAACGTATCTCGCCACAATTCTAGCTTAGCATTCACTCCTTCTCTCGTCTCATCTACTAAAACAATATCATCTGTAAATAGCATATACCACGGCACCTCATCCTGAATATGTCTTGTAATCTCATCCATAACTAAAGCAAACAAGTACGGGCTTAACGCTGAGCCTTGATGCAAACCAATCGTGATAGGGAACTCATTAGTCTTTCCACCAGTCGTCCGTATAGATGTCATGGCTCTATCATACATGTCCTTTATCACCTCAATATATGTGACACACGCTCCTTTCTTTTCCAATACTCTCCATAGAATCTCCCTAGGAACCCGATCATATGCCTTCTCTAAATCGATGAACACCATATGTAAATCTTTTTGACCTTCTCTATACTGTTCCATTAACCTCCTCAAGAGAAAGATAGCCTCCATAGTTGATCTAAAATAGGAATAACGAATCTAATAAATGAAACTCAATAAATAATTTAGGCAAGCAATGGGTGAGTGATTTTTTTTTTTTTTAAAAGATGGGCAACAATTAACTAAATTTAAAAGAGAAATAGGAAGTAAGATAAATGAAACAAATGGACAAAGTTCAAGTTCAAATTTATGCAATTCACATTGCCATATGACATAAGCATTTATCATAATTAACAATGAGAGAATTGTACCTAATCCAAACAATTGCCTCAAACTATGTAAAGTGTTCACTTTTGAAACATTCGAATAAGTAGTCGGCTGTCTTGTTGCATGAAATTTGCCAAAATAGATTGATAGAGTATTCTGGAATTCATCGGAAGTCGCAGGAGGTTCGTCGGAAAAGCTACCAGAGGTCACCAGGGTCACCTGGGAGTTCATCGAAGGCAGATTGTGCTGCTGGACTTCGCCGGAAAAGTCGCCGGTCGGTCGCCGGAAAAGTCGCTGAAGATTGTTGGGGTCATTGGCGAGTTCGCCGGACGTAAGTGATGCCACTAGTGGGGTTTGCCATAATTAACTATTAGTGGAGAAGCAAAAAAATGTATTCGGAGGGTTTGAGGGTGCGTAGGGCGACGGCAACGGCCGCGGTAACTGCTGCGGCGGCTGCTGTTTTTATTTTATTTTATTTTTTTGAGATCAAAACAACGATGAGGCTTGAGAAAGTTTGTAAGATCCTTTACTCCGATACTAAAGTTGATGTAGGATTGTAAAGAGAAAGAAATGATCAAAGAAGAAGAAGGAGGAGATGGAGAAGGAAGAGGGGGAGAAAGAAGGCAGCAACTGTAGGGGAAGAATCAATAATAAAAAATATCATTCAAGCTAATGTTCTGTTAACCCTAATTAGGGTTTAAATAGAAAACATTATGGGCCTAACACAAAGGCCTAAAATAAAATAAACTTACTACTAAAATAGCCCAAAACAAATAGGTCCAAATAACCTCTAATAATATGAACTCATTATCAATAAAGCCCAAAACAAATGAGTCCAAATAATAAATAATAATAATAAAAATAAAAAGAAATAAATTTAAAAATTGATGTCCTCATCAATGTGCCCTCTATTCAGCAATCAGGCTATGCATCTCAGTCATGGTAATATTCACAATCAGTAAGTTCAGTCATCTTGAGGCAACATTTTCATATGTTTAGAATAGAATTTCAGGACCATAGTAATAACAAAACATGATATTAAATAGATACCTCATATAACAAGGTAATTGCTGACTTGATAGCCTCTTCTCTTGGAGGTTCGATCGCCTGAAAGAGCAAGTTAACAGATTATACCATTGCAAGAGATAAAGAACAGACTTCTTCATAACTCAATGGTCAAAAGGGACGATAAACAATATACTTTTCCTAGTGAAAATACAACATACCTTCAACAAAAACTCCTTTATGTTACTGTGAGAGAGTAATTTTATTTGTAAACACAATTCCACTAATGGCATTCTCAGCATCTCAGGTATCTTGGTATCAAGAGTTATACATCAAGTAAGAAGCAGCACAAGAGATAAACACGGGATCAGTTTAAACTTTAAAACCAGGTAATGCTCTCAACAAACACACTGAATTTTCCTGCTACTGAAAGTACTAAATACCTGGAATGGGCGCATGAGCTTTTCAAATCTGTGACGTGTATACAAGCAAAAACAGATTCCAGGTTTTACACGTCCAGCTCTCCCACGACGTTGCCTTGCATTTGCTTGAGATATCCAATCTTCAACCATGCTAGACAATTTCTAGTTATGGACGAATTAGAAAATTTAGAACCAAGAATAATAAAATGGATATCTAAATGTTGAACTATGATTTTCAGCGTAAACAATGCCACATAGGAAAGGTGCTGATGGGTTTAAAGTCTGAAGTCACACCAGCTGATATACTTAACTCCTAAAAGCTCAATCTTTTTTATATTTCACTTTAGATATACCATCCTCCTTTAATTATGTAGAACTGGTGCAATTATGCTTTTGAGTTTGTAAAAACATTATTTTCAGAAACAGCACAATGAGGAATTTAATATTTGGACTTTTTCCACTAAAATATCTTGTACAAGGATGCAATATTAACATAAAAGATTCTCTCCTACTCCAATTCAACAATATTGGTCAATTTCAATGATACCTCTCTAAGGGTGACAATGTCAATGGATCTATTTTAGGCAATGTTTATGCTGTTTGAGATATTCTATTTTAGGCATTTAGTAGCTGTCTTTTATTCTAGTTTTTATTGTATGTATTATGTTAGTTTGGCAATGGTGGATGTACAGCCAACGTACAGTAAATATTTACTTATATAGTTTTTTTCATTGTAGAGCTAGGGCACCTCTTATTTAACAGAGGTTGGGCAGCACGACAAGCGCAGCTCTTGACACTTGATACCTAGTTTTCTGACATGGTATCAAAGCTATCTTGGGGTATTTTCTCCTTTAATTTCTGGCGAGATTCTTTAAGTTCTTGGAATCTGAAGCCTTTGGGTTTTTCTTTTTGTTTTTAGGTGCACTTGTTCTTGTTTTCTGCGACTATTCTGGATTCGGAGCACAAGTCTGCTCTCTCTTCCTTTAGAGCTTGACCTTTGATCTACTTCTCCCATTGCTTTAATCATGTCTGACAAATGAGATTTCTTTTGTGTTCGATCAACTGATAAAATTGTTCAACTTGGGAGCTCCAATTTCAGTTGTTTATCAAAGGAAAAGATTTATGAGGACATATTGATTGTTCAACCAAGTGCGCAGGTAGTAATGAAGCCAAGGCAGCGTGAGGGGTCAAAGATGCAAAGTCCATGACTAGAATTCTTACTTTGATGGAGCCTCATATTTGTCCGTAGCGTATGACCTTACAAACTGCCAGGGATATGTGGGCATATTTGAAGAAGGTCTATAACCAGGATAGTTCAGCTCATCGTTTTCAGGTGGAATTTGAACTCGCTGGTTATTCTCAGGGACGTCAGAATATTCAAGCATACTCCTGTGGTTTTCATTACCTTGGGACTGAATATTCTGACATTATATACAGCGAAGTATCCACAAATTCTCTAGCTGCTATTCAAGAGATGCATTAGACAAGCAAGAGGGATCAATTCAAGCTTAGAACAGAATATGAGGTCATTCATTCCAATTTTATGAATCATGATCCTCCATCGTCCTTCAAAATCTGTTTAAGCAAATTTCTATGAGAGGTACAGCACACCAGAACACACGTTGCTATGGAAACAACCATCTTCTGAGTGCCCCTTGGGTGTTGCTTGTGCCGCGCAAGGAAAGGGGAAGGGTCATGACATGCAATCTGTCCAGTGCCATAGCTGCAAAGAATATGAACATATTGCAACAAATTGTCCAGAGAAGTTTTGTAATTATTGCAAGAAGGCTGGCCATATAAATACTGGGGGTCCATTTGACCTAGAACTGTCGGCAAGGGGCATATCATGCTGCTGTTACCGCTGCTCCCACCATGCCTACCATTGACACCACTTCCTCTTCCACATCTACTACCACAGGTGCTATTACTGCTGAAATGATTTAACAAATGATCATCTCTCCTTTTTCTACTTTAGGCATTTCAGGTAAACATAAACCTAGGTAAGTGCTTCTAATTATATGATCTCTTCACCTACTACCCTTACCCGTGCCAAACTTTATGATGGTGCTTCTTATTCATATAGAAAATGGTGAACCCGTTACTGCTGTGGGAGACTTGTGTCCTACCATGATTAATGTTTTTGCTTCTCCTGGTTTGTCCACAAATCTTGTTTCTGTTGGGCAATTAGAGGACAATAATTTTGACGTTCACTTCTCTCCTTCTGGTTGTGTTGTGCATGATCGAGTGTCCGGAAAGATAATCATAAAGGGGCCTAAAGTAGGTTGCATGTTCCAGCTACACTCAACTGTTTCTTCATATTACCTTGTTCTTTTTCAGCTCCTTGTAATCAAAATACGAGACAGTTATGTCATAGATGTCTTGGCCATCCTAACTCGCATGTTCTACTTTTCTTTGTTCAAATCTGCATTACTTGGCAATAAATTCCTGATTCAAATTCTGATGTTCATTTTCACTGTGCTACTTGTAAATTCGGTAAAGTAAAGCAATTACTTTTTCTAGTCATACATTTTCTGCAACTTCAGCTTTGATATTGTCCTTAGTGATGGTTGGGGAATTGCTCCCATTATTTCCCATGATCAATAATAGTATTTAGTGACATCTATTGACGATTACAGCAGGTTCACTTGGGTCTATTTGCTCAAAACCAAGGGTGACATGTTTAATGTTTTTAAGAAGTTTTGAGCCCTAACAGAAAATTAATTTAACATTACCATTAAAGTTTTGCGATCTGATCTTGGTGGTGAATACATGTCTAATGAGTTTCATGATTTTCTTCGGAAACAAGGGATTCTTTCTTAGCGGTCTAGCTGCTACACTCCCCAACAAAACAGAATGCTGAATGGAAGAATCACCATCTTCTCGATGTGGCTCACACATTGCTTTTGGAATCATCAGTCCATCACATTTTTTGGGGTTGAGGCGTTTATACGGCTGTTTATTTAATAAATCGCCTTCCTTCTCCAACAATATGACTCCCAATATTTTCATTTGTGTTACCATCCTGATTACACTAATCTACATAATTTTGGCTGTGCTTATTTTGTTCATCTTCCACCTCCTAAGTGGACTAAACTCGCTGCATAATCTATCAAATGTGCCTTTCTTAGTTATGCTCTGTCTCAAAAAGGTTTCTTGTGATTTGGTCCCTTATCTCAGTGTACTCGAGTCTTCAGAAATTTTATTTTCTTTGAATCACAGTATTTTTCCACTCTCATGTTGAACCTGTCTAACATACACAGCCTGGATTTGTGTATGTGAGATGGCACCCACAAGATAGTCTCCCTAATGTCCCACTAGAGCCTCCACAACCCCCTTCAGATCACCCTCGGGCACCCTCCTCATCACTCGACCCTCACGGCCTCCTAATCGGTATGGTTTTCCTCCTCCTAATCTCCATCACATCCCTCTTTCCACTACTTTAGGTACAACCAATATACCACCATTTATAAGCAAGCCTTACATCATGAGTGTTAGCAACAGACTATACAGGATGAATTACTTGCTCTTGAGGAGAATCAAACATGGGATGTTGTGCCTTACCCAACCCATGTTAAGCCTAGTGGAACCAAGTGGGTGGATTTTGTAAAGCTTCGTTTTGATGGGTCCATGGATTGATATAAAGCACACATTTTTGCACTTGGGAATAAGCAAGAGTATGGAAAAGATTACAAAGAAACTTTTGCACCTGCTGCTAAAATGAACACGGTATGAATCCTCTTGGCCATTGCAGCATCACAATGTTGGACCCTTCACCAACAGATATGAAAAATGTACTTCTTCACGGTGATTTTAAGGAGAACATTTTATGCGGCTGCCATCTGGTCTTTCCCACTCCTCTCTGGAGCATATTTTCAGTTGTAAATACTCCATGTATGGTTTGAAGCAAACCCCCATGTTTTTGAGAAGTTGCGTTCTACTTGTAGAATTCTTTATTTTGTTCAAAGCAGCTATGACACCTCATTATTCTTTCATAAGTCTTCGAAGGGCACTGTATTTTTATGCATTTATATGGACAATATTAGTATCACTTGGCCTAATTCTGCTATTATAGGTCAGCTTCAGCAGTCCTTGAGTGCTTCTCTTCATATGAAGGATTTAGGTCCTCTTCATTGTTTCCTTGGTTTGGAGGTCCATATGACATCCAAGGGGATTTTCTTAAATCAACACAAGTATATTACCAATCTTATTACATGGGCAGGTTATAATGAAGTTTCCTCTGCGGAAAAACCCGTGGAGAGGTCAATCATAAGTTAAGCAAACAGGAAGAAGACCTTTTGAATCCTACTCTCGATTGTTAGCTTGTTGGCAGCTTGGTTTACTTGACCAGTACCCGCCCTGACATGGATTTCGCAATTCAATAGGTGAGTCAGTTTTCGGCTGCTCCATGACACCTTCATATGGCTGTTGTACCTCAGATCATTTGGTGTCTTCTGGGGTCCTCCACACGTGGTTTGTTCTTTTTGGTTATCCACTGACAATGACAGCTTATTGTAACGCTGATTGATTGTCACAAGCATACCAAGCATGTTGAAATTGACTGTCATTCCATTCAATACACTTACAATATTCATGTCATTCCCCTTCCTCATTTGTCTACTGATTTTCAACTTGCAAATGTTCTTACCAAAGCATTAACTCGCAATGACATCAGCTCTTGATTAAAATTGTTGCTAGTTGATCTACTAGCATCAATTTGAGGGGAGATATCAAGGGATCTTTCTAGGTGACGTTTATGTTGTTTGAGATCTTCTATTTTAGGCATTTAGAAGTTGTCTTTTATTCTAATCTTTATCGTATATATTTTGTTAGTTAGGCAACAGTGGATGTACAGCTAAGGTACAGTAAATATTTCCTTGCATGGTTTGTTTCCTTGCATAGGTAGGGCACATCTTATTTAACTGATGTTGGGAGTACAATAAGAGCAGCTCTTGACACACACTTAATGCTTGTTTTATGACAAACAACCCAAATGGTTGATAACATTAGTGGGCTAGCACTGTCAATTGATATAGCCTAAAATGCTCCAAGTAAGATTAAGAACACAATGTTGTATGAAAAAAAAAATAAGATTTGGAAGTGTTGGGAGAAAGTAAACCAGTATAAATAATAAAGGCGTCCCCTTCCTCCTAGCTTAAGTTTTTAGGCAAGATGTTGGCTAACATTCCAATATGGTATCAAGGCAAGCAAAAATCCTGAGTTCAAACCTCACTGTTAACCCCCCCCCCCCAAAAAAAAAAAATAAATAAATAGTTGAACGTGTATGCCCCTTCAAAAAAACTCAGTTCAACCACACATGAGGAGGCGTGTTAAAAAGAAAAAAAATAAACCAATATAAATAATGAAGTTACCCCCTCCTCAATAGCTTAAACTTTTAAGCTCAGATGAAGACTAACACACTAACAAAATTATTATTATTTTAATAAAAGAGATTTCCCCACTGAATACCCTAGAACTTCCAACCCACCACATCAAAACTAGGAGTCAATTAATGTCAAGGGGATTCAGGTATCAAATGGTCACCTCTATTTTAATTAGTAGATATGTGGGCATAAGATTTGAAAGAAATTGAAAAAAAAAACTATATTTGTAGTAATATTAAGTTTTTTTATTATATAATTCTCACAATTCAAAGAACGGGTTGATGTCTCACCAGTTAATTATCATGAAAAACTTTACATAGTTCTCATCTATAGAAAAATAAAATAAAATCTTTTTGGTTTGAGTGGGTCAGCTGATCAATGGTTCAACAATTATTTCTGTAAGACTTTTCTGAAAATTTATCTGGTCCAGAAAGGGTACAGGCTATAGGCCATACTGGAACAGTGTCTAGCCACATCAAGATTAAAACAGTAACTCATGAAGGCTAAGTACAAAGCACAAACCTTCAGTGGATTATATCGATTCTCCTTATGCTTTCCACAATCAATCACATATACCACGTCATCTATTGTTATGCTTGTCTCTGCAATATTTGTGGCTATTATAACCTGTGGCATGCACATTGAAAAGAAACAAACGTTGACAGTTAAATAGTCAAGCATAGAGAAAGTCACGCGTATAGATATTGGACGATTTTCATTGACTGATTGGCAATTCATTTCTATTTCACTTTGAATTATTAGCAATTGTAGGATTAAATAATTCATATCAGGAAGCAAATATTACCTTTCATTCTAGCAACCCTAATGTTATGGTCTTGTTTCATTACGAATGGTTCTTTGATGGTAGAATACATTACAGTTATCAATTTTATCTTGTCTAGTTGCAGAATAAATTAAAAAAGAAATATCAATTAGATATTGACAAGTATATGCATATGTATTGTATATGCATATGTATTATATCAATTTGATCTCGTCCGTATCTTCATTTTTTTTAAAAAACCTCCGCATCTGTGTTTGTACCCATATTGTATCCATATTTGTATCTATGCTTCTTAAACCATGGAGAATCCAATGGCCATTCGGCCGTCAACCAAAGACAGATGGCACAGGGATCAAGAGCTACAGATAGCAATTAATATGAAAACTTATGGGGAAAAAATGTCAAGAAAGCTTTACATCCATGTATGGAGGACCAAGCTTTTGACGTCATAGACTACCAAAAACACACTAAAAAGGAAGACAGTGAAGCTGTATCTAAGTGAAAAACATGATATGAGGTGAAAGTCTACACAAAACTGCTAGGATAATAAAACGCAATGTACACAGATTAGGATTAGAGTCTCTTAGTGGAAGATGAGATTTTGCAAGGAGTGAAAACTTCCTAGTGCATGTTAAGCATCCTTCAGAGAATAGGGCTTTATTTTTATTGTTTGATAAGTACAATAGAGTTTAAATTAAGGAATAAGACTGAAAGATTATTGCAAAAAATAAATCAGTAAATAGCCCAGTTTTAGGGAATTACTTAAATCAACTAAAGTGCATAGGATGGAAGAGGAAATCTAGAATTTTGGGACCACACACTGGACATTCTGTAATAAAGATTAGAACGTGCATCGGATAGACTTACATTGGGCAGTAATTTTTAAAGAATTCGGGTTGAAATTCCTAAAGTTTATTTTCTTTCTTCTTCCCTTTCACAAAAATTCATCAAAGAACTTCACACCCCAAGCCGTACCCTCCATGTGGCATACCACACCAGCGCATAAAGGTGACAAAAGATTAATTGACTAAAAGGGCAGAGCCAAACAAGCATATGCCTTAATAGTTTCCCCTTTTTTTTCATTGTAATCAATTAAATTAAACCTCAAAACCATTCTATATTTAGAATAAAGAAATCTTAAACCCTTTCAAACTGAGGCACAAAACAAAACCATATCCTTTATGTCTTTTTATCCAATTCTCTTATTCTTCAAAACATAAATAAATAAATCTTAAACCCTTCCATTACCCATTGGCCTTCAGTCGCTACTATTTTTCGCCTAATCAATCATAAAACTCTACATTACCTATTAGCCTTCAATTTAATGTTAAAACTGTAATCCAAAAAGCAATCCTTACCCTAATCCACTACCAATCCCTACATAGGCAGTAATACACCAAGTTTCTTAAAGATCTCATACATCAACGTTGTAATAGAGCAAAAGAATCCAACTTGCTTCTTCAAAGATTAAGGCGAAAGAATCCAACATCAACGAAAAGCTCCTTTTTTAGGTAAATAAATAATTTTATAGCATCAAGGGGATGCCACGTGAACAAACAGAAGAATAAGAAAAGAGCCCAAAACAAACAAAAAGGCCAAGCCCCATAGGATCAAGAAAATCTAAAAAAGAATATAAGTTAGGTTTAACTTTACCAAAAATCAACTGTATGAATGCGACAAAAGTTCGCAGACTTTTCAACCATGTAAGCATGATTAAGTACTTGAAAAATTCTTATATTACTTCCACCCCAAATCAACCACTCAATACAAAATGAAACTAATCAACATGCTTTCCTCTTTCTTTTCAAAGTGTGAGCCCCCCACTTCCACAAAAAGATTAGGTGCACCTCAAACAAGAAAGAATGAACCACATCCCACAATTCCTTCAGAAAAGGGCAATACAAAAGGATATTATGCACCTATTCATCATTGCATTTGCACAAACAACATCAAGTTACCAAACTCTGGTGCCCTTTAGGCATGTCCTTAGGTTATCAATAGTGAGAATTTTACTGCGAATGGAAAAGCACATTAGAAAGAGTCAATGCCGAAGGAACCCTGCTTTTTCACAATGCTAAAAGTTGAAAATAGAATGTAGAACTAAAAAAAATATCGAAAGGGTTATTGATCCAAAACATTAACCATATACATATAATGCTGGATGCCAACAGTTACATAATATGTTTCCAATAATAAAAGATTCTGATTGACAGCAAATATAGAAATAAAAATATTTCCTATCCTAACATTCCCCCTAAAGCTAGAGCATACAAATCAAACATTCTTAGCTTGGCAGACAAATGCTGAAAAGAAGATCAAGGCAACGACTTGGTAAGAATGTCGCCTAACTAGGAGACACTGAGTGCACATATGGCGTGCAAATATCACCCCTCTTCAGACAATCCCGAATAAAGTGACAATCAAATTCAATACATTTTGTGCGCTCATAGAACACAGGGCTATTGGCAATGAAGATAGAGCACTGATTATCACAAATCATGGACATTGGCCGAGAAACCTCTATACCAAAATTATGCAAGAGTGAACTAACCCAAGGCATCTCAGTTATTGTATGAGCCATGGCACAATATTCAGTTTCAGTACTAGAACGAGCTATAACATTTTACATTTTGTTTCGCCAAGTAACAAGATTGTCACCAGTAAAAGTACAACAACCAGAGGTGGAGCAGTGATAAGTACGACTCCCAATCCAGTCAACATCACTATAACCAGTCACAGAAAGAGATGAGAATCGATATAACAAAACACGACCAGGAGCGCCTTTCAAGTAACGTAAGTTACAACACTGCCTCAAAGTGTGACGAACGGGGAGCATGCATAAACTGACTAACAATACTCACAGCATATGTAATATTAGGACGAGTGACTGCAAGATAGATCAACTTGTCAACCAAGCATCGATCATGACTAACATTAGAGTAAGGTGTATCAGTAGTAGCATGAAGTTTGACAGATGTATCCATAGGAGTGTCAGTGAGAAGAGAACCGAGTAAACCAGTTTCATATAAAAAGTCCAACACATACTTGCAGTGTGAAAGAGTGAGTCCTGCACAAGATCATGCAATTTTTCTGCCAAGGAAATAGCGAAGAGCACTGAAGTCTTTAGCGTGAAAATGTTGACTTAAATGAGACTTCAAATCAGTAATACTTGACATGTTATCCCCAGAGATAATGCTATCGTCAGCATACACAATCAAGATAATAGAACCCAAAGAAGAGTGCTCAGTGAAAATAGAATGCTCTAAATTAAAGCACTTCAAACCATATTTCAGCAGAACATCACTAAAGCCATCAAACCAAGCACGAGAAGATTACTTCAGGTCATATAAGGCACGACGTAATATACAAATTAAGTGTTCACTCCTATATAAGGCACGATGTAATCTGCAAACTAAGTGTTCACTCCTAGAAATAACAAAGCAAGGAGGTTATTCCATGTCAACCTCCTCTGGAAGTTCATCATGGAGAAATGTGTTTTTTATGTCCAATTGGTAAAGAGGCCAAAAGCGACTCACAGCTATAGTAAGAAGTATTTGAACAAAGTTCAAACAAGCAACTGGTGAAGAGGCTCCCAAATAATCAACTCCATAAGTTTGAGTATAGCCTTTCATTGTTTGTAAATTGGATATTGAGAAAGCTTTTGATCATGTCAATTGGAAATTCTTAATATATCTGTTAGGCAGAATGGGATTTGGTAGAAAATGGTGCCAATGGATCAATTGGTGTATCTCAACTGCTAGATTCTCAATATTGGTCAATGGTTCTCCTAAAGGTTTTTTTTGCTTCCTCCAGGGGGCTAAGGCAAGGATATCCTCTTTCTCCTTTCCTCTTCCTTTTAATCATAGAAGTGCTTAGTAGGATGCTACAATAAGTGGGGGCAGCTGGTTTCATTGAGGGATTTACTGTCGGTAATGGTAGTTCATCTCTTAGTATATCACATCTGTTATTTGCTGACGACTCCATCATATTTAGTGGGGCAGAGTTGATGCAACTGGGTCATCTACGATGCACACTACTGGGGTTTGAAGCGGTCACGGGATTAAAAGTAAATTTTCAAAAATCCGAGATCATGGCAGTTGATAATTTGGATGGTTTGGGAGATTTGGCAAATATTTTGGGTTGTAAGATTGGCTCCTTCCCCACTACAAATCTAAAGCTATTTGGGATCCTGTTTTGGAGAAATGTAGTAGAAGATTGGCTGGATGGAAACATAAATATCTATCGACTGGGGCTAGAATTACATTAATTAAAAGTGTTCTAGCAAGCCTACCAACTTGCTTCCTTTCTCTATTCAAAGCCCCAGCTTCAATAGTCAAGGAGATGGAGAGGATGCAAAGAGATTTCCTTTGGGGACGAAGCGAGGATGTCTACAAACATAGTCTCGTGAACTAGAAGGCTGTTTGCTCACCTCTAGAGGCTGGGGGTGTGGGTCTTCGGCAATTGAAACTAAATAATGAAGCCTTGTTAGGAAAATGGCTTTGGAGATATGCACAAAAGGACAACAAACTTTGGAAAAAATTGATTGCAGTTAAATATGGTGAAGAGTTTGGAGGATAGTCCTCCACTACTGTATCCAGCTCATATGGTACTGGTCTATGGAAAGGAACAAGAAGGATTTGGCAAAAGTTCAGTAGAGGCATTTCATGGCAGGTGGGGAAAGGCGACAGACTCTCATTTTGGAAACAAGATTGGCTTGGAATTGGATGTCTATCAGAAGTATTTCCAGAAATCTTTGCAATTGCAGCTAATAGAGAAGCATGTGTATCAGGTTACTGCAATAGTACAGGCGTCCAAAGCAGCTAGACAGTATAGCTCCGCAGAAATGTGAATGACTGGGAGATTGACAATCTAACGTCATTGATGGAACTGCTTTACTCTATTCAGCTGACCTCTTCTGCAGATGTTGTAGCTTGGAAGGAATCAAGGAATAAGATTTTTTCCATGAAATCCTTTTATTCTTTCTTAGAAGGTTGTAACAAGGATGAATTTCCATGGTAGAAAATCTGGAAAGCTGCAGCCCCTACCAGAGTTATTTTCTTCTCGTGGTGTGCTGTCAAAGGAAAGATTTTAACATTGGATAATCTACAGCACCGTGGATATCTTTTAGCTAATCGATGCCTGTTGTGCCTAAAGCATGAGGAATCTATTGCTCATCTCCTCATACACTGCAACTGGTCGGCTGAGCTATGGAGTTTGATTCTTAATTGTTTTGGAGTACGCATATGCTTCCTGAAAGATCTTGACAGTTTCCTATTGATTTGGTGGGGACAATCCTTATCGAAGAGGATAAAAAGCACTTGGAATTTGACTCCATTGTGTCTGTTTTGGATAATTTGGAAAGAGCGTAACAAGAGGATATTTGAGGATGATAAGAAGACCACTTTGAAGATTAAAAGTGTACTCTTAAGCTGTTCATATGATTGGGCGAGAGAAGGAAGTAATCTGGATCTTTACTCTTTTTTGAATTTTGTTGATACTTTGAATTCAGCTTAGGTGTTGGGTAATGTTGTAATGTTCCAACATTTTTGTAAGCATCACCCTGATGCTTATATCTGATATTTGAAATAAAATTTTACTTATCCTTTTCAAAAAAAAAAAAAGTTTGCAGTATAGCATTTAGCAACGAGGCATGCTTTGAGTCTCTCAACAAAACCATCAGGAAGATACTTCATATTACAAACCCAACGACATCCCGCTATTTGCTTTCCAAAAGGTAAGGGTGCTAGCTCCCAGGTATGATTCTGATAAAGTGCCTACATCTCCTCATCCATAGCATGCTTCCATCTAAGGGAAAATAATGCAACTTGACAAGAGACTAGAAGAGAAACAGAGAACAAAGCACCGACAAAAGAATGCAAATAAGAAGAAGTACGATAATAAGACACAAATTTGGTAATAAAATGTTGGGTGCAAGTACACCTGCCTCGAAGTAAAGCAATGGGTGGATCATCATCAGAGGTAGAAGGAGCAGGAGTTGGATCCTTAGACAAATTGGACGAATTGGATGGGCCAATAGAAACAACTGGCCTCTCCTAAGTCTCTGGTACACTTGCAAGAGAACAACTTGACTGTTTTGATTTTAATGATATTCCTACAAAGAAGATTGAGAAAAAAGTAAAGTAGGACTAGTTTTCCCATGACCAGTCTCCCCCTCACGAGAATGATGATATGACTCCCCCTAAGTGCTAAAGATAAGGTCATGAAATAATTGAATCCCAGAAGTGGAGAAGAAGGCAGTGGACTCAAAAAAAGTAACAATAGCGCTCACAAACTACCCATGAGAACTTGGGTGATAACAACGATAACCTTTCTATGTACGAGAATACCCCAAAAAAATACATTTTTGAGAACGAAGAGACAACTTATCTAAACAAGGATCAAGAATATGAACAAAGGCAACAATACCAAAAACTCGAGGAGTAAAAGGAAAAGGGTTACCAGCGGGATACAAAATGAAAAATGGAGACTTGTTACCTAATACGATAGATGGCATACGATTAATAAGAGAACATGCAATAAGGATAGCATCCCTCCAAAAAGGGTTTAGTACTTGCATATTGAACATCATAGTACGAGTAATATCAAGTAAATGACGACGTTTACAATCAGCAATACCGTTTTGTTGAGAGGTATGAACACAAATAGTGTGATGAATAATCCCCCGATCAGTATAAAAAGAACCCATAACAGATTGTATGCATTCTAAGGGATTATTGAAGCAGACAATTTTGACGCGTTTGCCAAACTACGTAAAAATCTCATTGTATAAGTGAGTCACAATATAGGGTAAGTTAAATTGCTTTTTCATCAATAATAACCAAGTCATGCGATGCGACAATGATCATCAACAAAAATAACAAAGTATTGATAACAATTAATACTGGTAATACAAGAAGGTTCCCATATGTCTATATGGACTAGATCAAAAGATTCTGTTTAACAATTGACACCATGACAACAAAAAGAACTACGGTAGTGCTTGCCAAGTTGGCAAGCCTCACATTCTAGACTTAATAGAAGACTCAAATGGGAAATAATTGACTTCAGTTTATTTAGACATGGATGCCCAAGGTAAAAATGACATTGGAGAGAAGAAACTGTAGCACTCAAAACAAAAGAAGTTGTGATTAGACAAACTAGGAGGATCCAAGTAGTAAAGCCCACCTTTCTCACCCCCCAAACCAATTGTCCTCTTCATCTTGAGGCCCTAAAACACACAAGAGGTAGAAGAAAAGGTTACAGAATAATGTAGTGTTTTAGTCAACTGACTAACAAATAATAAATTGAATGGAAACTTAGGGATATACAAGCTATGAGGCAAATGAATTGAAGAATGAGGAGAAAGAATTCCTTGTCCTTATACAAGAGATGATCCATCATCTAAAACAACACAATGATTAATAGAATTTAAATGAGAGAAGAAGGAAAATTTACCAGAAATATGAGAACTTGCACCAGAATCAATAACTTAGGAAGATGGAGCGGACAGAGTACAAGCAACATTACCTAAATTTGCTGATATAACAGTGGCAGTAGATGAATGAGATGTCCGAAGAGTTTGTAGCAGTTCACTAAGCTGGGTGGTAAGGTCATTGTGGGTATTGGATAATGGAGTCCCTGAAGTAATTGACATTGATTGAGAAGAGGCCACAAGAGTAGAAGCATCCCACACATGGTGACCTTGATCCGACCTTCCATATTTGGCCCAACAATACGGTTTGGCATTATTGCTTATCAAAAAAATGGTTTGGCATTATTGGTACGACCATAGTAAGTACATTTCCGATCTCCTCGTCTCTGTGAAGAATGACCAGCTCTGGATGCACCTCGAGAAGAACGACTACCATGTCCTCTCATATTACCACGAGAAGAGCGTTGAGAATTATCATTGGAGATCAAGGCAGAAGTTTCTGAAGTAGATGTCTGAACAAGTGTATGATAGCCTACGGATGATCGTAACAAGCGAGAATGGGCATTTGCAACGACAGGCAAGGTCTCAGTTGTTAGAATTTGACACGCAGATCTAAATCAAGTCCAGATAGAAGACAGGCAATCATAAAATCTTCCCAACGTCACTTTTGTTACTGAAGTCTGTAATAGTAAAGGGTCCACACTTCAACAACTAATCCAAAAAGTTTTTAAGAACACTGAGATACTCTAAAAGAGAACAACTAGAATGCTTAGTCGTAATGATCTACTCATACAATTCAAATACTCGTGAAACATTACTTTGCTAAGAGAAAGAGTCAGTAAGAGAACCCCAAACTTTCTTAGAAGAGTCACAAAATTCCACTGTGATAGCAATTTAGGTTTCAAGACTATGCCATAACCATCCCATGACCACAGAATCCTCACTAAGCCAATCATTATACATACTATCATCTAGTTGAGGTTGAAGATCAGTAAAGAATTTCAGTTTTTTCTTCCCATGAAGGTAAATCTTTACCTCATGAGCCCAGGCCAAATAATTTAGACCGTTTAATTTTTTAGAAGTAATGGAGTAAGGAACATCTTCATCTTTAATTAATATTAATCTCGATTCAACAATAGAAACTCTCTCTTTAGCCATAATGAGGAATAAGGAACAGAAATCAACAATCAAAGAGAGCGACAATACCAAACCAAAAATTTAGATTTGAAGTATTGAGAATCAAAGCCAACAAGAAGCAGAACTTGATGGTAGCAGGGGCAACGAGTGGCGGTGACACTACAGTAAGAACCAGAATGCCAAGCAAAACTTCACAGCAGCAAGGGCAACGAGTGGTAGTGACACTATAGTAAGAACCAAAATCGAGGAGCAACAGCAACACTATAGTAAGAACTAGAATACCCAGCTACGGAAAAGATCTGGTGCTATAGCAAAGATTAGCAGCAAACAAAAAGCAAGACTCCAGCAAGAACAACGCTTGGCAAGTGACGAAATCGAATGACGATCGACAGACAAGCAACGAGACCTAGTGACGAGATGAGATCAAGTATCATTGAGGCTTCACAGCCCTCATCAGAAGACACCAATGTTACCCTTTGTAGCAGTCGGCATCAGTGACAAGGCCTGTGAACAGCGACTTTTTTTTTTTTTTTTTTTTGTGAGAAGGCTCTGAAGCCAAGTTGAAAGCAGGAATGCCTAACTAGAAAATTATCGAAAGGGTTAATAGATCTATAACCAGACCATTAACCATTTATATATTATGTTGGATGCTAACAGTTACATAATATGTTTCTAATAATAAAAGATTCTGATTGACAACAAATATAAAAATAAAAATATTTCCTATTCTAACACTAAACAAGGAAAACTTTTGTTCTTATCCCCAGAAAAGCACCAAATAGAGAGACTTCACTCTAAAGTTTGCCTCCCCCTTCACAAGTTTTATCGAGTAAATCACCTGAAACAATTCCAAAAGGCCACTAAGTTATGAATCTTGAGTAGTTATTCTATGGTCAATGTGCCAATAGCCCCCATCATTGACACACTAAAAATAATCTCCAATTGTCACATCTTGGTTCCCAGCCAAGGAGAAAAAAGACGGGAAAAAGTTCACTCAAACTACTTTTCCTATTTCTACTGCTTCCAGAATTTAACTGTATCACCCCTCTCTATTACCATTGATCTGTTAATCACAAAATCCGGGCAGAACCATTGAATATTTTTCCAAACATCAGTTCCATAAGATCCCAACACCTCTGTTGAAGATGAATTATCCCAAGTAGACCCATACTTAGCTGCTAAGACTTTCTTCCAAAGTCAATTCTTTTCATCAGCAAATCTCCACAATCATTTCCTTGACAGAGCCTTGTTAAAAAATTGCAGCCAGGGCCACCCTTGTATATAGGCAAATATATAGTCTCCTAATTTATTAATGATACTTAAATTCCTCATGTACTCCACCCTGCAAAAAATCCTGCTAAAATTTTTCAAGTTTTTAATCAAAACTGAAGGCATGGGAAATAGAGAAAAAATATGCTGTTTAGCAATTCATAATCTTGTATACGAGGTTAACGGGAAGAAAAAGGGGGAGGGGGTGTGGGAAGGGCTGTCTAGATTTACAGTTTCTTTTCTTGTCTTTTGTAGAACCTATGGAGGTTTTTAAGTGGTTATTTTATTTTGACTCTTTCATAAAGGGGGAACATCCTGTTGATGCCTTACTTTAATCAATAATACCTATCTGCCCACCCGGGGTGGGGGTTGGTGTTTGTGGGAGAATAAAAGAGTTACCTTGCGTATATTACCAGGAGGCCGTAAAAACACTTTCTTCTGATCACCCGATGCTATCGAGGAATGTAAAGGAAGAATCCACTCAGAAGATTGCACACTGAATTTGTAAGATGCTAATAGAGTATCATATAACATATGAATTTCTGAAACTCCCTGTTGTGCAAATTATGCAACAGAAAAAATCACTTCAGTAGTTAACAGGACAAATATTACATTTTCCAAACAAAGTCATAATCATGTAAATGACATGTATGAAAGAATTAGTGGATAGACTTACTGGTAAGAAAACTAGGATGGCACCCTCTGGGTATGTTTCATCAACATAATGTATCAAATCTTCGAGAAGATCATAATCAATGACATCTTCATTTAACCTTCTCTGCAAAAGGGTTATAAGAAAACCCTGAGTCAAGATCACAGACAAAGCAACAATTATGCTACAAACATTTGAAGAAGACACCTCAAGGGCATTTACCAAATTCTGTCGAGTTTGCTCACTATATGTTTGGAACGCACTCGGAATATAGTTTGGATTTATGCAATCTTCAGACAGCAAAGATTGATCACCCCATGCAGATAAAACAAGATTTTTCTTCCCCCTGTGATTGCTAACAAGACCATTCTGCAGCCATCAGATTTAAAGAACTCACAGTTCAGAGGACTGATTTCAAAAACAATATTTTGCTACCTACATAGAAGTAAATGACTGATTGTTTTTCTTTTTTTTTTTTTTTTCTTTTTTTATACAACTCTTCATGCTGCTGTTCTCAAGTGCCAAGTGTTTAGTACTGTTGAAAAGTTGATTCAGTGTAACCTCTGCTATAGAAAGAAAAAATCCCTACACAAACACGTCACCTGGACGCATATTACACATCTAGTTTTTCTTTTTTAATTTATTCACTTATCTATTTTTCGGACGCCTGCCCATGAAGCATGCAGCATTGCCCAGGCACATAGTGCAAACGGTAAAGCAACTATGTCTCAGTAATTTAAAGCAACTATGTCTCAGTAATTGTAGAAGTTAATATAATTGTTAAAAAAAAAAAAAAAAAAGAACTAGGAAAAAATTTATACCAATGTTTAACATCATTCCCAAAGTAATTATGAAAAAAGGGAATTAAACTTCAGCAGGAACAAGCACCATGAATGTATAATTGCATTAAATATACTTGCCTACCAAAGAACGTATTGGCTCCCTAGAAATTATAAATAATTGCTTCCAGCTCCCTTGCTGCCAATCTCGGAAAGTTGATTCCAGTCATAATCTTAACAGTGCTAAAATCTTAAAATAAACATTTTTACATAGCATAACTTTCTTAAAAATGATAGCACGGGTAATGATACCAGCCCAAGTATTACATACATCACCTTTATAGCTTGATGAGCCCATCAAAGATTATTTTCTTGACATGACTCTTAGTTCAGATTTGAATTTGTGAGAGTTTTTCTATTGCTCATGTGTTGTCACTTCTTGAAATGAAACACTGATTGCTTACTTCCCTTTGTGCCAAAAGGGAAAGATACGAAGCCAAAACATCTTGAAATTATCATAATTAACAACCGAAACACTGTTGAACTACCTAAGAATACTTATCAACACACTCACGGCGCATGATATCAAAACAAACATGCACTATTTTGGAGATCACAGCCGAAATGGGTTTGGGCAAGAAATCGAAGGTATGTTTAACCACAGAAAAAGGGGAATGGTACAGATTCAACAAGGACTCTACAGGTAGGGGAGTCAACCATTGGTGTTGACCATGACAATTGGCACAGGGAGGCAATTAGGATCAATGAAAGATAGAAATTTCCTAATATTTGTCATGATTTTGGCAGAGAAGCTTAGATGGATCCATGGGATGTGCCAAAAGCAAAGAAGATCGGCGGTGGCTTCTATGAGCTGGGAAAAATCAAGGGAGGAAAGAGCGTTTATTGTGTATAAGGATGTTGCTGAGGGGAGCTATGGGCATGGGAGTTCAGATTGTTCTCATCACTGGGAAAATCTAAAGTTTGTATAGCTAAAGTTTTCGAAGGTGAAGGTTGGGCTGTATTTGCAAAAATCCTAGAGGAGTTCAATCCAAGAGGCGAGTCTGAGGCTAGGTCAAAACACCAGCAATCGTTCATCAGTACTGTTGCATTACCAGTATGGAAACATTTTGGGCTTTCTTGCAAGCAAGGGGAAGAGGCGAGAAACCTAAAACCGTGGTTGAAGATGTGAGCACACATAATAGTTTAAATTAAGAGCGATGCCTTATAAGGAGGTATGGAGGGCCAAAGAAGCCAATGTCAAAGCTTGGGCAGGTGAGAAGCTAGGTGAATCGCATGTAGAACATCACAAGGGGTGTCGAGGCCAAAAGGATGGGGAAGAATTGGCTCTTGTTTATCTTCCCCTTTCTAACAAATCAGCAAAGGAACACCAAGGGGATAGAGGAGTAAGGGAGCGTCCCGTTTATTCCTTAACCAGAGCATAGTTTGGGTTGTCACAATAGAAGGTCTCGGGATTGCGACTGTGTTAATTAAAGTGGTGGGCCTCCTTTTGTTTTTGTGGGAAGGCGCTATGTTTAAAGGGAATGAGGACTTCGATGGTGTTTATTTGAGAGCAAAAGGCCGCAGGTGAGGTGTGTTGGCATCGATGAAGATAGAGGTAGGAGAGACTTTGTACGATTTGTCGATTTGGGTAGACAGGGAGCCCATCATTGACTATAAATGATAGAACCGGAGTCAAGCAAGCTGGAAAAGACAAAAAGCATGGCGAGTGAGAAGAACGTCCTTAATTGAGCACATGGAAGCAAGGAACGATGTGAGGAAGCTTCTGAACATTGTGCTGCACATGCCTGGCCAAAGATATTTCCCACACAATGCCAAGCTAGGGCTAGGATGGGTTGAAAGGCTAACCTAAGAAGCTCCAAGGAAGCATTGAGCCTAGAAGCCTTGCTGAGCCTTCCACCAGGCCCAAGTCTTCAAGTGTGAGTGTTATGCAAGCAAAATAGGTAAAGTCTAATATGTTTGGGCCTCCAAAGTCTATTGTGGCTAGCCCGGCCAATAAAGGGCCTTGTTTGTTCTTGGGCCAATTTGATGAATGGGCTTTGAAGAAGTCTTGCAAAGGTTTATGAAAGGAGGAAAAAACATTTTCAAGCCCATGTTCCTAAGCCAAAGAATCAAGCCTATCTTCAACTAGCCCGTGTATGATTAACATTGTCCTCTGCCTTCTTCTCTATTAATGTATATTCATGTACATGTATCACTAATAACTATGTATCTAGGGGTAATGAGGTAATGTACTTAAGTCTAAGGATAATGTATCTAGTCTAAGTTATTTGTACAGTATTTGTGGTGTATTTATTATGTATGATTATAACTAACAATCTATAACAATCGATTTGGTGTCAAGTCACTCAGTAAATCACTTATCTCTTTACATGGTATCAGAGCAATAATCCTAGAATGATTTAAAAAAAAAAAAAAAAACTAATTACAGTCGTTGGCCGTTGGTGGCATTGTACTAAGTCACTAGTGTCCTCACTCGAAATCCAATCAAAGATCAAAGTTGAAGATTGCCACAATCAAAGTCCAGTCAATAGTCAAAGTCAACAATCGCCAATCAAAGTCAACGGCAATTACTCCAGTCAAAAATCGAAGTCTCCACCAATCAATGACGTTCATTGTTGCCAGTCGATCGCTTGTAAAAGCCCACCATTGTCGATCGCTACTCATAGACTTCCTTCGTCATTGTAAGCCTTTGTCATTGTTAGTCTCAGTTTACGTTAGTCACCATGAGCCTCACCTTCGTCAATCGCTATCATCTTTGCCTCATTAATCACAACTTCGATTGACTTGCAACATCAATAGAGTCAAAACTTATTGGTACCTCTACTATAGCATCTACTACCAATGAGCATCCGCAGGCTTTGACTCTTTCTGGAGAAGAGTATTCACGGTTCCCATAGTATCAGACAACTCATCAGGCCTCTCTCTCTTCTACTTCCCTTACTTATCAAAATAATTCTATTGCATGTCTCTCCACCCATTCTCCTACCTCTTGGATTATAGATTCTAGTACTTCCAATCGTATGTCTTGGACATCTATATTGTTTTCTGGTATTCAATATTCTACTTCTCACCCAGCAGTTACACTAACTAATGGGTCAACTACTTCCGTTAATGATGTTGGTACAGTGATTCCTTCCCCATATCTTCCTCTAGCTTCAATGATATATGTTCTATCTTTTTCTTTTAACTTGAAATCTATTAGTAAATTTACCAAACACTATAATTGTTCAGTGACATTCTTTCCTAATTCTGTTATTATTTAGTATATGACGACAAGAGAGAAGATTGATGAAGGATATAAAACTGGAGGAGTCTACTATCTTGATACAGAGGTACCTAGAGCTTGTCCTGCAATAGCTTCCCCTTTAGAAATTTATTGTCGCCTTAGTCATCCTTCTTTAGAAAGACTAAAGTCCATGATTCCTAGTCTATGCCATTTACAATCTTTGAATTGTGGGTCTTATCAGTTGGGAAAGCATCTTCGTGTGCCTTTTTCTTCCCAAGTCAACAAGAGGTCATCAAGTCCTTTTTTGGTAGTCTATTCAGATGTTTGGATCCCTAAACGAGTAACTTCAAAGTTGGAATTATGGCATTTTGTCACTTTTGTAAATGATTTTTCAAGAATTACATGGATTTATTTAATGAAAAATCGATCTGAGCAATTTTCTATTTTTTAAGCTTTCTCTGCTAAATTAAAACCTAGTTTGATGTTTCTATGTGAATTCTTCATAGTGATAATGCAAAAGAATATTTTTCTAAACCTTCTGTTGAGTTTATGACCTCTTCTGGTATGCTCCATCAATCTTCTTGTTCCCAGACACCACAACAAGATGGAGTTGCTGAAAGAAAAAATTTGCATCTTATTGAAATAGCTCGTTGTCTTCTTTTTCAAATGAATGTTCCCAAAATCTTTTGGAGTGATGCTATTTTAACTACATTTATTTAATAAATCGCATGCCTTCTTCTGCTTTCAAGGAACTAACCTCTCATTCTATATTATTCTCTAACAAACCTTTGTTTTCTCTTCCTTCTCGAATTTTTTGGTACGTTTCATTTGTCCATCAACTTGCTCCTGAGATTGATAAATTGGATGCTAGTGCTCATAAGTGTATCTTTTTAGGGTACTCTAGGTTGCAAAAGTGTTACCGATGTTACATTCCTTCACTTACTCACTTCTTTATTTGTGCAGATGTCACATTCTTTGAGCGTATCCTATTTTTCTCTCAGCCTCAGTCTCTATGTATCCTTTATGAATGTCTTCCTTTTCCCTTTATCCCAATTGAGTCTATCAGTCACCATGCTTCTCTGAGTCCATCTAATTGTTTATCTCGTCTTGATTTGCACGTATACAGTCAGCATCAAGTAGTGACTACTCCACCTCCTGCTTCCTATGCTTTGCCACCAGCTCCTATGCTGCCTGCTCCTGTAAGTGATTTACATGTTCCTATTACTCTTCAGAAGGGTAGACGTTCTTATACTTCTCATCCTATCTCCAATTTTGTGTCTTATGATGCATTATCACCTTCATATCATTCATTTATTACATCTTTATTCCCTGTTTCTGTTCCTAACACTATTTTTGACGCACTTTCTCACCATGGGTAGCATTCTGCTGTGGAAGACAAGATGTCTGCTCTTCGAGCCAATGATACTTGAACCCTCTTACTCTCTCCCCTAATAAGTCAGTTGTTGGTTGTCGTTAGGTATATACTATCAAAGTTCATCCTAATGGTTAAGTGGACAGATTAAAGGCGTGTTTGGTCACAAAAGGGTATACTCAAGTTCATGGTTTAGATTCCTATGAGACCTTTTCCTTTGTTGCTAATATTACATTTGTTCGTCTTATTATCTCTTTAGTTACAGTCTATCATTGGTTTCAATACCAACTTGAAGTGAAAAATACCTTTTTTCATGGTGATTTTGTCGAGAAAGTCTATATAGAGCAACCTTCTGGGTTTGCTACCCAGGGGGAGTGGGTTAGTTTGTAAGATAAAGAAATCATTATATGGCTTGAAAAAGTCTATTCGGGCATGGTTTGGCCGATTTAGCACTACTGTCACTGATTTTGACTTAATTCAATAGGGAGTTGATCATTTAGTATTTTATTGTCATTCTTCTAAAGGAAGAATTTGGCTCCTTGTATATATAGATGACATTGTTATCACAGCTGATAATTCACAAAGTATTACTGATCTGAATTTGTTCTTTCAAAGTAAGTTCAGTACCAATGCTTTGGGACCATTGTCACGTATGGGTATTTCTCTCTCTCAAAAAAAGTATACTCTTGATTTGTTGACTGAGATAGGTATGTAAGGTTCTAAACCTATGGACACTACATAGATCCAAATACCACGTTGATTACTGATCAAGGAGAATTATTACATAATCCTAGCTAGTATCGAAAGTTAGTTGGAAAGCTAAACTATATGACAGTCACTAGACCTGATATATCTTTTGCTATAGGCGTGATCAGTCAGCTCTTAAAATAATCTCGTAGTAGTCATTGAGATGTTGTTATCCAAATTTTAAGATAGCTAAAAGGTAGACCTAGTAAAGGCTTATTGTACAAGAATAGTGGACACAATTTAGTTCAAGTGGACACAGTTTAGTTCAAATGCCCACTAATGCAAACTGGCCTGGGCTACCATCAGTTAAACGATCTACTACTGAGTAATGTATCTTTGTTGGAAGTAATCCGGTATCCTGAAAAAGTAAAAAAGCAAACAATAGTAACACAATCAAATGCTAGGTCAGAGTATAGAGCCATGGGTCACACATCCTTTGAGTTGATTAGAATACAACACATGTTAAAAAAAATTGAGAATTCATGGAAGGAACCTAGCAATGACATCTCTAAGTGTCTAGATAATGCTCTCGGTGCATGTTAGAAGTTCCTTGCTATCGTTCACCAATTTATGAAAACAAAAGTGACAGAGAGAAGGCGATTAGAAGGCAAACACTCGATCGATAGGAAACTTAGACGATCTTTTCATACGGAAGAAGTCACGATTGATGTAGAAGATGATACAAAAGGAAATGGAGGAATAAGGCTGATTGAAACAGGGAGGGGTTACATTAAGGTTTTAGTAATTTATGAAGAAGAACTTCAATGGATGCAAAAGATGTGCTAGAAAGAGAGAAGGACGCCTGGTGGTTTTCAGCAATTGGGATGCCTTCGGGATGGTCTCAGAACTTTGATTTGTTCCAGAATCAAAGTCGGTGCTATTAGAAAGATGGAGCTTCGCATATTTGCTCCATATGGTAGAAGATAGATGTGCATTCCTAAGATAGCTACCGGGCAAGGATGGTTTTTCTTCGTAGACTTACTATCCAATATTGTTCTGAGGGAGAAAGCAGGTTAGTCCATAATGCGTCCTACATATAAGTGAAATCTCCCTCTGAAGATGGAGGAAGATTTTCCACTGAGAAATTGGAGTACGAGGAAAACAGCAACTGTACAACTGCAAAAAACAAATCTGCAAGCAGCAAGCCTTCCTAAATGGAAGTTTTCTGATCTAAGAAGTTCATTCATTGATGGCAAGGAGAAATATGTGTTAGTTAATTTTGAGGATGCTGTGGAGAGAAGTTTCCAAATGTCCAAATGCTTAGTTGGTAGCATAGGTGGTTCAAAGCATGGAAATGAAGATCCTACAACAATAAAAAGATGGGCTGACAGACGCTGGAAAATTCCTGGAGGAGTAGAAATCAAAGAAATCGATCTAGACACATTACTGTTTATCTTTCCATCTAGAGAGTTAGCAAAGGAGAAAATTAGTAAACATCTATTGAATGGAAAGCTATTATTTCGGGATAGATGGTATAGTTGAAGCCGCTGCAACAGAAGAGGATAGAATAAAAAATCCACTTGGATCCAAGTGATAGGCTTGCCTATATTCCTATGGGAAAAAGGAATTGTTGAAAGTATAGGAGACTATTGTGGAGGTTACTTGGAAACAGCTGAAGAAACTATAATGCAAGCTCATCTAAAGTGGGTTAAACTGAGAATTAAGGGGCACGGAAGGAATGTTCCAGCTTCGGTTATGATTAAAGTTGGAAGCACTTTGTATGATTATCCTATTTGGGTTGATCGCAGTCCATGGGTTGACTGGATCTTTAACCAAGGGACTTTGCATGGTGGTCGCCGATCATCGATAACTAAGAGGGTGGCGCATGAAGCTGCCACATCCTCGGTGAATGTTACTGCATTTGGAAGCCAAAGAGTCAGAAATTTTAATCGGTATGGGAATCAAAAGAGAAGTAGTAATTACAACCGAAAAATGATAAAGTTCAATGGATTAAGGTGGGTGATAAAAATGCAGCTCATATGAAAGGTCACAATTCAAATTCTACTAATGACGGTCAAACTTCATTTAATAGATTTGAGATAGTAAATACTCTGAATGGTTCATCAGATGTGGAGATCAAGAAGGATCAGGTTATTAATGTTGAAGCTGATAAAGAAACAACAAATTTAATGTTGGATAAGGATGAGGAAATTAAGGATTTTTCTGCTTCCGGAGGGGGAGAAATTAATCAGAGTTATTCAGTTAATTACCTTAGTAACCTTTCGGCCACTGATGTATCTTTCAATGAAGACCAAACATTGGGAGATATCTGGAGTGGAGATAAGAAGATTTATGAGTCTAACGATGGATTTGGCTTTGACTCTCAATCTGAATGTAGTCTTGGAACCTAAGTTGCGCGAACCCCCTAAAACTGTGGAGTATCCACTCGAGTGCGGGTGGGGTGCGAGTGTGGGTGCAGGTGCGGAGTCGAGTACGGCACTTTCAATCCGGATACGACTGTGATGATTAGTTGAAGGAATCATCCATTTTGAACTTCTCCGGCAATGGCATTCTCCAACCATGGTGTTCTCCATCCTAAAGGGTTCTTTAGATGGCTTTAAACTTTTGTCTACTTTGTGTTGATTACACAAATATAATTAAATTTTACAACCTTTATATATATTAAATAGAAGTCACATGTCCCAAGCAAGCTATTAATTACATTAATATTAATTACACTAATAGAAACATTCCCATGCGAGACTTTTGCTATTCTATTTGTGTATAAAGACTTTCTCTTCCATTTTGTGTATTATATATAGAGAGAGGGAGAGAGTCAGTAGACGAAAGGGCAAACTACAAATAACTAAAAATATATACTTATAATATTAATTTATAAAATAATTAAAAATTTCATGGGGATACGAAAGGGCAAACGACAAATAATTAAAAATATATACTTATAATATTAATTTATAAAATAATTAAAAATTACATGGCGTATCCCAGTACCCGTATCAGAATTTGGATCCATATCCTCGTATCCTGTACTATCTAGACTTGCATTATCCAACACCTAGATTCACACCCACACCCAATTCGAGTCTGGGGTCCGAGCAACATAGCTTGGAACTAAAACCGACTCTATGTTTGAGAATTTCCTTGCTCTCATGGATGTTCATGACAGGGAGACAAATGAAATCATTGATTGTTTACCCCTAGCCTCTTGTGGACTTGAAGACTGAAATTTGACTAATGAAATAATGTTGCTTGGGGATTGTGGATCTGCTCAGGGAAAAAATTCTAAATGGGCAATTAATCGTATGAAATCTTTCAGGAAGATTTTGGGGATTTCAAATGAGGGGTTTGAAGATAAGATTTTGGAGCTTCTTAAATCCATAGAAGAGAAGGGAGGCATTCATTTGAGTAAGGAAGGAAAGAAACTAGCAGGGTACTCTAGAAGAGGTTCAAGGGAGCTAAAGAACCTACAGTGTTCAATTTCATATGATAAAAAAGGGCAAAATCAGATTTATGGAGGAAGAAAATCTGGTGATTCATTATCCATTTGTTTTAAATGAAGCCTAAAATTCTAAGTTGGAGTGTTAGCGATTGTTGTGGTCTGCCGAAAAAAATGTTAATCAAGAATTCCCTCAAAAAATGGAGCCCAAATATTGTCTGTTTGCAGGAAACTAAGTTAGGTGAGATTGATGAGAATGTTAATAGATCATTATGGGGAGGAGTTTGGTATAAATAGAAAGCTCTTGATGCTATACGGGCCTCCGGTGGAATTTTGTTGATATGGGATAGCAGAAAACTAAAAATGGTAGAGTTTGAAGTTGGGATTTTCTCAGTATCTTGTCTGATATCACTTGGTCCTTCACTGGAGTCCATGACCCAGTGAACAGCACTCTGAAGACTGACTTTCTGGAGGAAATTGGAGCTGCTGTATTTCGTTGGCAGTCTCCCTACTGTTTGGGTGTAGATTTTAATATGGTTAAATGCATTGAAGATAAATGGAACTGCAATAGAAGATCTAAATAGAAGCAAATCTTCTCAGATTTCATAAATGATTTAGAATGCATTGACCTGCCCTTGAATGGTTGCAAATTCACTTGGAGTAACAGCAGAAGTAAGTCTAGAATTGACAGATTTTTAGTATCTAATGATTGGGATGACCTTTTTCTTAAGGTATTTCAAATATCTATGCCTCGTTTGATATCCGATCACTACCCACTATTGTTGGATGGGGGAGGATTAAGAAGTGGGCCTAAACCTTTTAAATTTGAGAATATGTGGCTGCAAGTCGAAAGCTTCACAGATATGATTGCTAATTGGTGGTAGGGATACTACTTTAATGGAAGTGCCAGTTATGTACTGTCACAGAATCTCAAATGTCTTAAAAATGATTTGAAAAGGTGGAACTTGGAGGTTTTTGGGAGAATTGAGAATCAAAAGCTACAGCTTGAGAAGGATATTCAGAATTTAGACTTGATTGATGATTCTGGAAGGCTCACAGATCAGAAGAAATGCTGCAGAGAGGCCAAGATTAAAGAGCTGAATAAGCTGATTAGAATGGAAGAAATCAGCTAGAGGCAAAAATCAAGAATTAAATGGCTGAAAGAGGGTGATAGAAATACAAAGTTTTTTCATCAAATGGCTTCAGCAAACGAGGAAAAATTGGATTGACAAACTAAGAGTAAATGGATCTATCGCAGATGACCAAGAGCTAATTAAGCAAGGTATTCTAAACTTCTACAAGCAGCTATTCCTGGAACAGGCCGAATGGAGACCTAAAGTCGATGGGTTGAACTTTTCTCATATCAGTTTAATGGAAGCTAAGAGTCTAGAACAACTTTTTTCAGAATCTGAGATCTTTAAGGCCTTAAGGATCTTAATGGAGATAAAGCTCCTGGTCCAGATGGCTAGACCATAGCTTTCTTTCAAAAATGTTGAAATGTTTTCAAGAAGGATTTAATGCTGGTATTTGCAGAATTCCAAATCAGTTGCAGATTTGTTAGAAGCTTGAACTCCACTTTCATAGCTTTAATTCCAAAGAAGAATGGTGCTGTTGATGTTAAACATTTCAAGCATAGTAGCATGGTTGGAGTTGTTTACAAGCTGATCGCTAAAGTTCTTGCTGCCAGGTTGAGGAAAGTCTTGAACCTTATTATCTCTGTTTCTCAAAATGCTTTTGTGGGTGGTAGACAAATCTTGGATGCTGTCCTAGTTGCCAATGAAGTTATTGACACAAAGGTTAAGAGAGAGGAAGCTGGTATAGTTTGCAACTTAGATATTGAGAAAGCATTTGATCATGTTAATTGGAACTGCTTGCTTTATTTGCTGAGAAGAATGGGTTTTGGAAATAGCTGGTGTAAGTGGATTCATTGGTATATCTCTACTGTTTGATTTTCAGTTTTGATTTCTCCAGAGGGTTTCTTTGCATCGTCAAGAGGATTAAGGCAAGGTGATCCTCTCTCCCTTTTTCTATTTATAATCATCATGGAAGTCCTTAGTAGAATGTTGCAGAGAGTGGAAGAAGCTGGACTGATTGAAGGTTTCTCGATCAGAAATAGAGTAAGAGATTCACTTAGCATTTCACACCTACTTTCGCTGATGATTCTATAGTATTTTGTGGAGCTGAGATGATGCAATTGAGACATTTACGTTGCACTCCTTTGGGATTTGAGGTAATATCTGTTGGAGATGCTAATTCTCTAAGTGAACTGGCAGAAATCTTAGGATGCAAATCAGGTTCCTTTCCAACTACCTATTTAGGTTTGCCTTTGGAAGCTCAATTTAAATCCAAAAAAGTTTGGGAACCTGTCCTAGAAAAATGCAGAAATAGGCTAACTGTTTGGAAGATGAGATATCTCTCCACAGGGGCTATAGTCACACTGATTAAAAGTGTGTTTTCTAGTCTTCCTACATAATTTCTGTCCTTTTTTAATGCCCCTATTTCAATCACTAAAGAACTATAGAAAATGCAGAGAAACTTTCTTTGGAGCAACAGTGATGGGGCTTTCAAACATAGCCTAGTAAATTGGAAGACAGTTTGCACTACAATAGTTTCCGGAGGTCTTGGCATCAGGCAGCTGCAGCTGCACAATGCAGCTTTAGTAGGTAAATGATTTTGGAGATATTCTCAAGATAATACCAGACTTTGGAAGAAAGTAATTCTGATTAAGTATGGGAAAGAATTGGGCGGCTGGTGTTCTGCTCGTGATTCTAATTCTTTTGGTGCAAGTTTATGGAGAGAAATAAGAAAAAATTGGATGAAATTTGCTAGCTGTATTTCCTGGCAGTTGGGCAGAGGTGATAAGATCTTATTTTGGAAATATGATTGGTTGAATGTTGGCTACTTATCTGATCTCTTTCCTGAAATTTTTGCTCTCGCAGTTAATAAGGATGCTTTTGTCCAAAATTATTGCATTGGAATGGGTAGACATCGCACCTGGTTTGCGTTGCTTCGCAGGAATATCAATGATTGGGAATTGGATGACTATTTGTCACTTATGGAGCTGCTAAATACTATTTATCTAGAAGATACTGAAGATTCCATGATTTGGAAAGTGTCAAAAGAAAAAACCTTCACTGTCAAGTCTTTTTATCTGTCCCTTCAAGAAGATACAAAGGACAAGTTTCCTTGGCCAAAACTATGGAAAAATGCTATTCCTACCAGAGTCCTTTTTTTCTCTTGGTGTGCCGCTAGGGGAAAAATTCCAACTATGGATAATCTTAAGCTTAGAAGTTACTCCATAGTTAACCGTTGCACCTTATGTTTTAGCCAGGAGGAATCTATTGCTCATCTTTTCTTGCATTGTCAATGGGCAGCTAAGTTGTGGGGGCTGATTCTTTCATGTTTCGAAGTTCATTTGTGCTGCTCAAATGATTTTTGTGATTTTCTTTTGGCTTGGTGGGGTTAGCCTTTTGGAAAGCATAAAAAGTCCATATGGAATTTGGTTCCATTCTGTGTGTTTTGGCTGATATGGAAGGAGAGGAATCGAAGGATATTTGGAGATGACAGTAGGCCTATCTTGAGAATTAAGAGTTATTTTCTTACTTGCCTTTATGGCTGGGCAAGGGATGCAAGGGAGATTGACTTATCTTCATTCTTGAACTTTCTCGATCAAATAAGTTGATCTCAGTTTTTGCTTGGGTCTGATTGTATTTATTCTCCTCAATTGGTTGTTTTGTATATGCACCTCACCGAAGCTTAGATAGATTTCTATGCTCTTGAATAAAATTTACTTATCTTTTTCAAAAAAAAAAAAAAAGGAATTCATCATTCACAACTTATGGAGTTACTATGTGATAATCAAGTTGTAATTCATATTGCCTCTAATCCAATATTTCATGAGAGGACTAAACATATTGAGATCGACTGTCATCTTGTCAGAAAGAAAATTTTACAAAATGTGATCAAAACTTGTCATGTGAAGTCTGAAGATCAACTTGCTGATTTGTTTAGTAAAGCTTTAGGGGGACCTAGAGTAATGTTTATTTGTAACAAGCTAGGAATTTATGATATATATGCTTCAGTTTGAGGGAAAGTGTTAATACATATTCATGTACATGCATCACTAATATTTATGTATCTAGGAGTGATGTACATAGAGATGATTTACCTAAGTCTAGGGACAATGCATCTAGTCAAGGTTATTTGTACAGTATTTATTGTGTATGATTATAAATAACAGTCTGTGACAACTCATCTCGTGTCAACCCATTTAGTAAATCACTTATCTCTTTACATTCCCCTTTGCATGTCTCTCATTCTTCTATGTAGAATATGTTCAACCATTCATAGGTGCGCATCTAGGGAGTCTGAGTTCTCAGCTACTCCAAAGTTGAAGAGTTTAAATGGTGAACTATCGCAGTGGGAGAGCCATAGGCATGAGTTGGAGGTAAGCTTCAATGAGGGCAGATGTTAGGGTGGGGGTTAGTTTTTGCTGGCCTAAAGGTGGGGAGTCTATTATTGGAGACGCATTACACCATCAACACTAGATCAATGCTTCCATAATTGGTTGGGGACGAAAGAAAGAGGAAGTTTCGGCTGGAGCAAAGTGAGAAGAGAAGAGAAATCTCAGGCTAGGTGCTAAGGAAGGTAATGTCATTTAAAAAGACACTAAGTGCATCTTATGAAGGTATGGACGAGGAGATCTTCAAGCCATTTCAAGTCATATAGGTTCAATGGCTGGCTAGAAATTCACAGAGTAGTGGTCAAAAACACTAAGGGGCCAAAAGGAGGAGAGAATTGAGGAATTTGGGATGCATTATAAATTATGTAAAACAAGGGGCAGGGTGTTAGGAAATCAAGAGGGGGAGGTAGGAGAGGCAGGATTGATTATAAATCAAACAAGTACATTGCAAATTGGAATGTGAGGAGGTTGAATAAAGGTAGCATTGAAGAGATGGAAGGCTGATGTAGTTTGCTTATAGGAAACCAAGATGAAAAAAGTGGACAACAATAATGGCAAGAAGTATTTTTGTTTTCCCTTTTTTTTTGGGGGGGGGGGTGTGGAAGATATGGTTGACTTTGCCAACTAGGGGGGCCTCGAAGGATCTTGCTCTTTCAAGATTCCAAAAAGTGTGAGTTGGACGATTCTGAATTGGGGAGCTTCTCAGTTTATCGGTCTCTCAAGAATTGTGGAGACAATTTCAGATTGGTGTTTATTGGAGTGCGTGGGCCTATTCTAGTCCCCCCCCCCCCCAAAAAAAAAAAGATTGTTTGCTGAGGAGTTGGAGAATATAACCTATATATGTGGTCATCCATGGTGTGAGAGGTGACTTCAACATGACCAGATTCAATAGAGAGAGATGGGGCAGCGAGGCAATGTCTAGCACTATTGAGGATTTTCAATGAACGTGTGGAGCAGCTGCTAGGGACAGATTCTTAGTGTCAATAAGTTGGGAAGAGCATTTCCTGGGATGTCCGAAAGGTTTTTCCCCAAAATTACTTCAGACCATCATCCCATCTTACTGATTGTGGAGGCATCAGGCAAAGGTCTTTCCCTTTCAAATTTGAGAATATGTGGATGAAGGCGGCAAATTTTAAGGATAGGGTGGCAGCTTGATGGAGTAGCTACCAAGTTAGGGGAAACATGAGTAAAGCTTTTGCAGAGAAAATGAAAAGATTGAGAAAAGAAACATTAAGTTGGAATAAGGAGTTTGGCAATTTTGAGAGCAAGCATCACACTTTATGGAGGATATTAGCTGACTTGATTAGAGAGAGGATGGAGGGAAATCTCATTAAAAAAAAAGACACAAGGGAAGCCATGAAAGCAAAGCAAATTGGCTAAGATGGAGGAAATCAACTAGCGGTAAAATCTAGAGTTCTATGGACTTCAGGAAGGAGATAAAAATACCAAATTCTTTCATAGTATAGCAAATTTTCACCAGAAAGTGAATAATATATCCAGGATTTTGGTTGATGGTAGATCTCTAGACAAGCAGGAACACATTAGGGAAGGAATAGTTAGCTTCTATTCATCCCTCTTTTTAGAGGAAGCCTAGTGGAGACGGAGGGTAAATGAGTTTTGAGTTCTGATATTGCTTCGGAACAAAGCTGGCTTTTTGGAAGCTATTTTCACAGAGGAGGAAGTAATGGCAGCCCAGAATTCTATGAATGCAGACAAGGCACCGGGTCTTGATGGAATGACTCTGGCTTTCTTCACGGGACACTGGGATATCATATAGGAAGAAGTTATGAGGTCATTTAGGGAATTTCATACCAATGGGGAGTTTGTTAAAAATATCCAGGCTACTTTCATTCCGAAGAAAGAAGTAGAAGACATTAGGGACTTCAAACCAATAAGTTTTGTAGGAGGCCTGTAGGAGGCCTCAGCAAAAATGCTGGCTCTCAAATTGAACGAAGCCAAGAGGAGTCTTGTTTCTAATAGTCAGAATGCATTTGTGGAAGGGTGGCAAATCCTGGGTGCATCGCTTATGGCTAATAAGTTGGTGGACCCTAGAATCAAAAGTGGAGTCTCGAGCATGTTATGCTAACTGGATATAAAGAGAGCATATAATCATGTTAGTTGGGACTTCTTATTATATTTGCTGAAGCGTTTTAGGGTGAAATGGAGGAAGTGGATTAGTTGGTGCTTCACCACAGTGAAATATTCAGTCATCATTAACGGATCACCAGAAGGTTTCTTTAAATCTTTGAGGGGTTTGAGACAAGGAGATCCCAGTCCCATTTTTTGTTAATCCTAGTTATGGAAGCTCTAAGCAGGATCTGTGATAGGGTAGTCAAAGCATGAGTAATTGAAGGATTTAAAGTAGAATAGTAGGATAATGACATGATAGGAGTATCCCATCTTCTCTTTGCAAATGACTAATTTTTTGTAGTGTTGACACCCCCAAACTGGCGCAGTTGAGGTGAATTAGGTTATGTTTTGAAGTTGTGTCAGGGCTCAGGACTAGGGGAAATCAGAATTAATCCCAGTTAGAGATGCGCAGGAAATGGATAGCTTGGCTAACATTTAGGCTATATAAGATCAGCAACCTTCCTTCGACGTATTTGGGGATGCCTCTGGGACATTCATTTAAGGCCACCCGGTTATGGGATGGATAGTGGAAAAATTCCATCCGAAGCTCCCGGGATGAAAGAGATGGTATTTGTCAAAAGAAGGGAGGGTGTCATCGATTAGAAGTGTCCTAGCCAACATTTTAATCTACTACCTACCCCTTTTCATGTTGCCAGTTCCAGTCCAAAGGAAACCGGAAAGAATTCAATTGAATTTTCTATGGAGGTGATTGGGGGAGGAAGTTAGATACTACCTTGTTAACTCAAAGTCTATTAGTAAGCCAATCAAGACAGGTGGACTAGGGCTTAGACGCCTCAACTTGCTTAATGAGGCCCTGTTACGGAAATGGTTGTGGAGATTTGTATATGAAAAGCAAGCCCTCTAGAGGCAGCCAACTGCAACAAAGTTTGGGGTCTACAATGAAGAGTGATCCACTAAGGTATCAGGCAAGGTTGGGCAAAGTTCAGAGGCATGTCTCCTTCGTGGTGGGTATTGGAGACCATATCAGCTTTTGGAATGATCCTTGGTTACCTCCCCCCCCCCCCCACAAAAAAAAAGGGAATGATCTGTAAACTGAATTAAATTGAAAAGATGAAAATCACACACATTGTATTAGGATTCATGGTCCTATTTATATACACAGATGAGTCCTACTTTTAGGAAACTATAAATATTAGGAAATTAGGAAACTGAAGATATTCCTACCATATTTACTAATATCTAACACTCCCCTCAAGCTGGAGCATATATATCATATGTTCCTACCTTGGTACAAATAAATCTCACTCTAGATCCCCCCAAAGCTTTGGTAAATAAATCTGCAAGTTGATTTTCAGATTTCACATGACCAGTTTTAATAATATTCTGTAAAATCTTCTCTCTAACAAAATGACAATCAACTTCAATGTGTTTGGTTCTCTAATGAAACTCTAGATTAGAAGCAATATGAATAGCAGCTTGATTATTACAAAGTAATTCCATAGGTTGTGAATAATGGACTCCTAACTCCTCCAACATATGTTGTATCCATATTAACTCACAAGAAGTATGCGCCATATCTCTATACTCTGATTCAACATTTGATCGAGCTACTACTGTCTGTTTCTTATTTTTCTAGGATACCAGATTACCTCCAACAAAGACACAGTATCCAGTTGTAGACCTTCTATCTGATGGTGATCCAGCCCAGTCTGCATCAGTATATCCTTGAACTAAAGTGTGCCCATTGTTCTTATATAATAAGCCTCTACCAGGTGCACCTTTTAGGTATCTTAGAATTCGAATGACTGCATCCTAATGACAACTGTGAGGTGAATCTAGAAACTGACTAACCACACTTGTAACAAATGCCACATCTGGTCTTGTAACAGTCAAATAATTTAGCTTTCCAACCAACCTGCGATACTGACCAAGATCATGCAACAGCTCTCCTTTATCGGCCTCTAGCTTAGTATTTGGATTCATTGGAGTGTCCACCATTTTAGAACCTAACATACCAGTCTCAGATAACAAATCAAGAACATACTTCCTTTGAGAAAGAGAAATACCTATTCGTGATCTAGCAATTTCAATCCCTAAGAAATATTTTAATGAGCCCAAATCCTTCATACTAAATCTGCTTTGGAGGAAGTTCTTCAAATTAATAATACCCTGTGTATCGTCACCTATAATAACAATGTCAACTACATACACTAGTAACCAAATTCTGCCATTAGATGAATTTCGATAAAATACTGAATGATCTGCACTACAGCGATTTAGACCAAACTCTGTGACGACAGTGTTGAACCTACCAAACCATGCTCGAGGAGATTGTTTTAGCCCATATAATGACTTTTTCAATTTATAAACTAACTCAGACTCCCCCTGAGCAACAAAACTAGGAGGTTGCTCCATATAAACTTCCTCAGTTAGATCACCATGAAGAAATGCATTCTTCACATCCAGCTGATGTAAAGACCAATCTTAAACCGTAGCCAAAGAAATAATAAGACGAACAAAAGCAACATTAGCAACAGGAGAAAAAGTCTCAGAAAAAACCAGACCATAAACTTGCGTATACCCTTTGGCAACAAGACGAGCTTTTAGTCTATCCACAGTGCCATCAGGTTGAACTTTAACTGTGTAGATCCATCGACACCCAACCTTGGACTTACCAGGAGGAAGAGGAACCAATTCCCAAGTAACATTAGCTCGAAGAGCAGACATCTCTTCTTCCATAGCAGAACGCCAGCTAGAATGAGACAGTGCTTCAGAAAGAGAATTAGGGATAGAAACAGAAGATAAAGATGTAACAAATGACAGATAAGAAGGGGATAACGCATCATAAGACACAAAATTAGAAAGAGGATGAGAAGTACAAATGCGTTTACCCTTTCGAAGAGCAATAGGAAGATCTAACTCGTTGGGAGGATTAGATGACATAGAGGAGGCCGATGGTGGAGCACATTAAGCTTCAAGTGGAGCAGTTACGACTCAACGTCTGGTGTAGACCTGCAAATTAGGGTGAGACAAGTGACGAGCTGGACATGGTGATTTGGGAGGAGAAACAGGTTCAGCAGAGAAAAGAGGTAAAGGAAGACTTTCATCAAGAATAGCGGAAGGTTGTGATTTGAGTGAAAAACGGGGTAAACTCAAAGAAAGTAACATCAGCACACACAAAAAAGCAATTAAGAGAAAGACTATAGCAACGATATCCTTTTTGTACCCTAGAGTACCCAAGAAAAATACACTTATGAGCACAAGGATCTAATTTATCAAATCCTGGAGTAAGCTGATGGACAAAAGAAGCACAACCAAAAATCCGAGGTGGAACAAAGTATAATGGTTGGTTTGGGAACAACACAGAATATGGAATACGGTTATCGAGAACAGACGAGGGCATCCTGTTAATTAAATAACAAGCAGTTAAAATAGCATCACTCCAAAAAGTTTTGGGAACATTCATGTGAATTAGAAGACAATGAGCAGTTTCAACTAAATGCAAATTGAGTGAAGACAGAACAAGCTTTAGGCCTCGTAGTATCAAGGTGGTAGACTCCTCCAACTTCATGCCCTCCTCCAATCGTCTCCCTTGTCATCATATCCTAGATAATAACAGATTCAGGAAAGAATGTTACGGAGCAATTATGGTGCTTCGTAAGTTTACTCACAGATACTACATTAAATGGGAAAGAAGGAACATATAAAACTGAAGATAAAGAAAAGGAATGAGAAGGGATTACTATACCAATACCACTAACAAGAGTTGTAGAGCCATTGGCTAGAGTAACTGCTTTTAGAAAATTAGAATACTGAATGTCAGAAAATAATATGGACGCTCCAAACATATGATTAGAAGCCCCAGAGTCAATAATCCAAGGAGTAGGAGAATGAGTGGAAAGACATGCAAGAGAATTACCTTGAGGAGCAATAGCAAGGGAAGCAGTAGGAAGAGAGGCCTGATAAGCTGTCTGGTACTGTAAGAATCTTGAATACTCTTCTCCTGAAAGAGTCACTGTCTGAGGATGCTCACTAATAGCAGAGACCTCTGCAGAAGGATCAGAAGATACAGCATGTGCCATGTGTGCAGGTCGGCCAAATAAATCCCAACATTTTTCACGAACATGTCCTAATTTTCCACAACTTGTGCACTTTGGTCGCGATCCTCTACCACGACCTCCTCGTGCACCACGACTACCTCCACGAATATCACGATTATCACGACTATCAGAGGGAGATGGTGGGATTTGGCTAGCAAGAGCAGACTGAGAGGTATCTTGACTAACTGAGGACGAATCTCGAGATACAGACCTCATAACTCTGGAATAAGTCTCAACGAATGAAGAAAGCGAAGCCCCACTAAGTATCTGGGCTCTCACTAGTTCAAATTCGGGATTAAGGCCAGCGAGAAATCAGAGAACTACCATCTGCTCACGCTATTTTTGCATGTCATTCATATCCAAGAATAAGGGCTGAATAGAATTTAATTCCTCAGAGATTCGTTTTAAAGCGGCAAAGTAATCTGTAACTGACTTGCCAGACTGCTGCAACTAGAAAAACTCACGAGACAAATCATACATGCGAGTTAAGTCATTAGAAAATAGCAAACGAACATACTCCCAAATCTCCTTACATGTATCCAAGTGAGTACACATATCAGCCACATGAGGTTCCATAGAATTCCAAAGTAAACTAACGAGATATGCATCTGCTTGAACCCATGCATCGTAGGTAGGATCAGTCGATGGTGCAGTTGAACTAGTGAGGTATTTTTGTTTTCCATGTCCCGTTACAACCATTTTAACAGCTTTAGCCCACTGTATACAATTGGTTCCATTTAATTTTCTCGTAGTGAGTTGAGCAGTAGGCTGTGTTAAAATAGTAGATGAGCCAACAGTGGTGGAATCAAATTTAGATTCCATAGTGCTCCAGTAAATAATTAAGAAGACTTACTATATAGGGCTGCTTTATTGGACTGGGTTACTAGGCTGTGTTATTGGACTGGACTGAATTGTTGTGCTGGACTTAATTTGAGCAGTAGGCTGTGTTAAAATACTGCAGAGAAACTAGGCTGCAACTGCAGGGAAACTGCGCTTAACTGGGCTGTTTTGCTAGGTTTAACTGCGCTGTTTTGCTGGGCTTAACTGGGCTGCGGGAAGGACCAAATAAATGCCTCAAAAATTCCAAATCCAATTCACCTTAACTCATATTCAAATAAAATACAAAGCTGCAGATCTTCGGAGCCAATCGACGGCAGAAGAGATCCCTAAAATTGGATTTGTTGGAGACAGTAGAAGAGATTGCAGACCTTGTAACCCTTTGACAGTGGCGAACAATTAGGCACTGGAAGAAGACAGACTGATGATGAACACCAAGCGATGATGGGTGACAACCCATGTGAACGACGGAGCGAACAATTCGATTGGATGCCAAGACAATCGGCGTTGTTCAACTCTATTCACACCGACGGGACTGGAACGAGTGACTGTTCACGCCAACAAGTCTGTTCGGCTCTGTTCACTAGATTGAGCGACACTGGGTGATGTCAATACCCTTGCGTCGGTTGGATTGGACTTACAATTTCTGACGGTTAGGGTTTCTCACGATACCACTGCTCTGATACCATGTAGAGTAAACTTAATTAAATTGAAAAGATGAAAATCACACACATTGTATTAGGATTCATGGTCCTATTTATATACACACATCAGTCCTACTTTTAGGAAACTATACATATTAGGGAATTAGGAAATTAGGAAACTGAAGATCTTCCTACTATATTTACTAATATCTAACATGATCCCTGGTTAGGAGAGAGATGCCTACAAAAAGAGTACCCTGATATTTATGGGAAGGCATAGAACAGAGAAGGTATAAACATAGATTTCTATCACAGACATGATGTTGTAGGGGTTTGCAATGTCATTTTGAGGAGGAACATTTTTTATTGGGAAATTGATAGTCTTACAAGGATGATCACCCGCTTATATTCCTTCAAGTTCGAAGATAGGGAGGATAGGAGACCTCCAAGCCCTGATGTTAGATCTTATTACCTTGTATTGGAGGGAGATAGGGTGGAAAGTTCCCTTCAAAGAGTATCTGGAAAATGGAGGATCCTCCCAAGATGGGCTTATTCATGTGGTGTGCGATTCCTGGCAAAATCCTAACTATTGATGATCTTAATAGGAGAGAATTCTCCTTGGTAAATAGATGCTACTTGTCGAAAAAGGGGGAATTTATCAACCACCTGTTCGTGCATTGTCCATGAGTAAAGGAGATTTAGGAGTTGGCATTGACATGCTTTAGGACCCAATAGGAATTCATAAGCGATGTGGGACAGGTTTTTGAATCATGATGTGGAACTAAAGTCAATAGAAGTAGGGGGAAAAATGGAGACTCATTCCTGTCTGCATTTTACAGGTCACATGGAGATTGAGGGACAGAAGATGCTTCCACGATGAAGAGTCTACGGTGTAAAGAGCAAATAGTGCCTTTTTGTGTACTTTGTACAATTGTAGCCAGGGTAAAAGAGCCAAACCTAAGCAACTTCCCCCCCCCCCCATAGAGAACATGATGATATGAGAGTTACATTCTGTATAGCTTTTTGTATACGGACCACATCCCCTTGATGCACTTTTTAATATAATTTTATTTTTAATCCAAAAAAAAAAAAACCTGTAAAACTCCACCCTCAAAAATTCACCAATATTTCTATCACCAGACACAAAGCCCATAGATGCCAGCATCTGTGCTTTCTTTATAATTCATACAAGATACCACCGTTTGTTTGCATAACTGGAGCACTGATCATCACATGATCGCCCACGATACCCCCCCCCCCCAAAAAAAAGGGAAAAAAAAAAAAAGAAAACTCCACAAATCCTGAACTCTGCAAAAACAAATGATCAAATAACTTCCCCACATATCTAAAGATACAGCCTCAATTTGCAAGGCATTCAATAGTAAGGATAGAGTCTAAGGCACCACATAAAAAGAGGCATCTACTTTGGAGCACTAGTGTCCCATGACTAATGCCAAAATAGATACAAACACCATGACTGTGACACCCCTCCGCTGGGTAGACAAAATAACAGACTGTATCTTGATCAAGAAATGGTTGATTATAGTGTTCACTGGTAAACTATCTCACTAGTTTTTTACGTTGAGGTACCTTCTCTTGTCTGAATGTATCATCTCTTAGATAAGCTGGAGAATCTGAAGCAAGACGATAATCAACAATTTCATATATATCCTCGAGAAAGTAAGTCGAGACAGGATGAGTTCGGCCTTGAGCAGTAATTACAGGGCAGTGACCAAAGTATCTTGAAAGCAGATCTGAATCAACAGTTGCAGACCTGTATATTGGAAATATAGACAAACAATAAGAGCAAGACAAACGTAGTAATTATCTACAGCCCTATGGAATAAGCAATATTTATGAGCTGCAATCATACATAAGAATAACTTTCAAACTTGAGGTGCCACGAGCAGATTGCTTCTCAATCAGGTTTTTCAAAACAATGAGTAGAAAATCACCCTGTACCCAAAAAAGGACCAAAAAATCAAATTAGGCTTCATATTGATCTTCAGTGGTTTTCTGTTATACCTTACAAATTTTGTTGCCAAATATATTTTTTATGAACCGGGAATATATAAAGTTTTGATCAAACATTTGAGCAAAAAGAAAGAAACTATAGTGAAACCTATAATCTAGTGAATGGTAACAAGAGCCAACAATAACATTTCTTTAATTTAGCAATAGCTAAAAACGTAATTATCAACTGTTGTGATAATTACAAAATGGAAAACTTCAGTTATGTAGAATATCCACAACATAGAGGTGTCCCAATAGCATATTGCTCACAGTTAAAAAAGATTATCAATTACTAATGTGCATCTAATCAAATACAGGCACAAGAAATCAGCATCATGGTTCACATCTATACTAATATATAAATGAATAACACCCCAAATATGTTGGGGTTATTCATTGGACTAGAAAAATTATAATAAAAACGAATAGTAATTCAATCACCAAAAGTGTATTGACTTTCTCGACATTAAATAATAATGACAAACTGTATTAATAGTACAGTACAGTATTAATTAATGAAGAGATATTATCTATCACTCTGTTTTGTTATAAACAGTTTTTTTTTAAAAGAAAAAACTTCAATGAAAAGTTGATAACTCTACCTGGAGTGGGGTGCCTCCAAAGGGGTCGTTTTTATTTGGTGCGTAGTTTGAGGAGGAACACTTACTACAGATAACTTGCAACAGAGAGGGCAGGTTTTAGTTAAAAGGCGCAGTATTTGTAAAGAGCAAGGGGGGAAATAATTGAACCTATTTTCATTAACAGCAAATGTACTAAGAATGTGTGGGATCTGATCTTAGGATCTTTTGGTGTTCAATGGGTGTTTCCAAAAGACATACAGACTTTTTTCATTTCTTGGTGGGATCAAAAGCTGAATCATTCAAACAACATGAGGTGGCAGTTAATTTCATTTTTCCATCTGCGGTTAATATGGAAAGAGTGGAACAAGAGAATATTTTCCCAGGTAGAGACATTGACATATAGGTTTTAAGAGCCTTATTTATATAGCTAGAGGGTGGGTGGATTAGATCCAGATCTGGAAACTTTTGTCTTTTGCAGAGAGCTTAAATATAGGCTAGGAAAATTTGTAGCCCGTTTTGTGGCATTTTCTTAATGCTATATTTCAATAAACTTTTATCCACGAAAAAAGCCTAATAACTACAAAAATTAAATTATTAACCAATTTAAATCTATACATGCATATATATTTTTGAGCCAACCAAAAGTTAGTATAGTAGGAATTAATTATGTGTTACTATACAAGAAAACATATTTGTTTATAATTTAAATTTTACAACTTATTAGCTATAGTAATTTAACTATTATAATTAAATGATTAATAGAATAGGATAATGTAATTTTCAGCATACTTAATAATATAACATATAAAAGAATAGTAGTATATTACAATTACAATAAGATACAACAATTTTTTTCCACCAAAACAATGGACTTCCAATCGAAACACGCCAAAATGAATCGTTTCCAACAAAACCAAGGAATTTTGACAGTTATCCTTTGTTTCATTTCCATTTCCACCAAAACCGAAATGTTTCTAACAAAATGACCGAAACGAAATGAAATTTAGATCCTCACTTAAGATTCAACTTCTGTACTCTGGCAGGCTTGGAATCATTAGATATTCTAATTTATCAACCACGGTCTTTTGGGGCTGTTTCTGTAAACAATGCTGGGCATTCACTTAATGCCCTATCTTTTGTTCATCCAATAAAATTATTTATTTATCAAAAAATAATTATCAACCATATTCTAACTTACCAAGAGAGAACGTTCATGCACTTCATCAACTACAACGTGAGTAACACCAGCCAAGCTTTTGTCCTCCTGCAAATTGAGATTTTGTGGGGAAAAAACCCAAAAAAAAAAAAAGTCACAAGGATATGATGTGTGCGTGTCTCTTGGCGCGCTGCATGAAGGCAAAACTCATGCTTTATTTAAGGGGGGGGGGGAGAAAAAAAATAAAGGGACCATGAAGATGCAAGCTCACTTCTGCAGGAAATTAAGGATTTAGAAAAATCAATTAAACGGAAAGGATACAAGAAGTATACTCTTGAGATACAGCAGGGGTCCAAATGTAATATTTCAAACTTTATTTGGCGTAAAATTGATATGATAAATTATAATTAGGGTTCAAATTGCAAATAATTAAAATATAACTTGATATAAATCTTGGAAGACCTAAGACGCAATAAGTTGATTGAAGTTGGATCCAACTAAAATTTAGGAAATGATAAAAGTTAGTTCTTTTTGGTTCATTTTGGGACGTATGAAATTGTGTTTGCCTTTAATACCATTTTATATTTGTGTTTTGTATGTGAATGATGTTGATAGTTTTGAGTATGAATGATGTTAATTTATGGATTGAATGGTATTTTTCATGCCATATAATTGCTATTTATATTTATATAATGTTTAGTAGTATATAGATACTATTTTCAAAAATATTTTAAATAAAATATATATTTTATTTTTTTTTTTTTACCGTATCTTCGCTGTGTTCGTATCCTCATTTTTTGGAAATTGTCATATCCCATGCCTGTACCCATATCCGTATCCAATCCCGTATCCATGCTTCATAGTTAACCGTTGTTGTACCATACAATCCAGGAATGCAATTGACAAAGGAACATCCTAACATAAAACACGAAAATAGGGTTTGATGCTTGGGATTATCAATGATGCCCTTTTTGAGAACCAAAATTATCTCTCTTCAGTATAGTGCATTGTTGCATTTTCAATGGAGCGTGGCTTCTTAAAAAATCAGTTATTTCAGCATTGAACCTAAGCAACATGGAAGCCACAGTCACAAGTAAATAAAGAAGAAATCAGAGAGAGAATCCACCAGGATGACATGGCATGTATAGCAAACACTAGAACATTTGTAAAAAGTGCTGTCATGTACCTAAAAATTTAGAAATGCAGTAGGATAACAATTTTATAAATTAGAGCTGTGTGGAAAGCGTGACTACGTCAAGTTAAAAAAGATGGCCCCACCAAGTGAATAAATAGTAGTAGTTAATTGAGAGAAAATTAATCAATAAAAGTAATAAAGTTTCCCCCTTCCTAATAGCTAAGCTTTTAGGTGAGATGATGACCAACACTCCAACAATAGTATATAACTCATTATATAAAGGCTTTGCTAAGTGAGGTTTAGTAGCTCAAGCAGCGATAAAGCAGATAAAGCAGAAGAAAGTCAGGACAGAAATAAAAGTTGAAGATAATACATACACTCAGGAAAACAAGTGGGGTGAATATATCAAAATCCAGCAGAGAACTAAGTTCCACATATGCATTACAATGATTACATTGATTAAATCTTAAAAGGGAAAATAGATCAATGAGAACAATAGGTGTACCGCAAGTTTCCTCAAAAGAATGCCGGTTGTGCAGAACAGAAGCCTTGTTCTCTCATTCCTTCAAAACCACAAATATGAAGGGGAAAAAAGAATTAGTACGCACTCACTGCACTATTAACAGATCACGGGATTATTTCGTTTATTTGAACAAAGGAAAAGCAAAATTGAGGTTGGAAAAATACTCTTCATGCTTAAAACAATTGTAAGAAAGAGGCACATGTATACCAGTTTTATGCAAAGCCATAATCCCTATGCAGCTAAGGTATCTGAAATAATCAATAATATCAAAACACTAAATCAAGAGAGGAGTAAACCCTTCCTCCACAATAGCTGTACAAATGAGACCCCCCCCAAAAAAAAAAAAAGAAAGAAAAAAATTCAAACTTTTCAGTTGATGAATTGAATTGGAGTGTCCAAATCCTCAAAAGAACACCTATCTTGCTGCCTAATAAAGCCACCCCATCAAGCACAAATGAGCCACCATCCAAGCCTTTCTTCTATTACCTAAACCCCTCCAACTATGAAAAAAGTTCCCTTATCATGCTAATGCACAACTCAAGACATCGCAAATAGAGACAGCACCGGCATGAGCACAAACTCCAATAAAGAGAGACGACACTAGCAAAAAGCTAGCAAAAGCTTCAGAGAATTTTTATCTGGTGGATTGGGTGATGAATTTAAATATCCAAAGTTGGAGTGGAATGGCCAGCCCTATCAAGAAGGCCGGAAAGGGGATTAGAGTTGAGAGAAATAAAGAAAAAAGTGAGAATTGAATTGTCTCCTCTCTTCTCCCTTGACTCTTATTTATAATCAAAATCTTACACCAAATAAGGAAAAACTCAAAAGGAAATACAGCAATGCCAACTTGTAAGGAAATGAAGTAATAGGAAATAACTTGTAAGGAAACAAAAATAAAATCCTATATCCTAACACTCCCCCTCAAGCTGGAGCATAAATGTCAAAAATGCCCAGCTTGGATGAGAGACTCTGAAATGAGGAGCGAGGTTATGACTTGGTGAGAAGATCAGCCAATTGAGAAGAGGATCAAACAAACGAAGTACTCAGCTCTTTACGAAGCACCAAATCCCAAATAAAGTGGCAATCCACCTCAATATGCTTAGTAAGTTTGTGAAACACCGGATTACTTGCAATAAAGATGACGGTTTGATTGTCACAATGCATTGCCATGGGGGTAGGAACATCAATACCAAAATCACGAAGCAGAGAACGAACCCATAGTATTTCAGAGGCAGTATGAGCCATAGCACGGTACTCAGTCTCAGCACTTGAACGAGCCACGACTTGTTATTTCTTGCTGCGCCAAGTAACTGGATTACCACCAACAAAGATACAGTAGCCTGAAGTTGACTGGCGATCATCTCGGTTCCCAGCCCAATCAGCATCACTATAACTAGTCACGGAAAGAGAAGAAGGTCGGTATAATAGACGACGGCTAGAAACAACCTTCAAGTAACGTAAAATACGACATACTGCTTCAAAGTGTGTGGAACGAGGAGCATACATAAACTGACTGACAATATGCACTGCATAGATAATGTTAGGCCGAGTGACTGTGAGATAGATCAATTTTCCCACTAGGCGGCGATAACGACTCACATCAAAGAATGGTGAACCAGTAGTCGTATCAAGTTTGATAGATGCGTCCATAGGAGTGTCAGCGAGTTGAGAACCAAGGAAGCCAGTCTCAGATAAAAGATCGAAAACATACTTGCACGGAGAGAGCACGAGGCCTGCACTGGATCGTGCTATTTCTATGCCAAGAAAATAGCAAAGGGCACCCAAGTCTTTGGTATGAAAGAGTTCACTTAAATAGGTTTTCAAAGCAGCAATACGTATGACGTTATTTTTCGAGATAATAATGTCGTCAACATACACAATCAACACAATAGTACCAGAAGAAGAGTGATGGGTAAAGACAGAATGATCTGAGGTAGATGGCTGCAGACCATATTTCAACAAAACATCACTGAAGCGATCAAACCAAGCACAAGGGGATTGTTTCAGACCATATAGGGCACGACGTAACCGGCAAACTAAGTGTTCACTCCCAGAAACCACATAGCCAGGTGGTTGATCCTCATAAACTTCCTCTTGAAGTGTACCATGAAAAAAGGCATTTTTAATATCCAGCTGGTAAAGAGGCCAAGATCGACTTACAGCCACAACAAGAAGAAGGCGAATAGAATTAAGCTGAGCAACTGGAGAAAATGTCTCTAGATAATCAATGCCATAGGTGTGAGTATAACCTTTTCCAACAAGTCGGGCTTTAAGTCGCTCAACTGAGTCATCTGGGAGATACTTGACATTATAAACCCAACGACATCCCACTGATTGCTTCCCTGGAGGTAATGGTGCCAAATCCCAGGTATGATTTTTATAAAGTGCTTCCATTTCTTCATCCATGGAATATTTCTTCATCCATGGAATGCTTCCATCCAAGAGAAGATAGTGCGGCTTTATATGAAGCTGGAATAGAAACAGAAGACAAAGCACACACAAAAGAATACAAACAAGGAGAAGTATGATGATAGGAAACAAATTTAGCAATGGGATGCTATGTGCAAACACGTTTACCTCGACGCAGACCAATAGGTAAATCATCATCAGAGGTAGGAGAAACGGTAGTTGGTACCTCAGACAAATTGATAGATTGAGGTGGGCCATAAGAAACAACGGGTCTGTCCTAATTCCACTGATACACTTGCAATTGAGAGGGTGGATGTTGCTAAGACTCCTGCAATGAAGGTTGAAATATGGATAAAGGTAATATAAGACTAGTCTCCCCTTCACAAGCAGGATAGGACTCTCCCTGAATACTAGAGATAAGATCATGAGATAATTGAGTCCCAGAGGTAGAGAAAAAAGGGGTTGACTCAAAAAATGTAACATCAGCACTCATAAAATACCAACGAGATACCGGATGATAACAACGGTACCCTTTTGTGTACGAGAATAGCCCAAGAAAATACATTTTCGAGAACGAGGAGATAACTTATCTAAACTAGGATCAAGAACAAGAACAAGAACAAAGGCCACACAACCAAAGACACGAGGAGTAAGAGGAAATGGTTACCACCTGGATACAGGATAGAAAAGGGAGACTTGTTACCCAAGATAGTGGATGGCATACGGTTGATAAGAGAACATGCAGTAAGAACAGCATCACCCCAAAAAGGTTTGGACACCTGCAGATTAAACATCATAGTACAAGCAACATCAAGCAAATGACAGTGTTTACATTCGGCAACACCATTTTGCTGTGACGTATGGACACAAGAGGTTTGGTAAATAATTCCCCGATCAACACAAAAAGAGTCCATAACAGATTGCAAGTATTCAAGAGCATTATCAGAGCAAAAAATTTTGATATGTCTCTCAAATTGGGTAGAAACCTCATTATAAAAACGAGTCACAATATAAGGCAATTTAGATCTATTTTTCATAAAAAATAACCAAGTCATGCGAGAGTGATCATCAACAAAAATAACAATATACTAATAACCATTAATACTAGAAATGCGAGAAGGTCCCCAGATATCAGTATGAACTAAATCAAAAGGTTCTGGTTTACGACTGACACCATGACTAGGAAAGGAACTACGGTGATGTTTGCCAAGTTGACAAGCTTCACTTTCTAGACTCGATACAGGACTTAAATTAGAAATAACAGACTTCAATTTATTCAAAGAAGGATGACCAAGACGAAAATGCCATTGCATCTGAGAAACAATAGCACTCAAAACCGATGAAGCTGTGGAAGGAAGACTAGTAGGATCCAGGTAGTAGAGTTCGCCTTTCTCATATCCCAAACCAATCATCCTCTTGGTCTTGAGGTCCTGAAACACACAAGAAGTAAGTGAAAAGGTTACAGAACAATGTAAGGTTAAGTGAAAAGGTTACAGAACAATGTAAGGTTTTAATCAACTGGCTAACAGATAACAAATTAAATGAAAAATTAAGCATAAAGACTTTGAGGCAATTGGAGTGAGGAATGGGGAGAGAGAACTCCTTGTCCTTGTACGGGACGAGAAGATCCATCAGCTAGAACAACATAATGAGAAATGGGATTTAAATGAGAGAAGAATAAAGAGTTACCAGAGATATGAGAGCTTGCACCAGAATCAATGACCCAGGAAGGTGGCGCGGAAGCAATACAAGTAACATTACCTGAATTGGCTAATGTAATAGTGGAAGTTGAAGAGCGAGACGTCCGAAGGGCTTGTAACAATTCACTGAGTTGAGCACCAAGGTCAGTGGTAGTAGTTGAAGGCTCTAACTGGGTGGAAGCCATAGGAGTAGGATTATCGAACACATGATGAATTTGATCCGGCTTACCATACTTAGCCCAACAATATGGCTCAGTGTGACTGGTCCGTCCACAATTAGAACATTTACGATCTCCTCACTCTTGAGAAGACCGACCACCACGAGCTGAACCTCGTGATGTGCAACTACATCCTCGCAGACTACCACGAAAGACTCCTTGAGCAGTGATATTTGAGATCAAAATCAGAGGTTTCTAAAGTAGTGGTCTGAACCAATGTATGATGCCCTAAAAATGATCTCAACAGGCGAGAATAGGCATTAGCAGCAGTAGGCAAGGTTTCACTAGCAAGAATTTGATCTTTAAACCACGTAAATCTGAATCAAGCTTAGAAAGAAGAGAGTCAATCATAAAATCTTCCCAATGCCGCTTTTGTTGCTCAAGGTCTATAGTAAAGGGCCTATGTTGTAACAACTGATCCCATAGATTTTTGAGAATACAATAATATTCTGAAAAAGGACGACCAGCTTGTTTGGTTGTGAAAATCTGCTCATATAATTCAAAAACTCTTGAAACATTTCTTTGCTGGGAGAATGAGTCAGCAAGGGAATCTCAAATTTTCTTTGAAGAATCACAGAATTCTACGGTTGTAGCAACATGAGGTTCCAGACTGTGCCATAGCCACCCCATAACAATAGAATCTTCACTAAGCCAATCATCAAAGGCACTATCATCAGACTTGGGTGGAAGATCAGTAAGAAATTTCAGTTACTTCTTTCCACGAACAAACACCTTCACCGCATGGGCCCAAGCCAAATAACTTAGCCCATTCAATTTCTTAGAAGTAATTGATCGAGGGATGTCTTCATCTTTCAATAATATTGATTTTGGTTCAGTAGCAGTAGCTTTCCATTCAGCCATAGGTTAAGAGGAAAGCAAAATCAACAAAAAAAGAAATTACCAATAGTCACAAGCCAGCGGAGATGAACAAGTCAGCCAAAGAGACTAAAACAGCAACCAAGGATCAACAAGCATCACAGATCATCACAGAGGCATCAAAGAAAGCATCAGTCGGCACCAACAACAATCAAACAAGGATCATCGGATCATCAATCGACTACCATAGATCGAAGGACAGCAACAGAGATCGAAGAACAAACCAAAGAACAGCAACAAAGACGGAAAACAGCAACATGATCATCAAACAAGGGTTACCAAATCATCAATCGGCTCCCACAGATCGAAGAACAGCAGCAGAGATTGAAGAACAGATCGAAAAATAGAGACAGAGACGAAGAACAGCAACAAATCATCAAACAAAGGTTACCGGCGACATAGAAGACTCCCTTCCATCAGGCAATCGTCGTCGTGTGTCACCGGTGAGACGCCGGAAGACCACGCGCCGAAAAGAAAAAGACGCGTGAGACCTGGGCGCTGGTGGCGAGCTGTGCGTGGAGGCGCATCGAACCTTTGCTGGCGACGGGCTCAGGTGGGTGACGATCATCAGTGGGAGACGATTCTTTTATGGTGGTCGGCTGCCAGCTCCGATGGCTGGAAAGTTGCCGGCAGCGAGGTTCATCCTCCGGCACGTATATGCTCACATTTTGTTTGTTTGTTTGTTTGTTTTTTTTTTTTTTTTTTTTTTTTTTGGGTTGAAATCAAATTTGCTTGCTCTAATACCAAGTTGAGAGAAATAAAGAAAAAAGGGAGAATTGAGTGGTCTCCTCTCTTCTCCCTTGACTATTATTTATAATCAAAGTTTTACACCAAATAAAAAAAAAAAAAAACTCAGAAAAGGAAATACAGCAATCCCAACTTGTAAGGAAATGAAATAATAGGAAATAACTTGTAAGGAAACAAAAATAAAATCCTATATCCTAGCAATTAGGAATCCATCATTGCAGATTTTTCAATTCAGCTTTATTAGAAAAGTGGTATTGGATTGGCTTCAGAGAAAAGTGCTCTACGGAACAGACTGGTTGATCTGCAATTTTTGCATCGAAGAAGGTTATTGGACTTTCAAGGAGGTTAAAGGTTCTTATGGGGCCAGCCATGGGAAAGGAGTTACAGAACTTAATGAGGAATTCTACAGTTTTATTAGTTTTGGGCCTGGAAATGGTAGGAGAGGTAGGCTCTGCCATTGCAAAGAGACTCCACCAGTGAAGATCCATCTAGATCCTTTCAGTATTGTCATATATAAAAAATTCATTAGAATTTGACCAACTAAATGGGGCAGGGATCGATATAGGGGTTGCCATCATGCAATGGAGGAAAAACCAAGGAACAAAATACATTTTTTCATCAAATCAACCAAAATGTTTATGTTTCTATGAAACCGAAATGAAATATTAATTGGTTAACAATTTTATGATTTCCAAAGTACGGTATAATATATTAAAATAATTGTTTTCGTACTTGGGTGGCATCCCCTTGATCCTTTTTAATAAATATATTTTTTTATTGACTTATCAAAAATATATATACTCTAACATATTTTTTCTTATTGACTTTATCAAAAATATAGACACTAAAATAATAAATTGCATAATTAATATACTTTTCGAACTTCAAAAAGCTAGAAATTTCAATTTATACTATAGAAACATCTATATGTATTTTCTAATTTTTTACGGCTCTCACTTTTTTCAAAATGTTTCTAAACGTCTGGCTTTCCATGCCAACCAAATAATGAAACGAATTTTTGATCCTTGGGATGAACAAGATGGTCAAGATTTGTTGCACCACACGAGACAATCACAGCTACTACTCTAATGAGTGCTAAACTTTTCTTACTCTACATTGTAATTTCGTTGGGAAGATAATTGTAGTTGTCAACTACTCGGCATGAAATGCACTCACTCTAAAAGAATTACTTTGTTTGCAGGAAGTCTTACATTTGATGGTAGTCAAAATATAAGCTCTAGCAATAATACCAGTAAAACATACAAGGATTGAATGGAATTTTCTTGATTCCCTCTGGGTCTAAGCACATATATTCATATTCACACTATAATGTACAAGTTCAAAAATAAAAAGATAATCTAAATCTAAATATCCTAAACTAGAAAAGAGAATAAACTAGCCATGATCCTATTTCAATATTTACAGTGTTCTCTAACACTAACCTTCAAACTGAAGCATATAAGTCATACCTTCCAAACTTATTACAAATGTATCGAATCTAAGACCCTCCAAGAGATTTAATAAACAAGTCAGCGAGTTGGTCTTTAGATTTAACATGAGTGATTTTGCAAGATCTTCTCTCTAATAAAGTGATAAACAGCTTACTCATTTCATGAAAAAACTAGATGGTAAGTTATATAAAAAATAAAATAAAATAAAAGCATTGTAGGTTGTAGATGAAGAACTTCAAGCTCTTTCACCATACGTTGTACACAAAGCAGCTCACATGAGATAAAAGGCCATGGGTCTACACTTTGCTTCTACATTTCACTGTACTACTATCGCCTGCTTCTTACTTTTTCCACGACACTTGATTAACATGCAATTTTTTTTTTTTTTTTTTTTTTTTGAAAAAGATAAGTAAGCATTCATTATATCAAAAATTAAAGTGAGCATCAGGTGATGCTCACCGTAAAATGACTATACAATATTACCCAAACCAGAGATTAGCATAAATCATCTAGAAAGTTCAAAAAGGATAATTACCAAAAAAAAAAAAATTTAATTACCAAAAAAAAAAAGTTCAAAAAGGAGCATAAGTCAAGATCCTTTCCTTCTCTAACGCAACCATACAAATAGCTAAGGAATAAGCTCTTGATCCTCAAAGTAGTCTTTTTATTGTCTTTGAAGATCCTCCTGTTGCGCGCTTTCCAAATAATCCACATAAGACAGAATAGAGCCAAATTCCAAGTATGTTTCTTCCTTTTAGCCAAAGATTGACCCCACGAAAGCAAAAGAAGAGTCCTAAGATCCTTCGGGAAACAAAATTGGACTCCGAAGCAATTTAGCAACAAACTCCATAACTCTGCCGACCAAGAGCAGTGGATGAGTAGATGAGCTATAAATTCCTCTTGCTTAAGACATAACGGGCAGCGATTAGCCAGTCGATAACCACGTTTCTGTAAATTATCCATTGTCAAAATCTGACCTTTGACTACACACCAAGTGAAAAAAATTACTCTAGTGGGTATTGCAGCTTTCCATATCTTCAGCCGCGGGAAATTTTCTGCATTGCAGCTTTGTAAGAAGGTGTAGAAGGACTTTACAGAAAAGACCTTGCTCGTTGCAGGTTGCCAAATCATGACATCTGAAGACATTGTTAGCTTCGCAGAACTTAGTAATTCCATTAACAACAGCATGCTGTCAACCTCCCAATCATTCACATTCCTTCGAAGCAACACAGTCCAGCTGCCTTGAGTGCCCACCCCATTGCAGTAATCCGATACTCTAGCATCTTTGTTAACTGCAATTGCGTAGATTCTAGGAAAGACATCTGAGAGATAGCCCACACCCAACCAGTCTTGCTTCCAAAAGAATAATCTGTCTCCTTACCCAACCTGCCAAGAAATACAGAAGCTAAATGTCTGCCAGTTTTTTCTAATTCCTCGCCATAGACCGTAACCATAAGGAGACGACACTATAGAAGAGGACCACCCTCCAAACTCTTCCCCATATTTAATGGCAATCAACCTCTTCCATAGTTTGTTATCCTCTTGAGCAAATCTCTAGAGCCATTTCCCTAATAAGGCTTCATTGTTCCATTTCAATGATCTAAATCCCACACCTCCAGCCTCAACAAGTTTACAAACAGTCTCCCAGCTCACTAGGCAATGCTTATGCAACTCATCAGTTCTTCCCCAAAGGAAATCTCTTTGCATCCTCTCCAACTCCTTGATTACCAAGACTGGTGCTGTGAATAAAGAGAGAAAATATGTTGGTAGGCTTGCTAACACACTCTTTATTAATGTGACCCTAGCCCCAGTCGATAAATACTTAAGCTTCCACCTAGCCAACCTTCTCCTACATTTTTCCAGAATTGGGTCCCAAACATGTTTTGATTTGTGATGAGTTCCCAACGGCAAACCCAGGTAAGTAGTAGGAAAAGAACCAATCTTGCAACCCAATAAATTTGCTAAAACTCCCAGATTGTCCATAGAACCAACTGCCATGATCTCAGTCTTTTGAAGGTTAACTTTTAAGCTAGTTACCACCTCAAATCCCAGTAGTGTGCAGCGAAGATGCCCCAGCTGCATCAAGTCTGCACCACAAAAAATGATTGCATCATCAGCAAATAGCAAATGAGATATGCTGAGAGGATTTCTACCAATGCCGATAGTAAAGCCTCGATAAATCCAGCTGCTTCGACTTGCTGCAGCATCTTACTTAGAACTTCCATAACTATGATGAAAAGGAAACGGGAAAGGGGATCTCCTTGCCTTAATCCTCTGGAAGAAGCAAAATAACCTTCAACGGTACCATTGAGCAATATTGAGAATCTAGCAGTTGAAATGCACCATTCGATCCATTGACACCATCTGCTGCCGAAGCCCATTCTTCCTTACATGTAGATCAAAAATTTCCAATTGACATGGTCAAAGCCCTTCTCAATGTCCAACTTGCAAACAATACCTGGTTCCTTACTCTTTGTCCTAGTGTCTAATACCCCATTGGCTACTAAAACTACATCCAATATCTGCCTTCCTCTCACAAAAGCATTCTGTGAAGGTGAGATTAAAGAATCCAGAATTTTTTTTACTTTGTTTGCAAGAACCTTGGAAAGGAGTTTGTAAACTGCCCCTACCAAACTAATTGGCCTAAAATCTTTAATATCCACAGCACTAGATTTCTTAGGAGCAAGAGCAATGAATGTTGAATTCAAACTTTTAACAAACCTGTAGCTTTGATGAAACTCAATGAATAACAGCATCAGCTCATACTTAAGTACACTCCAACATGATTGGAAAAAAGCAATAGTCCATCCATCGGGCCCAGGGGCTTTTTCACCGTTGAGATCATTAAGAGCCTGGAAAATTTCCTCCTCAGTAAAAGGCTTTTCCAGGGCCTCAGAATCTGTGGAACTGAGCTGGGAGAATTCAAGTTCATCAACTTTTGGTCTCCAGCCAGCCTCTTCTTTGAAAAGCTGCTGATAAAAGAGCAGAATACCTTGCCTTATTTCCCTCGGGTCCTCAGTAATTGTACCATTAATCCTTATTTTTTCAATCCAATTTCTTCTCTTATTTGCTGAAGCCATCTTATGGAAGTATTTAGTGTTCCTATCACCTTCTTTAATCCATTTGACTCTAGACTTTTGTCTCTAGCTTATTTCCTTCATTTTAAGAATTTTCTGCAGCTTCTAGGTCTTGTTTTCTCTGTTGCTTCTGCCCAATTCAGTAAGCTTTCCCTCATCATCCAATAAATCCAAAAGTTTGATGTCTTTTTCTAGTTGAGCCTTCTGATGAGTGATACTTCCAAAGACCTCGGTATTCCATTTTTTTAAATCTGCTTTAAGACAGGTCAGCTTTTGAGTCAGCCTATAGCTGGCAGAACCAGTAAAATTGTAGCATTGCCACCAATTGGCTATCATGTCCTTAAATCCTTCTACTTGCATCCACATGTTTTCAAATCTAAAAGGTTTTGGCCCACCATATAATCCTCCTCCATCAAGTAAAATAGGGAAGTGATCTGAGATGAGTCTAGTTAAAAGTTTTTTGGGTGACTTCCAGAAATAACTCTTTCCATTCATTAGACACCAGAAATCTGTCAATCCTAGATTTACTAGTGCTATTGCTCCAAGTGTATTTGCAACCTCCCAAAAGCAAGTCAATGCATCTCAAGTCATTAATGAAATTAGAAAACATCTTCATTTGCTTAGTTCTCCTATTATAGTTCCATTTATCTTCAGTGCTCTTAACAAGGTTGAAATCTCCCCCCATACACCAAGGAACACCCCATCAAAACACAGCATCTCCTACCTCCTCCAAAAAAACAGCGTTTGAGTTGTTAACGATTGGACCATAAACCCCTATGAAGGACCAAGTGATGTCCTCCTCTACCTGCTGGAACAAACAAGATAGTGAATAAGAACCAGCCTCTGAGTCCAGCAATGACAACTTCCTGTTGTCCCACATCACTAGTATACAACCAGATGCTCCAATAGAATCTATGGCTACCCATTACACCCAATTACCACCCCACAGTGACCTGACAGTAGCATCATCTATAAAACTTAGCTTTGTTTCCTGCAAACAGACCACATCCGGGTGCCATTTTTTTAGAGCAGCTTTGATTACCAACCTTTTCTCCAGCCTACAGCAGCCTCTGATATTCCAACTCAGAATTTTTGGCTTCATTACAAGCATAGTGATAAAGGTTTCCTACTCCTTCCTTCACCTGTAGCAGCCGACTGACAATCCTACTGAGTCTCCTCCCCATAAGATAATGACCATTCCAGGTTCTTTAGTTCTCAGACACCTCTACTGTTTCCTCAGTGCTTTTTCTTATCCCCACTTTGTTGATTCCTCTTCTCTTCAATTGATTGAAGCAATTCCAAAAGTTTGTCTTCCATATCTTCACTGGAGATCCCCAAAATTTTCTTGAAAGACTTCATTCTTTTAATGACCCAAGTTGAAATTTTTTGCTGATCTTGTCCACAATCTCCCAGCAAAGGAACTTCAGCATTCCAATCTTTAGGCCTACAGGAAGCGAGAGGAGTACACTCTAGAGGTAAAGAAATATCCTCTGAATCTGATACAACATCTGTCTAAATTCCTTCCCCGTAAAAGGAGTCTTCACCAGACCAATCAGTGTTAAGAGTTGGGCAGGAAGGAACTAAGGGTAAAAGTGAGCTTTCAACCAATTTAGGTTTTGTTCCCATCCTTCTTGAACAATATTTCTTCCCATAGAGTCTTTCTCTGTCAGGACAATCCTCAGCCAACTGAGAGGGGATTTGCATCTGCCTTGATGATTGTTCGCAGGGAAAATTAATTGCTGCGAGAACATCATTAATTTGAGTCATCCTATCATTAAGGGAGTGCCTGATTTCCTGGTCATACAAATTTCCAAGAATTTCAAATTTGTTCATTAATTGGCTGCCAACCTGGTTCATTGTATTGTAAGAGTCCCTCTTTATTTCCTTTGATTTTCTATCAACCTGAATCCATTGAACTTTCCTGGCTTCTTTGGGGAGTCTTTTGGGTTTCTTGGCCTTCTTAATTACTAGGTCTTTCCGATTACCAAGAGTGATATCCTTCATTGAATCAACCACTATCTCACGCGCCACCTTCAGCTTCCCCTGCGATGGCCGGAAAACTCCATTGATGGAGGGTGCTTCTCCCCAGTCCACCCATGGTTTCCTTTCTACCCAAATTGGACAGTCATATTTAGATTGCCCAACTATTATAGGAACTGACGCCGATCTACCATCTCCTTTAACTTTTATTCTAATCCATTTGAAATTGAGATGTACTTTTCCAGCCCTCATCAATACCTTGAAAGCCCCCACAGTAATTTCCTATACTCTGAAACACATTAATGTTCCAAAGATAAACTGGTATGCCCACTACTTTTATCCAAACAGAGCCATTGTTCCAACCTCTTCTGGAGCAGCAAATCCAGCTATGCCAAGGATCCAAGAATAGATAGTTTCCTTCTATGAAATGATCTTTCTGAAGAGTCTGAGAAGCTAACTCTTTGGAAGGAAAGATAAAAAGATATCTTCCTTCTTCTAATTCTTTAACAGCCACTCCCCCAGGAAAAGACCATTTCCAAAGTACCCAGTTTTGGACTTTGCTGATATCAGGCAAAACTATGCCTGTATTCCTAAAACTCCCAACCAAACATCTAGTCATGTTGTGGCTGCTCATTACTGCATCATCAAAATTGGCCGTAACTTGCTGTTTATTAAAGGAACTTCGGATATAGTGGCCATTCCAGTCCGGAATAGCAGCAGCCTGAAGATAAGATCTTGAATCCATATGCTGCTGCACTGAACTACCAGCTTCCTGAAATTTTAACCTTGAATCCATATTATGCTGCACAGTGCTACCAGCATTCTGGCCCAAAAAACCAATTTGACGAAAAGCATTATTTGTGACTGTAGGGCTCTTAGAGAGGAATGAATAAATGAGTTTGGCCAAAAAAACCCAACCAATCCTTCTGCCAACTCAAGAATCATGACCCTCTTTCTCCCAAAAGGAGCAAACAATCTTAATTCAAGCAATCTGCCTAAACCATCTGAGATTAGTGAACATACCACAATTCTGGCACCCCCTCTGATGCTGCCCAACTGCACTTTGTTTCTTTCCTCCCCTGAGATTTCCAGCACATTTCTTTCAACCACCGTAGTTCGTCTTCGTATAAAACCATTACTCGTACATAACCTCTTCCTCTTTCCACAATTCTGGTTCCTCCTTTAATCTTATAATCTACAGCAACGTCAATAGTGACCTGATCAACTTGAAAAGATTTCCTAATGCAGCCCCTCAGCGAAGAGGGGTGCCACCTACTGGTATTCCTAAGGTGGTGCATGTTAGCAGAATTGCCAAATCATGCGCCGTGATGCTTATGTTTACAAGATGGAGAATTCAGAAAATGCACTTGAGATTGGAACTTCAATGTTATGAGCATAATGTAGCTCGTCAGATGGACTACAAGAATATTTCACTTGATTAACATGCAATAACTAGTAGTAAAGTATATATTTGATGATGCTCCTGCTCAACCTTTGTTTATATACTCCCATAATAAAGAATGTCCATTATCCTGATACAATGAATCTTTTGCAGGTACTCTCATCAAATATCTCATGATTCAAACAATTGCGTCCAAATATTTAGTATGAGGCAATTAGGGATGAGAACATGTCAAATTAGGATCGAGTATTGCATCTACCATCCCCAAATCGTAAGGTAAGAATGATACTTGGACCAGACGAGTACTCAATAGGTATTTTTTACTGGCTACCATCCCCCAACCCATCGAGTAATTGGATAACAATTGGGTAGTCGGATACCCATAACCTTCAAGTATGAAGCAGTTAATTAGGTAATAAATTTAGGTATCCAATATTTTGGGTGAGTAATTAAGTAATTTGCACTAGTAATCAGATAATACCTGTCAGGTACCCAATAAATTGTAATTGGTGTAGATAATTTGAACGGTAATCGAGTAATACCTGTCGGGTACCTTAAAATTGGGGTAATTGAAGCAGATTTAGGTAATACTCATTGCATACGTTGTCCCCGAACCCAAAGGGTATAATATCTTAATACCCTAACCCATCCCATTACCCATAAAATTTAAAAATAACTGCACTTATTGAATCAGGGCGGGTTAAAATTGCCATCCCTATAGGTGATTTCAGAAATTTACTAATCACACTCCAAGTCTTGCCACTGTCAAGTAATTCTGCTTGCCAACCAATATCCTGTATTGACTGGAATTCTCCAACAAGTCACCCTCATCAACAACTAGCTTTGTATTGGGGTATTGGAGTATCTATAGGTTTAAAGCCAAGCATACCTATCTTATATAATAAGTCTAGAACATAGCTCCATTGTGAGAGAACAATACCATTGAGTGACGAGCTATCTTAATACCCAAGGAGTACCATAGTGGTCCCAAATCTTTAGTGATGTTAAACTTACTCTAAAGAAATAACTTCAACTCCGTGATCCTCTTTGTATTATCACCCATAATAACAATGTCATCTATATATATTAAGAGCCAAGTTCTTTCACGAGTAGAATGACGACAAAAGGCGAAATGAACACCACATCGATTCAATCCAAATTCTATAGCCACAATGCTCTGAACATGCCCCAAACCATGCACGAGGGAAATGTTCCCAGCTATACAAAGATTTCATGAGCCAACGAACCTAGATTGGAGGGGGGGTAAAAGAAAGTACAAAAAGTTGATATAAAAGTAATAAGTGGCGAAATTTGTGAAAAAAAATTTTTTTTTTTTTTTTTTTTTGAAAAGATAAGTAAAGTTTTATTGATGGAAATGTTGTATGCAGCATCCAGAAGATGCCATCACAATCAAGACCAAATACAAACTATTCACCCGCCTTTCCTAAAGAATCTATGAAGTGCATTAGGGAAGAGAGATCAACCTCTTTACCAACATTAACCCATGTAAATAAACAATTAAAAAACAAGCTTTTGACTCTTTTCACATTACTTTCCTTGGCTTCAAAGACTCTTCTGTTGCGCTCTTTCCAAACTGACCACATTAGGCAAAGTGAAACCAGGTTCCAAACTTCCTTCTTATGCTTTGCTAAAGGTTGCCTCCACCAAGATGAAAGAAAACTTCTGAGATCATTTGGAGGGCAGAAGTGAACACCAAAGCATGATAGCACGAGGTACCAGATTTTAGTAGTCCAAGAGCAATGTATGAATAAGTGGGCAAATTTTGTGAAAGAACTTGAAAAAAGTAGATAATGGTAATTTTTTTGTAGTCCAAATAGCCCCTAACCTAGACTCCCTCTAATCAACAAACCCTAGAGGTTAGTCCTAGAGGTTTCGTTCTTCTTCAAGATCGACATGCAAGAAAGCGTCATTTACATCCAGTTGATAAAGGAGCCAGTGATAAATGGTGGCAAAATAAATAAGAAGGCAAATAGGTGTGATCTTTGCCACAAGAAAAAAAAAATTTCAAAAAAATCCAAGCCATAGATTTGTGTATATCCTTTTGTGCATATCCTTTAGCAGCCAAACGGGCTTCCAACCTATGAATTGAACCATCAAGGCATAACGTGATTGTATGTAACTGTCTATAGCCCACAATTAACTTTCCGGAAAGTAGATATAACAAGCCCCATGTACCATTCGCTCTCAGAACAAATTTCTCCTCTTCCATGGAAAGGCTTCATAAACAAAATTAGAAACAGATATAGAAAATAACAAGAAAACAAGTGCATGATAAGAGGGAGATAGCGCATGACAAGAGACAAAGTTAAAAATTGGATGGGAAGCATATGTATGCTTGCCTTTCCGAATAGCAATAGAAAGAGCCAAGTCATCAATAAGTTTCGTAGACATAGGAGAAGATGTTCGAGTGAAAAAAGCTTCTAGAGTTGCAACTACAAGTTGTCATCGTGTGTAAACCTACAAATAAGGACGAGAAAGACGATTGGAAGTGTACTCTTGTAATAGCAAAGAAGGTAAACTAGTAGTGGGAGGAAAGACTAGTAAAGGGAGACCCTCATCAAGGAAGACGGAGATAGAGTATGAGAGGGGGGGGAAGGGGTGGAATCAAAGAATATGAAACTAACACAGACGAAATGATTAAGGGATAAGGTGTAACGTAGATACCCTTTTTATAAACGAGAATCCCCCCCCCCCAAAAAAAAAAAACACATTTATGAGCACGCGACTCAAGTTTATCAACCTCACTGTCATGTTGATGCCCAAACTCAACACAGCCAACTATACAAGGGGAGATAGGAAACAAAGATTGGTTGGGAAGCAAAATGCAATGAGGGGACATGTTATGTAGAATTAAAGACAGCATCCAATTAATCAAATAACAAACAGTGAGTATTGCAACACCCTAATAGACCTTAGGATCATTCATGTGAAACAACAAATAAAGTACAGTTTCAATAAAATGCAAATTCTTCCTCTTAATGACCCCATTTTGTTGTAGAGTGCGAAAACAGGATGATTGATGAATCATACTAATCGACGACATGAAATTAGTGAATGGTTTTGAAAAATATTTCCTGGCATTATTGTTGCGAAGAATTTTAATAGGTACACCCAAAATGAGTTCAAATTTCAAAACAAAAGGATTTAAAAAGATAGAATAATTGAAAACGATCCTTCATTAAATTAACCAATTAGTTCTTGAAAAGTCATCCACAAAAGTCACAAAGTATTAAAATCATAATTCAGAGAAAGCACGACTTTGACCCCAAACATTTGTCTAAATAGACCAAATGAAATGGGTGTAATCCTACGATGAAAGGAAGCACGATTATGCTTTCCTAACTGACACAACTGACAATCTTAAAAAAAAATTCAAATGATACAAATTAGGAACCATTGACTTTAACCGAGAAAGAGAAGGATGACCAAGGCGGTAGTGGATGTCAAGTGAGAAAGCAACTGCTAAACATGCTATAGAAGTTGGTGCAAATGGTACATCGAGGTAAAAGCTCAGCAATTTTCTCCTTTGTCTTCATGTTCTAAATAACAGAATCACAAAAGAAATTTACTGAACAATCTAACTGCTTAGAAATTTACTTATAGACATAAGATTAAAAGAACAAGATGGCACATATAACATAAAAGATAAAGTTGGAAAAGTATGAACGTACCAATTCCCCCCACTGGTTTACTGGATCCATTGGTTGTATTAATAGCAGGGACAAAGGATTGAGTGTTGAAGATTAGAAAACAATTTGGGTATTCTAGACATATTATCTTAAGCACCAAAATCAATGATCCAAGACATAGGGGGCATAGAGAGGGGCAAGAAACATAATTAGCTCTATGCACAAAAGAGGTAAAAGGGAGAGATGTCTAATGATTTGCTTGATACCATAGGAAGTTAGAATAGTCCTCGCCAAAAATAGTCACTAGTGTAGATGAGCCAACCTCACTGCAATTAGGCTTATTAATAGAAATAGTTGTCTCAAAGGTTGCTGCTCGTGCCATGCAGCTTATGTAATTTCCAACACTTCTCACGAAGATATCCAATCATTCTACAGCAACTGTATTGCGATCTCCATTATGATTATCATGAAGACCGTGCCCATTTGAGATTCCAACCTGACTGGAAAGTACAAAACGAGAAGACTCAGGCTCAACTGAAAGAAAATTTTAATAAGCAACCATTAGTGCTTGAGAATATGTCTTGGCTAATGAAGGAAGGGAAGTGCCTCCTAGTTTTTGGGCCTTAACAGATTCCAACTCAAGATCAAATCCAACAAGAAATTGAAGTACAACCACTTGCTCTCTTTACTTTTACATTTCCATGATATAAGCCGACAATGGTTGAAGGCAATTCAATTCCTCATGCATCTTCTTCAAAGCAGCAAAATATTAAGTGAGTTTTACCAAATTGTTAAAACTTCAATAAGTCACTAGAGACATAAATGCAGCTGATATCAAACAGTCCCAAATCTCCTTAATAGGTATCTAAACTTCAATCTCCATAGAATTCCATAGAAGACCGATAATACTCATATCATCTAGAATCAAGGTCTCATGTATTTTTAGTTGATGATGGAGTGTACTCGTAAAGGTGTTTGTGCTTGCCAAGTGCGGTTAGAGCAATCTTTGACTACCTATGACCACTAAAGATATCTTCTACCATTCAACTTCCTGGTTGTCAAGTGATTAAGCCAATTGGCTGAACCAACTGATTTAGTTTCCACACATACAATGTTTGAATCAGATGCCAAATAGGAATGAATTTTGATGGAATTAGATAACCCTACAATAGGAATAGGATAGCCTATTTAAGAATAGGATATCCCAACAAGTTGCAAGAGAACCAATTGAACGGGAATCACCTAAGAGAATTCGTTGGCTAGTAAAAAAAGCTCGTGGCTGACTGGGGCAATTGTCGACTTCGTTTAAGGCTTTAATGATACAAATTGGGATAGTTCTTGACTGGCAACGACAACCTCTATAGATGATGGTGAGATGGGTTATCTTTGTGTAGGGCTTCAACAACAGGTTTCAAAGACGATGGCGCCAACAAAGACGATGACTAGATGAATCATCACTAAAGTTGACTGATGAGTGACAATTTGATGAGGGCTTTGTAGCGACTTTGTTGATTGACAAAGATGGTGGACCACTCAACAAAGGTCTGTGGGCCGAGGATGGTTGATATGTCGCTAACTAGGGCAATGATTGAAAGCTATGATACGAAAACCAAGATCGATAGTTGAGTTTCTAGAGGCCGATGATGGTGATGATGATTGACGACTTAGAAATTTTAGTTTCTTGATATGGACACAAGAACCAAGAGGCTAGAGTTTCTTGATACAAACATAAGAACTCGAGAATATAAAGACTAGGATCTTAGCTCTAATACCATGTAAAACATACAAGGATTAAATGGAATTGCTTTATTCTCTTTGGGTCTCAGCACATACATTTACGTTCATACTATCGTGTACAAGTTCAAAACTAGAATAATAATCTAAATTCGATCTCCTAAACTAGGAAAAGGAATAAACTAGCCAAAATCTTGTTTTCATATTTACAATATTCTCTAATAATCCTGATGTTTAGACAGCTTGATATACAAAGTTAACCCATTTCCTAGTAGCTTAAAATTTTGGGACAATTGGAGACTCAATGATGAATACCAAGGAAGAACAAGTGCCAAAAATCCATTACATGTTCCGGATGGGCCAATAACCAGAGCTAGAGCAAAGAAGTTCAAGGAAGCAATGCTTGGGCTTATTCAAGTTATGTTGGATGAGGCTTTAAATGCAACAAATAAGACAATATTCAAGATGGGCTTGAACGAAGAAGAACCAAGATTTGTGCATGTGATCCAAGTCAAGGAGGGCAGCCTAGACCATTAATTGAAGAGGCAAATTGGGCTTTTAAAGAGTGTTTTAATTATGTTTTGGGTTTTATTTTATGTTTAAGTCATGTTGGGCTTTAAAACTTACTTTGAGCTTTAAGTTTAGGTTTTTTTAAGTTATGTTTTAAATAGGATTTGGGTTTGTGTCATTATTTTAATGTTCTTGGGCCAAACTTTGTTAATTAAAATGGCCCATGAGTGTGACTTATTATTAGGATAGATTTGGGCTATTTAATTAAGGCTAATTGTTTAATTAGGGCTAGCTTTCTTTGTGAACATTTATAAATTCGGGATTGAGCCATCAATAAGAGATTAGAGTATTATTTTTGCATTAATGTGAGGTGTGTTTTCTTCTTGTTCTTCAAAGAACTTCTGAACTTATCAAGAATTCATTCTTGTAGCGTTCTTCTATCTTCAACCCAAGGTTCTTAATTCAAGAAATCAACGGGTCTTGGTTCTCCATTCTTTGATCTTAATATTAGCTTTCCTGGGTTTTGATTCAATTGATCGTGGGTTTAAGGCGTTCGACCAAGGGTTCACATCACTCAACATGGTATTAGAGCTGCTTAGAAAAAGTCCCAAGTTCAATTCTTGTTATCAATATCTATTTTCTATTTGTTCTTGTGCACTCTTGACTGTTTGTGACAGAGCACCAAATTTGTTCAATTTGTTTTTCTCTCCGGTCCACTTGCAAATGGGGGTCATACTTGAGAGGGTTGTTAAGATAGCTTGATATACATTATTGGACTATTCCCTAATAGCGCAAGCCTTTGGACAAATGGTCACTTAACACACGAAAACTTAACCAAATATTCATGTGCATGCACTTCCACAAGTCTTCATGTTTCAGCAGCTAAAAAACCTGTTCTCTATATTCATTTAAAACTCCACACCTGTAAACTCATCATAAAACTCCATTAAACATCTGGGGTGTAGAAGTACTTCAGCAAGTGCACTTACTATCTGATCATCAGTGTTTCAACCCTTACTTTGTCCACTTGCAGTCCTTTGCTCTCCAAACTCAAACTTCACATTAAACATGTTCTAGATTTTCAAAGATGTAAATGGTTAAAAAGAAGAAGAGTATAATATTTCAGCTAATTCTTAAAACAGTAAATCATTAGATCAGAAAAACCTAACAGGATTTGGATCACACAATGCATAGAAGTATGCATAAGAGCAAATCATCTTATAGGGTTGGAGCAAATTAATTACCGCACGCTTATTTCTAATGCAGCTTTTTTGCATTTATGTGGTCTTATTTAAATATAACAGTAAGAGAAAGGAAACCACATAATCACCTTGCACTATCAAGACGAACTTGATAACCAACCAAAGAACCTTTTGAACCAGGGTATGATTCGCATCGTTCATCAGCAACTCTTTCTGCCACAGAGATGGCCTACAAAATAATACCACAAACCAACAACTTTAATTAACAAAGTGCCAGAAAGCAAATATAAGAATTGCCAAGACAGAAGTAGCATATGACAATACAAAAACCAAGGAAGTAAAATTCAATGAATGTAACCTGCCATAACCAAAGGCTCCTAAGCCAAGCTCAGATCTAAAACATAATGCCAAGAACAATCTCGACATACAACAAAGAAAGATCAATTTTTTTTTTCTAGGTAATCAGTACCAAGAGTGCTTATAAGAGAGAATAATCTAATGCAATACTGAAAGAAACCCATTAATCAGTACAATTTCATCGTTTCAAGATGTTTCTAACTTTCAATAGACAAAATGTTATCTGCTGATGGCCATCAATTGAGGGGTCTAGGTCCAGCCTAGGCCTGACCAAGCTCAGCCCAACACAGTTTTGCACTGCCCAGGCCTAAGCTCAGCCTGTCCAGAGATTACCCAGAAACCCACCCACCCAGGGTCCAAACTAAACGCACTTATTTATGTGGGCTTCAGAATTTGGGCTAGCCCCCACAGATACTCGAACATTTGGAGACTAAAAAATCTGATTTTGGCCACAAAACAGCCCAGATTAACACAAATCCATCCACTTCCAGTCATTCATTTCCATCAACATCTCCCTCCCTTATGAATGCCATATCTACACTAGATCTCTTTAATAATGCATGTCTATATCTATATCTATAATACTATAAGAAAGTATTTTCTCTCTTCTCTTCTCCTTCCCTCCAATCCTATATGGCCTGATCTCCATTCCATTTTTTCTTCTTTTATAGATTTTTGAATTATTTTTTAATTTCCTTCCTTCCCTCTTCTTCTCTTCTCTTTTCTCATTCATAAAACTTTTGTTTCTTTGTCCCACATCGCCAAAATACTACAAATTAACTTTTTCTTTTGTCTATAAAAATACTAGAATTATGGCACATGATTTTAATAAATGTAAGAAATCATAGGTTCTGAAAATGGACACACTTTCTTGGTTTCTTAAAAAGAATTCACTTGTTTATGGTTCCAAAAAGGGACCCACTTGCTTAAAAATTTAATATAGTTGTTAAATTTATATATTTCAATTACATTAGTAGTTAAATTGAAAAAATACAGATAAAAAATGAAGTTGAATTAAAAAACACAAATATAAAATCTTAAATAATAATTAAATTATTTCTCTTATAACAACTCTTAGTACTTTTAAAAAACACCGAATATTAATTAAGCTCGAGAGTAATTATTTTTCTAAATTCTAATTTTAAATTTACATTAGTCACATTGACTATATTTGTTTTATTTTATAAGGCATATATGATTAATAATAATATTTTTATTTGAGTTATTTTTATAAAACCAATAAAAACTTTATTATCGAATCCTATGTGGCACTCTTTATATTTATCATTCTACTTTTTAAATTTATATGTTTTAATTACATTAGTAATTAAATTAAAAATATAGATAAAAATGGAGTTAAATTAAAAAAACACAAATAAAAAAAACTTAAATAATAATTAGCTTATTTCTCTTATAACAATAACTCTTAGTATTTTTAAAATTTAAAAGTAAAAAAAAAATAATGAATATTAATTAGGCGTGGAAGTAGTTATTTTTCCAAGTTCTAATTTTAAATTTAAATTAGTCATATTGATTATATTTGTCTTATTTTATAAAGTACATATGATTAATAATAATAATATTTTCTATTTGAGTTATTTTTATAAAACCAATTAAAAATTTATTATCAATTCCTATATGGCACTCTCTATATTCATCATTCTACTTTTTTTATTTTTACAAATATTTGAATAAAATTAATGTTGGGGGAGAGATTTTTTTTTTCTAAATTCTAATTTTAAACTTAAATTGGTAAGGTTGTTAATATTTTTTTATAAAGCACAATGTATGATTAATAATAATATTTTTAACTTAAGTTATTTTTATAAAATTAATAAAAAATTATTACTAAATCTTGTGTGACACTTTCCATATTCACTATTTTATTTTTTCTTTTTTATAAATCTTTGAATCAAACACAATTTTTTTATTTTCATAGTTTTTTATCTTATTCACAAAACATTTACTTCCTTTTGTCTCGTATCAGTAAATTACTACAACTTTTTTTTTTATTTTTTTGTGTCTATAAAACCACAATAGTTTTAACATGTCATCTTTATCACTACAAAGTGAACTCATGGATTCCTTAAATAAACTCAATATAGTTCTAAAATTTATATATTTTAAATACAATAGTAATTAAATTAAAAACACAAATTAAAATAAAAATAAATTTTTTAAACAACAAAAATAACAAAAAAATGTATATCCTAAATTTGTTATATCTTAAATTCAGAAACACCAAAAAAAAATTTTAAATATTATTTAAGCTTGGGAATAATTTGTTTCCAAAAAAATTTCTAATTTTCAATTTAAATTAGTCATGTCGATAATTTTTAACTAATTAGTATAATTAAGATTAATAGTATTTCTAACTCCATGCAAAATGAGTCGAGAATTTAAAAAAAAAATAAAAATGTATATTAAAATTAACAAATTGTTTAAAACAAAAAAGAGATTAAGTCGATTAGGTAAATTTATGATTAAATATATATTCTAGAGTATATTTTATTTCTTAGGATTGGATCAAATCGGATCGGATCGAAATTTGGTAAAACATAAAGTTTTAGTATTTATATGTAAGCCCAACTTTGATCAATTCTATCAACGCTCACTAATATTGACACAAATAAAAAATATAAATACAAAATAATAACTTAATAACTATTTTATAAAATTATGCAATTTTATAGAAATATTTTATAATGTATTTAAAAATTATGTTTTACCCATAAAAAATATTATACAATTTCATGCATCATATGGGTCAACGCAAGTAAATATATAAATGCAAGTGTGCGTGGGCACGCATGCGTGTCAGAGAGAGAGTAGAGACATAAAACGAAGTCCCTCAAACCCATGAAAGACATAAAAAGTTCTCAGCAATTAACCTCTATTAACGTAATTATTGTGCTAGGATTATTCCTGGCATATTCTATTTATTTTGCTTTATATATGGCCAATTTTGTCCGGCTCTACTTTGGAGTCGTACCATAAATATAATGAGAGTGAAGAGGGATAGTTCACAACTTCGAATCTCTTCTTTTCCATTTCAACTTGGTTTTAGAGCAAAGATCCCAATTAAAAGAATAGAATAAAAAATAACCTTGTGTACTAGTCCTTACGACGTGTGTATGAGTGAGGTGGGCTATTATGACATAGTTTGGAAGACTATTGCCACCACTATTCAATTTTGTGATTCACATAAAATGATAATGGGATTATCTTTCTAGGTCCTATTCTCAAAAGAGTAATGTCCCTCAAGTTTGAGTTCTGTGAGCAAATGTACTGGGTAAAACAGAGCGATAGATCCTTATTTGATTATTAAGGTCATCTTAAGGGAGTATCATCCCTTCAACAAAGATTGGACATAGTAAAGAAAGCACTAGGAGGAATTTATGGTTGTTAATTTTTTGGCTAGCCATGGTCTACATAGTGCCAAAGATCCTATTCTCGCTAGTGAGGTGCTTCCTATTGCCACTAGCATCTACTCCACTATATACAACAATCATCTTTAGGTAGCCGCTCCTCTACATGAGTTGATTCAAGAAAGCAATTTTTGAAAATCAAGCCTATTATCCCAACAGTCCCATTTAGGGGGAGAGCTCATAAGAATGCAATTTTTGGCTTGGCACATTTGACCTTCTAGAACCTGAAATCACCATAACCAAGTCTGAACTCAAGATCAATCCACCTGAAATCAACACCCAATCAGTCTACCTGAACCTGAATACCAAAACTTTGTCCCCCCCCCCCCGCTATACACACTCAACTTACAAATGGTAATGAGTTACGTGTTTATACAAGGAGAAACAGACCCCATGAGGAGGTAGAGAATCCAATTCTTCGTGGAACAAGCCATGAGTCCTATCCATTTTTAGATAGTCTAAGTAACAGTTCTCATGATGATTCGAATGACACTACCAGTTACAACGATCTTGATGTCCCTATTACAATAAGAAAAGGTGTTCGAAAATGTATAAAGCATCCTATTGGTAACTTTGTGTCATATAAGGGCCTATCTCCAGAATACAGGCCATTTGATACTAATCTATCCAACATTGAAATTCCACATAACATTCATGATGTACTAGGGAAATCAGAATGGAGAACCTCCATTGGTGAGGAAATTAGGGCACTAAAGAATAATGACACCTAGGGAACTAGCAGACTTGCCAAGTGGAAAACACCTAGTTGGCTGTAAGTGGACATTTACAGTCAAACACAAACCAGATGGAATATAGATCGCTACAAAGCACGGCTGGTAGCTAAAAGAATTCACCCAAACATATAGCATAGACTACCAAGAGATGTTTCCTACAGCCAAGCTTAATACAATTTGTGTTCTCCTTTCCTTAGTAGCAAATCAAGATTGGCCTCTCCATTAGCTAGTTATCAAGAATGCATTACTCAACGATGATCTAGAAGATGAAGTATACATGGAAATTCCTCCTAGCTTTGAGACAAAAACATACATAAACAAAGTTTGCAAGCTTCGAAAGTCCTTGTGTAGACTCAAACAGTCTCCTCGAGTATGGTTTGATAGGTTCACCAAGTCAGTCAAGAAACATGGGTATTGAAAGGGGCAATCAGAACACACATTGTTCACCAAGTTCTTTGTGGATGGAAGAATTGCTACTCTCATTGTGTATGTTGACGACATTATTGTAACTGGGGATTTTGCAGAGAAAATAATCACTTTAAAGGAAGTTCTAACCAAGGAATTTGAAATCAAAGAGTTAAGAAATCTGAGATACTTTCTAGGCATGGAGATAGCTCCTCAAGGAAAAGAATTGTGGTGTCTCAACACAAATATGCTTTGGACTTACTCAAGGGAACAGGCATGCTCAGACGCAAACTTGCCAACACTCCCATGGACTCTAATTAGCCTCAAGGAAGATAGTCCTCCAATTGACACAAGGCAATATCAGCGCCTTGTTGGAAAACTCATTTACCTACCACACACAAGACCTGACATCGGTTTTGCAATAACTGTGGTCAGTCAATTCATAAGCAAGCCTAATGAAGATCATTTCGAAATTGTATATAGAATCCTTTAGTATTTAAAAATGACTCCTGGGAAGAGTATATTTTTCTGAAAGGGAACAAATAAGGAAGTGGAGATCTCCACAAATGCAGATTGGGCAAGTTTAATTGCTAATAGAAGATCAACAACTTGCTATTGCACCGTTTGGAGGAACCTTGTCAAATGGCACAGTAAGAAACAATCAACTGTTACAAGGAGTAGTGTTGAGGCAGAATTCCAAGCTTTAGCTCGAGGGATATGTGAAGGAATATGGTTGAGGAGACTACTCAAAGGAGTTAAAGATTCCAGCTAAGGAGTCTATGAAGGTGTTTTGTGACAATCAAGTTGCCATCAGTATTGTAAAAGATCCTATTCATCATGATCGAACTAAGTATGTGGAGTTAAATTGACACTTCATTAAAGAAAAGATTGAAGAAGGAATCCTGAACTTCATTCATACTCCTATACATCTTCAGGTGACCAATATCCTCACAAAAGCTCTTTCAAGAGTAAAGTTTGAAGAACTGACATCCAAGCTTGGAATGATTAACATCTACTCTCAGCTTAAGGGAGAGTGTAGAAAGTCTAAATTAAATCCCTAGATTTTCAAAATCATAATTATTTTTTGTCTTATTTGATTTATGTTTTAAATAAAGAGATAAGAATTTGATTTTTCAGATCCTAATCTCTCAATTTACCTTTTCTATTGTAAAAGATCCTATTCATCATGATCGAAATAAGTATGTGGAGTTAAATCGACACGTCATTAAAGAAAACATTGAAGAAGGAATCCTGAACTTCATTCATACTCCTATACATCTTCAGGTGACCGATATCCTCACAAAAGCTCTTTCAAGAATAAAGTTTGAAGAACTGACATCCAAGCTTGGAATGATTAATATCTACTCTCAGCTTAAGGGAGAGTGTAGAAAGTCTAAATTAAATCCCTAGATTTTCAAAATCATAATTATTTTTTGTCTTATTTGATTTATGTTTTAAATAAAGAGATAAGAATTTGATTTTTCAAATCCTAATCTCTCAATTTACCTTTTCTATTTTATCCCTAATTTTAAGGGATTGTTTTAGGCTAATTTTTAGGAGCGTAAATTAGCAGCTGTAGTCATTCTATGCATACAAAAGCCCTAGGATTGTTATCAAAAACATATGAAAAATTAGCAAAGTTTTCCTCTATGTTTTTCTTTAAGAATGATTGCCTTCATTATCTTGATTGTGATCATCCTCCGTAGCACGTCTCTTCTGCATTCCGTACTGTTGATACACCTCTTTATTTACTTTCGCTTAGACAATACGAAGCATGTCAACTTGGCAAGCATTACCATAATGCATTCCCTAAACATGGGTCAATTGTAAGTTTGTGTCTTTTGATGGTGTCCACACAAACATTTGGAGCCCTTATGTGCTGCTAGTGTAAATGATTTTTCATACTTTGTGATGTTAGTTGACGACTTTTCACGTATGACATTGCTTTTTTTAATGAAACAAGATTTTGAGCTATGCACTATCGTTTTTCATGTTTTAATGAAATTTTAACTCAATTTTGAAGGTTAAAGTAGTTCAATGAGTACCAAACTCGTAGCCATTGCTCTCACATTCAACTTTCCCAAAATGCCAACTAGTATCTCTCAAAGGCATAACAACATTGCATTCCATGAAGAAACTATTGATGTGTTGATCAAATTGCTGATAGGCATGTACAAATTCAAAACATGCTACCATTGTTGGCCCAATGCATAAAGCAACAGACAATTATCAATTGAGGATTGACTTCCTTAAACACACTGCAATAATAGTGTTTTTAAATCAGTTCTTTTTTGTAATGAAGGTAGGGACAAAAGAAAGAATTGAAATACTTACACAGTACGTAAGAACAAATTAAAGTGGAAACTGTTATCCTTACCGCTATTCTCCTGGGTTGTGTGCATATAATGTTACAATGTCCACCACGTCCTGCTTCAATCATGTCATCTAATATGTATTGTGGGACCTACATAAAAGGCTAGTCAGAATACAACTGGTAATTTGGTTGCATGTGAAGGAGAAGAATGCCAGAGAACATGCACTAACAAGCTAGGGGAAGCTTACCTTGGGGTATAAGAATGCATATTAAAAAGATAAGCAAAGCATGAGTAGCATGAAAGAAAAAATAAATTAAATTTTGCACCTGTGTTGTCTTTCCAGAACCTGTTTCTCCACAGACAACAAGAACATTGTTCTCTTCAAGCAAATGCAATATATCACCCTTCAGCTCAGCAATAGGAAGTGCAGCTCTAGATTCTAACAGGTGCTAGCAAGAAGGGGAAAAAAAATTAAAGATAAACAACGTATACAAGAGTAATAAAAATGTACAAAGAGGGCTAGTGATTTGAGGCAGGTCACCCTGCTGTGGCAAACAAATAATATAATTTTCATGATCACTAGTGGTTTGAAATAATATGCATCCCATGATGCATATAGTTGACGTCAACAAATCATGTATAGATATTGAACACTCATTAGAGATGGTTGGATAATAGAATCAAAAGCAGTTGCCTCGGGTTAATTTGAAAATTCAACATAACGAAGGCACATGACCACGTTAATTGGGATTTTCTGCTGTATTTGCTGGAGTGCAAGGGTTTTGGAGCCAAGTGGAGAAAAATTAATTCGCTGATACATCCCAACATCTTGGTTCTCGGTGTAGGTAAACGACATGGTGGCTTTCTTTGAATCTTCTAGAGGCGTAAGACAGATCGATCCACTTTCCCACCTTCTGTGTATACTAGTCACGAAGGCCCTAAGCAGGCTTATTTATGGGGCTATTCAGAATGTGTTTATGGAGAGTATAAAGTAGGAGTCAAAGTTCTTATGAGTTGGAAATTTCGCATCTTCTGTTTGAGAATGGCTCAATTATTTTCCTGTGATGCAAGCCCTTTGATTTTGGGGCATCTCAGATATGTGCTACTATGCTTTGAGGCAGTGTTGGGATTGAGAGTAATCTGGCCAAATCAGAATTGATTCCCATTGGAGAGGATCAGTATTTGGAGGACCTGGCATCAATTATGGCATCTGTTAGATATAGGAATTGTTCTTAGTTACATATTGTCCGATATTGCTTGCGCATCTTCATTCTTTCCGTACATCTCTACTATAAAAATATATATGGACAACCCAATTAGATGACAAGACTTCTCATTCAAACCTCATCTCTTGACATAGTATCAGAGGAGGGACTCTAGACTGGTTCTAAAGAGCGGAAACAGCCAATATAATGGCAATAAAAAATAACGGGTGTAACAAAGGTGTACCAAAAAAAAATCGGGATATGATGGTAACGGAAAGGTGCCGTTACATAACGACAACGGCCGATTTTTAAATAGACCCTAGCCATCATCGTCTAAAGGATTTGTGCGAAAAGGCAAACAAGGAGAAGCCAATCCCTCTTTGTATTTTTTTTTTTTTTTTTTTTTTTTGGGATAACCCAAAACCTGCACCAGTTTATTATAACTTTCAATGAACAACATAGCCGGTAGATGAATTGGCTAGATGTATGTTGTCCCTCAAACACATCCCGCTTAAGTCAGAATCGAATCCATGTGGTCTCTGTGAGGAGCATACCTATGAGCCACTCGGGCTAACCCCAAAGGGCCCAAAAAAAATCCCTCTTTGTAGTATATTCCAACGAAGTTCCACCAATAGTGAAGCTCCCATAGCAACAAAGCTCCAACAAGGTTTCAGCAAAACTTCCGCAGTAGTAAGATTCTAGCGAAGCTTTGACAAAATTCCAGTGCAATTTCAATTCACTACAAACTATTTTTTCGAACACTTCAAAATAAGTTCCACCCATTTGTTTTTCGTAAATCATGAATGAATTAAAGATTTTTGGTAATACTACTATTTCTACCACTTTTTCTAATTAGTCAACCACTCAGAAATCAAATAGAAACAACCACAATCATGGAGCTACTATAGTTACTGACTACGTATGGTAAGCATAAACATCTGACAAAATTGACCCCTTCTTCAACCAATGAAAAATATAAGGAATGAATTCAGTCAGATGCCCACATCATCAGTCTTCAATGGAATTCGATGGAACCAAGTACTTCTTTTACATGCACTCATCTGCATCCATGCAAAGAAGTACGGAAATATATTCATTTATTGTTCTCGTATGTACGATTTGTCCTTGGAATTCTTTTAGTTATAGCAATTTGGAAAACCAGTCATAGAAATAAATGGATTCAGTCAGATGCCCACATCATCAGTCTTCAGTGGAATTCAATGGACCCAAGTACTGCTTTTACATGCACTCATCAACATCCATGCAAAGAAGTATGGAAATATATTCGTTTATTGTTCTCGTATGTACGATTGATCCTTGGAATTCTTTCAGTTATTGCAATTTGGAAAACCAGTCATAGAATACTTCTCTTCCTTAAAGCAAGTCTCTGAAGAACTACACTCACTTCAACCACAACTAGCAGATATCAGTCCAATGCGGGAGAGAGAGTTAGACTTCGCTTTGGCTACTTTACTACGACTACGCTATTCAAAGTAGAGAGAAAGTTCTTCAGATTTGATGCTTTCTTTTCTTATTTACCTTCACACATTGAATCTTTCTACTGTGGCTACAAAGCCTTTTTATTAAGAATAAGTTTCGAACTTGTTCATTCTGCACTCGCTACATCATTTGCTAGGGGTGATGGTGAAGTATTGCTAAGAGTTAATTGCTTTCCATCGTCGAAATGTGTACAAGATACCATGAGGGTCCAATATGTCAATAGCACCATTGTCTAAAGCTTCAAATGAGACTTCGTATCCTAAACGTAGGAACGACCTAACTAGAAAGTCATTCAAAACTTGATCGAATAAATGCGACCAGATGGTTGTCATCCAATTTCTTGTAGGCCTTGACCTCGAATTCGAGCCTGTTAGCGCTATATACTTCGCAGTGAGACCATTCCATCATTAAATGAAGCTTATTCTAGAGTCATATAGGCTGCATCTAAAAATCCCTCTTCAGAGACTAATTCCACTTATTCAACACAAATAGGCCAGAATAATGATAATAAGAATCATTTAGCCATACATCTTAATGTAAGAGTCGTCACAGACGTGGTGGCCATAGTGGTCGTGGACAAGGCGGACATGAAAGTCAAGGCAAAGGACAACTGAAATGTACAAACTTTGGCAAATATGGGCACTGTTAAGATCAGTGTTGGGATCTATTTGGAAAACCATCTCATATGACACATGCAGCCAACTCAAAGATGGCCTACTACAAATGTATTCCCTGCCAGTGACCATCCCCAATCAATAACCCTTTCCACAGAGAAGTATTCAAGGCTCTAATGGATTCAAGCACACCATTAGAAATCTCTTCCAACTACTTCTTTTGGTCATCAAGGTAAATCTCCTACATGTCTTTTTGTCCATTCCCACCATACTCAGATTGTCGATTCTCATACGTCTTCTAAATTCTTTTCTGGTATCCCATACTCCACTTCACTTCCCTTTTCTTTTATTTCATTTCTTTGGTTTGATTCTAACAGTCGACATAGATCTCATGAGACCCGCCCACTATTACTACGAAAAAAGACCTGCTCATATTAACGATGGTGCTTCTGATCATGTATCTAGGTCTTCTAAATTCTTTTCTGGGTATCCAGTACTCAACTTCACTTCCGACTATTACCTTAGCCAATGGCTCTCCCGCTACAATCAATTGGTATTGGTATAGTAACACCTTCTCCATCAGTTTCCCTGTCTTTAGTATATTATATGCTCCCTTTTTTCCTTTTTAATTTGATGTCTATTAGTAAGCTTACTAAACCTCTTAACTATTTAGTGATATTCTTTCCTAATTCGATTATTATAAAGCATATGAAGTCAAGGAAAAAGATTGGAGGAGGACGTCAAATGGTGGGATATACTATCTTGCACATCAACATCCAATGCTTGTCCTGCCAATGCATCACCTAAGTATATTCACTGTAATCTTAGTCACCTATCATTAGATAAATTAAAGTCCATGGTTCCAAGTGTTCGTCATTAAGTCTTTCAATTGTGAGTCGTCAATTGGGAAAACACGATCATGTACCTTTTGTGTCTCGATTCAATCCTAGATTATTGAGTTATTTATCTTTAGTCATTCAATAGTGTTGATTTCAAGTAGTGATTTAGGTATTTTGTCACTTTTGAAGATGATTATTCCAAACTTACATGGCTTTATTTAATGAGGGATCGCTCAAAGTTATTTTCCATATTTCAAGCCTTTTGTTTTGAAATTAAGACTCAATTAAATATGACAATGAAAATTCTCTTTTGGTAATATAATGCGAAAGAGTATTTCTCTAAACCGTCTAGTGATTTTATAAAATCTTCTAGCATGTTACATCAATCTTCATGCATACATACACAAACAACAAAACGAGGATGCTAAAACTTACACCTTTTTAAGTCTACTAGATATCTTCTTTTCAAGATGAATGTACCAAAGTCATTCTAGAGCAATGTCGATTTAATTGCATGTTTTTCAATCAATAGGATGCCTTTATCCTTTCTTCATGATAAAACTCCTCATTACGTAATGTTTCCACATCTACTCTTTTTCTCTCTTCCTCCACTTATATGTCTATATTTCTTTTATCCATCAACTTACTCCTAGAACTAACAAATTAAATTCCCGCATCAATAAGTGTATTTTCGTAGGATACTCCTAATTGCAAAAGGAATACCATTGCTATAATCCTTCCCTGAGTAGATATTACGTCATTGCAAATGTCACATTTTTTCAGTCTACTCCTTTTTTCTCTGCACCTTAGTCTCAAGCACAGCTTAGTGGAAGTCTCCCTTTACCAATTGTTCCTTTACCCTTGTCTTTGAGCCTGTCCAATTGTTTGTCTCGTCCTAATTTGCAAGTATACACTCATTGTTAAATGGTAGAACCGCCAAAAATCTCATGCAGTCCAGTAGCTCTTGCCCTGCCTTCTACCCCTGAAAATGAGTTAGATTTCTCAATCGAACTTTAAAAAGGTAAACAAGGGTGTACTTCACATCCTATCTCTCGTATTGTCAAAAATGATGCATTATCTTCCTCTTATCACTCGTTTGTCACCTCTCTGTTATCTAATTTTTCCTTAACTCTGTCTCTAAAACTGTCACTTTGGATGGTGATCTACCATGGAGGAAGAGATGTCAAGCATTTAGGCTGATGATATTTGGGACCCTATTACTTTTCCTCCAAATAAGTTTGTGGTTGTCATCTCTGAGTATATATTATCAAAGTCAATATTGATGGATCTATGAATAAATTAAAATCTCATTTCATTGTCAAAAGATATACTAAAATATATGGTTTGGATTTCCCCCGAGACTTTTTCTAGTAGCCAAAATTGTCTATTTGTATCCCTATCTCCCTGGCTCATATATTTCATTGGCCTCTTCTTAAATGGATGTCAACAATGCTTTTCTTATGGTGATCCTGTTGATGAGGTATTTTATGGAGCAACCTCCTATATTTGCTGCTCATGAAGAGTCCTAGTTAGTATGCAAACTAAAGAAATCCCTTTATCGTTTTGAAACAATCTCCTAGGGCCTGGTTCGATAGATTTAGTGAAGTTGTCAAATTTTGGACTAAAGCGATGTGGGGTAGATCATTTAGTATTTTATCGTCATTCTTCCCAAGGTAAGATATGGTTATTAGTTTATGTTGTCGACATTGTCATTATAGGAGATGATATGCAAAGAATTCATGACCTGGAAGTATTTCTACAAATAAGTTCAGTCTTAAAAACTTGGGCCATTAAAATACTTAAGGGTTTTTATTATCTAGTCCAAAAACACCATTGATCTTTCCCTCTGTCCCTATGAATCGATTTTGGACTTACCGAGTTATTACTTCTAATAATCCTACACTCAAGAAGACAATCCGAAAGTGCCAACAATAGGCAAGGTTGGAGGGAGCTTCAAGTGAAACAATGTATGGAAGTCAGAGGCCCCACAACCGGTGGCATTTTTCCCAGGACGCATGCTTCACAAGAAGATTCTCACCATTGATAACCTTATTAGAAGAAGAATGATTTTGGTAAACCGGTTTTGTTTATCCGAGGAGAATGGAGAGTCAATAAAATATATCTCATGCATTGTCAATGGGCAAAAGAACTTAGGAATTTGGCCTTAACCTGCTATGACATTATATGGGTCTTTTCTCAAAAAGTGGACTATGCTTTTCAAGAATGGTGAGTGCAAGGATCCAAAGAGCAAAAAGAAAGCATGGTGGCTAATTCCTTTATGCCTAGCATGGTTAATTTGGTATGAAAGGAACAAAAGATGTTTTTGCAATAAGGAATTGTCCATGCAAAAGTTGAAGATATCTTTTTGGGGGTTTTATTCAACTAGTTAGCGCAGTCGAGGGGGAGGGGGCGCAAATATTGATTCATTTTTATATTTTGTTGAGAATATGGATATTTTTAGAGGCTCGTTCTTTTAGAGCTAGGCTCTTTTTTGTATTAAGACAGCATCCCCTTGATGCCTTTCTAATATACTGATTCTAATTTATCCCCCCTCCCCCCCCCCCCCACAAAAAAAAAAAAGAAAAAATTGAATAAGGTTAACAAAGCACAATCAAAAGTACTCCAAAGTATTGTTAATCAGGTATTTAAGTAATGCTTGAAAGACAAGAAATAATCCAAATATTTTTACAATTTTGTTGGATTTCTAAGATAATTTACCCCAAAATATAAGGATTTGAAACAAGAATATTAATTTCCAGGATGTTTTTTTTTTTTTTTTTAAAAGATAAGTAAAAATTTTATTCAAAAGAGCAGTTAAAAGCATCAGGGAGATGCTTTAAAGCTGCATTAAAGCTTTACATAACATCCTATAACGTTGATTAGCTCAAAGCATCAAGAAAATTCAAAAAGGAGCAAATATCAAGACCACTACTAAAAATCTGCCACAATCTTCTAATTCCTCTCCATAACCCAGTACCGAAAGGACTGGACACCAAAGAAGTGGACCATCCTCCAAACTCTTCACCATATTTGATTGCAATCAGCTTTTTCCATAGTCTATTGTCTTCCTGAGCATATCTCCACAGCCATTTCTCTAACAAAGTTTCATTATTTAGCTTCAATTGTCGGACACCCACTCTTCCTGCCTCTAAGGGTTTACAAACTTCCTTCCAACTCACTAGACAGTGTTTGTGGACAGCCTCACTTCTACCCCAAAGGAAATCTCTTTGCATCCTTTCCAATTCCTTGACAACTGAGATTGGGGCTGTGAAAAGGGATAGGAAATAGGTTGGTAGGCTAGCAAGAACACTTTTGATCAAAGTGATCCTTGCCCCAGCCGAGAGATATTTGAGTTTCCAACCAGCTAATCTGCTTCTAAATTTCTCCAAAACAGGGTCCCAAATATTTTTGGACTTATAATGAGCACCCAAAGGCAAACCAAGATAAGTAGTAGGAAAAGAGCCAATCTTACAGCCCAAAATGTTGCCAAATCCTCCACTCCTTCCACAGCACCCACTGCTATGACCTCTGACTTTTGGATATTAATTTTTAAGCCTGTAACCACCTCGAATCCCAGTAAAGTGCAACGTAAATGCCCCACTTGCATTAAATCAGCCTCGCAAAATATGATAAGAGTCATCTGCAAATAACAAATGAGATATACTGAAGGAGTTCCTACCTGTACCGACTGCGAAGCCATCTATAAAGCCAGCTCCTTCCATTTGCTGCAGCATCTTACTGAGTACTTCCATAACTAAAAGAAAAAGGAAAGGAGAGAGTGGATCTCCTTGCCTTAAACCTCTAGAAGAAGCAAAGAAACCTTCAGGAGAACCATTAATCAAGATTGAAAATCTAACAATGGAAATGCACCATTTGATCCATTGACACTATTTGCTACAAATCTCATTCTCCCTAACAAGTAGACCAAGAAATTCCAATTGACATGGTCATAAGCTTTCTCAATGTCCAACTTGCATACAATTCCTATTCCCTTCTTCTTAAACTTTGAGTCAATGACCTCATTTGCTACTAAAATAGCGTCCAATATCTGTCTTCCCCCCACAAAAGCATTCTGAGAAGATGAAATAAGAGGGTCCAAAACTTTTCTTAACCTACTAGCAAGAACCTTGGATAAAATTTTATAAACAGCCCCCACCAAGCTGATAGGCCTGAAATCTTTAATATCCACTGCACCAGGTTTCTTTGGAACAAGAGCAATGAATATTGAATTCATGCTTTTGACAAATCTGCTGCTGTCATGAAACTCAGCAAAAAATTGCATCAAATCTTCCTTAAAAAGAGTACAACAGCTTTGGAAAAAGGCAATAGTCCAGCCGTCTGGACCTGGTGCTTTTTCTCCATTAAGATCATTAAGAGCTTGACAGATTTCCTTCTCAGAGAAGTGCTTTTCCAGCTCCTCAGCTTCTAATAAACTCAACTGAGAAAAGCTTAAATTATCAACTTTTGCCCTCCAACAAGCCTCTTCCTCAAAGAGCTACTGATAAAATTGCAGAATTCCCTGTCAATCTCTTTCGGATCTTCTGTTATTGAACCATCCAACCTAATTCTGTCTATCCAATTCCCCCTCTTATTTGCTGATGCCATCTTGTGGAAAAACTTAGTGTTCCGATCTCCCTCTTTAAGCCATTTCACTCTAGACTTTTGTCTCCACCTAATCTCCTCCATATGAAGTATTTTTTTCAGCTCTAAAATTTTTTCCTCCCTGATGCTTCTGTCCAGCATAGAAAGCTTACCTTCATTGTCCAATAAATCTAGATGACAAAAGTCCTTTTCCAGTTGCAGTTTCTGATGATCAATCCTTCCAAAAACCTCAGCATTCCACTTCTTTAGATCAGCTTTCAGGCAGGACAGCTTTTGCATTAACCTGTAACTAGTTGTTCCATTAAATTTGTAGCTCTGCCACCATGCTGCAATCATATCTTTAAAGCCTTCCACTTGCAATCATATGTTCTCAAACCTAAAAGGTTTAGGTCCACCCTTCAACCCTCCCCCATCCAGCAAAATTAGAAAGTGATCTGATAATAATCTTGGCAATGTTTTTTGATATATTTCAGGAAATAATACCTCCCAATCATTAGACACTAGGAACCTATCAATTCTTGATTTACTATTACTGTTACTCCAAGTATATTTGCACCCTCCCAATTGCAGATCAATACATCGCAGGTCATCTAAAAAATCTGAAAAAACAGTCATGTTTTTTGTTCTTCTTTTACAATTCCATTTATCTTCAACACTTTTAACCATATTAAAATCACCTCCCATACACCAAGAAACATTCCATCGAAACATAGCTACCCCAACTTCCTCCAGAAAACCTGCTTTTAACTTATTCTCAACTGGCTCATACACACCTGTAAAGGACCAAAAAATATCTTCCTCAACCTGCTGAAACAAACAAGACAAGGAGTGTGATCCAACCTCTGAATCCATCAACATCAGCTTTCTATCATCCCACATGATCAGAATTTCTCCTGAAGCACCCACAGAATCCAACGCTAACCATTTAACCCAGCTGCCACCACACAGAGATCTAACCATGAAATCATCAATATCACTTAACTTAGTTTCCTACAAACAGACCACATCCGGATATCATGCCTTTAGAGAGGATTTGATTATCATTCTTTTCTCCAACCCACAGCAACCTCTAACATTCCAACTCAGGATTTTGGGCTTCATTTAAGACACAATGGTAATGGCTTACTACTTCTTCCTTGCACAAAAACTGTCGACTGATCATCTTGCTGTGTTCCTTTTTCGTATGAAATTGTCCACTGCAGATTTTTAAGCTCTCGAACTCCTTTGCAGGTTCCTTTCTTTTTTCTCCTTTCTCCATTTTGTTTATTCCTCCTTCTTTCTTCAATCGAGTGCAGCAAGTCCATTAACTTGTCTTCCAAATCCTCACCAGAGATCCCCAAAATTTTCTTCAGTGACTTCATTCTATTAAGAACCCAGGTTGAGATCTTTTGCTGATCATGGCCACAGTCTCCCAGTAATAAAATATCAGAATTCCACTCTGTTAGACTACAGGAATCAAGAGGTGTGCAATCTAAAGGCTGGAGCATACTCTCAAAGCATAAATATTCATCAGTCTCTCCTTCAAAAGGAGAAAACTCTCCACAGTTTTCTGATTCATCAACTGGAATGGAGAGAGCTAAGGGTAGAGCTATCCTTTTATCAGGATTAGTTTTCATACCCATCTTCCTGGGACTATACTTTTTCCCAAAGAATCTTTCACTGTCAAGAACAACTGTAGCCAACTGAGAAGGACAATAAATCCTCCTTAATGGACCATTATAATCATTATAAACAATTGTCGACTGAGAGAGGTCACCATTAATATGATCCATACTGTCATTATTAGAGGGTAATAACTCCTCATCCTTCAGAATACCTAGAATCTCAAATTTATTATTTGAAGGATAGACATAGTTCATTGAATGTTGAGATTCATTCTCAGTTTTCTTTGATGTTTCACCTATCCGGATCCATTTAACTTTCCTAGCAATATTAGGGTGGCTTTTGGATTTCTGAACCTCAGTCTACTGATTAAATTTGCCTTTCCAATTACCAAGAGCTGGTAAATTCAATGTATCAGCAGTTGCTCCACGCGCCACCTTCAGCTTCCTCATTGATGGCCGGGAAACACCATTGATGGTGGATGTATCAAGCCAGTCCACCCATGGTCTCCTCTCAACCCAAATAGGGCAATTGTAATTGGTTTGACCAACTAACAGAGGAACTGACGCCGGAACTTTTCTTCCATCACCTTTAACCTTGATCCTTACCCATTTGTAATTTGAAGAACTGCTCCAATTTTCTTCAATGCCTAGAAATCCTCCACAAAAATTTCCTATACTCTGAAACACTTTAATGTTCCACAGATATACTGGTATACCCACCACCTTGATCCACACAGAATTTTGCTTCCAACCTCTTCTGGAACAACAAATCCAGTTATGCCAAGGGTCTAATACTAGATAATTCCCCTCTATGAAATGATCTTTGTTTAAGATCTGAGTGGCAATCTCTTTTGAGGGAAATATAAAAAGGTATCTGTCTTCATATAATTCTTTAACAATAACTCCACCAGGAAAAGACCAATTTTTGTGTACCCAAGTTTGTACCCTGTTTATATCAATCTTGGCGAAGGCTGAATCGCCAAAACTACCAACCAGACATCTCTTCAAACTGTGACTACTCTCAACAGCATCTTCTAAATTGACAATAACCTGGTGTTTGTTAAAAGAACTACAAACAGTGGAAGCATTCCATAAAGGAATTGCAGCAGCCTGAAGATAGGATCTTGTAACCTTAGTTTGCTGCATAACACTTCCAGCTTTCTGAACCATGGATTTGCTGGACTGAGTAGAAACTCTATTTGTTCCTTGAGGACTCCAAGGAAGGAAAGGTTCTAAGAGCTTTGCCAGAAAGTCCCAACCTTTCCCTTCTACCACCTCTGGTATCATAATCAGCCTTCGTCCATAGGGGGCAAATAGACTTAGTTCCAGCATCCTACCCAAACCATCTGAGATCAGAGAGCATATGACAGTTTTGGCTCCTCCTCTGATGGTACCCAGCTGCAACCTTTTGTCTTTCTTTCCTAAAGGTTTCCGGCAAATGTTTTGGAGCCATTGAAGCTCCTCTTCGTATAAGACCATTACCCTTACATAGCCTCTTCCTCGCTCCACTATTCTTATGCCTCCTTTAAACTTGTAATCCTCAACGATATCTATAGTGACATGATCAACCTAAAAGGATTTCCTAATACTATCCCTTTGAAACGAGGGGTTCCATCTCCTAGAGCTCCTAAAGTGGTGCATGATAGCAGTAAGCTTATCGTGCGCCGAGAGAAAAAAACATTGGAAAATAAGAACATTCAAAAGTCAAATTATCCTTTGATATTAAACATATGAATATACTTTTCTTAATTTTCAGGATGTTTCTTAACCATAATTAAAATATACTGTTAGAAATTCCATGTTAGGTGCAATTAAAAGCTTCTGTCACAGCAACGCACCTCTCGGTGCACCCTAAACAAAATAATTTTTAACTGAGAAGCAGCAATAGAAGAAAAATATTTAGAATCCAGACTCTTGCTTCTTTCCAATATGCAAAATGTCTTCCATTCATACATCTCATGTTCAACAAGTGCAAGCAGTTATAGTGGTATGGTATTTATGATTTCCAATATCAACTCTTTATGCAACTGCATGGGATAATGATGTGGATAGCTGCTATACTCTTATCATCTTGAAAAATAAATAGAACATGAAAGCAGGAGTTGCTAGGACATAAAGGCAAGTGGGACAGGAAAATAGTCTACTGTAGAGGGCAGGAACCTTGGTTGCATCTGTTAACTAACCAAAGCCTTCACTGAGCACATTGGTGAAGAAGAGCATACTAACCTTGTATCTTTGCATCTTCTTTTTATTCTCCAGCTCTTGCCTCAGACAAGAACTCTCTGCTTCTTTATGATAGTTGAGACCTGAAAATAAAAATATTTTAAAATTTATTAAAAAATAAAAAATAAAACAATAAAAAATATAAAAATAAAAAAGCACAACGAAGAACAACTCAGAAAGGTTCAAAGAGGGGATGGCTAAGTAGGAAGTCATAGCTTCAACTCATCCCCACCCAACAACCAACACCAAAAAAAAAGAGAGAAGAAGGGAAGAAAAAAGAACAAAAAGAAAAGAAAAGAAAAGAAGAACCATAAGCATGCCTGCAATGTACCAAAAAACAAGGGAAAGGATTGCAACTCTTTTGCCCTGGAAAAAATAATAGTTTTGTCCTATAGTGCCAGTTATATTTATTCATTTTCTCATCCTTGTTGAGAATGAAAACCAAATTGCAAGGACGACTTAATATCTTAAAGGCCTCATCAATTTAACAACATTAAACCTTGAGAATTAGATGTGTCAGTGTTGTTATTTGTAGTTTTGACTTTCATTAGCGAAGGTTAAAAAAACTATTTTCACCCCCGTAAAGCCCATTGAGAAGTCCATATAAACTTACCTTCAGCTTTTGGATCTGCCAGAGAAGCACTGGAATCAACGTTTTCTCGAACAAGAGGTTTTTGATATTCTCCTTGAGGAGATTCATTCAGAGCATCAACAGAAGCAACTGATTCCGAACCATCAGCATTTAATAATGAATTCACAAAACCAGCCCTTCGATCTTCTTCATTGTCTATTATCTTTACCGATGATTCCCCTGTAAGTTTTAAAGCAATAGAAATTATCTACAAATTCAAAATTGAAAGAAGTATTATTTCATGTACACTTTTAAGAGTTTACAGCGCAGGAATTTTATATACATGGAATGGATAAGTCCTACCTTAGGAGTAGTAATCGGCAGCTAAAGATTAAGAGAATCAAACTCCTAGAAACCAGGAAACTAACTCCTATAAATCAGAATTCTAATAAAACTGAAACTGGGAGATTCTAATCTAATTAAATCATATCCAAATATTCCTAATATATCTCTAACAGATCTGCTCCATCTCATTATCTCATAATCAGAATTTATCTACAAAAATTGTACCATCAAAATTAGAGTGTGAATAGAAATTAGAAGTGTAAATTACACCAAATCTCCACCCAACATTAGGCTAAAAACATTACCTCCCCTCAACATTCAAACCTTACACCTACCTCTATTATTTTGAAATGTTTTTAGTAATTAAGTCATCCCATTAGTTAACCATGTAACGCCGTTAAAATGTGTAAAAAGACATTATTAACCTTGGCCTCCTCTTTCTCACCAACATTATCTCTCTTCCTTCTCTTTCTCACCAACATTATCTCTCTTCCTCAGTCTCCACACTCTCGAGTCGCTAACGAAAAGACTAAAGCTTTATTCTCTATAAATATTTCCAATATCTCCCTCATTCTATCTCTATTTCCCTCCCCCGCAATTGTCTTCCTCAGTCGAAGGCAGCGAACTATCCCCTTGGGTGATGAGGCATCGAACTGTAACCACTTGAGCAGCACATAAACAACCACTGCCATCCTCTTCTTTTAGGCCACCATCTCCGGTCACCACCACACAACTGCTATCTATCTCCATCTTCCTTCTCATCCTAATTAGCCATTTCTTTTATATCTTTTTATTGATTTGAATGGAAGAATATATAGAAAGACAGTCTTGGTAGAGAGAGAGAAAATAATGGAAGAAGAGGATCCACAGAAGCTGAAGAAGATTGCCGCAAAAGCATATGACTACAAGAATGACCAAAGAGAGCCTATTATGCTCATCTTTTTATATTCTTTTTTTGCCTCAATTTTCTGAAATTGAATCAAACTCAGTTGATTTTTATCTGGGTTTTACTTGTTATTGCTTCATGGTTCTTAATTAATATTTTGGATGATTTCAGTCTAAAGAATCTTATGTGGGCAATGTATTTTGACATACAAATTTGAGTTTTTGTTGGACCTTGCAGAATTCTTCTTTTAATTGCTCTTTGTTTGCATTGTTTTGTTGGAATAAAGCTACCTTGCAGAGAATCTGATTTTGGTTTATCACTTTTGCCTAATTGGTGGTTACCTTTGGATTATAGTGGGTTTTCCTTATAATCAATTCCTTTTTGTCATTTGTTTAGTTTTTTGGTTATAATGGTAAATCATTAATCCATTTTATGTTATGATCATTTTTAACGTTGGAGCTTTGATTTGACACCTGCGAGAACTTGTTATGTTACTGATTATAAGCCAGTGATAGAGTAGATCCCTTTTGGGCTTTTATTGTTGCGTATGTATATTTTTTGTCATTTTTGGGTTGTTCATTGCTTAAAATTTCCCGATTTATGCATATATTCCCCCCCCCCCATTGCTTACCTTGTTGTCTTCGAATTTTTATGGTATAGCACCTCCTAAATTCACTTTGGCTTTAATTGTGGGTTAAGTTGAATCTCTTGACTTATTTTTTTTTTTTTTTAAACATTTTTAATGAGATGGAATAGAGAGAGATGCGAAGGAAGACAACCGAGCAGGAAGGGGGAATAGAGAGTAAGAGAAAGGTAACAGAAATAGAGATTAAAGGATTTCGTCTTTGATTGGAGAGAGCAGAGACCGAGGAGATAGATAATGCTGGGGAGGGAGAGGAAGAGACCAAGGTTAATAATGCCTTCTTACACACATTTTAACAGAGTCACATGATTAACTAATAGAAGAAGTTAACTGCGACAAGCATCTATATAATAAAACAGGACGATTTTTGAACATGCTCCTCTCACAAACTAAGATCCAATGGCTAAAAATTTTTTTTCCTGGATTCAACGCTAGAGATCATTTTTATATTTTTAACTTCTCACTCAATTTTTATTTTAATGAACCCCACTACCATTTATATCAAAAAATAGCTTGAGCATTTTAAATTTTATCATATTTCAAGGGTAGAAATCATATGCAAATCAAATCTACCAACTTAAATTATGCTCAATTATGATTTATGAGAAGTTGAGCCTTCCAAATTAAAGCACCATAATTTGTGTTTTCTTTTATGATGCTTATCAAAAATTAATTGGAGAGAGAGAGAGAGAGACCAAAACACATGCAATAGCCCCTAGAGCCAAAGTTTTGGAAAAAAAATTAAAATCCATATATTATCATAGTTTTTTTCAATTTGAGCTTTTTGTCCAAAGTTTCAACCATGTAGGAAACTTAATCCTAATTTGTTCAAGGTGTCGTAAACATGAGTTATTGCTAGTTTCAAAATAAGGGAGGTTAATGTAAGGTTTGAATGTCAAGGGGAGGTTCTAGTATTTAGCCTTACGTTAAAGAAAGTTACCCAAATTAGAACAAAGAATTATTGTCATATTGAAGGAATTTCAAAAATTAAGTAAATCTAGAAGTCAGCCTTTGAGAGAAAGTGAAGTCAAAGTTGTTGAAAGGCAGTGCGGACAATTTGATATCATTGAATGTAAGAGAAGGCACCTTCCTCCCAGCGGCCAACAAGTGAAGCATATGGCTCTGTAAGAAGCAGGTGGACAGGGAGATCTGGAAATAGGCGATAGAGAGCAAATGCTGCAACTTTATTCTGTGCATCCTGAAACCACAAATTCTTAATGAGCTAAAATTCAACAACAGGCAAGCAAAAACTCAATTCATTGATTATATTCAGGAGGGAAACTTCATTGAGTTAAAAGCAAGAAACAACAAATATACATATTGATAAATAGAGATATACAAGATGAGAAACAACCTAGGAACAGAGATGTTGGGGGGAAAATGCTAATTATAATTTGTAAAATATACATATAACAATGCGTACCGAAGCATAATGACTTTTTAATAAATTCTTTTTTTTTTTTTTGATAGGTACCTTTGTAATAAATTCTTTTTATTCATTAAAAAACTTTATATATATATATATATAAAACAAGGCATCAGGATCAAATTATAAATAGTGCAAGAATTAGCGTTATCACACCCAGATCAACATTATGAAAAATTCAACTTTTTATCAGGATAAATATAGGATTAAATATCCCTCCTCTGCTTGTCATGTCTTGTTTCGACATTGATAAGCACCCAATGGCATCAAAATCTAGATTAAAGTTTTTTCTTTATTATTAAAAGTGTGAGTTTACGAATGACAAAGCAACTTGAATTTGATCAAGCTGACATTTGGAAGAGCATTATGAGAACAAGAAAAGCATCTAAACCAACATTGGTTTGGTAAAAGATGGTTCCATCTCAAAGTTATCAAGAGGCCTGAAAATAGATATTCTTAAAGCATGGGCAGATTGATCCTTACAATATATTTACTAAATTTCAATTTATTTTCCAAAAGCAGAGCAAGTAGCGTCTGTCTAAATCCAAGGTTGACACAATCTTACTCAAAATTGTCTGTTTCACACTCTATGAATGACACAAAACTAAAACTTCTGCAGCACAGGCCACACAGAACATCCAATTGATCCCAACTACAGCGCTGCCTCTAATTGAAAACACAACAAATTCACTTACCTCCATTAAAATTTGGTAGAAAGATGGAGATCGAGGACGGTTCAAAAATAGGCAAGGACCTCTCCCACTGTCTCTGACTGTTAAGAACTTATGAGATACTGAACTAAGAGGGATTAACAAGATATTACAGAATGAATTGGGAATGAAACGACATATTCATAGAGTTATAAGGACCTTTTTGCTGTCAGAACATTTCTTAACTTTTTCCAGATTACGTACAACGTATGAACTATGAAGTAGCAGATGGTTGTGAATTTCTCTTACCAATGCAAGAGTTTAGAAGGAATTGGAGAACACCCCTTCACCATCTTTCTCAACACCCCTTCACCATCCTTCTCACTCTATGGGCACAGTTGATAACTCCCAAGCAACTTTATCACGTCTCCCAAGCGACTTTATCGTGTTCTAGAACTTGCTCAATAAGGCAACTCAAGGGCCATTATCACATTGTTGGTACCATGTAGTGCCATGAGCTCTGATACCAACTAATACTGGGACAAAACTGATGAATCGAACAGTTGAGCAGATGGACTAGGTTTCCCGTTTAGTCTAAGAATTCCCCAAAAAATAACACAAATTTTACAAAGAACAATTATCTAATAAAAATGTTTATTAATCAAAGTCTAATGAGTCATAAGAACTTATAACATATTAAATAGAAAAGCTAGAATTGAAACTAGGAAATAGAATAACGTAAAAATTAGGAAACAAAAATAACTATTAACTCTAGAATGTTCCTAACTTCAATGCTAGTCTAAATAATATATTCCAAAAAGATATTTAGAAACATAAGTAAATATTCTAAAATTAACCCTAGATAAAATTAAATTGATATCTAAATATGATTTTTTGACAAATATCTAAACCAAGTAGGAAACTTCCTGAATAGAATATTATTATAATTCTTAGCTTGCATCAGTTGCCCTCAATCATGTGGAGCGATTGCAAGCACCCGTGGACCATGACTGACCTTGTCAAGCCTTCTTAGGTTGATCCATTGCTAGGTTGATCCATTGCAGCCCCTTGCACCCATGGTTCAAAGTCAAAGTTGTGGCTATTGTATCAGCCCGAGAATTTTGGTGCAGTCGCAGTATGGCGATGCAATATCGGGCAATACGCAACTTTTAGTATTTTTTAGCTTAAAAAAATTTTAAAAATTATTTAAAATTTTTAAATAATAAAATTAATGTATTACATAATGAATTATATAGTAACTGTTTTATTAAATTTCAGATAAACTACTTAAACATGTGAATGAACTGATTAATTTTAATCAAAACAATTAATATTTTATTTAATTTTATTCATAATATATTAATCACAATAATTAATATTTTATCTAATTTTATTCAAAATACATTAATCACAATAATTAATAATTCATATTTTATTAATATAAATTCAAAAAAAAAAAACTTACTACCCTTTAAAAATATGATTCAAAAATATTACAAAACTATTTTTTTTAAATAAAGAATATTACAAACTTATGTTTTCTTTTGGAGCCATTCTACACATTACATAAAGAATTTAGAAAATAAATAACTATATTAGTCACAATAATTAATATACTATTTAATTTATTCACAATATATTAGTCACAATAATTACTACACTTTAATAATCTGATTCACAAAAACTATTACAAATCTGTTTAATAATGAATATTAAAAAATTATATTTTCATAATTTGTTTCATCAAAAATTACTATAATTTTTTGTTAGCTATTTAATAATGAATATTACAAGTTTACATATAGTTAGATTTTTTTATATTACAAACTAATATTTTCATAATTTGATTCATCAAAAATAATTATAATTTTTTTATCAACATTCTAATAATGAATATAATAAGTTTACATAAAGTTAATAATGAATATAAAATATAGTTATAGTTAATAATAAATATTAGAAACTTATATTTTCATAATTTGTTCCATTAAAAATAATTATAATTTTTTATTAGTTATTTAATAATGAATATATATCAAGTTACATAAAGTTAGTTTTTTTTTAACATTAAAAATCAAAATCAAAAAGCTATTTAAAAAAAAAAAACATGTACAACGTGTGTGGGTCAGACGGGACCTAAACTCCGAAGTGTTTAAGGGAAGAGACATTGTAGCGAACAAAGTCTAAGCGCGACGATGGTGATGGTTCGACGATGGTGAGGCGGCGGTGGCAGCAACTGGTGAAGCCCTAGGGTCCTGCAAGGCTGTGACAGTGATTGCGATGCAGAGACATCGGTAGCAACCAACGAATGCCAAAGATGTGAAGCTGCAATTAACAAACATTGGCGATGCCAACGCCATTTGAGAAGGTCCAAATTTGATTCGAGATCACGATTTCAAGGTTAGGTCTCTCGTGCTCTCATTCTGTCGTTCAGATTTGAAATCAATTTGGTCAAATACCATTTCCCCATTCTATATTCATCTTGTCACGATATCATTCGTCTCATCGAGATCTCGCCGAAATCTCTAAATGTATCGAAGTATCACCGTGGCATGACTTGGCCGATATAAGACATTAGAGGCATTTATGCCCCCCCCCCAAAAATATCGCTCTCCCAATGGCCCATCCGTGTAGACACCTAAGGATTTGTGACAGCTCCAACTACACTGGTTAAGCAGTACATGCAACATCCACCACGCAGAGTAGGTGCAGCATCGGAGGCACACATTCCCATGGGGCTAAAGAATGATGCACATAATGACACAAATGCAGCAACCGGGGAACATAGTTGTACAGGTACTGGCACTAGATTTGGCCCCTGGCATCAACATACTGCCTACACAACCATCACACCTTGAGCCTCAACCACCACGTGAGCGAAAGAGGTCTCGATGTAGCAGATTGATTCAAACCCCACTACACCGATGTACTTTGGATTATGAATTTTGGATGACGTATAAGATTTTTGTAAGTCTTGCTTTGTATATCTAGCTTTCTATAACCATATATCTACCTTTGTATAATTCTTGTACCCATTTTGGATGATATATAAATTTGTATTGATGATGGCAACTAGGGAGAAGAAGTGTTTGTTTGTTGTTCAAGTCTACAGGAATTTTTTGAAACAATGTTTGTTGTTCATAACTTTGCAAGCATTTTTTTTTTTTTTTTTGGTTGGGAGGGGGGGGAGGCACACTTAAACTGATACGCTGGGGGAAGGACCATGGCTCTAGCACGTTGAAGTCATAAGTGGTATTGACGACACTTTGCCTCTAGTTTGGTAAATAAGTCCAATTAGACTTCAGAATAGTATTTGTTTAATCCCCTATCCCTATTGAAGTAAAAAAAAATCCGCATAAGACAGAGAGAGATTAGTGTTGGGCAAAGTGATGATGGTCATTACAAGTGTGTGTATGGTGGCATAGGAAAAGGGCAATGGCTTAACAGGTCTTTGAAGAGGTAAAGTGGTGAAAGAGAGATGAGTTTGTGATATGCATCACACCTGTATAATTATTTGCAACCCATGGCTCTGATCTGGTTGGAAGTATATGATATTTCTCTTTTAAGGGTATCATTGACATTATATCTAGTCAACTATATCAATAGGGAAAATCTTAACGGAATATGCTATCTCTTGGATACTAACAGCAAATGTCCAGGCCCATCTTTTAAGCTTCCCAAGTTCCTATATCATTTCGACAAACCTTATGGGAGAGGTCAAATTAATCCTAAACAGTAAAACCAGAACAAAGTTTTTAAAGGATCAAACCCAAGAAACCACAAGACAGAGACCCCCGATTAACGTTATCCTTTACTTCATCTTTTAGTAGACCAATTAAATCCCCAATTTTATACTTTCGTGTAGATGAGGAAAATGGTGAAAATGAAGTCTTAGAAAACAGAATCCCTAGCATGTATTACCAAAGAAACTACTGCAATTGCACTTAAAAACAATGTTCTTGAGACAAGAGTTCATTGCAAAGCATCTTTCACCTAGTGACACAAGGCTTAAATATTAAAAGATGTGCTTCTAATAAGCTTGACACCATTGTTGCTAAATTTATCAAAACAAAACAAGCAGAATATAGCTAAATCACAAAAATTAAAACAGTCACAGAATGTTTGTCCCTTATAACCTGAGGCACAAGAAGGTGGAGAAGCATGATTCCAACAACGTGTTGGCCAATGAGGAGTACATCTAGTTGCTTCCAAAGGATCAACCCGTTTACGACTACCTTTCCCTGACGGAAAGGTCCAAAAAGATTCTAAACCTTGCTATCAATTAATAATTTGACTTATTTGATATCATACTATTTGCTGAATATTTACATGTATTTGGAAAGCCAGGAACCATTGCTCGGTGAAACAATAAAAGGTCAAGCAGATAATCTTAAGAAAATGGGTTCAATCCAGAGGCAGCCACTTTCCTCCTCCTCCTCCTCCTCCTTTGTGTGTGTGTGTGTGTGTGTGTGTGTGAGAGAGAGAGAGAGAGAGAAGCAGCCACATTCTACAAATACAGCTGAAGGTTAGGTCTTGTACGCAGGCCACCCTCCTAATACAACAGGTGCAGGAACAGGACCCTCACTAAGTACATCGTTTTTCTCAAAAAAAAAGATGTTGCATGAACCAGGCCTAGAATGTCAGACTAACACTTGCAGAAACAGATGGCAAGCTACATAATGTGCATAATTCAGAAGATAAACACTGAACATGATCAAGGAATGCAAATAACATCTTCGGAATCATTACCTTGCCATTTCTGTCATGAGTTGTGTGCAACATAAAAACAGAACTAATATCAAAAGCTGAAGGGATGGGATCAAGTTTGTACCTCAGCAGATTCAGAAATTTCATTCTCACTGGGAAGCTGAAGAGTAACCAGCCCTCCAGCTTTTCTGCTCTTACCCCTCCCACTAGCTTTTCGCAGTATGCTAACAGCATAAATATAATTAGTTTCTCTCCCAAGAACTTTATTGTATTTGGGTGCTCCCCACTCTGATTTTTGACACAACTGTTGAAGGACGGCTTTTGGAATCCTTTGGGGGTCCCCCTGAGTCATTTAGAAAGCATTAACAAAGCAAGAAATAGGTTTGCAAAGTAACACAAACAAACATGACAAGAACATGAATAGAAACTTTTTTTTGGGGGGGGGGGGGGGGGGAGGAAGGGAAAGACAAGGAGAAGGTGAAGAAAAAGAGGCACAATGAAGTAGAAAGAGTTAAAAGACTGAATAAAAGGCTTTCAACTAAACAAAAATAGAAGGTTTGCAAACTTGTACATAAAGACAAATTATACATGAACAGCACATAATCATGCCTTTAAAAGATTGAATTTTCACTAACCAGAAACAGAAGGTTTACGAACATGTAAATGAAGGCAAATGATACATGAACGGCACATAATCATGCACAATGCACTGTATGACCTGCAATATATATTTCAGGAATACAAAATTGCATTGCCAGCACATGATCATGCCCTAAACACTATATGACCTCCCGCAGTATATATTTTCAGGGATATAAAATTGCATTGGTTAGTTCTTCCCCCCCCCCCCTCGGGGTCCTTCTCTTGAAGTTAAACTTCTTTAGAGGTTCATCGCATCGAAAATTTTTGCACCAAAAAAATTACAAAAAAAAGGCAGTTATGAAAGTCAGATTTTGATTTTATCATGCATTGCGTTTTTGAGCTCCTCCAGCACACTCAAGACAAGATCATTATAACAAACTCGTCATGCTTGATTTTACCTTCTTCCAGATGCCTTCTAGTTTCTCTAAATTCTTCCCACTGGACAATTCTCTCATCTTCTTTTTCTTTTGCAGTTTCACAGCCTCAGGAAATAGAACTTCACTGGATGAAACTTCTTCTGAAAAGAAATTGCCAATCTCTATGTCCCCAGATTCCTCTTCTAAAGCCTGGACTGGAAGATTTGCAGGACTTTGTTCACATGAAAGGTCCACAAAGGTGCAGCCCTTCCTAACTGTTTCATTTACTTTTGATTCATCTCCATGCAGATCAGATGCCATAACACCTTCATTGCCTAAAGCGATGCCTTCAGGAAGCTTGGAAGACATGGAGCTATAAGATGCATCCTCAGATGCACGAAAAGGACTCTCAAGCGCAGATGCTAAGACATCATCTGACAGTCCTGTTCAACAAATTCACACAATGCATGAAGAATGGTATTAAACAACAGAAGCTTGACAAAATGACTCAAAAAAATTTAGTTCAACCTAAGGCAGACATTTCTTGCTTGAGCTTGCGGATAATCTGGCCTGCTTGTTGCTGGCCTATCTTGTCACCTCTCTCTTTGGCATTTATAGCTTCTAACCGTGCACTGTGGTATTCTTCGATAATAGAATCATAAGTAACCCTTGGTCTTGGGACCTATCAGAAGGGGAACAAGTAGAGAAAACATTAAAGCAATTAAGCATCAAATCTAAAACTTAATTTTACATTATTTAACTCAACTGCTTTAAATCAAATAGCAATAAACCTTTCTGGAGAAGATTACAAAAAACAGAGACAGATTATTGTCTGTCTAAGAGGGCTTTAGACAAACACAATCTCTAGAGGACCAAACATATCAGAAAGAAGAGGCATAAAGGTAGAGAGATAAGGATGCTCATCATTTTATAGACTAATGAACAACATCGAAGAAGTTATCTTTCATAGATAATTTGAATAATGATTTGGAAATGGGTGGCATACCTTGATGCCTTGTATTGATTAGTAATCATTTATTTATCAAAAAAAGTTGAAGAATAATTAATGGAAGTCGGATATAATGACAGTGATACACAGTGATACAGTGACAAACATAAGACAATCAATCATCTTTTGACCAACAGTGGAAACAGAAGTATTATATTTACGGCATGCGGATTGTAATGCCAGAAATGTAACATTGCCACGCAATCATTACAATGCCCCAAAAAAATAAAAAAAAAATAAAAATAAAAAAAAAACTGGAGAGGCGTTGTCCTTGGTAATACACACTTCTTGTTAGAAAGTAATGAAGGACACCACTTCTATTGTCATGCCCTCCATTTCTTCCCAACTCATAAAACAAAAGGCAAAATTGAAATTAAAGGGGGAAAAAGAAGATGAAGTAGAAATTATATTCAACTTACAAATTCCTAAGAAGCAAATTTATGAAAAAAGAAAAGTCAAAAAATGAAAAGCCCCTATAACCTTGACCGTCATAAGTAACAAAAAGGATACTTTATTCAAGGCCCATGAGTGCTGGGGAGAGGATACATCACAATTACATAAGCAATAGCAGTTTTTAAGCAGTTAGTCAACATTGTAGCAAAAGACCCCAAGCTGTTAGGGAGATGGGCAACTTCATTATTTATTTTGGACTCAATTTTTTCTCAACGGCATTGATGGAGGATGAGGGGGCAGAGCGCACACCACCAAGTCCAGCCTCTTCCCTATTTACAAGATTACAAAGTGTAGAGCCAGTAAAAATTGAAGCAAAACATGATCCTCTTTGACCAAAATTTCTTATAAGGATGGTTGCAAAAAAAAAAAAAATCCAAGTCTGACAGCACTTGCATACAAAAAGAACTTTCTTCCCCCCCCCCCAAAAAAAAAGACTGACTTAGCATCTCTTCATTAGGAAGGAGCATGGAGCTAGACTACAATAGCTCGAGAATAGAATAGACACTTTCGAAAACAAGCAAACTGGCTGCAAACAGAAATGCATTTACATGGTAGAACTTTTAGTAGCTAATAATAAAACAGCTTGCTAGACTTCAATCTCAAAATGAAATTAGCCATGCATTAATCCACCTCAACTCAACTCAAAAAAATCCTAGATCAAAATCCCAAGGACGAAGGTAGTGGCTGAATATGGCTTTTTGCAAGAACCTTCAGGATTGGGAGTTGCTGCTTTTATGAATCATATGCAACTGTTACGGTCTCAAATAATGGGAGAAGTTGAGGACTATATGAAATGGAAAATTTCTAAATCAGATTCCCTTGAGGTGAATCCTTCTATAAAGCAATTGTAGGCAGCATGGAGGTGGATTTTCCTTGTAATAGTGTGTGAACATCTGGGGAACAGCAGAAAGTTGCTTTATTTATTTGGTATTTGATTTATGTTAAAATACTTACAATTGATAATCTCATTAGCAGAAGGCAAGTGACAGTAAGTTTGTGTGTTTTTGTAAGAAGAATGGGAGTGTATGGATCACCTTTTTTATTCAATGTGAGTGTAAAAGGAGCTTTGGACTTTAGATTTATCTTGGTTTATATGCATTGGGAGTTTCCAAAAGAAGCTAAATTGGTTTTTCAACCTTGGGTGGCGTGCCAAGGTGCAGAAAAGGAGGTAGGAAGTGTGAAGAATTATTTCATCTTGTCTCAGATGGCTTGTTTGGATGAAAAAAAAAAAAAAAACATAAGAACTTTCAGAGGGATTCAATTTCCATTGTATAGGATTAAAAGCTTTTTCTTGTCTATCTAGCATCAGTGGAAATCTAGGGGAGAAGAGAGGAACTGCCTGGGATCTTGTCTTTCATTGAGACCACAGAATTATATTCGTACACCTTTTCTTGGAAATGGATGCCATTCCCTTGATGCCTCATAGATAAAATCACATTTACTTATGAAAAATATATATTTTCAGTTGAACTGTCGAAGAACTAGGATCGACTAGGAAAAGCAAATTGTTAAAAGAGCAAGCATCCCAAGTTGTTTCGATTAAAAAAATAACCCCCCGCTAACTTAGGGTTTGAACTAAAAGCAAGGTTAATTGAGTCCTAAGGCTAGTATGCTTTTAGAAATAAGACCAATAAACTGGGGAAGTAACACTAGCAGATGCTACTAAAATTTACTCCTTTTGGAAGTTTTAAGGTTACATATTAGCCTCTTTATGGGAACTAGCTTGTCTAGCTTGAGAAGCTGAAATTTAAACCTTCAGAATTAACAATCCCACAACCATCTCATTGTTTTGGAGGCAGTCAACCAATCCTTCAATTTGCAAGTAGTGAGATTCCATCCTTGATTTGACAAGACAGGTTTGAGACTTCAAGTTTTCAAGATGTTATTTTGCTCATTTACCCTCTAGCATTTTAACAGTTTCTCAATTTTCCTTTTAGGAGCCTCCACTGAAGCTATAGTGTAAGTTCAACACTATTGTATACAAGTATCCCAATTGCTCAGAAAGTACAAAAGAAAGAACAGAAAATAAATTCCTTCTTTGTGATTGTAGTGACTTGCCAACCCACCAAAAGAAATTGACATTTAAGCTCGGGAGATATTATTCTAGATTACCTACCCTCACATTTGCATAAAATCAGCCTCCTTGCACCCAATGAACAAACCGTCTAACCCAAAAAACTATCATTTCATAAATGGCTAACACTGATAATTATTCATTAGTTTTTTTTTTTTTTTTTCATAAGCCTGCTTAATGTTCGTCGGTATATGTTACAAACATAACTCTTTTCAATATCTTTAAAATGGAATATAATAAATAAAACCTCAAATTACCTCCTCTGATGAATGCTCGACAACTGCATCAGCTTCCCCACTTTTAGACTCATCCTACAAATGATAACAAAAATAAATAAGTAAATAATAAAACTAAACTTATGCCTTCACAATGTTCATTATTTCTCCACATCCATGAAGTATATACGTTGAACCGTTTTCAAATAAAGAAAACATGATGTCATCGCATTTTATGCACTGATAAGAAAAACCAGTAGATTGAGGTGTCAATTGGTAATGCTTTCCAATTTTTTTATTTATGCTGTCAATTTGTTGGTTTCAATTTCATGTTTTTTTATTTGTTTTTTTTAACAATGATTTAAAAAAAAAAAACAAAAAACATGTTTGATAGTTACTACTATTGTAAAAATAAAATAGAGAAATATGGTAGGAAGAGTATGAAGTGACAAGAGTGTTGGTAGGAGAGGCGGGTGCAGAGCGATAGCTAGTGGTGAAGCATGACAATGATGGGAAGGAACAGTAGTGGCAGTGGTGGTGTGCAAGACCAATAAGGTAAAATCTTGCCAACGGATTCAGGATACCTTCTCTTGTTGTTCCACATATTGCCGGATCCAATCTGCTTGAGATGGCTGGCGAGAATCTAGAATATCATCATCTGAACGCCCTTTAATTCTAACCGCAATTCCAGGTGTTTCCTCCTCAAGCTTGGCAGATGAATCCACCAACGGACTCCAATCATTTCGTGCCGTTGATATGATGCCAACAGCGCCTCCTATCATGATTGCATCAAACAAGATGTCATAACAAATGTTAAAGAACAATTCTCCGGGTCCCCACTACTGATTGCTATGAACTTGTGGTAATCCATTATAATAAATTCTCTTAGAAAAGCATTGTTCAAGAATACCTTCATTCGTATAGAGAGATGTTCCAGTCGAAAACTTCAATGGAAGCTCATTCCCAGGCAAATTCAAGCATAACCAATCGAGAGCAGCCTCAAAAGTAGCACCATCCTGTGCAGACCAAACAAAACGAATCCATCAATTTTAAAAGTAGTTATGGCAAATTAACCTTAGAACAGCCTTTCCCAATAAAAGTTAGAAATCAACAAAAAATATGAAATAAGGCAATGGACTAAGACAACTGCATAAACAGAATGTTAAAAGCCAATCATAAATATCCAATGAAGATTAGAAAGACATGAAGCTAGATCAAAAAAATACTAAAATACAGGACATAACACAAAGGGTGTATATATATATATAAAAACATGCATAGAAATGTCGAATAAGAACCAGTTACCAGAGGAAACACAAAAACACACAATGATTAAACAAGCACTTTAGTTAAAGATTATTTGCCACCCTTATACAAACAAATATGCACGCATTCTAAACACACAAGCATCCTTATTGAAGGTATTTTTCTTGCATTCAAGAGTTAAATTTCCCTCAAAATGTAAATGTTTCTTAGTATGTTACAAAAGAAATCTCAAAATTGAGTCACCTAGCCGCACTGAATTGACCTATTAGTTCAACAGAGTTCAAGATTTTATTACTTTCAATTCTTTTCCAAAATTTTGTCAAGAACCAAATGGAATTTGAATTAGTCGTAAGAAAACCTTAAGAGCAGAGAGAGCGCGTTCGATGTGATCATCCAAGAAGCCTTCGCAAGAGAGTTTCTCGTAGATGGACCGAAGCCTCTTGACCTTTTGGGCTTTGGAAAGATCGTCTGCCGGAGTAGGTACCGGAGGGGGCTGCGCAGACCGGCCGGAGTTAAGCAGGAGGCGACGGAGGCGGTTCTCGTTCTCAGCCGTCAACTGGAGCTTCGGACCGGTCGAAGAAGAAGATTGAGATTTACCTTTGGACGAAGAAGATGACTTCTGCTTCTGCTGCTGCTTCTTTTTCGGAGCCATTTGAGAGAAAAGGGGGCAGGAGATGCCTCTCAATGTTTTCTACCTCACTACAGGAACAGGGAGTTTCCAACTCGGGGTGCCATCAGATTTAGGCTCCGTTTGTAAGCTGGGGAAAAAAATAATAATAATAATAATTAGGAGAGTAAAAAAAATGATAATAATAATTTTGTATTTTGAAACGGCTAAAATACAAATACATGCATATTGTACATATAAAGAATATAAAACCAAAGTCTTAAAATGTGATTGAACCAAAAAAAAAAAAAAAAAAACAAATCATAGCCTCAAAACGTGATTGAACCAAAAAAAAAAAAAAAGGAAAGAAAAAAAGTAGGATGTCGTTGAAAAAAAAAAAAAAAACTTACCTAGGTTGTAAAAATTAAAAAAAAAAAAAGTAAAGAGGCAAAGTTTAAGAAGGGTAGTAAAAATTTACCAAAGTGATAAAATTAAAAGGATTTAATTTGCATTGAGACATATTTGTAATTTTTTTTTCATTCTTTATTTTATAGGTAAATGTGTCATTTTAAATCTTTTATTAAATAACTTTTCTTTTCTCTTAATTTCTTAACACTTTTTGAAGAATGAAAATTTTAAAAATTGACCACTAACTTTTCTTCTCATTTCTTTTCATTTCTTTATTTTCTTTCCCCCAAAAACTCACAAACAAAAGTTAAGTTTTAAAATCTTTTATTTTATTCTCATTTCTCTCCATCCAAACAAGCTGTTATTAAATTACTTATATGATTTTATTGTTTTTATTTTTTTTATTGAATTCAATTGCTCGTATGATTAAAATCACATAAAATTCGAGGGACTACCCAAATACAACGTTTAGAAAATCACAATTCTACAAGTAAATCAATAAAAAAAAAGAAAAGAAAAAAAGTCAATCGAAATCTATTTTTCTAAGCAAATCACCTCTAAAGAGGTTGTTAACAAAGGCATATTTATGTTGGATATGCCGTTTTTAACAGTATATTTAAACCTATTTAAATAATTAAATTGAATAGTTGTTCCTAGCAACATATATTTAAGTTGAATATGATATTCCTAATAGTGTATTTAGAGACATTTAGACGATTAAAAAAATACCAGCAAGTTGAATATACTATTCCTAATGATTATGCATGTGTTTAAAGGTAAAGCTAATACATATAGAACTCGTTTAGTAAGCTAATTTTTTTTATGAAAAAATATTTTTTACCACAAGTTACCACTGTTGAAAAGCTAACTTAGCAACTTTTGGTGCAAAAGTCAATTTTTTTTTATTGTAAAGTGCGTTTAACTGAAAAAATAAAATTGCATTTTTTTAAAGTTGCTAATTTGGTAAAAACTAGCATTTATGTCTTTGGCATATGAGTACTTTGATAAAATATTAAGTGATATTTGGTTTACTTTTTTATTTTCTATTTTTATTTTATGTGTTTTATGTTTTAAAAATCTCAGTATAAAGAAAATAGAAAATACTCTATTTTTCTTATTTTGAGATTTTTCTTGTTTTGAATTAAAAATACTCAACACGACTTTTTACTATTTTTTATTTCATATGTAAACTTCTATTCTGTTTTCTAAAATAAATATTGAAAGCACAAGTGACCAGATACGTTTTTGAACTATTTTCCTTATTTTCAAAAGTGCAAAATAGAAAATAAGCTCAAAAAAGAAAATAGAAAACAAAAAAATAAAAAACAACCTAGTTTTGCCAAATTAGCAACTTTTGAAAAAAAAAATCCAATTTTATTTATTTTAGTTAAACATACTTTACACTAAAAAAAATTGACTTCTACACTAGAAGTTACTAATTTTACTAAAACATAAAAAGTTAGCTTTTTACCAAAGTAGTAACTTTTGGTTAAAAAAATAATTTTTTATAGAAAAATTAACTTATGAAACGGGTTCTATATGTATTAGTTTTGCCTTTAAAACATGCACAATTATTAGAGTTGGTTAATGAATACCTAATATTTATCTTTATTAAGCCCAAAATTAGAGAGATGTTAAATGAGTAGGTTATTCAACTTAAATAAGCTATTGGGAACAACATACATAGAGAGAGGGGGCATCGTTTATCATACTATGGATATTAATAAGCAAATTTATCAAAATAAAGTGAGTGACCTAAGAAGTATTTACCAAATTATCAACAAAGTCATAAGTAGCACTTATGCCTTCTTTAATGAAGTCGTAAGTGCCACTCATGACTTAAGCCAATATTTATTCGCATGAAATCGTAACTGCCACTTATGCCTTCAGCCAGAGTCGTAAGTAGCACATACAACTTTTGTTTTCCATTTCCAACAACAGTCCATTCATTATTTGTGCTATTAACAACTTCAAGAGCTCCAACAGTCGACTGAAATCACCCTTTGTCAAGCCTAGCTATGCATGCCGTCACCTTCTTCCTCTTTCCTTCCCTCCCGTCACCATTACAGGCCTAACCTAAGCCTTAACGGTCATCTTTTCCACCTAACCTGTAGCATTCATTAGTCATTTTCTCTGCAACCATGTATGTGCCGACTCACTTCCGTATATATAGAATGTTTTTATTGATGTCTAGTGCACATTTAAATCCATATTAATTTTGATATTGAGTCATTTTGTTCAAGTTTGGGTTGTTGATACATCAACCTTATTGCTATTGTTGGATTTTTTTTGTGTTTGGTGAGTTATTGCTCTTTATTTTTTAAATTAGGTTTGTCATTTGCTTAAAATGGTTTGCCATTAAAGTGAGTTTATTGTTTTTCTGAAAATGGGTTTCTCATGAAATTTAGGTTTGTTGTTTTTTGAAATTGGATTTGTCATGAAATTGAGTTTGTTTCAATTTTCAATAGCCTCAAATAGGTTTCAATTTTTAGTTTAAAATTTTTGAAATTGGGTTTGTTTTAATTTGAGTAGGCAATGAATCTGTAAATCATTTTACTTTTTGTTTTAATAAGTTGAAGATTTTGTTTATATTTTGATGTTCACGAGTTTTTTGAATTTATGTTATGTTGTTCATGTGCTCACTACTTCTGAGAAATTGAAATCAAACTATTCTTGAAGTTACAAACGATGTAAATTTGTTGCTTTATTTTGGATAACTAGAATGTCTTGCACATGTTTTAGAAACAAAAGAAAGTTATATATTTGGATAACTATAATTAGTTGAACCTGCATTTACTAAAACTGAGTATAACAAATTTTAATAAATTTATAATTTTTTGAATTTGTCCCTACTTTCTTGGGAATGAATTAGACAGACGTCTAGACAAGTCCAATAGAGAAATTAAGCAAAGAGGTTCCTTTAAAATTCTAAATACAAAATGTGTGCTTTGTTTAATTTTTGAATAATATGAATTAATGAGATTCTTAATGGTTCTAAGTAAAGACATGCATACTAGATCCAACACTAACGTTTGGTTTTGGACAAGTTTAGGAAAGTAAGTACTTGATATTTTCAAACTTTTTCTTTAGTGTGGTATTTTGTAGTTTTATTACAATGGGATATTGTAATGTTAAACTAATTTAGCATTCTATATGACAGGTTTGGGCATAGGAGTAACTGTAATAGTTTCAACCAGTCATTAGATGACCACATCTCACACCTATTGTACTGGATGGAGATGGAAGGGGGGCTCTCGACCTTAAGTTTCTCAAGCCACTACGGGATTGTAGAGAGCACCTGTCCATTATAAGGGAGCAGTAGATGATATAATGTAATAACTTGAATTTCATTAATCCTTAAGTAATTTATTCACATGTTGTGATCGCAATTGTTATGGTAAAAAATTTAGAGAATTGAGGATTTAAAAATTTTTAGAATGATAAAATTTGTTGGAAGTATTTTCGAATTTAATTCCACTCTATATGGGAGTTTAATGTGAAATTTCTAGACTTTTCATCCAAATAGCCCCTAACCCATTTACCCATTTGGTTCAACCAAAACCTATTAATCTATGGATCAATCTATCATTTAACTTACCCTCAATTCACCTCATCACTCATCGAATTGACTTATGAATAGTAACTCTCAATCAATCTTCTGCAACTATTGTCTTTTTCGTCCAATTCATTCACTTTTCCACCACATTATTTTCTTGAATAGCTTAGTGTAGCTACATTGGTGGATCATGAGACCCATTTGGCATTCTTAATCCAAGTTTGGAGCCTTTGGAGCTTGGGAGGTGGTGCTTGTCTTCCTCCATCGACACTTGCTCTTTAACTACATGTATCACCTATATAATGCTTCCCTTATTAATAAAAAAATTTCCTAAGGCATCTAAAGAGTTTGTGAGGTTTGAGTGCTTTTTAAAAATTCCAAGTGTTGGATGAAAAATTGATGGGATATGAAGAGGTAGAAGAGAAAGAAAAGCTTTAAACTTTTTGATTCGGGTGACTTTGGAGCTCAATTTCTTCTCTTCATTGGACTTAGTTAGCAAATTCTTCATTGAGGTGGGATGACAAACCTCTTAGAATGTGTTTCATGCTTTCAATTTGAACTAGAATGATCACGTATAAAATTAATTTGAAGTTGAACTATTTTTTCGAGTTAGAAGCATGAAATTGACTTTGCTTGAAATTTCGTTGATTAGATTCTTAAATCATATAATTAATTTGACATTTATGTTCCTAAGCATATATATGTGATTTATGAATATTTATATGAATTTTTAATTATATTTTATGGCTAAAGTGGCTGGAATTGCAAAACAGGGAAATCTAGAATGGTTCTAAAAATTCTGGAATTTAGCGTATCATTCAAACCCTTGTCCAGATGAGATAGTGTTGGACAGACATGCCTTTAGTCCTTGTGTGACACTATGGTAGTGTCATGGATGCCATGCGATCTTAGAGTGGACTTTTTGTGCATTTTAACTTTAATTTTCCAAAGTTACGAATATTTTCTAGAATGACTAAAAATAAATTTCTTCCTTATGGTATAAATTTCTAAGGCTGAAATTAGTAGTGCACACCTACTGTTTGATGAAATGCCTAAGTGAACTGTTAATCGAAATCTTACCTAGTAATCTTCCAAATGGTATAGGATCACTATAATTGGATATCAGTGTTATATTGACACTTCAATAATTGTGATAACTAGCTTACGTATTTAGTTATATTATCTATGGTTGTAAATTTTTGTTAATGGCTATGTAATTCAAGTGTTTGATAAAATGTCCAAATGAAACATAAGACTTTTTTTTTCCCTATCACTTGGTTTTCTTTAAGGAATTTGATTTATCTTAATTGATTTTTTGGCATTATTTTGTCAACCTAGCAAGTTATGCAACTCTATTTATTTTAAAACTAAATTTCTATGACTCGGTCAATTTAATGAAATTTATTTAATGAAATATTTAAATGTTTTTTAAATGTTGGAATAACTCCATAGACATTTATGAACATCTTGAAGTTGGAACCCTATTCCAATATAATAAAGGCGGTTTGGTTTTTAATGGTATGGTAATTAAAAAAATCTAAATTATTATTGTGGTTAATATTGTTTTCCTACCTAAGTAAATTCAAATTTAAAATGTAATAGTTTTGTAATCTCACATGGACTCAATTGTTTAATTTATTCATTTTGCTATGTAAAGTGAAATAAAATAAAATTTAGAAATTTTTCTATGATTAAACATAAGCCCGATGAATTAATTATTTTTTATATTCCATAAATAATAAAATAAAGAGAAAAAAGAGGCAAAAACTAAGACCAGGGCTAATGAGGTTCGACCTTGTGACTTTATAGTCAAGAATTGGGTCGCCCTCCTACTAAGCCACCAGCCTCGACTTAGATAATGGTACTTTACAAATATTCTTATACTTCCCTAAGTTAGGGGGTGTTTGGCAACTCAAAAATTAGTAAAAAACTATCAAAAGTTGATTTTTGTGTGTTTGGCAAAATCACAAATTTTGCCACTTTTTTGCTTTGCTACAGTAAAAAGTACCACTCCATCATTACAACTTTTTTGATTTGCTACAGTAAAAAACACACCAAACATCCAAAAGTTACAACTTTTTTGCTTTGCTACAGTAAAAAATTTACCAAACACCCAAAAGTTACTAAAAAAATACTAAAAATTTCACTTGATTCAACCAAACACACAAAAAAGTGCAAAAAAAAAAAAAAAAAAAAACAACCAAATAACTACCAAAACTTCAGTTTTTTTTTTAACTTCCAAACACCCTCTTAGTCTAGAAAAACTTGTCAAAAGAATAGCTTAAATCTAATTCTAATCTCAAATTTATTCTAGCTAATACTTGTCCATGTACAAGTAATACCTATTTTTGTGATGACAGTATTTGTGACTATGTTAAACATTTGTCGAAGGACCATTCGATGCATTAAGGGGCATAGATCTAGGCCTATTTGTTCGGTCAATCACTTATGACTTAATTATGGCTTGGGATAAAATACTTAGAATTTTGATAAATGTGAGTAAATAATACCATATGTGATTCATCACTTGGAAACATTGTCGATTTTTATTAAGAAGATCTTATTTTCATACAAGATATGTTAAATAAATGTCCTGCATGACGATAGACTTTGATTTGATTTTGAATTCTAAAAGGATACGCTAGTTATTGGCTCTAAAAGATAAGCACAATTATTTTGGTGAGATATTATGGGGGTGGTTGTTTTCCAACTTACACGCTTTGATGGGGAGTGATATTACAGCTATTTATACGTGGAAAAATTGTCCTCTCTCTAGCCAGTTTTATGTTGATAGAATTGCCATTTGTTCAAGTCAATCCAAAGCAAGAAGGTTAAGTGAGAGAAATAATTTCTAGAGAATTCTTTTTTATAGAAGCTGCAGGGAGATAATAAGAAAGTAAGTGTGCGTTTAGAGTGATAAAAAACAAAATAAATCTAGATAAAACACGATTTTGTGGTTATTTTGGCATTTGGTGTTTTTTCCCAAACCGTGTCTGCTAGAGTTGAACAATAGCCAAACCATGGGAACGGTTTTCCCATTCTATTCTAACAGATTCAAAAATCTCCCCTTCACTGCTCTGCCCCGTCCCCTTTCAATGGACCAAAACGACCCCGTTTCATTGTCGGTATCTCTCTACTACCACTGTCTTCCCCCTGCAAGATTCTCAACTAAGGACAAAGAAAGAAAAAAGATCAGATCTTGATTGAGATGAGGTGGGTGTCCTTGTATTGGCGACGAAGTTCCATAAAAAAAGCCCCAAAATGACAATCTCCAACCATTGTTCGGCAATACTTTCTTTGGTGAAGATCCACCCTTCGAGAGAGCGACTCACTCGACCATCTTTGTCCCTCATGCACTCTAAGGTACTTGTTTCAATCTCATTCTGCTTTGGTTTTCATCTCATTCCACTTGTTATCTATTCTCGTTTGTGATGGATGTTTGTAGCCGTATGATTACTTCTTCAGGGGTTGAGTTTTCTTTGCCTGCGCTTTGATACTCCGTTTGGGTCTTGATTAAATGTTTGTTAGAGTCTTCAATTTCCCTAATTGCTTGCATTTGGAGCTGTTTATACTTGTTTGTGATAGGTTTTCGTATCAATTGCGAACTGCATATCAGTTCGAGCGAAGTGATACTATGTTGTGGGAATGGAACATGCCCAACCATTCTAATAGTTTTGGGCAGAATTAAAACCATGGGAACGAGCCATGCCCAACTGTTAGAACGGTTTTGGGTAGAATTAAAACCGTGGGAATGGTTTATGCTGTTGCGTTCTAACGTTTTCCACTGTTTCTATTATGTACATTTCTTGGTTCTTCCTCATTTGCTTATGACAACATCAACACCATCCATGGTCTTTATCATTTAAATTTGTCATTATGGTTGTATAGATTACAGTGTTTAGACTTACACTTTTCAAATTTTAGGGGATTAACAGCTTTACATTTTATGATATACACTCATCAGTTAACAAATATTATAAATGTTTCATTAGTTTGGTTATGGACTCTATAAGCTCCCCATTCTCACCCTCAGATGAATTCCACGATGTGGAGATTAACATTGCCAGTGGTTCTCAAATGCGAACTAATTGCGTGCAATCATTAACATTCTTTAAGCTCATTTCACACTTTTCTCATCAACATTTTTCCAAGTAAAACTCATTTTTATCATTTTTTATTATTTACTTCCTCTTTTTGTGTTTTGTAGGTTATTGGAGAAACATAGCTTGAGGAAAGCAAGTTTGGAGTTCAAAAATGCAATTCAAGTCTGAACCCACTACCTTAGGTGCCCACCTGCAAATACCTTGGGCGCCCACAGAGAGTTTATCTTCACAAGAGTACTGGGAAGAAGGCTTGGGCGCACATGGTTTGGGTGCAAGGTAGTTTGGGCGCCCAACTGAGTTTTACCTTGGGCGCCCACAGAGGGGTGAATTCTAGCAGCTTGTCTCAGGACTTTTGTCGAACACAAAGGAGAAACAGAACTTGGGCACACGGCCAAAGACCTTGGGCGCCTATGATGACTTGTCCAGCACACTTTTAAGCTGAACTTCGAATTGTGAATTTACTGTTTTACCCTTGAGTTATGTATTAGTATAAATAGGGAAATTTTTGTTGTATGAAGGTTCGAAAACCCTACGTAAGCTCTAGACTGTTTTCTGAAAGTGTTTCTAGGGAATCTTACATTACAATTCATAGGGATGTTAATGTTTTTATCTTCATTTTGGATTTACGAAAGCTTACTTCATCTTCGCTTTAAGTTAAATCTTGTAAGTGAAAATTTCTATCTCATTTTGTTTATTTCAAGTTTGTGATTCTATTCGTTTCCGTTCTTCGATTTTATTTCATAACACTTCATCTTTGTTTGTTAGTGATTGGTTTGTTTCGAAATTGCTTTAAATTACTTCGAATTATTTCATTTTCACTTTGATTGCATGATGAAGGTTGTTTCCTTTTCGAAAAGCTTTATTTACGCTTTCGCAATGTTAGGCTAGGTTTTCTTTCTTGGTTTTAGCCTAGGAATGTAATGGAATCGAAGGCGTTGAATTCGGATCGTAGAAACTGAAAAAAATATTACATCATCTTTCGAATAAAAACGTAAAGCACATAATTCTAGATTAATTGTCGAAAATGAATCGCTCGTGATACAATTTAACTTCGATTACGCTCGTGTGAATCGAAGGTCAATTCCATATCCCGGTAACTTCGAACAGGATTTCAAAACCCTAGAATTGTGAGTTCTTTACGAAAAGGATTTTTAACGCCAAATCTTCCGACCTAATATTACAGGTGTGAAAATTAGGTTGAGTTGACTACATATCCGAATTCAGCCCTTCGAGGACGTTACAGGATTAGGTTAAAGCCAAGTGTTTTAATTCACATAGTTTGTTTAAGTTTATAAATTGATTTCCTTTTGTAGTGTGTTAGTCTTTCGTTTAATTTGTGTTAGAAATTCTCAAATCATTGTTACAAATCCCTATTCAAAAATACCAAAAAGATTTTCTTATTTTCTTCTTAAAACTTTTGCAAGTGTTTTCAAAACTAAGTTTTCTAAAATTCAGTTAAACCCTTGCTCTCTGTGGAAGATGACCTAGGATTCACCTAGACTAGACTCAACCGACCTCTTATACTTGAGAGTGAGCCACTACCAAATTAGAGAGCGGTCACGAACGCAAATGAAACAAACCAAGGCAAATTAGGATTTCTAAAAGACAAGAGTCCTACTCACAATTATGACAGGTCTTATAGATAACGGCCATAGGAGAGGCAATTGCCTATCCCCAGCCAGTTATAATCTGCTTCTAGTGGAGTTTAACTATATAGCATCCCAAAGTCTCATCTTAACGCAAGTAAAAAGTCGAATGGTACAATTGGGTAAGGATTGGTGAGCGTGGATGGAGTTGAAAAATTCGTTCTCTAGAGTTACTAGAATGGGTTGGAATTCTGAGAGAAATACATAGGATGTGCCTAATTGGTGGTGGGCCTCGCAGCAATAGGTGCGTTATGATAGCACATTGAACACCTTGAATAATTTGTTGTTTTAAAGAATTTTTGTAATTTATAAATTTTTTGTTGTTATTGTACAATGCTTGTCACTCTTAACTATTAGTAACTCCCACATCATGAAATTTAGAACTCGAGGATTGGAGCATACAGGCTTGATGGAAAGGGTTTTCGGAAGAAGCTCCGCGACTGGGATCATTGGACTCCATTCGCTGGAACTCCCCCACCCAAAGAAGCGCAAGTGTCGGGAATGCAAGAGCAAGCGGAATTTGTTGCCTTCGGTAAACCCTCCAGTAGCCAATCCATGCAGTCAAGCAGACAGAGGTATGGGGCCAGGATCGGGAGGAGTTAGGAGGCGGATGGAAAATCAGGATGATATAGACAAAGGATGTAGTACTCCCAGACGGTGCCAAAGCCATGTGGCCAGTATGTGCCAATCTACAACTAATATGGCTGACGTCGTGCAGGGGAGAACGAATGAGGTCAGACTCATTTAGGTTGAGTATCCAACTTTATTGCAAGATTGTATTACAAAACTACTAACCATGGAATCAATCGACAGCACTTCCAACTTGTGTCTATTTGCCATCAACTTATTGACGACCGAAGTCAATAGGGAGGCATTCATGGGGCGGTCGGATGATGCTCATTGGATGAGGTGGCTGTTGTACCAACAATGCAAACACGAATGAACGAACGCATCGTCCCAGCTATAGTGGCCATAACAAAGAACCCTATTACCCTCCACCGCATTTGGATGACATATCCCCAAGTTACTTCCCCCTACTAGCATAATGATAGCTTTGCCCATTACCGTGTATTTCATCTCATTCATTTCACTTTGACTCATTTATGTAACATTTTATTTACTATTCGTTAGATGGATATTAGGAAAAACAAGCATGTATGTAGCCGTTGGTGGGAAGTGTTTATTTTCGATGAATATACAGCAATTTTAATACATAAAGAAGGGGTTCCCTTCTTGTCACTACGGCACACAACCTACAAATTCAGCACATGCTATTGTTTTTATGCCTTAGTTATGTGAAATACATATCATGTTATTCAATTGACTCTGTTGTTCCTTTTGCAACATCTATCTCAGCTGGGAGTTCAGACTCTAAACACTTGCGAATGACAGCAATGACAATTGGGCAGTATTATCGAGCATCGTTGCGGGGTTCGTGCAGGATGAAACATCCTTTAATGCAAGCGCTGTGTCGATCGTTGCGATAGCCTATTAGTACTACTCGAAAATCTTTGCGAAGTAGCCATACCACACGTCAACCTTCCCTGGCCGGCTTTGGGTTAACAAACTTTTATTAGGCCACTCGTGGCAATTGTTCGAAGCATGCCGTGTCAACAAGGAGGTATTCACAACATTGTGTGACGAACTAACCACGAAGTATTGTTTTGGTCAACGCCCTAATGCGACCTTAACCGCAGAGGAGAGCGTTGCTATTTTCCTACAGACATTGGCAAATGATATGCCTAATAGGGCATTCTAACAGCGATACCAACACTCGGGTGAAACCATTTCTTGGCACTTTCGCATGGTGCCATTCGCGGTGAAACATCTCAGGCGAGACTACATTAAGCCACGAACTGAACAAATTGTGATGCATTCTCCCATCTTGGGCAACTCATGCTACTTGCCATTCGTGGTATGTCCTTCGGTCCTTGTTTTATTATCTTGTTGACAACGTTTCCATACGACAACTATGACTTTTGTTGGATATTACCATCATAGGACTGCATTGGTGCTTTGGACGACACGCACGTACTTTGCATCCCTCCTCCTGACAAATAACTCACCTTTTGCTGTCGGAAGGGTAGGTTGACTCAAAATATCCTAGTCGTTTGTGATTTCGACCAATGTTTTGTATTCATCTCATGCGCCTGAGAAGGCAGTATGCATGATTGCCGTGTCTTGAATAAACTCTTATCGAACCCGAACGAGGACTTTCTGTACCCTGTTGGAGGTGGTTTCTCCTGTGAGAACTAAAGTTTACTTTTCTTATACCATAGAATGTTGAGCCACTATGGCTGCACCAAATTTTCAAATGTTGCATCTCACATCTCGTTATACCTATAATAGGTAAATACTACTTTGTCGACGCTGGTTACCCTAATAGGAAAGGCTTCTCGCACCGTACAAAGGCAACCGAATGCATATACAACAGTTCAGAAGTGGTGGCCAAACCAGAAACCCCAGAGAGTGCTTCAATGAGGTCCACTCGGCCTTATGTAGTGTCATCAAATGTACTTTTTGTGTCTAGAAAAATGGATGGGCCATACTATAGTATATGCCACCTTATGACTACCCAATGCAAGTAGACATTGTCGGTTGCTCAATGGCACTTCTTAATTTCATACTCGAGCATGGAAGGACAGGTGATATGGACGGGCACACAATTCCTACTCCAATAGATGTGCCGTCATCATTGATGCAGTCATCCGCGCTTGACGGTACACCCCAACTCTATGCCGATACGGACGACGTTGACGTGGAAAACTAGCTAGGTGACAGTGAGATGGATGCCGTACGTGACCGAATTTGTAGAATGGTTATGCGCAATAGGGGAACTAGTCACTAAAGACGTATCAGTGGATCGTTGAATGTTTTACATTTTCTATGAACTGGTCATGTGTAAAAAAATCCAAAGTGTGTTTCTGAGCAAATATTTCAGTCTTTACCCTCTGCTTGTTAACAATTCTCTTGTTTTTTAATTGCTGTTCATTCGTAAAAATTTATGGCCCCATTTGGTAACCGTTTTGCAATTTTTTTCATGTTTTTTAATTATTGTTGTGTTTCTGTCTCCAAAATTTGGTCAAGTAGGAACACAAACATGTTGCTTCAATCTGTTTATTTATTTATTTATTTATTTTTGTTTCCCTGACAAATTAAATGTAAACAAGGATGGATGTTCACACTCTCTTTTCTTCCCTTATAAAAATTTTTTCCAATTATAATAATTTGTCTATTTCTGTTATCGCATGTTAATGCACAATATTCTAAAATGATGAATTCCGTATAAACTAAATTTTCTTTTTAATAAATTAGAACTCTTAAATTAAATTAATTAAATTAATTTGTGAAGCCTGGAATTAATTTATTTCTACTAAATAATTATATTAATTTAGGCATTTAATTAATGGTATTAGATATTATTAGAGTATTTTCGCCAAATAATGAAATACAATATTTTAACTTAATTTAATACAATATGTTATTTTAATTAGTGGGAATGATTCTTACCAAAGTTATTTTGAATAAGTATCGTAATTAATTTATTTAATCAGCTCCAATTCAATAATTAAGGTAAACAAGAGTAGTTTAGTTACTATTAACAATATGTTATGAAAATATATTCCACAAATATCATAATCAAATTAAATTAGTTTAATATCTCATTTAAATAACACATCAGTAAGTTTATACAACTTACATTTTGATTGAGTTCAAAATTTTGTACAAATATCGTACTTAGGATGTCGTAGTTTTAATTACGAAAAATATATTTTACTCTATTATTATCACTTGTTGCTCTAACGAAATTATCATTGTTAGATACTGGCCATTACTGGAGTAAACGATGTGTCACATATAGTTTACTCAATTTTTTTTTGATAATATAATCTAATTAAATTATTTTAAAATATATTTATTAAATAGAATTAAGTCTTAACCAGCAAATATGATTTTGTTTCATGAAAAAAAAAAATAGTAACATTTGGTAAGTAACATTGTATTTCGAAACACAATTTTAGTTTCCATTTAAGAAGAAGAAAAACGAAAGGAAAAACGATAACAGCATAGAAAAAACACCACGTTGCAAGAAAATTGTGTGCAAGTATAAACATTATCGCGTTACGCCTGCTGCTGTAAACTATTTGACTTTTAACTTAAATTAGTGAGGATTTTGCATATTCTAATTCGCTGGTTAATGTAAAGATTTAGAAGGTGTTACACTAAAATAATTACTAAAACATATACTAATTTAATTTACATTGTGCTTGTTTTACTAAATAAAAACTAGAAATTTCTGCCATTCAATTACACGCCCTCGCAAAGAAGTGTGGCATTGAATTATGATTTCAAACACTCTCATCAGATTGTGTATTAGTAGCTGGAGTCATCCGGAGCAACAGAGAAAATAAGTGTGCAAAAATAGTAAATGTATTCAAAAAAAAAAAAAAAAAAAAAAAAGAAAAGAAAATCATTCAGCCTAACAACATTCAAGTCTACATGTCATCTTGCATAACCAGTAAGTTTGTTTCCAAGACAGAAACAGTGTGGAGCAGCTGAAAAAGTGAATGTAACTCCATATGATAATTTGAAGAACATACATGTATATCGTACATAGCGAGGATTTCGAGAGATATGCATAACAAATGTACCAATTAACAAGAAAAGAAAATCATGGCAGACATCGTCAGCAGTTGTTATATGCCTTCAACTGGAAGCGAGAAAATGGGCCCATAAAATGAGCGCCATGCTAAAGTCTGGATGCATGTATCTATTACTAGCTTTCACTATAAAACATAATAGGCAAATGGCTGTGTTAAATCAAAACCATTGTTACCCTGTTTTAATTTTTTAAGAACTAAGATGCCAAATTAAGAAACTATGAAATTTCTCGTAATTACAGTATTTTAAAGCAAGCACTACATGGTTTTGAAAAGACATAGTATACACATTAATCGACTACTTTCCTAAATTTGTAGGCTAAGTGGTGAGTTTTTAATAGTATTAGAACCATCCTTGAAAGAAGGCTTCCATGAGCCTCCAAGGTAAACATTGATGGGCCATCCAATTAGTGTAGCTTCGTGGGCGAGAAATAAGAGATAAAAAATTCCAGCAGTTCAGTTACTAACAAGTGTAAGCTGGGTTAAAAAAGGGTCTGGGTAAAACGTGACAAACCCATAGAATGCCAATATTGGCCAATAATGGCACAAGGGAAAAGTAGCTATTTCTCAGTGTAAGTTTGGAGCAGATTAAAAGTTTTTTAACTACTAAGAATATGACAATAAATATTTGGAGAGCATTTGATAAATCGTAGAATGTGAATCTGGAAAACAAAAAGAAAAAAAAAAAAGAAACCCCCCAACAAAGAAGAAATGGCATAGGGCTAAAGTAGTTATCGATTTCGACCTAAGTGTGAAAGTGAACTCAGGGGATAAAATTAATGGGCAGCCTAGGGCATATGCAATACATTAGTTAATAAAAGCATGAACATTTTAAACATCTAACCAACTCAAGGAAAACTAGCAAAGATAGATAGATGGTTACCTTTACGATGGAGATGGAGCAGTCTATAGGGGGCCCTGAGTTTTTGTCCCACTAGCCCGAAGGGAAGCTCGGCCACTGTTCACCCATCCACTTGGCCCATAGCTTTGATTGGCATTCATTTGGTGCACTTCTGATCGCATGATATCAATGGAGTGTTGTTGGTAGTCCTTCGAGTGTGTAGCTGCAGCGTGCTTTTGCTCCATTAATAAGTGATGGAATTCTCTTTATTCAGCGTTGGCTTACTGCTCCTGGTCGAATCTTAACGATAAAGCATCTAGTGAGTTGATATGTCTACAGATGAGCTGCCATCCTCCATGTCTTCAGTGGCTGCAATCTGTTTCTCCGTCTTCCTGTGCTTGCTTTAGGCGAGAGATATGTTCAGCTTATTTTTGTCGATTAGCTTTTCCTGTGGCAGCATCTTTTCGTTGGGCGTAATGTGAATGCCATCTTGTCTCGCACATTTTGTTATGAACAGGCCAAAAGGGGAGGTGGCTGGATTATGAGCATTTGTTAAGTGAGAGTTCACCCCAATAAGATGCTGTTACATTGGGCCCTGCTTGTCATGATGGCTGTCGGCAACGTCACCCTTTCAACAGTAAGTCAAACGTGCGTTTCTGTGGAATTAACGACAATGTGGAGACGATGTTGAGAATGCAATATTCATCTTTCAACTCCTGTTGCGGGTACGTCAGCATGGTCCACGGAGTGTTTTGCTTGCTAATAAAGGGAAGGAGCTCCGCGGTGTCCTACTTATCATCATAGTGATACTGAGGATCTGAAACAACTGGAAGGATGGTGCTGAAATGCGTTGGCCCGATTATGTAGTCTCTTCCCCGTAGCTTTGACAAAATGTGTGGCCCATCAGGGTAGAACTCAGTTTCCTTCAAATTTGCATAGATCTCACGCGTGAGTTCTTTGTGGACCTGACCATCCTGGCTTAAGAAGATGTACCATCCACGTTGCTCCAACGTGTGCAAGCTACTAAGCTGCGTATTATATAGTCATTGAAGGCTAGGAATCACTTGTCAACAACTGCCTTCTTGAAGCATTGTTCTGTGTACTTCCTTTGCGCCTCTTTGCCGGTGAATCTGTGGCCATCATATCCTAATTTTTCTCGGTGGCCTTGTGCGCTAGATGCTTGATATGCCTGCCAGTGGAGGATGCCATGCCTGCAGTAAGCCCAAAAACAACAAAGGAAAGCATGGTTAATAACTCAACAGACGTATGTCAAAATAAAATGATCATGCAATGATGGAGTTGAATTATGAGAATTCTCCTCTTTAATTGAATGACAAAATGTTAAATATTAAGAAAGTAAAATGTTACCATATGTCGATAATAGTGAACATATTCAATACAGCACGTCATACCAAATAGTGGTTATATGTAACCGTGGGATTGTTTGAGCTTTGACTAAACCATACGCAACTAAAAACAACTGATCTTTTTGTAGTTGGATCTTTGATTAGACAAAAGGATCCTTTTGTAGTTATTACAAAATAATTATTATAAAAGGATCAATTGTTAGCTCAATGCACCAACTACAAAAGGATCAATTGTTAGCTCAAAGCTCCAACTACAAAGCTAAAAGCTCCAATTGCATGGACAGTCATTGTTACATAGACAAAAGGATCAATTGTTAGCAATATCAAAATAGCTACATATGTAAACACCTCTCCCCATCTCTTTCTCTCTCGATAAGGATAGCCTGGAAGGATCCAAAATCTATCCCCACTGTCATTGTGATTCTCGTTGCTGATTATTAATAGTAACAATTGGTCCTTGTAACAAAGTGAAGTGAATATTTCCACCCAAAAACCAGCCAGAGGAAAAGCTTGAAGATGCTTGAAAAAAGTAAGGAAGTAAAGGGAAAGGAGGCTCAATTTGTTTCCTTTTTCTTTTTTGTGTAGACTCTGGCAAGCATCGTTTTCTTACTTATTTTTTTTAAATTTCTAATTTTATTTTTATGCTCTTTACTTTCATTCTCCCTTCTTTACCTTCTTGGTTGAGAGAAGTGAGAATGGTCTTGGGTTTCTTGTAGTACTATTCTTGTCCTTTCTATTTCCTTCACTTCTTCAGCCTAAATTTGTTGCTTAAAAGGCTAGATTCTTGATGGGTTTGGCCGATGTGGCATTGTTTGTTTCCTCAGAAAGTTGAATTCCTTTCTTCTACTGAACTTTTAGTCTATCTCATGTATATATAAGACTTGTTGATCTTTTTTAAATCTAATATTTCGTGGCGAATTGTTAGCTAATCTTTCTTGGGTTCTGTTGATCAAGCTGGAAGGTTCCACCTAATAAGAGGTTTTCTTTTCTATAATTTGGATTTTTATTTCCATTTCCCACTTCTTTAGTTTTTTGTTAAATTCCTGGAATTCACCACCCTAATTTTGAGGTTCAATTCTTGTTATCTATTGAGCTTTGTTTCCCCGTATAATTAGTTTCATGTCTTGTCCGTTTTTCCTTCTTTTCCAATGGTTTAACCAATTTGGGATTTTGGGGTTGTTTATTGATAACAAGCTCTGATCTTTTTCCTTTTATCTGCCCCCTTATTGTTGGTTTCTGTAATTCCATTCTGATTGGGTTCCTCATTTCTTGGGAACTTGTCATGGAGAACCCATTGAGAACTCACAAAACCAATTTGACAACTCAATAATTCCAAAGGGGAATGAGCTAGTAGTTTTGAATTCCCCAAAACAGGGAAACCAAATTTGCCCTTTTATAGCCCAACTCCCCTGTGCAATGTATTCATGAACTCACCTTGGAGGAACTTACCATGGCTAAATTCACCTGTCAACTCTAATGTGAGTTCAAGCCCCCTGTACATCTTTAAGTGCCCATTTCCTCCACCTTCCCAAGCAAAGCACATTCGTGCATTGCTAGGTCATAGGCATGGCTCAGTCAAGCCTAATAAGGCCTCCATACTTGAGATAGTGAGGTTGAATTGGGTTTGGGCAAAAATTTTGGGTTTCCTAAGCAATTCATGACCTATTATGAACTTGGGGAAGAGGTGGGGCGTGGGCATTTTGGCTATACTTGTTTAGTAGTGGCAAAGAGAGAGAGCTTAAACGGGTAGGATGTAGCAGTCAAGGTAAACAATTGCTTTAAATAAATAATTACTTTAAATATTTCGCAAAATAAACAATTGCTTTTAATATTTTGCAAAATAATTATTACAAAATAATTGCTTTAAACTCAAATTATTAGAAAATAATTGCCCCTGTAGTAGATTAATCCGTGTGAACCTAAAAGTAAAACTGTGCTAAAGGATCATGCCTAACCGCTAGAACGGATGTTGGCAGACGATAAACCATGGGAATGACTCTATCCAAACCATTCCCACGGTTTTTTGCAGAACAAGGATGGATCAGGAATGGCATGATTCGATAAGTTCTGGATATGTCCATGCTTGAAAGACAGCATGCATTTGGATGTTACTCCCAAAATAAAGCAAACCAGCATATACCATCTAAGTTGTCCATGCGTAATTGCTTTAAACCACGTAATAGTTTCAACATAAATAACATAATACACCCAACCACATGCACAGGCACCAAAACATAAACATATAAAGTTCCTAATCAACAAAATCGTAAATAGAACTCTCGTAATTAAATGAAAAAACCAGAATGACCCATTAAATGAAACTCAAACCAACCACATTCAATAGCGCAGCATCAACTCAAATCAAGTATAGTCACTTAGCATTTCTACAATAATTTGTGGACTTACAAATTCTCAAGAAGTGAGATAACAAAAATAAATCATTAACTAACTAATCTAATCAGCATTGGTGAACAAACTTTCACACGTACATCTTTCAAAGGGAAAGGAAATTCGAAGTAAAAAGAGGGCCATAACATCTAAATTGTAATTTGACATTTAATTGCACTGCCATCGACATCTTGGTTGTAGACCGAAAAAGATACCATTTTTGTTAATGGTATGGTATGTGCACTAGTGCATTTTGGTATACCATTTATAAAAAAAATATATACCTAGTTATAAAGTTTGATGAATACAATGTGGCACTACAATACAATGCAAGCCATTTTAACATGATTAAAAAATCGTATAACATATATATTCGAAAAAATTAAAATATAATATTGTCTTTTGATAAATGAATGGTTTAAATAACCATTTTGGTGTTGCCACACTAATAAAAATATTTAAAACACATTTAAGCACAAAATCCATTCATATGTATCAAAACGAGCGTAAAATTTTGCTTTCCTTAAAGTCCATGTGTTACTTAAAGTCAAAAATAAAGAGAACTAATTTAGGACCTAATACTAATAGATAGCGGTTAGAAGGGTTTAATTCAACTTATGCTTAAGACCAAGAATTTTTATTAATACTTATGGATGTAAGTGGGGCAGTTGCATGAGGATCCCCAAACGGAGGTTGGATCGTTGACAGGTGCCTGTAGAAAAGAAAAAATAAAAGAAAAAATAGGAGCTTGTTTTTTAGATTCTTTGCTTTTCTTATGTTCTTATCATTTTCCCATTATATTCCTTTCCCTTTCCTGCAATCAATTTGCAATCCAAAAACAAGTGATATAAACAGTTTTAGAATTTGTTATATTGCCAATGGGATCTACAGGGCTTCCCTGTCACCCCTTTTTCTTTTTATCTGTTTAGTTTTTCTTTTCTATGGATAAAAAAAACAACTGCATACGCCTTCACCATAAAACAAGGATTCACGTGAATAAAATAAATGCAGTATTAAACATTAAAACACCAAAAAAAAAAATTATATTTCTTACAGCATATACCATTTAAAAACCACTTATAATAATGACAAGCCTAAGAAGGGCCTAATGCAAGAGACTCCGTATTGCAGGGTTTTAATAAGATGTACGAAACCTTATCTTACTTATAGAGATAATCTTTCTAGGGTTTGAAATCGTGACCTATCATAATGAAACAATCTTACCATTACTCCAAGGCTAGAATTGTAAAGGGTTACCCAAATGTACAAGGCAAGCATTGGGGGAACAGAGAGTTAAATGTATGTAACCTTCTTTCTACAAGTAGAGAGGCTACCATAAGAACTAAAAGTTCATCAACTTAGCTAAAATGTAATATTGGGATTCCTAAATAAGAATAACAACCCGGTAACAACCTAGTAACCTAGGAGCCCGTAAGAATTGTAAAGTTAACCACACAAGTTATAACTATAATGCATTGAACTGTAAGCTATCCAAATTTGATGAAAGTGTCAATTGTGTGTGATTTGCAGTGGTCGAATTCTCAAAACTAGGCTAAAGAAGCCATATGGAGACATGAATCCAACACATTTTAAATTGTCTGTATCTGGGGTGGTGCTCACTTGAACCACTAAATCAAGTGTCAAACCCTATTTGGATTAACACTTGAACCATTAGATTAAGTGTGGACCCCATTTCAATTAGGGGGCCTAAAGTGGAAATCATTGCTATAGGTTCCCCTTAATCCAAAACAATGTGGGGTTTGTAGAGGTAATTTTAATAATTTATCATAATGAAATCATCCTAAACAAATAGACAATTAATGATGTGGTCTACAGTTCCACATATGGAGTGACCAAATATCAAAATTAGATTAATTCAATAGCCAATAAAAACAAAGAGATTTCTATATACAACCTTTCAATAAAAGAGAGATTTCTATATGCAATGATATGAGTTGAAACAATACATGAAGTATATGCAATAATTGTAGAATTTTTCAAAATACAAACTATTTTCGGAACTTACATCACCTAAAGCATCAATGTGTAATATTTGTCTTCAAAATCTTATTAAGAAGTTGCAATGATGCAAGCATCACCCTTTGACATGATTTTTGTTCCTCCTCTTGAGATTGCTTGCCTTGGATGGCAGCCAAAATGAGTATCAATATTTACAATCATGAATACTAATTTATTAAAGAAAAATTACCCATTCACCCCTTAAAAAAAGGAAGAAAATGATATCTGTGAATAATTTGGGTAATGACATGCAAACTATTAAGAACCCTAATTACTTCTGATCAAAACCTTTCTTGTAATGACCCGCATCCATATAGTATAATATTGTCCACTTTGGGCTTGGTAAGCTGTTTTGCAGGAGATCACCCATCTCGGTACTGTCCCCACTGGAGCATGCTTAACCCTGGAGTTCTCACTGAATCCAGTGCCCTCATGGCTTTAAAATGCGTTGAACTATATTGATATCGAATATTACATATATGCCACTTCCTTCCACGACTTAGGCAATGTGGGATGGGAGGCATTGCTTCTTTGCTTCACCTTTGGTTTGCATTGCTTCTCTACTTCACCTCCGGCTTCACTGTCCCACAAGTGGAGTCCCTCACAGTCCCTCACATTTCCAGTTACAAATTTTGTTAATTAGACAACCAAATACTAATAAAAAAATAAAAGAACAATAGTAAAAATAATAATTCTGAACTTCTATTAATCACCGATATGAAATATTACAGCAAATATTCGTATTGCCCACAAATAACACACACGATAACATATAGGCCTAATATCGACCTACAAGTGCAAATTTCCTCAAAGGAAACAATCACTTAATCTAAAACGTTGGTTTTTCACTCAACAACCGAAATACATGACAGAGAAATCAAACATGCCATTTCAGAGCACAATTAAGAAACCAAAACTGTATTGTACCTGAGGCTAAAGGCTCTAAACCCTGACCGAAGTAAAAAATATATGCGTGGATTTATATATATATATATATATATGCATGTGGTGTACCTGGAAATGCGCGAGTTGCAAAGATGAACGAAAACCCCAAATGTCCCCCTCGGCAATTCCCATCTTCGTTGGAAAAGAACCCCTAAGCAAGGATTGTGAAGGCTCTTATCCTTCGTGAACCCTAGCGATAAAAGGTCTGTTGGTTGGCTAAATAAAAAACTTCGGTAAATAAATTCTAAGCACAAACCAAACAACATACCTTAATCGACTAGAATTCTAACAATACCCTTATTGGCTTCCAATAGGCTGCAGTGACAGTGGATTAGAGGCAACATTCACCGCTGGGCAGGGAGAAACAGAGAGGGAAAAGAGAGCAGAAGAAACTTAGGGCAAAAGAAACCACCTGGGCAGTTTATGTATGAATCATGGGAATGCTCTTCGGAAAACCGTTCCCACAAATATATGTTTGGGGGGGCGGGGGGAGGTTCAACAACAAGCAAAATTTGATTGGGAGTATACATGTAACGAGAGCTTTGTTTTTCATGCCCACGTTAAAATCTTAGAATGGTGCTTGTTCTTGTTTAATTACCTCACTCCAAGATAAAAGCTCAAATGAATATTCAGATTATAAATTCAAATTTAAAGAAAATGTTAAGTGAGGTAAATCAAGACAAGTTTTCCCCCAAGTGCAAGGTGTGGTTGAAGCACAAAATAACTGGTAAGTCCCAGGTCATTTCCACAGGGATCTAGGGAGTAATGAAGTGAATGACTCTAATGGAGATTAATTTGGCAAAACACAACTCACAGAAAAATGCAAAATAGAAAATTAAAATCTGATTTGGTTGGTTGATGATTTTGAACTAACTTTCCAAAAGCAAAGTGAATTTAAACTAAAAGATTAAGTGATAAAAAGTTGAGCAAGGCAAGTTTAATACCAATCCAAATGAATTTCAAGTGCCAAGAGCTTATAAATTTACCAAATCAATTTGTACTGATTTTTGAGAAAATTAATTTCAATTGAAACAAACCATGGATTAAACACTCAATGTGCATAACCTATTTTAAGGACAATAGGAGTTCTAATTCTAGCAACCCACATACAACAATGTCATGAGAGTTCTAAGTTAAGCAACACCTATGAACTCATCAATAGGATATACAAAGTTGGATTAATCGGGTCTTGAATCAATGAGTTCTAAGACACCCAGCTACAAATTGATTTGATAACCATAAAAACTCAAGGTAAATTCATGAAGTTCGGCCACTTGAGATTCATTGGAAGGGCATTACCCTTGCCTTGGCTCAAGAAAACTTAGCCGAGCATGTTGAAAAGAAGATAAACAGAAATGAAAATCTGATTCGAAGACATTGCAATCTGAAATTGAAGGTTTAATGGATTTAGACTTGAAAATCTGATTACAGAAATTGGAATGAATTCAAAGTGTAAATCTCCAAAACTCTAATGCTGAATTCAAAATCCAATGTAAAACTATGAACTCTCAATGAAAAACTCTCCAAAACTCTCCCTACGAAATCTGAATTTTTTTTTTCAGCCAAATGCTCTCTGTTTTCTTGTCGCGTGGGTCTCACTCCCCTTCTTTCTTCCTTCTCTCTCCTCCTTTTCTCTCTCCTCTAACCGAATGTTCCCCTCATGATGGCTTCTTCTCTCTCCTATATCTTTTCCTGATTTGCCCTCCCTGGATTGCAGGTTACATCACGTGGGGAAGTTGGGGTCACATGGAATTCGTTGCTGTGAAGAAACTTATATTCGAATACAGTAAAACCATATTCGAATATGATCCCCTGCTGCAGAAATTTCCAGAATAATGATTCTGATCTCTTTGCATTGATTTCAACTGAATTTTCTTCTTCTTCTGAAATAGCTTCAATCCTTTGATGTGTTGTGCAGCATGCTTTCTTCTCAACATCCTCAATGTAGCTTAATTTCTTGTTCTTGTGATGGAAATCAACACACATTCCACTTTGGAGATATGGAGATGAAATCTGCACAAAACATAGATTTTATGTCTTTTTATGATGTGTGCAAGTGTAATTTGAATGTATAAATATGTAACAATTGATGTCCAATCAAATGGTTTCCATGCATTCCGTTCGCACTGATTGCATTTTTCTGGGGAAATTACTTGCACCATCCTCACCTACTGGGATTAAAAAATGGTTCTAGACAATAAACTGTGGGAACGGAATCACGTAAACCATTCCCACGGTTTTGTGGGCCCGACCACAATGGTACTCGTTCGAAAGATTTCAACTCCGAGAACATGATTGCTAAAAAAAATTTTTGCACTCGCTTAACCTCCTCCCAGATTTTTATTTTTTAATGAAATATTGAGGTTTTTTGAAATTAGTGAAAGTGAGGATGTGGAAATGTGTGATAGAGAATTTTAGTGATTTTTGGAAGTTGTTGGAGTTTTATTTGGACTTGTTTTGTTTGTTAGGACACCAAACGGTGCCTAAGAATAATATATCATATGGATTCGGGTATATATTCTTGCACTAAATATTTTTGTAGTATAGATAAACTATGAATATCATGATAGTTAAAAATCCTGTTTCCAATGGAAATTATGTTACATGTGATGTTAGATCTTTAGGTTGAAACTATCATGTTTTTTCATTCAATTTACAGAGATTGTTTTGACAGATTGGTCTAATTAATGTTCTTTTATTAATTTTATATTATGATCTCTGTTGTAATCTTTATATGTATGATTTTTATGTTTTTAATTGTTATTGTGCTAAATACAAATTCATATCTCACATGTGTATCTAGTAAATATTATGAGATTTCATATATCACATGTATCTAGAAAATATTATGGAATTTGATTTTGATATGTTGGAGAATGATGCATGATTTTGTAAGTGATTCTGGTGCAACTTGTAATCTCAAAGTTATGCATTTTAAAGCCTCCATTTAGTTTATCTGACCACTAGAACATGACTGCAATAAAAAACATAACACATATCAATTCCTATAAAGATTTTATAGCATTCATTTAAATAAAATAAAATAAAATAAAATTAGTGTGAGGCTTTTAAATATACAACATGCTAGTTTAAGAAGAGGTAAGGCTTAAGCAACAAGGTCAACATTCAGTCAATGTTATAAGTCACGGAGTTAGACACAATGGAAAGAAACAAAAGAAAAGTTTCACGAAAGATCCATTAAAGGTTACGGGAACTTCTAATGTTAATGGGACTCGCGAGAAGGAACAAAATGGATCGAAATGCTATTTCTCTCATGGCTTTGGGCATGTGAAGAAAGATTGTCTAAAACATAGAGCTTGGTTTGAGAAAAGGGGTAAACCTCTAGCTTATGCATGTTTTGACTTAAATATGACTCAAGTTCCTTCTAACACATAGTGGATTGACTTTAATTCTACTATTCATGTTTCAAATTCGATGCAGGGATACCTTTCATTCCAGAACATAATGGAAAATAAGCATTTCATAATCTTGGGAAATAGAATTCAAGTACTAGTTGTTGGTGTTGGAATTTTACATTTGTTTTTAGATTTGGGCCACTGTTTGGACCTGTTTGATGCTCTTTATGTCCTAGCATTTCTATAAATTTAATTTCCATGTCAAGATTTGATTTAGAGGGAAATTCTTTTGTTTTTCAAAATAAAGGCTTTCGTTTGTTTAGAAATGATTCATTTGTTAGTTTTGGTGTTTTATTTGAGGGGTTATATAGATTTAACCTAAACAAAAATTTTGCGACAATTCTTCTAATCGTGCATCATAATGTTGGAACTAAACGTAACCGAGTTAATGAAAATTCTTTTATCTTGTGGCATAAATGATTGAGTCATATATCCATTGAATGATGGTGAGATTGGTAAAAGATACGATTCTTTTAGTTCTTGATTTTATTAATGTTGATGTATGTGTAGATTGCATTGAGGGAAAGCCAACCAAACATACAAAGAAAAGTGCTGCAAGAAGTGAAGAGCTTTTGGAGATTTTCTATATTGATATTTGTTGACCTTTTGACTTACTATCTTCCGGTGGAGAAAATTGTATTATCACATTCATTGATAATTTTCAAGTTATGGTTATATTTATTTGTTGCATAAAAAGTCACAAGCATTAAATGTAAGCAAAATAAATATTATGTGTCTGTAAATGTAGAAATATCAGACTAAATTAATGAGGAAAACTATATGTGTTTGCTCTATGATCTTAATTCGATTTATGATTACACCATCTCTGAAACTAGAACACTAAGGTTAGATTACAAGGGTTTGATCTTCCTTTCTATCACACTCAATATGACGATTATCAATGGGAAGCATTGTGTATATATTATGAAGAGAGGGGACCTAGCCATATATACAGGGTAAACTCTAACCTCACTGGGCTCTCCCATAAAAGGCTTACAGTGGGTTTAATAATTAGTCCACACTAATCATCTAATCTCATATACGTCCCATCTTTAACTTGGTTCTAGCCCACTTTTTTTGGTAAAATGGAAATTAATTAATGTATGCTCAATATACTGAAAATTTTAACATTAAAAGTTATAAAAACATATAGAGGTGGTGAGTATTATGAAAGGTATGATGGAATAAGACAATGTCTAGGACCGTTTGCTAAATTCCTAAAAGAGTGGTATTTGTGCATAATACATAATGTCTAGTATGCTTAGTAAAATCGTGTGGCTAAATGGCATAATCATACTCTTATGAAAATGGTTAGGACTATGTTATGTAATTCTTTAGTACCCATTTTCGTTGTGGACGGAGGCCCTTAATATAGACATTTATTTGCTTAATCGGGTTCCTAGTATGGTAGTCCAAATAACTCCTTTTAAATGGACAAGATGGAAACCAAACTTGAGACGTCTTCATATTTAAGGTTATCCAGCAGAGGTTAGAATCTAGAGTCCACATAAAGGGAAATTGGATTCTAGAATTGTAAGTGGGTATTTTATTGGTTACCTAGAGAAGTTCAAAGGGTATAAGTTATACCATCCTGATGGTAGTATGAAAGTTGTGGAAACTAGAAATACTAGATTCCTTGAGAATGGTGAAATTAGTGGGAGTAATGTATCACGTAATGTGGTTATCAAAGAAGTTCAAGTGCCCGTCTCGATACTCATAACTTTAACAAAATAGTTGTTCCTCATATTGTAGAACATCATAATAATGTCGAATAGCAATCTAATGATCAATTACTCCATAATGAGATTGTCACCAATTAACTAGTTGTAGAAAAATCACATAAGATAGAATTTAGAAGATTTCAACGAGAAAGGAGATTAGCTATTTCATATGATTATTTGGTATATATGCAAGAATCTAATTATGATTTAGGGACTAGTAAGGATCTAGTTTCATTTTCACAAGCCACTGAAAGTGTTGATTCTAAAAAGTGAATCATTGCTATAAATGATGAGTTGAAATTAATGGAACAAAATCAAGTTTGGGATGTCATTGATTTGCTTGAAGGTTTTAAGAAAGTCAGCTATAAATGGGTCTTTAAGACCAAATGTGACTCTAATGGCAATATTGACTGACATAAAGCTAGACTTGTTGTAAAAGGGTTCACTCAAAAAGAAGGTTTTTATTGCAAAGAGACGTTCTCTCTTGTATCGAATAAGGACTCTCTTAGAATCATAATGGCCCTGGTGGCTCATTTTGATTTAGAGTTATCTCAGATGAACATAAAAACTACTTTTCTAAATGGGAATTTAGATGAAGAGGTCTACATGTTTCAACTTGAAAGTTTCTTGACTAAGCGGAAGAAGCATATGGTCTGCAAATTAAAGAAGTCAATTTATAGACTTAAACAAGCTTCTAGACAATGGTATTTTAAGTTCAATGATACCATTACATCTTTTGGATTTAAAGAAAACATCGTTAATTGGTATATATATCTAAAAGTTATGGGGAGCAAAATCATTTTCTTGATTTTATATGTCAGTGATATTTTGCTTGCCAGGAGTGATCTTGGTTTACTGCATAAAACGAAGAATTTAATGAACTTTGAAATGAAAGATATGCGTAAGGCAATCTACATGATAGGAATTGAAATATTTCGTAATAAATCACGTGGACTGTTTGGGTTGTCTCAGAAGGAATACATTGATAAAGTTCTCAAAAGATTAAATATAGCTAATTGTGTAGCCACTCCTGCTTCTATATTTAAAGAGGACAAGTTCAATGAAAAAGATTGTCCATATAATGCATAGGAAAAGAAAAGAATGGAAAATATTCCTTATGCATTTGCTGTTGGAGGCTTAATGTATGCACAAACTTTACGAAACCAGTCATTAACTTTGCAGTTGGTATGCTCAAGAGATACCAAAGTAATCCCAGAATGGAGCATTTGAAAGTTACAAAAGTGTTAAGGTACTTGAGGGGAACAAGACATTACATGCTCACATATCAAAGGTCTAATCAATTGGGGGGGATTGTCTGCCCTAACTTAGATTTTTTCGGTTACGTTGGCAGTCAGAAGTCAACTTCTAGTTGTTTGTTCCAATTAGCTAAAGGAGCAATATCTTGGAAAAGTGCTAAACAGATTGTCATAACAGCATCTACCATAGAAGCTGAATTCGTGGCATGCTTTGAGGCCACAGTTCATGCTTATTTTATCTCAGGACTTGGAATTGTCGATAGTGTTGCCAAGCTACTGTGAATGTATTGTGATAATTCTACAGCAGTCTATTTCTCCAAGAACGACAAATATTCTAATGGCACTACGCACATAGAGCTCAAATATTTGGCCATTAGAGAGTTCAAAAACAAATAGTGTCTATAGAGCATATTAAGATTGAGATTATGATTTCAGATCCTTTAACTAAAGGGTCACCACCAAAGACGTTTAAGGAACATATTGATCGTATGGGTCTTGGTAGTAATTTCTAAAGTTTGTTTATGGATCTTTGCGACTGTTTTTGTTCTATGATATTTATAAAGATCTCATTAATTGTGTTTCTGACAATATTTTTTTCTTGTTTATCATTAATTACGTAATTATGGAAATGGATTATTGATGAAAGGAGTTATCTTTGACAAAGACATTATTGGGACATTACAGTTACTACCCATTATGGTTTGTAGTTAAATTATTTGCTAGCATTATGGTACATGGAAGGGAAGATGTCGTTTTAATGATATTTACCGCCATGACTAATGCTAGCTATTTAATTAATGATATTAATGCAATCTCACTAATGTGCAAATGAGCTGATATCATACACATATTATGTTTACCTTATTAATTCAAATAAGTGTCATTGTTATATGGGCCAAGCAGGAGAATGTTTGATAATTGTCCCACATGATGATAGACTTTGATTTGATTTTGAATTTTAAAAGGATGAGATAGTTATTCACTCTAAAAGATAAGCACATTTATTTTGGTGAGATATTATAGGGGTGGTTATTTTCCTACTTACACCCTTTGATGAACAGTGATATTACGACTATATATACGTGGCAAAACTATCCTATGTATACCCATTTTTATATTGATAGAATCCCCATCTGTTTAAGTCAATTTGAAAGAAAGTGGGCTAACTAAGAGAAATAATTTCTATAGAATTCTTATTTATAGAAGCTGCAGGGAGATAACAAGACAGTAAGAATAATACATCATATGGATTCTGGTATGTTTTCTTATACTAAATATTTTTGTATATAGATAAATTGTGAATATCATGATAATTAAAATTCCTATTTCCAATAGAAATTATATTATAAGATACCTTTAGAAATGTTAAAAGGTGAAAATAAATTTAAAGCACTCGGTGCGAAAGTTATCTTCGAGACTTCGATGGGTGGGCTAGAAATGTCCTTTTTATGCATAGATAGGAACCTATGTGTTTGTTGGGAGATGCTTCCTTTTAACCTGGCCAATAAGATTGTCGGTTATAATGACTAAGTGTTTGGTGGTTGACACCGTCATTGGATGTTTAGCCTATAAAATCACTTGTTCCAAGGCGATAGGTATATGATTATTCTAGAAGGATTTAGATTAAACCACTTTATCTAATTTTACTATGAGTAGTAACTTCTCTTGCTTATATATGAAATGTTGTGTTTGAAATTATTTAATTATATTTAATTCCTTTTAATGTTTATTTTATATAAACAATTGTAGAAAAAAATGCATGAAATTTGTATTGCTTTAATCCTGAGACCTTAAAGATTTAAATCTAAGATCTTTGCTACTACGACACTGATTTCTTTGTGATACAAAACAACAGCATTAAATTATTTAATGTGTAAATAAAATAATCATTTCAACTACAGACTATGATAGATTATTGTAGGTACAATTTATATCTTTTAGTTATGATCTATTGAATTATTTATTACATGAACAGTATGCCACCTAACCATTTTCACTGTGTTGAGTCGCACAATACAATGTAGTGTAATAACCACTGCATATGGGCACCTATGAGTAATTTTTGGGCTTTAGTAGCTTACCTTATTGCGGAGAAAATTTTCAAGACATTAAGCGCAAGGATTCTAAAATGAACTGCAGAGGGATTAATTTATCATGAATATCCCACCAGAATAGCAATTTATTCTTCTTCTCATGTAGCACTAGAAGACTTCATTTAGAATTGTGGTTTGTAATAATAATTGTTGGATAATTATAATTATTAAGTTTTAGACTTGATTTACTTTTATTGGTATGTAATAGTAGTCGCATGGTTAGGATGCTTAGACGGCTCTATAATACTATTTTTTTTCCTTTCTGCAGTTGAATTACAACAAATGATTTAGCTTAATGGCTTATAATTTATTAGGGGATAACATAGTGATTTTGAATACCCTAATTTATTAGTGCAGGTCAACCTGGAGTTTGGAGGAAATTTAGAGCATGATAGCAACGTATTAGCACTTTATCTTTACATTTGCCAAAGCTTATAAGTCACCCCCAGGTATTCTGGTTATGAAAATCTGGGGTATGGCACATAGTGTCACTATCTAGAGTCCGTATTATCTAGATTTTTGGCGTACTGTTGTGCTTGGGCCGCAGTGTGGTGCTCAACCTACTTATTGATCTGTTACAGTATTATCAAGCACTATCTTCCAGGACAGGTTATAATAGTTTGAGTTGTGCTAAGTGTCCCACCAACATTTGTCATTGATCGATAGCTGCAGGCTATGATGAGGTAGGGACAAGGAAACATTAACTGGATTGACTACCTACATATTGGTGAGTGGATATGATAATAGGAGCGGCAATCCAGGCCTAGCCTTTTCTTAGACATCTCCCCTTTGATGACATATATATGTAGTGGTACCATAGCGTGACACAGCATCACATTGTACCACCCCCTACTACTTTAGCCATCAGGTCTCAACTAGTGGTTACAGATCGGGCAACATTGGTACGTTATCTACTACCAAAATATTAACTACTAATACATGTTTTAATAATACTTTATTCAGTACGAATACAACTTTTTGTAATTTGCAGTGAACACTCTTGTGAGCAACCATTGTATTGCATTTGTTGATATCTAGGAGATAGATCAAGCTATGTAATTTATAGGTGAACACTTCACTTGCAGTGTGATTACATGTTAGGGTTGATACACATTGAGTCAGCTTTAACATAAGAGGTATTTTTAGGCCTCGCATATAGCTATCCCACTGATCCAGTAGCTGTAGATACCTAAGGATTTGCGATAGCACCGATTAACCAGTTAAGCAGTACATGCACCATCCATTGTGTAAAGCAAACACTGCATCAGAGTCATATATTCCTATGGGAAAGGAAAACATAATTGCACAGGCACTAGCACTAGATGTGGCACCCTTTGGACAAGATGCAACACCACCTACATTGGATGTGGTTCCCAGCATTGATATACCACCTACACAGCCACTGCGCCTTAAGCAACCACAATGTGAGTGAAAGAGGCATCATTGTGGCATAGAGTGATTTATACTCCATTGTACTCATATACTATGGATTTTATATTATGCATTATAAGTTTCGGATGTTTTCTTAGTTTTTTGTAATTCTTTTTTTTTGGGTAATTATTATTATTATTTTTTGTAATTCTTGTAGATGCTTGTATATCTAATCTTTTGTAACCATATATTTTAACTTTGTATAACCCATTTTGGATATATAAATTTTTGTTGATTACCTCTATAGATTTTTTTACTCGTACAATGTTTTCTTCCCTCCTTAGTTGAATTAAGCTTATAGTTTAGTTCATTAATGTAAAGACTTCATCAAAGTTTAGTTTTAGGTTGTTTTTTTTTTTTTTGCTTAAGTTATATTTTTGTTGGATTTTGTTCCTAATGGAATAATAAATGGGTTAAATACAATAAACAGTTCGGGTTAGTTATGGCTACAGGCAGTCTTCGACACTTATTTGTAGTCAATTCTTATGTATTAAGTTATACTTTGTTCAATTTTAGCCTTTGGGTCTATGTTACCAAGAATGGTTATTTGTTTGCATTAGGATGTATGACTTGAAGTCATTTATTAGATGATGCATTGTAATACCCCAGACTTTGTATTAACTTAAAATTATGGTTTTGGTATACTTTGGAAGGGATATGATGTTAATTTAGTGGAATGGATCATTAATGGTGTTTTAGAGTTGAAAACTTTGAAAGAGATGGGTTAGGCCATCAAAGGTGGCCTTATAGCCAAGTGCAGGAGAAAGGGGCACCTTGGGCACACAAGGCATGGGCGCCCAAGGTCTTGGGCGCACAAGTCATGGGCGCCAAAGGTCATGGGTGCCCACGGTCATGGGTGCCCACTTGAGACCAAGGTATAGTGAAATTGACTGATGTGAGCTTCTCTACATTTTTTTGCCGACCCCTCTCCCTTATGAACCTATATCTAGCTAGGGGTGAGGAATGCGTTTGAAATTCACTGTTTGGGGGATTAAAATATTGAATATATATATATTTGTATATATGATGCAAAAGAAAGAGAGAGATATTATTTGGGGAAGAAGTAACGGGTAAAGAAGCAAAGGAAGAGCAAAAAAGGAAAAGAAGAGAGCCGGGTCGAATCCTTGAGAGTAAGTTCATCTAGCCTTTATGAAAATCAAATTACTCTTGCAAAAGTGAAATTAGGACCTCAAGGAACCTTTCTATGTAATTTATTTGTAGTTTGGATGAAGGAGAGAGGAAATTGAGTCCATTAAAGCTTGAAAGCTTGAAACCACAAAACACCTTCTTGTTGATCCATCTTCTTACAACTTGAGGTAGGGATTTAATGCCTCATTCTCACATATGTGATGTATAACAAGGACTAGAATGCCATTAGAGAAACCTTTTTAAGTGTTGGTTACATTTATGGAAAATATTGGAAGTTATATATACACATATATGTATGTATAGGTTGAGAGAGTAAAAATGGTGTTTTGATCCATAACTTGACTTTTGGTTGATGAAAACTCAAATTGATGATTTTGTTTGGTGCCTAAGAACCTTGTGTTGATGTTAGAAACATGAAACTTTAGATATTTTTACTTTAACTTGGTCAATTTGAGGTCTTAAGCGTGAAAACCATGAAACTAGAAAATAGAGTATGAAACCCAAAACTTGGGCCAAGCTGTGGGCGCATGAGGGAGACGCAGTCAGGTGCCCAAGCCCTTGGGCGCCCAAGACATGGGTGCCTAGCCTTTGGGCGCACAAGGTGTGGGTGCCCACCGAGCCTAGGTCATTTTTCCTGACTTTGCTTAGTTTGACCTCCTACTTTAGACTTATGAAAGAGTTGGTAACTTGTTTTTACATGAAACTTTTACTTGATTAATTGCATGGATTTTAAAAGGGAAATGAGCTTTAAAAAGTGATTAAAGATTGGTTATCCTAAGCTAATGGGATTTAACTTGTAAAGGTGAATGAATGTTACCTTGAATAAAATGAATTGAAGATTTACTTTGAGACAAAAGTCTTAATCGGGTAGAGTTGTGAATATGTCTTAATGTAAACTTAATGTTGAGGTTTATGAACTTGTGATTGATTAAGTGAAATGTGAATTAATAAAGGGACTCATGTTCATAATGTTGGTAAATGTGGAATACTTAACAAAATTTGATCAATGTGATTTGTCATAAGCCCTGGGATGAACCGTAACATTGTCATGTGTATTGGATGTTATATGATAATGAATGTAAACCTATGAAAGATGAGAATGGTATGCGATGAATGATTGTTTGTGTACTGGGGGTCGTGGTGGGGTGCGAAAACAGGAAGGGTTAAGAGAGTACCCTCAGGTTAAAAGACCCGGAACCTGCACATGGTTTGGTGTCAATGCCAGTGGGTTAGTAGCCCATAACATAGTGTGTGTTTTGGCTCCTAGTGGCCCTAGACGCCGATCCTAAGCGACGACGTCGGTTTATCATTTCTGTTGGGTATTGGCCCATAAAAGACGATAACACGTATGAACCCATCCCCCGATGACTTGTGTGGTTATGGTTATGCAATGCGATGATAAATAGATCATAATGTGAATATGGTTATTTGGTTGAATGATGTTAGATGATAAAGTGATGATGAAATGTGGTTTGAATTAAGGATTTAATTGCAAAGGATAAACATTAGCTGACATTAAATCTTAAAGTATGACATTATTAAATGATTATATGTTTTCACTTCTTCTGGATATTAATTGTGTAAATGAAATGTTATGACTTTAGAAATTGTTATTGTGGCTAATCTTACCTGAACGGTATCGCATAATTAGATTTTCATATCATATATGTTTATTTGAGACATCGTGGGCACAGGTGGACCCGTGCTCACGTTTCTACAGCTTTTGATGCAGGAACAACTCATAACAATCAGGTGGGCTAAGGGGATTGGACTAGAAGTGCATTGCATGAACCCTACTAAGCTTAGCAAAGCCTTGGTCATTTAGTTTGAATTTCTTTTGGAAATTGTAACATTGTACATCGCTAGACTTATTCGATTTGGTTGTAAAGGCCTTAAGGCCTAAATTATGTATTAATGGGAATAGAGTATGAAGTATGTGACCTGGCAACAGTCAAGGTTTTATTTATGTTATCTTATCTTATGTCTTGGGCTCAATAGTTGATGTTGCGTTGTTCTGATCATGGGTGGTTATGTTAGTGCATGATATGTGTGTTTATCACTCACCCCCCGGGTCGTGAGATCCAGGGCGTGACATGCATTGGTTTTATTTTAATAAAGAATCTTTATTTAGTTTATTTAAAATTTATTTTGTTTTATAGGAATGCATGTATGTCGTTTGATGAATGTAATCCTTGATTGGTTAAGAAATTGGATTGATATGTATAAAAGTATTTCATACATAAGAGATATGAATTTAAGTATTGATCAATCTAGATTTATTTCACAGTTAGTGAAGAGATGGGGCATCTCAACTAAAAAATTGTAGCATTTTAGATTTCTATATGATAAAATTATTTATTTCAATCATTAGAGTAGTAGACTCTGAATCTAAAATGTTGGTGTAGAAGGCACTAAATGGGATAATGATGAGAAATAGATCTAAGTTATGCTATTTGCATTGATGTAATTCTTGTGTTTACTTTATGTAGTTTCTCTAAATCTTCAGATAGTGATGGATATCATTTTATGTAATGATGAGAAGTACGGCTAATTATCTTTTTTTTGGTAAGTAAGTAAGGCTAATTATCATTAAGCTAACACCTCAGTTTTTTATGAAATCATTGCATAAGATTAGGGAACATACACTATCAAGAAGGAATCCACAATCTTATATGAGATGTGAATATTATCTAACTAATCATTAAATCTAGATCTGGTCTTCTTAATAATGTGTTATTGAGATGGTGACAAACACAAAATGATTTTTTTTAAAGGTAAACTAACACAAAATGATTAGAATAATAGTTCTTAGAATATGGAGGGAGGTATGAGTGAACATGGTGTTTTATGAGATAATTTTAGTAGATTGGGGTTGGAGTTCAATTATACCTTTTCAGTGAATGTTGCGATAAGATTTGCACATTTGGCCGACGAGATATCCAAAATCCTTTTCCATTCTTCATAATCATAATCTTACAAATTTGTAAGACCTCGGACTTTTGCATGAATGTAAATAAATGGTTATTTGAATATTTTGGAGGTATTCGCACGTTAGTTAAGAAGTAATTCTCATTTATTGTACTTTAGAGTTGAGAACTTTGAGAAGGATGAGCCAAACACGTGAGAGTTGGCATTTTAGCACAAGTGCAGAAGAGAAGGCACCTTGGGCACACAGATTGTGGGCGCCCAAGGCTTAGGCGTGCACGGAATGTGGGCGCCCAAGTCAAGAAGTTTGGGTGCACGGCTGAGAAGGTGTTGGGTGCTCGAGCTTTGGCAGATTTGATTGGTATGAAGTATTCTGGAAGATACAGCCAAGCCTCACCCCTATAGACCTACATTTAGACTAGGGGGTGGAAAAATCTGAAATTTACAGTGGAACCATTAAAATATTAGCAAAAATTGATATATATATATGTGTGTGTGAGGTGAAAGAGAGAGAGAGAAATGTTGGTTGGAAGAGAGGAACCTGGGAGGGAGAAGAAGAAAAACCAAAGAGGAGCCAAGTGAAGTATTGTATGGTAAGTCTTTCTAACCTGAACCGAAATCAAATTAACTTTGTAAATATGCAATTGAGCCTTAAGGAACCTATCTATGTAATTCATTTGTCATTTAGATCAAAGGGTGAAGAGATCAAACCAAATTAAAGTTGAGAGTTTGAAACTGGGAAGAACCCTTCTCTTGTTCTTCATCTTTATTCAACTTGAGGTAGGGATTTTATGCTCATCCCTACATATATGATGTGTAACAAGATCTAGAACAATATTTGGGTAACCATTACAAGATTTGATTTCATTTATGGAAGAAAATGAGGGTCATACAGACATGTATAGGTAGAAAGAGAGATAAGGATGTTTGATCCAAAACTTGGCCCATTGTCAATGAAAACTCAAATGGTTGGTTTCGTTTAATGCTTATAATACTTGTGGAGAAGTTATGAACATGAAGCTTTAGGTATGTTAACTTAAAGTTGGTCAGTTTGAGATTCCAAGTATGGAAAACTAAGAAACCAGAAAACAGATGATGAAACTTGTAATGTTGACCAAGTTGTGTGTAATACCCCCGACTTGTATTAAGGTAAGTATATGGTTTTTGATGTATTTTGGAGGTTAAGAAATGTCAATTTAGTGGTATGGATCATTTATGGTGTTTTGGAGTTGAGGACTTTGAAGGAAATGGGTTATGCAGTCAAAAGTGACATTTTGGCCAAGTGCTGGAAAATGGGGGGAACCATGGGCGCCCACTGATTACACTTGAAAAGTGTAATCGCAAGGCCTTTGTTTTAGCATAAATTCACTTATTTTCTTGTTAAATTCATGTTTTTTATTAATTGCTAAGCTAATTATGTTTATTTTTCTTAATTGTAGTGAAAAATGCTCAATAAATTCAATTGGGAGTGTTAAAGACAAAGAAAAGGACGAAGGATAGCTTAAGGTGCAATTGCAAGATTGAGGTGTCCGGACACCTTCAGGACACAAGTGTGCAGAGAAGCAAAATGTCACAGTTGGACCTTACTGTCGTCCAGACACCCCAATTGGGTGTCCGGACACCTGGACACGTGGGATTAAAATTCTTTCTCCGTTTTTAGGGTTTTCTTGGAGTGGTTATAAATAACCATTGTACAGCCATTCTGGGGGGACTTTTCTTCTCCTTTTCATCTGACTTTTCAAGAGATCTTTAGGGTTTAGATTCTTTTATTTTATTATTCTTTTCGGGAGATGTATTCAAGGATTCTTTGTGCCGTTTGTCGGATCGCTTCAATATTGTTTGTTGTTCATCGTTCTTTTGATTTGCTGAAGTATGGTATTTATTTTCTGCATTAATACAAGTTTTTATTCAGATTTTTCTTCTTCTAAAAGTCTTTATTTCTTGTTAATTAATTGTCTTGTGTGAATGGATTCTTACATAATGGTAGTGTAGTATATTTCTCCTTGATTTAACTTCATAGAGAGGGTGGAATGGATGATTTATGAATGTGCTAGGGTTTTGTAGATGATTACGCAACTGTGTAAACATCTACGAAAGCTTTGCAAATTTGGTTTTTCTGTTTTAAGAACTTTTGAAAACAAAAACTTTTGATCATATTCCGGTAATCACTGATAAAGGTTTTTGAAATGTAAATTTTCTTGAAGAATCTTGAAATTAAAAAAAAACTAGGGTTTGAAACCACAAGTGTTACTTTTAAAGAAAGATCTTTCCAATTTCATAATCCATAAGACGTGAGTATGAAATTGTGTATTGTGGGTTTTTAAAGAACTTTAACGAAGACATCTTCTAATTGACTTTTCCATTCGACGTGAAATTTTAATTGGTAACTGAGGCACAAATGTGAATTAATTTCATTCCACCTGAACTTGAATGTTAAATCAAGGGGTTTTATTTTAGTGAATTTAATTCATCAAATTAATTTTGTTTATTTTCTGTTAAGAAAAGTTTTTATTTATTTAGTGACTTTACATTGCAAGAATAGTTTAGGATAATTCTTGAAACTTTTGCTTACATCTTGTTCAATTTTCATTCTTGAACTTAGATTTAGGAAAGATTCTTTAACCTAGAAGCTAAAACTTAGATTCCTTGTGGATTCGACCTCAGACTCACTGAGATAAAACTACACTGCACACCCTTGCACTTGGGGGCTAGTTTAGATGCACATTATACACGCGGTCAAGTTTTTGGCGCCGTTGCTGGGGAGCCAATTTTAGTTTTTAGGTTATTAGAATTTTAGGGTAAGATTAGAATTTTTTTTTTGAAAAAAAAAATTTTAAAACTTAAAAATTTGAAGTTAAAATTTCCTAAGTCTCATAACTTTGCTCAGTGGTCCGGACACCTAGGTCTTCGGTTTGGACCATAGTTCATTCATTCAGTTTAGCTTTCCTATCTTATGAGCTTTTGACCTCGTGGTGAAGACAGTCGATTAGAACGTTCTGAGTTTCTGAATCCTCTCATTGAACCTGAAAACTCCTTAAGAGAATCTCCAAATCTTAGAACCCCTAATCCAATCTTAGAAATGGCTGAAGAACAAGCTGTTGCGGCTAGGCGATCCATGAGGGATGTCCTATAGCAAAATAGGCATACTCCTGAATCCTGTATAATTTGGCCTGAAAACCAAGCATTCCACTTCAAACTAGGAATGATACAACTGTTACCTACTTTCCATGGTATGGACTTTGAAAATCCATACGACCACTTAACTTGCTTTAGGAACATTTGTGTCACCATAAAGGATCAGGGATGCCTATTAGAGTTAGTATTTCTTAAGCTCTTCCCATTTTCATTACAAGATAAGGCTACTTGATGGTTTGAATTTTTACCATCTAATTCCATTCACACATGAGATGAAATGCAAGCCAAGTTTTTAAAGAAATTTTCCCACCTAGCAGAACTGATGCAATACAGCATCAAATTCTAAACTTTGCTCCACAACATGGTGAAATGTTTTATCAAAGTTGGGAGAGATTCAAAACTCTCTTACATTCATGTCCTCACCATGGATTTTAGGTTTGGCGTCTAGCTAGTATTTTCCATGGATCACTGACGCCATAATTAAAACAATTTGTGGAAATAACGTGCAATGGGCAGTTTTACGATAAAACTCTCAAAGAAGCTTATGAATATTTCTAGTTTTTAGCTGAAAATGCACAAACATGGGATACCACGGGATCTCATAATACTCAGAATGCCAGTGGTTCTTCTATTTGAGGTTTACATCACTTAAGTGAAACTGATGACCTTAAGGCAAAACTAGCAATACTGACTCAAGAAATTGAGACCCTTAAGATAAAAAAGTACATACCAATAGTCAAAGAACCCGTAGCAAATGTCTATCATGTAGTTTGCGATAGCCAATCTCATAGAACGGATGATTGTCCTAGTATGCCCATGTGTAGAGAAGTTGTGCAGAATCAGTTATCTAGCAAACTCCTTATCCATGCTATAAACCAATACCGACCTCCATATCGTGGACAAAATTTAGGGGAAAATCCGTATTCTAAAATATATAATCTGTCCGTGAGGAACCATCCAAATTTCAGTTGGAGAAATGATGGAGCTCAAATGCCACAACCTTATCATACTCCACCTCCTCCAATTCCTCAAGTTCCAGTCACTAATCTAGGATTGCCTCAGAATGCGGGACTTTCACATCATACTCCATACGTTCCTCCAAATAAGAGGTCCACGGAAGAAACACTTCAATAATTTATGAACACACAATCCACACTTTGGGCTCAAAATAATCAAACTTTGGATGATATTAAGGGGCAATTGACTCTTTTAACTCAAACTTTGACTGCACAACCTAAAGGTCAATTCCCTGCTCAATCACGTCCAAATCCAACTGCCCAAGTGAAAAATGTTGAAGGGTCTTCCAATATGCCTGGTAATATTGAGCAGGTACAAAACATCATGACGCTTAGGAGTGGTAAAACTATTGATAAAACCATTCACCCTAAGATGGTTGAGGTTAGGGAAGAGTTAGAACCTAAGCGGATGTTGGAAGATAGTAGGAGGGAAGGAAAACAACCTATAGTTATGGAAGAAGATGAGTCTGAGAAAGAGGAGAGTAAGGAAGAAAAAAATGAGAAGCAAAAAGGAAAAGAAGGAGAACCGATGTTAGTACCTAGAGAGTATGTCCCTAAAGCACCATTCCCCTAGAGGTTCTTGAAAGCTAAGAGAGAAGCTCAAGTAGCTGAATTGCTAGAGGTCTTTAAATAAGTAAAAATCAATATACCTCTTTTAGATGCAATTAAGCAAATCCCAATGTATGCAAAAATTCTTGAAAGAGCTATGCACTGTAAAGAGGGGACTGAATGTTAAGGAAAAAGCTTTCCTAACTGAACAAGCAAGTGCTATTCTTCAATGTCGCACACCCCTAAAATATAAGGACCCAGGTTGTCCTACTATTTCTTGCTATATAGGGGAGTTCTTTATTAGTCGAGCACTTCTTGATTTAGGAGCTAGTGTGAACCTTCTTCCCTATTCAGTGTACGAGCAATTGGGCTTAGGAGAGATTAAACCTACCTGTGTGACTTTACAACTTGCAGATAGATCAATTAAAGTTCCACGTGGTATAGTTGAAGACGTACTGGTGCAAGTGGAAAACTTCTATTTTCCCGTGGATTTTATAATCCTTGATACACAACAACTCACCAGTTTATCAGCACCTGATCAGATGATCGCTTCTAAATAGTGCATCTAAACTAACCCCCAAGTGCAAGGGTGTGCGATGTAGTTTTAACTCGGTGAGTCCGAGGTCGAATCCACAGGGAACCTAAAAGTTTAGTTTCTAAGTTATCAAGGACGTTCAAAATTCAAATACTAGGAAATTGTAAGAATTCTCTACCTAAATTCGAAAGTTGGTAAGTTTAAAACTTAACTAAACCTAAACAAGAATTAAGTAAAGGAGGTTGCAAAGCAAAGAAATTCTAAATAAAAATATTTTATAATTTTAAAAATGCTTAAATGTGAATTCAAAAATTAAAGAAAGTTCTCTAACCCAATCAAGATTGCAAGAAAACAAGCAATTAATTTAAAAATCAAATTCAAGATAAATTAAAAAATTCAAGATTAAGAGGTTCTTGATCCAACTTCACAAGTTCGGGCAGTTTACTACTTCACTAGGGATGTGAAAAAAAATATACAATCTATAGTTCACGTCAAAGGAGCTATAGATTGGGAAAAATATTCTCATTAAAGTTCCAAAAATGCCTGATACTTAGTTTTAAAATCACGTTTCATTATGGATAATAAAACTGGAAAGATTTTCTATGAAAACATTCGGGTTGAAACCTAAATTAGGGTTTGTTAAAAAATTATTAAGAAAATTATATTCAAGAGTTTTTACCAGTGATTACAGAGAATATAGTCAAAAACTCTTGTTTTCGAAGGTTTTTCAAACAACCAAAACCAGATTTGTTTTAAAAATCAATTTTAATTTGCCCAAACAACCTTTACGAGTGATTATAGAGAATGTAGTCAAAGGTCTTCATTTTCAAAAGGGTTTGAAACAAACTAAAATGATTCTTACAATCGTAGATCACCCCGCAAAGGTTTTTACAAACCATGCGAAGGATTTACGCACATCCCTTCATTTTTCATAAACTACCCTTCCTTGATTCGTTGAATCAAGAACTTAGGTTTTTACGCTACTTTCATAATAAAATCCATGCAATTAAATCCAATCATTAAAGCAAAAATCAAAGAATGAGAAGAAAGAATGGATATAAATCAACTACAAATAAAAATATTATTAATCTAAGCGAAAACAGTACCTTACTTCGAAGAACGAAAACAATAACGAAGAATCATGAAAGCTGAAGCGAATCCACAAATCATTACGCAAATCTTGTTAAACATCTTCAAAAAGAAATAGAAATTGAAAACTCTCATTCTAAATTCTAAAACGCTCTCTAAAAGTCTAGAAAAAGATGGAAAAGAAGATGGAAAAAGGCGAGAAGATCCCCCCCTAAACGGCTGCTCATGGGGTTTATATAACCCATGCACAAAACCCTAAAGACAGAACAAAGAAAAGGCTCCTGCGTGTCCCAGGTGTTCGGACACCCAAATGGGGTGTCCGGATGGCAGTAGCTTCCATGGATCCAGGTGTCCGGACCACCCATAGGGTGTTCGGACAGTAGTGTATAAGTTTCACTTTTTGTGTTTTTTTCTTCTGACAGCTTTCTATCCTTGACTTCCAATGCGATTTTGACCTCAAAGATTATGGATTCAAGCTTCGGCTGAAACACAAAAGTTGTAGCCCTTTGAGTCTTCTTTCCAACCCAAAAAGAATCAGGTCAATCTGAATTGTGAATGAAAAGATATGGTAAAAATACTGACAGGGTGTCAAGCTGGAATTTCAGCTGTACACTACTTCACCATCTTGAAATTTGGACCATTTTTTTCTCCGCGATAGCCACTTTCATCGCTGCTAATCTCAATTATTTTGCTGTTTTCCCTGCAATTAAGAAAATAAAAGCTATAAGTAATAAAATAATGATAAAACTTCAAGATTAACTAATTAATGCATCAATGTGTATCAAAATGTGGAGTTTGTAATTACACTTTTTAAGTGTAATCATCAGACACCAGTGATTCTTGGATGTCCATTCTTAGCAACTTCAAATGTTTTGATTAATTGTAGGAATGGATCCATGAAGATTTCTTTTGGTAATATAGAGTTTGAGACCAATAGCTTTCATGTTACCAAACAACCAAAAGAGGTGGCTGAAATACGAGAGGTAGACGTAGTTGAGACCATAGTCCAAAATTACGTCGATTGTGAATTTATAGAAGATCCTTTAGAAAGAGTATTATGTTGTGATGTGGAAAAAGGGGATTTAAAGAAACCAAGTGAATTGAGTGACATGTTGTACGAGTGGTTAGATGTCTGCCGGTTGATGTCAGTAGGTAGCTGGGTACCAATGTTTGAAAGTCTAGGGCCACTATTGAATAAAGCTCAATCTTCAAATGTGAAAGCCCCTAGTCCTGATAGGAAACCTTTACCTTCTAACTTGAAATATGCTTTTCTAGGTGAAAGAGAAACATATCCCGTAGTAGTATCCTCTGAATTGACCACTGACCAAGAGCATACGTTATTAGAGCTCTTAAGGACCCATAAGAAAGCATTAGGATGGTCAGTGGCAGATTTAACGGGTATAAGTCCATTCCTTTGCACACATCGTATCTATTTAGAAGAGGGTGCCAAGCCGGTTAGACAGATGCAAAGAAGGTTTAACCTGATCATGAAAGAAGTAGTACGGGCTGAAGTACTCAAGTTGCTTGATGTAGAGATAATTTACCCAATTTCTGACTCTCAATGGGTAAGCCCTACACAAGTAGTTCCCAAGAAATCGGGTATTACTGTAGTTCGAAATGAGAACAACGAGCTAATACCAACTAGAGTGCAAACTGGCTGGCGGGTATACATTTGATTATAGAAAACTAAATGCAGTTACTAGGAAAGATCATTTCCCTCTTCCATTCCTAGATCAGGTTTTAGAAATAGTGGCTGGACATGCATACTATTGCTTCCTAGATGGCTATTCGGGCTATAATCAAATAGAGGTAGCTTTAGAGGACCAATCCAAAACTACATTCACTTGTCCTTTTGGCACCTTTGCGTATAAACGAATGCCGTTTGGCCTGTGTAATGCCCTTGCCACCTTTCAACGTTATATGATTAGTATATTTAGTGAAATGGTAGAAGAAATCATCAAAGTCTTTATGGATGATTTCTCTGTCTATGGAGATTCATTCGAGCAGTGTTTGCAACACCTTGATCTAGTATTAAGACGATGTGAAGAAACGAACCTTGTGCTTAATTGGGAAAAGTGTCACTTCATGGTGACACAAGGCATAGTATTAGGGCACATAGTTTCAAAAGATGGCATCCAAGTAGATCAAGCAAAGATAGAACTGATACAAAAACTTCCCACACCGTAATCAGTAAAGGATATCAGATCCTTCTTGGGGCATGCTGGTTTCTATCGAAGATTTATTCAGTCATTCAGTAAGATTTCCAGACCCTTGTGTCAGTTACTAACATAAGACACTTCATTTGAATGGACTGATCAATGCCAGCAAGCTTTCGATAAACTCAAGGGATGTCTAACTACAGCTCCTATATTACAAGCTCCTAATTGGTCACTACTCTTTGAACTCATGTGTGACGCTAGTGACCATGCTATTGGAGCTGTGTTTAGACAGAGAAGGGATAAAAAGGCGCATGTCATTTATTAGTAAAACCCTTAATGATGCGCAAAAGAATTACACGACAACTGAAAAAGAATTACTAGCATTTGTCTTCGCCCTTAAGAAATTTAGATCTTATCTCATTGGTTCAATAGTTATTATTTTTACTGATCATTCCACACTCAAGTACCTGTTGACCAAACAAGAGGCTAAACCACGATTAATTCGATGGATTTTGTTGCTGCAAGAGTTTGACCTCGAAATAAGAGATAAAAAGGGTGTGGAGAACGTGGTGGCAGATCATTTGTCACGTTTACCGGTTAAAGCCTATCCCAAAGACGATATGCAAATCAATGATAGCTTCCCGGATGAACAGTTGTTTCACGTGCAAGCAATAACAGCTTCCAACCCACCTTGGTACACTGATATTGCTAATTACTTAGTGACAGGTAAAATCCCAATTGAATGGAGTTCCAAGGATAGGAAGAAATTCCTTAGGAATGTGAGAGTCTTCTTCTGGGATGATCCATACCTATTCAAATATTGTCCTGATCAAGTTATTCGACGATGTATTCCTGAATGGGAAGTTACAGGGATAATAGAGTTTTGCCATTCTCAAGCGTGTGGTGGCCATTTTTTCACAAATAAAATAGTTGCCAAGATTTTACAATGTGGATTTTACTGGCCTACGTTATTCAAAGACGTACATCAATTCTGCACCACCCATGATCGATGTCAACGTTTAGGTAGCTTGACCAGAAGGAACATGATGCCCTTATCCCCCATTTTAGTATTGGAAGTACTTGATTGTTGGGGAAGAGACTTCATGGACCCTTTTCCAATCTCTTTTGGATATGAATTCATCTTGGTAGGGGTTGATTACGTGTCTAAATGGGTAGAAGCAATTGCAACTAGGACAAATGACGATAAAGTAGTGCTCAAATTCCTCCATGAAAACATATTTTCACGTTTCGGGGTACCTCGAGCAATAATTAGTGATGGAGGAAAACATTTCTGCAACCGATCAGTAGGAACCCTACTGCTCAAATATGGGGTGGCACATAAAGTAAGTACTTCTTATCACCCCCAAACAAGTGGCTAAGTAGAGCTAGCAAATAGAGAAATCAAACAAATCATAGAAAAGACGGTTAATCCTAACCGCAAGGATTGGTCACTGAGGTTGATAGATTCCTTGTGGGCATAGCCTACTGCATACAAAACTAGTTTGGGAATGTCACCCTATCGATTAGTTTATGGGAAGCCATGCCATTTGCCCGTAGAATTAGAGCATAAAGCTTATTGGGCAATTAAATAATTTAATGCCAATATTGATGAAGCAGGGCTACACCGTAAACTACAAATTGTAGAAATGGAAGAGCTATGAAATGATGCCTATGAAAACGCCTTAATTTTGAAGGAAAAGATGAAGAAAATACATGACCAACACATTGCACAACGATCATTCCATGAAGGTCAGAAAGTACTTCTTTATAGATCACGATTGCACTTATTTCCGGGTAAACTACAATCTAAATGGTCAGGCCCTTTCATTGTAACACATGTATCGGACCATGGAGCCATTGAAATTGAAAACCCAAAGAATAGGCATCGATTTAAAGTGAATGGGCATCGATTAAAACCATATTTAGAGAAGTTTGTGGGTTTAATCGAAACTTGGGATCTTCAGGATCCTCTACCTTATGAATAAGTTCATTTTTGAAGGATTTTGTTGTATATTAATTAGGCTAGTTATTAAAGTTATTTAAAGGGTAATTTTATTAGGAATATTAGGAAAAATAGACCAAAATTAAACCATAAGTGGACTGCCGATCCGGACAGCGCAGAGCCGGTCTAGATCGCAGTAAGCTATTAAGGGGAATGTCATCAACCAGTCCAGACACCCCAGTGCTGGTCCGGACCGCAGTGGGCTTTTATCAAAAACTTCATCAACTGGTCTGGACACCCCGACGCCGGTCCGGACACCTGCTACTTCAAAAAGCTGATTTTTCTTTTCTTTTGCTCGATTTTTTCATCTCTCTACCTCCCACGTCCGACTTCCACGATCCCAAACACTCTCTCTTCGATCCAAAGCCATGTAAAGCCACGGATTGCTGAAATTTAGAGGATTTTGCTGCAAATTTCTGGTTTTCTTCAAGCTTTGGCGATCCTTTTAACTAGGTATGTTTCTTCATCCACCATTAGAGCCCTAACCTTAAGAATGGAGAACCTAGGATTCTTCCTACAGTTTTGCCTTCAAATTCTTTCCAAAATCCAACCATTAATGGAGCATAATACTTCCATGGGGTCCATTTTTCAATTTCAAAGGAGCTTTTGGTTAAAAGGAGAACATACCCATGGATCCTTATGCCTCCATACGGGTGAGCTTTGGGTTGACCGAAATTGTGGCTTCTTCAAAAACATATTATGTTAAACCTACTTTCTTCACATCATTGTTGTGATGTTTAAAGTGCAAGGGCCCAATTTTTGGTGTGATACCCCAATTCCCATCAATGGATGGCATGAGTCAAGTTGTGGTCCCATGAAAGACACAATTTCCTTTGATTTAATTTTTCTAATACTTTATTAGAAGTGGGCCACTGAATTTGTGTGGACATAGGAATTGTTCTTATTGTGTTACCAATATTTATTCTTTGATTAGTGCAATGCCACCAAGGACAAAGCAATGTGCTAATTGGCAAATTGGAACACCATCCTATGATAGTGATCGATTCTGGGGAGGGGATGCAGAAAAACAGTATGATGATGTGTGGTGTCACAAACCCGTGGTGGTTGAGAGGGTTTGGCAAATTAATCAATTCAAGGGCGAGGAATTTCTACTCCTTCAAAATTTTGAGGGCCAGCAATGGTTATATATTGCCCAATTCCAAGCTTCGTGTGTTTCTGATGTCGTGCGTGAATTCTTTGCAAACATACGAGGAGATTCTATAAACAAGCGAAAAGGGAGAGAGCAACTCATGGGATGGGTCTGTGGAGTCGAAATTAAATTAACCCCAACGAATTTTGCTGAGGTATTTCAATTAGCTCAAGTTTAGCACCCAGAATTTTCTTATTCTACAGAAGGAGGCCTACCCCTGAATGTAGTAGCACGGGAAGTTTTGACTGACAACCAGGAATGGACCAGTGAATATAGAAACCACTCTCCGCATTAACTATAAACTACTGGGCCCTGCACATGTTCTCCTGCACCAATCTTTTGCCCCAAAATAGAAACTCCGACTGTAGTCCCGCTCGAGCCCGTTTGATCTATGCAATTGGAACAGGAATGACCATAGATTTACCCTCTTTTATTTGGCACCAAATTGCTTTCACCTTTGAGCAAAAAGGAGGGCAGTTTGGCATTCCTTTTGGTGGAGCTCTTACTGAGATTTTCCAGCGAAAAGGTGCACAGATCCCCACAGATTTGCCCATAGCTGCCCGACTTCTACCCCTAACAGCCACCTCATATGCAAAGTCTAGGGGGAATGTGGCAAAGAGCAAGAAAAAGAAGCGATTAAGGGAGAGTAGCTCTCAGCATCCATGGGATAAGGTGGAGGAAGAAGATGATGAGCCTGAAATTTCCATGGCTGAATTGATGGCACAAATGAACCGATTGAAGCACAATCAGGAGGTGTATCATGGAATGCTTTTGAGGTTACAACAGACATAAATGGCTATGCAGCAGGAGCAGCAGACACAGACTCATCTTCTACAGTGTAACCTAGATCACCTTCGTGATTATCATCACCCTCCACCACAGGATTAGAGTAGATCTTTCATTTATAGTTCTTTCTTATTTTTGTTTAATTCTAAGTTGATGACAATTTTACGAGTTAGGTGTGAATTGCTGGTTTAACTTTGTACCCCTAAACTCGATTATTTCTTTTATTAGAATGGGAATATTATTTTACTTTTATTTTGTTTTCTATTTGTTATGGTTATGTTATGATTATGTGGATTAATTGCTTCTAGCTTGCAGATATCTATTGTCTCATGATTTAAAAAGCTTTACTTGTTTGATTTTTGAAAGTACAGGTACACTTTGACTTCAGTAAATAAGGACGTTAATCAAGATGCTAATATGGATAGTGTCAGGAGTCACAAGCGTAACTGGGATGTTTTGTCATTTAGTAGTAGGGATGAGAGTGACTCTGAGAGTTCTTCTGTCAGTTCTGAGAGTCGTTTGAGTTCTTGGCCTGACAATTTATTTATTGAAGGTAATACGTTGCCTTTATCTGAATATGTTCCCCTATTTTTCGCCTTAGCACCTCATCAATTTTTTGAGGCTGCCTAGTGGGTTGAAGTAGACTTAGAGATAAATGTTAGAATGGAAAGGGTGGAAATTGTTATAGCTCAAGAGTGGCCTGATGCCCCACCCATTGATTGTGACCACCTGTCTATTACGTCATCTGAGGATTCCTCTTCTTGGGAGGATATGCTAGCCCTAGAAAATGTACCTGATGAAAGTGGTAAGTACGATGACAGTGAACTAACTGCGAAGCCCATTAAGTCACCCTGATCGTGGAAGTTCTCACACATGGTTTCTCCTATTCTTCATGATGCACTTACTTTATTTGATACTGACATAAAGTAATATCCACGCTTTTCTTTATTTTTATATATTTGTCTTTGATTGTTTTTATTTTACTTATTGTCATTATCCACTTCCTGTCGTTAGTCACCTATCATTCTGTTTATATACGCATTAATCATCACCTTCTCTTGTCAGTTAAGTTTCATAACACACATTGGGGACAATGTGTGACTTTAGTTGGGGGGGAGCATGTTGCATGGTAAAACATGATAGGTAAAACACGATAGGTAAAACACGATTGCATTGCATAATCAAGATTTTTGACATATAGTGACTAATGTGAGGGTGTATAACTAGTTTGAGGATGGTAGTAATCATGGAAATAAGGAATATTTTGACTTTCATTTGTGAGTAGGTAACTAAAGTGAGAAATTGAGTATAAATTTTTCAAATGTGTAGTAGACTTTTTACTTGAGATCAAGGGAATGACAGTGTGTTAGGGAGTAGAATTCATGAGACATAGTCAATCAGGTATGCCAGGACACAAGTGGAGACTTAAAAAATCTCTCTTTTGTGAAACTTTGAGCCTAAAACTATTATTTTTGAGAGGATTGAATATAAAGCTCTCTATTACATTTTCTTTCATCTCACATATTTCTTTTATAGCTTCATTACGTTATTTTGCTTTGGTATTGAATGCAATAAGTTACCGTTTTTCAATTGCATGAATGGATCATTGATTTTGAAGAAATGGTGATAACCTAGGGAATGATGTTAGGCTATCATTGGATTATTTGAAAGACGGTATCCTTTTCTTTTAAAACTATTGCCTTTGGAACCAAGTTGAAGCCTTTCAAAATAAAATAATCTATTAAAATTTTCTTGGACCCACAATTTTAACTCTTTTTACCTTAGATATGTAGGAGCCAACCCTTGCATGCTTTAGGATGTCTTGGTCGTGTTTGGAGAGGTAGTTAAGGGGCAGATTGGGGGCACTAAAAAAAAAACTATATAGATATGCAAGTGAGGACATAGCTATTTGTGAACCAAAAATCTTTTAGCCCTCAACAAAAAAAAAAAAAAGGGGGGAAAAAGAAAGAGAAAAAAAATCAATATTGGTATTCAAGGAGTAGAAAGGAGAAAGTTGGGGGGAGGATTGTACTACCACTTTAATCCTAAGGCATGCACTTTGATTTTCTATATCCATTGTTGTTTAGCCATCACCCCCAGGCCCCGCTATAACCTAATAAAGACCTAATGGACTTTCGGTGAAAATCATTTTTAAGAACATTGATCCATTTCAAGTGAAAGATTGTGGTTTTCTTGTGTTTGCATTAATACATTCCATCCATGAAGCTATGTATCACTTTGCACTTCATTTGGTTATTTCATTCTTCGATTGGGGTTCATTGCGATTATTTGATTTGCACTCTTGCATGAACCATGAGAGTAACCCTCATCAAGTGAATTTTTGTTTGAAGAGTGAACACCCAGGTGAGATTTGAAGTCAAAGCTAAGATCCTTGGACATACGGGATAGGCTTGTTAACTGGATAATATGAACTTGCATTCTGGACATTGCATGATCAATATAGGGAGATAGTCTCATCACATTAGGGGAATTTATGCCAAGATTTTGAGCTTATGCCACTTATTTCACATTGAAGTTAAAGCATGAACTGTTGAAGTGATTGTTTACCATTCCTTAAGCTAGCTTAGGAATTTTATGGGTAGATTCACTGCAAACCCTCACGAGACTTCACTCGTCCACTAGGGGAAACCTAGGGGTTTAAAAGGCTTGTTGCACATTGCTAAGTGCAACTGTGTTTCTGACGAAAAGAGAAATGGGATAATAATTTGGGTAGTTTAAATAAAGCCATTGCTAGGGACTAGCAATGCTCTAGTTGGGGGGGTGTGATTACACTTGAAAAGTGTAATCGCAAGGCCTTTGTTTTAGCATAAATTCACCTATTTTCTTGTTAAATTCATGTTTTTTTATTAATTGCTAAGCTAATTATGTTTATTTTTCTTAATTGTAGTGAAAAATGCTCAATAAATTCAATTGGGAGCGTTAAAGACGAAGAAAATGACGAAGGATAGCTTAAGGTGCAGTTACAGGATTGAGGTGTCCGGACACCTTCAAGACACCTTCAGGACACCAGTGTGCAGAGAAGCAAAATGTCGCGGTTGGACCTTACTGCCATCCGGACACCCCAATTGGGTGTCTGGACACCTGGAAACGCGGGATTAAAATTCTTTCTCCATTTTTAGGGTTTTCTTGGAATGGTTATAAATAACTATTGTACAGCCGTTCTGGGGGGACTTTTCTTCTCCTTTTCATCTGACTTTTCAAGAGATTTTTAGGGTTTAGATTCTTTCATTTTATTATTCTTTTCGGGAGATGTATTCAAGGATTCTTTGTGCCGTTTGTCGGATCGCTTCAATATTGTTCGTTGTTCATCGTTCTTTTGATTTGCTAAAGTATGGTATTTATTTTCTGCATTAATACAAGTTTTTATTTAGATTTTTCTTCTTCTAAAAGTCTTTATTTCTTGTTAATTAATTTTCTTGTGTGAATGGATTCTTACATAATGGTAGTGTAGTATCTTTCTCCTTGATTTAACTTCATAGGGAGGGTGGAATGGATGATTTATGAATGTGCTAGGGTTTTGTATATGATTACGCAACTGTGTAAACATCTACGAAAGCTTTTCAAATCTGGTTTTTCTGTTTTAAGAACTTTTGAAAACAAGAACTTTTGATCAAATTTCGGTAATCACTGATAAAGGTTTTTGAAACATAAATTTTCTTGAAGAATCTTGAAATTAAAAAAAACTAGGGTTTGAAACCACAAGTGTTACTTTTAAAGAAAGATCTTTCCAATTTCATAATCCATAAGACGTGAGTATGAAATTGTGTATTGTGGGTTTTTAAAGAACTTTAACGAAGACATCTTCCAATTGACTTTTCCATTCAACGTGAAATTTTAATTGGTAACCAAGGCACAAACGTGAATTAATTTCATTCCACCTGAACTTGAATGTTAAATCAAGGGTTTTATTTTAGTGAATTTAATTCATCAAATTAATTTTGTTTATTTTCTGTTAAGAAAAGTTTTTATTTATTTAGTGACTTTGCATTACAAGAACAGTTTAGGATAATTCTTGAAACTTTTGCTTACATCTTGTTCAATTTTCATTCTTGAACTTAGATTTAGGAAAGATTCTTTAACCTAGAAGCTAAAACTTAGGTTCATTGTGGATTCGACCTCAGACTCACTGAGATAAAACTACACCGCACACCCTTGCACTTGGGGTTTAGTTTAGACGCAGATTATACACACGGTCACCCACCTGAAAAGAGCTTGTGCGCCCAAGGTCTTGGGTGCCCACCTGAGAAGAGCTTGGGCACCCAAGGCACAGTGGATTTGACAGACAAGTGTTGCTCTGTAATTTTCAGCCGAGCCTTATCCTATTAACACCTATACCTAGCTAGGGGTGATGGGAAACCTGATGATTACTGTTGAGGGACTTTAAAATATTGTTATATATATATATATATATATGGTTGATTCAATGCAAGAGAGAGGGAGAGAAGTTGCTTGGGAGAGGGAGAATCGGGTGAGAAGCAAAGGGGAAGAACAAAGGAGAAGAACAAGACCACCGGGTAGGGATTTCAAGGTAGGTCCTTCTACCCTTCATGAAACCCAAATTTCTTTTGCAAGATTGTGATTAGAACCCTAAGAAACCTTCCTATGTAATTTATTTGTAGTTTGGATCAAGGAGGGAGGAGATTGAGTCCATCAAAGTTTGAGGGTTTGGAAATTCAAGACACCTTCTTGTTGATCCATCTTCTTACCACTTGAGGTAGGGATTTGATGCCTCATTCTTACATATGTGTTGTGTAACAAGGAGTAGATTATCATTAGAAAACCCTCTTTAAGTGTTGATTTCATGTATGGAAGAAAATGAGAGTTATACACATGTATATATTTGTATAGGTTGAGAGAGTGAAAGTAGTGTTTTGATCCATAGCTTGGTTTGTAGTTAATGAAAACTCAAAATTTTGATTTTGTTGGGTGCCTAAGATCGTTGTGTTGATGTTAGAAACTTGAAACTTTAAGTATTTTTACATTAACTTGGTTTATTTGAGGTCCCAAGGGTGGAAAACCGTGAAACCAGAAAACAGTGTCTGGAACCTAGAACTTGGCCCAAGTTGTGGGCGCACAAAGGGGACACAGTCGGTGCCCAAGCCCTTGGGCGCCTAAGACATAAGTGCCATGGGCGCCCAAGCCCCTTGGGCGCACGGCTAAGTGTCAACTTAGGCGCCCACCGAGCTCGGGTCACTTTTCCTAACTTTACTTAGTTTGACCTCCTACCTTAGGCTTATGAAAGTTTTGGTAACATGTTTTTATAAGAAACTTTTTCTTGATTAATTGCATGGATTTTAAGGGGGAAATGAGCTTTTCAAAGTGATTAGGGGTTGATTATCTTAAACCTATGGGATTTAACTTGAAAAGGGGAATGGATGCTACCTTGAATGAAATGAGTTGGAAACCTACTTTGAGATAAGAATCTTAATTCAGTCGAATTGTGAATATGCCTTGATGTAAACTAAACGTTGAAGTTTATGAACTTGTGATTGATTAAATAAAATGTGACTTGACAAAAGGGAACTCATGTTCATAATATTGAAGAATGTTGAATGTTTAATGATACTTGATCAATGTTGTTATGTGATGAATCGTAGGATGAACCGAAATGTAGATATGTGTTCTGGAAAAGTATGTGAGGTTGAATGTGAATCTATGAATGATGAAATGTTATGTGATGAATGATTGTTTGTGTGCGGGGGCCGTGGTGGGGTGCGGAAATAGGAAGGGTTAGAAAGTACCCTCGGGTTGAGAGTCCCAGAACCTGTGCAGGGTTTGGTGTCAATGCCAGTGGGTTAGTAGCCCATAACATTGTGTGTATTTTGGCTCCTCGTGGCCCTGGACGGCGATCCTAAACAACGACATCGGTTTATCGTTTCCGTTGGGTATTGGCCCATAAAAGACGATAACGTGTATGCACCCATCCCCCAATAACTTGTGTGATTATGGTTGTGCGATGTGATGATGAATGGTTGATGATATGAATGCGATTACTTGATTGAGTATTGTTCGAATGATAAAATGGTGTTGAAATGTGAATGGAATTGAAGTTTGAATTGCAAAACATAAACATTAACCAAAATTTAAAATCTTAGACTTTGGCATTGTTGAATGAACATATGTTTCCACTTATTTTGACATGGCTATGTTAATGAAATGTTATGACTCTAGAAAGTGTTAAAATGGCTAACCTTACTTGAGATGCATTGCATGGTTAGATTGCATACCATATATGTTTGCTTGAGACATCGTGGGCACAAGTGGACCCATGCTCACGTCCCTATAGATTTTGATGTAGGTACAAGCGATAACAATCAGGTGGGCTAATGGGGTTGGACTAGGAGGTTATGCATGAGCCCAACCAAGCTTAGCAAAGCTCTTAGTCATCTAGTTTAAATATCTTTTGGGATTGTGATATTGTACACTTCTAAACTTTTTTTTTTTTTCGATTTGGTTGTAATGGCCTTAAGGCCTAAGTTATGTAATTTGGGAATGGTGTATAGAGTATATGACCTGGCAACAGTCAAGGTTAAACTTATGTTATCCTATTTTATGTCTCGGGCTCACTAGCTTATGTTGCGTTGCTCTAATCATGGGATTGGTTATGTTAGTGCATGTTGTGTGTGTTTCTTACTCACCCCTCGGGTCACGAGATCCGGGGTATGACACTGTGGGTGCACGAGAGAGACACAATTGGGTGCCCAACCCCTTGGGCGCCTGGCCTTCTTGGGCGCACAAGTCCTTGGGTGCACGGCCGAGTGCCAGCTTGGGCGCCTACCGAGCCTAGGTCTGATTTCTAACTTTATTTACTTTGACCTTCTACCTTCGGTTTATGAAAGAGTTTAGTAACATGTTTTCTCATGAAACTTTTATTTGATTAATTGCATGGATTTCAAAAGTGAAATGTGTTCTAAAAGTGATTAAGGAATTGTTATCTTAAGCTAATGGGGTTTAACTTGTAATGATGAATTAGTGTTACCTTGAATGAAATGAATTGGAAGATTAGTTTGAGATAAGAGTCTTAATCGAATAGAAGTGTGATTATGTCTTGATGTAAACTAAATGATGAAGTATATGAACATGTGATTGATTAAGTAAAATGTGAATTGACAAAAAGACTCAAACTCATAATGATGAAAAATGTTGAATGTTTAATAAGGTTTAATCAATGTTGATATGTGATGAATCTTGGGATGAACTGAGAAGTGAATATATGATTGAAGGAAATTGAAATGTGAACTTTTGTTAATAAGTGATGGAAAATTTAATAAGGCTTGGGTTAAATGAAATGAAGAGATGAAATGAGTTGTGTTCTATGACAAAACGAAATGTGGTTATGTGTGTTGGAAAGTTTATGGTGATGAATATGAATTGTGATTAAAGAATATTGAATGTGATGAATGATTGGTTGTGTGCCGGGTACCGTGGTAGGGTGCAAAAATAGGAAGGGTCAGGAGATTACCCTCGAGTTGAAAGACCCGGAACCTGTGCAGGGTTTGGTGTCAATGCTAGTGGGTTAGTAGCCCACAACATTGTGTGTGTATGGGTTACCCGTGACCCTGGATTGTGATCCTAAATGATGGTGTTCGGTTTACCGTTTCCATTGGGTTTGGACCTATAAAAGACGGTATTGTGTATGCACCCAACCCCTGAAGATTTGTGCGTTTGTGGCCATGTGATTGAATAATGAAATAATGATAATGTGGATGTGATTACATGATTGAATGATGAATAAATGGGTGTGGATGTGGATATGTGATTAAATGTTGAATATATGATAAGGTAGTATGGAATGTGATTAGATTTAATGTTGGGAAATTCAATAATGAAGAATAATTGGAATTGAATGCTACACTATGATGTTATTGAATGACGATAAATATTTACATAAGTTGAAAACAAATTGATATTAATAAATTGTTATGGCATATAGAAAGATGTTGGTGTATTTATGCATATATGTACATTGGCATGCATGTGTTGATTACATACCATATATGTTTGTTTGAGGCATCGTGGGCACAAATGGATCCGTGCTCACGTCCCCACTGATTTTGATCCAGGAATAGGTCATATCAATTAGGTGGGCTGATGGGGTTGAATTAGGAGTGCTTATGCTTGAGCCCTTCTAAATATAGCAAAACTTTTGGCTACTTAGTTTTGTTTATTTTGAAATTGTAATATTGTACCATGTTATACTTATTCGATTCGGTTGTAATGGCCTTACGGCCTAAGTTATGTATTAATGGGAATAGAGTATGGAGTATGTGACCTGGCAACAATCAAGGTCTTACTTATGTTATCTTACCCTATGTCTTGGGCTCACTAGTTGATGTTGCGTTGCTCTGATCATGGGTGGTTATGTTAGTTTATGTTATGTGTGTTTATCACTCACCCCTTGGGTCGTGAGATCCGGGGCATGACAAAAATAATATCCAATTTACAAGAATCATTGCAAAACAAACTCTAAGTAAATATATATGACGCATAAGATGTGAAATGGTTGTGCCTAAGAGGTTGCCTACGTATCTCTATCAAGAATCAAGCTAATCGTAGTTTGTGTGTGTAAGTGTAGTGATATATCTTCCTATTTGGTGGTGATACACCCTAAGGGGTTCTATATATTGGACAGACACTAAATGCAAATTAAAGACTAATCTTCTACTTAAATTCCATATCACTTTATTTGGAAACATTTCACTATTGGAATTAATTTCATTTTAGAATGAGGACTTGATTTAATTTAATTTGATAAATGAAATTTTGTGTTTGGAACATATATTTAAATTTAAGAATTGAATTAAAATTCTATGTTTAGAACTTAAATAGAATTGAATTGATTTGAAAAAAATACCAAATTTAACCTTGTTATATCTAATCTACTTTTTTATATTTGAAAAAGACCAAAAACTTGACCTTCCCTGAAATTTGTTTGGGTTCTACCTTTCAAGTGTAAAAGGTTGGTCATTGTTTTACTCAGCAAGAACTAAGGTCATCTCTACAAGGAGGACTATGTTAAAAGTCACTAGACTTGTTCTCTTAAATTAGTAGGTGAACCTAATTTAACCTAAACTAAATTTGGATTTAAGGGAGAGGTTGATAATGGTTTGGGTTGAGAATGGTGGAGTGAAGGAACTGTGATTCTAAATTAAGATAAAAATGCTACAAATAAAATATATAAGAAAATCTTGACTTCGTACCAAATCCTGTAGTGGGATAACGGTGGCTTACTCAAACGTATTGATAATTTAACCTAACAATCGCACATGTATTGTCAGATCGAAAGATTTTTCTTAAATCTCATTTGTGGAACTCAAGGTAAGCGGTGGCTTTTGAAATTAGTTTGGACTTGCCGGGACATTTAATCGAGCACATAGTCTACAAGAGCGTTAACTCGTAACTAGTCCTCTATTGCAACACAAGTGAATCGATTTCTATGAAAACATAGTGTGTGGTTTTTAGAAAACAAGTTCCAAATCACTAGGTCATTAAATCAAACACTTGGTATGCACGAGTAGCCACTCGTAACCAAATTGTGATTATAACACGGGCGATTTGATTTCGCATGAAAGCTTGATTTAGAGTTTTAGAAAATAATACACAAGTCATCGGGACATTGAACCAAGCATCCAGTGTGCATGAGTAGAAACTCGTGATCGGACTATGGTTGTCACATGGGTGACAACCCAAACTTACTAAGGAGTTTCAATTCATAAATAAAAAGATTTTTACATCGAAAAATATTTTTTACATTCGAGTTCACCAAACTACCCCACCACCTTCAATGGCTTTAAGCCAAGAGCCAAACTATGCTATGAAAATGACGAAGGCATAAACTAAAAGTACGAAATAATATATTGGAGAAGGAAAAGCACAATATAAACAAAGTAGACAAAATGATATTACAATAGAAGTGAAGAAGACGCCTCAAAAGTAAACTTACAACTATTGAAGAACAATAATTCGAAAGAGTACTCGAAAGCTTCGATCCCAGAAAAACCTAATCTAACCTATGCTAAGATAGAATTGAAAAGAAAAAAAAAGTACCTAAGAAAAATACTCCCTCTGCCAAAATTACAAAAGCTTATTTATGGGCAAAGTCATTCTAAGGGAAATAAAGTAATTTTACTTGCTGAAAGAAGGTCAAAAGACCAACTGGGAGAGGGTAAGGCACGCATAAACAAAGGGCCATGCGCCCGAGGTTGGCTAAGGAAGTTGCCCCACCGAAATACCTAAAAAACTAACTTTAAGTGGGTTGCAGAGGGTGCGCACGGGGTGGGGTGTACATGCCCCAAGTGAAAGGGTGCACACCCAAAGGGGGGTGCATGACCTAAAGGTAGGGGTTCGCACACCCTTAGCCTCCTTTGGCTAATCTTGCAACTTCTTTCTTCTTTTTATTGCACCACGTCACCAATTTGCTTTCTTTGCTTTTCCTTTCATTTTCCTCACTTGTAATCATCTTATTGCTCACTATTGTCCACGTGCATTGCACTCCAAAGTTGATTATTTTCACCTATTTCCTTCACTAACTGCAAAACAAGTTCCCATAATAAGAAATTACAAAATACTAACAAGAACATGGAAATTGATTGATAAAATGCTCACATCGATAGAGGAATGGTGCAAAATTATATCAATGATTGTGTGCAATTATCTTTTATATCTAATCTACTTTTTTATATTTGAAGAAGACCAAATTTAACCTTTTTTTTAAAAAAAAAAGCAAAATACAACAATATTTTTTTCTTTTTTGCCATTAAAAATCAATCCAAAACTAAAATGAATATCCAAAAAGTCCCGGTGTAGAAAAAACTTAAAAAAATAATTATTTATTTATTTAGTATGAATCAAATTTTTAAAAGGGGCAATCTATCCAAATTGCACATGAATTCCTATGCTCGGAAAAGCCAATTTTAGAGCAAAGCCTATAGTTCTAAAAATACACTACACAGGCCAAACGCTTGTAGCCAGTTTCAAAGTAACAATTCCATGTGGTAGCTAGAAAGTGTCAGTTGGTTCCATAATCAAATGAGCATGAGATATTTTATTGATTCAATCATTGCTCATGTCCAAAAATATAACCAAGGAGTAAAAAAAGAATAACCCATCTGGGTTCTCACCCAAAAGCATGAGAAGATTAACATTTGGGTGAGAAGCAATTGAGACCAATATAGACACCAAAGATCCATATAAAAAAGGAAGTGACAACAACATGAAGCTAAGGGTTTTGAGATAAGCAAACTATAAGAACAAAACAATTGACTTAAACCCTATCAATACAAATACACTAACACTGATGTTTTCAAAAAAAAAAGTTCTAGTTCAAATTTGGTGATTTTGAAAGGGTTTACAAAGTATGAGCAGTTTAACAACTTGGGTTTGTTGAAGTTTGTGTAACCAATCAACTATAGAGATAACGAAGATTGTAGAATGTGTAACTTTGCTGGAATAGAGACACCCAAAAATTAGCAAGAAAAGGAAAATTAGCAAATTAGTCAAATTATTGTAAGAGAGTGGGTAAAAGGGAAGCTAAACAACATGCGTGACACTATTCTTTAACAAAAATGATAATCAAATTTCTTTTTACGGAAATATAGGCATGCACTAAAATAAAAGACTTTATTTCCTACATTACTTTGGTTAGCATTCATTGATTAAGCCCCATTTTTCTGGACAACCATAGCCATTTCCTCTTCTTCAATTGTAAAAAAGTTTCAATAATATTTGGATGACCCATAAGAAAGTCTATATCATTTAGACACGTTGTACCCTTTAATCCCAATTTTGTCACGGCATCCAATATCTTTGATTTGAGTGTATACATGAGGATTAGTCCTTAAAATTGCATTAGCAATTTCTTTCATTCCTCTTGTAAGTTCCTTGAGCTCTTCAAAAACAATATCTTTCATGGTAGCCTCCCTCTTTACACCATTCTTTGAACTTGGAGAATAAACAGATGTAGTGGACTTTGTTGGCCCTTAGCTTCTTGGTGTAGATGTGTTTCTTTCCCCTTGCAAACAATCAATGTCTCCAGGAAATATGTCATTATTCTTTTGCTTCTTATCAAGTTCTTCAATGGTTACATTCCCATTCTCTCTTTCCTAGTGATCTACTTTCTCTTTAGTACTTTCAGTTCTTACTTTAGTTGTTCGATCCTTGTCATAAATCTCACGAAGAATTTCCAAGTAAGGCAACGCATTATTATGAATAATGCTCATCTGCTTATTACTCTAATATTGTAGAATCAAGATATAGCATGAATTTTTCAAATTAAATGAATAAAAGTTAAAGTTTCTAAAATTACCTTAATCAAGTTTTCCCAAACAGCAGGTCCGGCTTCAATTTTTTTCTTTTTGTTTTTGTTTTTTTTTTTTTTTTTGGTAGTGTCATTCCAAGCAAAGTCGCACTTATGCTCTAAGACATCTATTGCTAAGACTATTTGTTCCTTCAAAGTTTTCAAATGATTTTGTATCTTAGCTTTTGTGATATCTTTCCCAAAATGTTGTTTGATTTCACTCATCACATGCTTATAAGCATCATTAGTGAAGTTCTTGTCCAATTTTTGCCCCCTAATTTTCTATTCCTTTAAAATTTCAAGCATTGCCTTGTCCATCTCCATAGTCCATCTCAAACACCCTTCACTTGTTTTCTTGAATCCACCTTGACTAGTTGCAATCACCTTAACATCACTGTCAATGTCCATACCTAATACTATTCAATCTCAAACAAAAGGGGTTTCTAACAATGTTCTAGATTTTTATTGAAAAAATGATTACATGAATTAAGAGAAGACTAATTAAACTATCTAATTAAACAATATTTGAATTCATGATATAAATTCATCAAATAGACCCAACGTCAATGGAATCACATGTTCCTCATTAGACATGAAATAAAAATATCAATGTGAAACATAATCTTGCCACATTTGGGTGGCTATGGTCTTTCTCAAAAGCTCTCATCTTCTACCATCTTCACTTCTAACAATATTCTTAGGATTAGTATCATTCTTAGGATTGCTATTAATAAGTTCCCTACCCACTTTTGATGTTAATTCATCATCTGGATCAACACCCACGAGATAATCCCACGAGATAATTATGTAAAATATAACATAATAAAAAATTTTACATATTGTACTAGCACTATAATGTGGTTAGTTTCCACTAGCTATGATTGGAAATCTCTTCTTCAATACCCCAAAAGCTCTTTTAATTGCATTACGCAATGATGCATGTCGCTTGTCACGCCCCGAGTCTCGTAACCTGAGGGGTGGGTGATAAACCACATATAACATGCACTAACATTACCATCCCATGATCAGAGCAATACAATAACCTCCATGTAAGCCCAAGACGTAAGATGAGATAACATAAATTTGACCTTGGCTATTGCCAGGTCACATGCTCCATACATTCTTTCCATTAATACATAACTTAGGCCTTAGGGCCTTTACAACCAAATCGAATAAGTCTCTTAATGTAATGATTTTACTGTTTAAAACAAAAATTAAACTAAATAACCAAAAATTTTGCTAAGTTTAGAATGGCTCATGCATAAGCACTCCTAATTCGACCCCATCAGCCCACCTAATTGTTATGACCTATTCCTGCATCAAAATCTGTAGGGACGTAAGCACGGTTCCACTTGTGCCCACGATGCCTCATACAAACATATATGATATGTAATCCAATCAGGCATGCTATTCATTGTATATTTAGCTACATCAACATTTTCTAGAGCTATAACAATCATCAACACAACAAGTAACCAATTTAGGTAAAAACATATCATCAATCAACAATACCATGGTATAAAATTTAATTCCAGTTAATACTCATCCTTTGAAATCTCAATCATTAATTCAAATCACATTTCATCTTTACTTTATCATTTAATCTTCATTCAATCACATAACCATTTCTACACAAGTCATCGGGGATTGGATGCATACACAATATTACCTTTTATGGGTCCAGACTCAACGAAAATGATAAACTGAACACCATCATTTAGGATTGCAGTCCAGGGCCACGGGTAGCCAATACACATACCATGTTGTGGGCTACCAACCCACCGGCATGGACACCAAACCTTGCGCAAGTTCTGGGTCTTTCAACCCGAGGGTAATCTCAAAACCCTTCCTATTTCCACACCCCACCACGGCCCCCAGCACATCATCAATCACATTTCAATTCATTCAATCATTTATTCACATTCATCATCACTTACTTTTCAATAACAAATAATCACAATCCACTTAATCATAGATCTCATCTCATGGTATCCTTACATTTCACTTTATTCAAAGTCTCATTTATTCACCATTACATGTCAATTTCCACTATCATAAGTTAATCAACTCTTAATAACGTTTTAGAACATTTTTCTATTTCTCAATTCATGCAATTAAACAAATAAAGTGTCATGCAAAAACATGTTACTAAACTCTTTTATAAACCTAGGGTAGAAGGTCAAAATAAACAAAGTCAAGAAATTAAACTTGCCACATCTTGTGCGCCCAAGATGGCGGGTGCCCAACTTGTCACACCCCGAATCTTACGACTGGAGGGGTGAGTGATAAACACATATAATATGTACTAACATAACCAACCCATGATCAGAGTAACGCAACGTAAACTAGTGAGCCCGAGACATAAGATAGGATAACATAAGTTTAACTTTGATTATTGCCAGGTCACATACTCCATACACCATTTTCATTAATACATAACTTAGGACTTAAGGCCTTTACAACCAAATCTAGTAAGTCTAGTAATGTACAACATTAAAATTTCCAAATGAAAACTTATACTAAATGACCAAAAGCTTTGCTAAGCTTAGTAGGGCTCACGCACACCCTTCCAGTCCAATCCCATTAGCCCACTTGATTGTTATGGCCTGTTCCTGCATCAAAATCTGTAGGGACATAAGCACGGGTCCACTTGTGCCCACGATGTCTCAAACAAACATATATAGTATGTATTCCAAATATGCATGCTATTCATGGTGTATCTAGTTACCTCAATATGTACTAGAGCCACAACAATTCATCAACATAACTACATAACCAATTTAGAATGTACACATTTTCACACAACAATATCAAAATAAGAATTCAATTCCAATTAATACTTAATCTTTGAAATTTCATTCATTGGTTCAAATCACATTTCATTTTCTCTTTAATGTTTAATCATTATTCGACCACATAACCATATTTACAATACCATTTTTCATCATTCAATCACATTATCACATCCACATTATCACCTTCCATCAATCTATCACACAACCATAGTCACACAAGTCATCGGAGGTTGGGTGTATACACAACACCGTCGTTGATGGGTCCAGACCCAACGGAAACTATAAACCGAACACCATTGTTTAGGATCACAGTCCAAGGTCACGGGTAACCTATACACTCACAATGTTGTGGGCTACTAACCCACTGGCATTAACACCAAACCCTGCGCAGGTTCCGGGACTCTCAACCCGACGGTAATCTCAAAATCCTTTCTATTTACCGCACCCCACCACGGCCCCTAGCACATCATCAGTCATATTTCAATTCATTCAATCATGCATTCATATTCATCATCATATACTTCCCCACAACACATATCCACGTTTTGGTCCATTCCAAGATTCATCACATAACAACATTAATCAAACATCATTAAGCATTCAATATTTCTTCAACATTATGAACATGAGTCCCTTTGTCAAGTCACATTTTATTTAATCAATCACAAGTTCATATACCTCAACATTTAGTTTACATCAAGACATATTTACAATTCTACTCGATTAGGACTCTTATCTCAAAATAATCTTCCAATTCATTTTATTCAAGGTAACATTCATTCACCTTTATGAGTTAAATCCCATTAGCTTAAGATAATCACTCTTTAATCACTTTTTAGAGCACATTCCCTTTCCTAAACCATGCAATTAATCAAGTAAAAGTTCCATGTGAAAACATGTTGCCAACACTTTCATAAGCCCAAGGTAGGGGCCAAACAAAGCAAAGTCAGGAAAATGACCTAGGCTTGGTGGGCGCCCAAGCTGACACTCATCCCTTTGGGCGCCCACACCTTGTGTGCCCAAGGGGCTGGGCGCCCATGTCTTGTGCGCCCAAGGGGCTTGGGCGCCCAATTATGTCTCTCTCGTGTGCCCACAGCTTGGTTCAAGTTACGGGTCTCATACTCTGTTTTCTAGTTTCATGGTTTTTCACCCTTAGGACCTCAAAATGACCAAGTTAAAGTAAAAATGCCTAAAGTTTCATGTTTCTAACATCAACATAAGGTTCTTAGGCACCTAACAAAATTATCAATTTGAGTTTTCATAAACCAAAAGTCAAGTTATGGATTAAAACACCATTTTCACTCTCTTAACCTATACATATATATATATATACATATATATAACTCCTATTTTCTCCCATATATGTAACCAACATTTGAAAAAGGTTTCTCTAGTAGTAATCTAGTCCTTGTTACAAACCACATATGTAAGAATAAGGCATTAGATCCTTACCTTAAGTTGTAAGAAGATGGATCAACAAGAAGAAGTTCTGTGCTTCCAAACTCTTAAGCTTTGATGGACTCAATCTTCTCTTTCCTTGATCCAAACTACAAATAAATCACATAAAAGAGTTTCTTGAGGGTCCAATTACACTATTGCAAGAGGGATTTGATTTTATTAAGGTTAGAAGGACCTACCTTCAAAATTTCCACCAGGTTGCCTTTTCTTCTTCTTCTTCCTTGTTCTTCATTTGGTTCTTCACCTGATTCTTCCCCTCCCAACAATAGCTCTCTCTCTCTCTTGCATCATATCAACAAAATATATATTTAAACCAATAATTTAAACCCCCAAACAGTGAATTTCAGACCTTCTCATTACCCCTAGCTAGATATAGGTTCATAAGGGAGAGGGGTCGGCTGAAAAATGTAGAGCAACCCATACTTATCAATTCTACTGTACCATGGGTGCCCATGCTTTCTTAGGTGGGCGCCCAAGGCCTTGGCCGCCCATGCCTTGTGCGCCCAAGGTGCCCTTTTTCCCTGCACTTGGCTAAAATGCCAACTATAAGGTATTTGGCTTATCTCTTTCAAAGTTCCCAACTCTAAAGCACCATTAATGATCCATTCCATTAAATTAACATATCATAACTTCCAAAATGCATCCAAAACCATCTACTTGTGTTACTACAAAGGTCCGGGGTATTACACAACTGATTCTTACCTTGTACGCCTAATTGATTTGCTTATTTCTTTCAGGATATATACTTATGAATGGAGGTGGATTTTGTTTCATTTATGGTATGTGAAATAAGATGAAATGTTATATGGTGGTTTATGTAATATAAAAGAAATTATATTATTTGTTGGAAGGATAAGGACATGATTTTGGTACAAATAAAAATAAAAGAAATGTAAGGGAGATAGAATTTAATGAGGAAGGATAATATTATTTCTTTAAGATTGATTGAGGTTGGACATTTATAAGGTATAAGGTTAATAACTTACAGTATTGATATTTGATTGATAAAACATGTTTGAAGAAGATAATTGATAATTGTTATAAAGGAATAGAATCTGATAAAGTGAAATGGTATTAAATAACGTGACATACGTAATGGGAAACGTGAATATGTTACAAATTTGACATGACAATTAAATATTTTATTTGCCCAAATAAGATGGATAATGAAACAGTGGAGAGATGAGATCTATTATTCTACTTATATGATACTGAATAAGGAAATGTAAAATGTGATGAGATACATGGGGTCGTGTCTTGATATGTTGTGAGTGATGAGTTATGATGTGTGTGTGTGTGTGTGTGTGTGTGTCTATTGAGCTACGATGAAAAATAAGATCTAGGTACACGATATCCATAAGTTGAAAGTCCCTAAACATACGCAAGGTTTGGCCATCATACCAGTAGGTTAATAGCCTACATAATGACATTGGTTTGGTTAAGTGTGACCTTTGAGCCAAGGTTTATAAACGGAAACATGGTTTCTCAATTGATCACTTTCGTTACATGTTAGCCCATTAAAGACAAAGGTAGTTTGGGACTGTGCTCAATGATAATGGGATAGTTTGCGTATGTGTGTATCTATTATCATGGTAGTGGAAAGAATAACAAAGTCGTGCATAGAAATATGTCTGCATATGTATATGAGTAAGTACGCTGAAAGATATGTTTAAAGTGATTAAATTGGTTAGGGATGAGCACAGATAAGATAAAAAAAAAAGAGATGAGTTAATAAATTATGTGATAACATAATTAAATTTTTTTTTTTTTTGAAATCTGAATAATAAGTCATTGATGATTACATGGTAGTAAGAATGCAACTGATGAGGTTAGGAACTGATAAATGATTATATTGGCCTAGTTTAATCATTTATAATAAGTTAAAGCAATCTCCTGATAATTTATAAGAATAAATGCATGGAATATATAAGAGGTATTAAACTGAGTATTGTTATTGAATGGACTATCAAATCATGTGATGACTGGTTAAGCTTAAGGTTTGTGGAATAAGATATAAAAGGTAAAACAACCTGTTGAGTTATCATAAATCATTTTTTTATCTTGTTAAGTATCAATGCTAGGGTTGATTAGATGATATCTATCTAATAATGAGATAAAGATAATGATGTTGATGTTGTTGCATGATAATTTGTTGATCATTGTCAATTGTTGTTTTTACTTGTTGCACGATAGTGGTATGCTAGAGCATGATATTGCATACTAAATTTATTTATATGTGGAATGTGTTCTTATGTGGTATGTTGACGTTAGCAACATGTTAGAACATGTATTTTATGTTTCCTTATAAAGTTGGCACACATGGTATCGTACTTACTCCCCTCTAGTTATGATTACAGGTTTTGAGATAAGCCTACTAATAGAGATTTTTGATCAAGAAACTTAGATTGTCCTTCTATTTCATCATTTGACTAGTAGTATATGTATTTTGATACTTCAGTTATAAGGTTTATACTATTCTTTTGTGTTCTTAAAAGAGTGATAAGTTATATTTATTTATTACTCTTACTTTGTTGGGGTTGTATGGGGCTGACTGAACCCTTAGTTATGTTTTAGAGCATTGTGTTTAATGATGACTGTGGCTTTTTTTGTATTATTCCAATTATAATCTATTATATTTTATTTATATTTTGCTCCAATGGTTGTTTTGGCTCTGATTTGGACAGTGCTAGGTGATTATATATCATTCATTGTTCACAACTTGAGTTACAAAATCTGATGTATGACAACAACCATTTTTATGAGGGACTATAAATTATTTTGTTGTAACTTTGTTGAGATAAGTAATGAGTTTTTTTATGAAATGGGAGTCCTAATTGCATAGGATATTTTTGTTTTAGGGGAACTAATGTAACAGATGGTATTTATTTTTGATCATTTATTAAATTTTAGATTATTTTAATATTTAGACCTGAGATTTGGCATAGATTGTCGAGTTTTATTTTATTTTTCTAAGTCAAGTTTGGCCTAAGTTATGTTTGGATTAGGGAACTGGGTTAAGGCTAACCCTTTTTTTTTTGGTTTATTTCTTCTCTTTCTTTTTCTTTCTTTATTTCCTTTTTCTTCTTTTTTGCTACAAATGGAAGGGAAAAATAAAAGTGAGAAGAGAGAAAGTAAAGATTGGAGAGTGAGACACGGTGGATCTGGGAATATTCAGCACAATAGTCGTTGTGATGGTGACCATTTTCGTTGGTTTGGCTTGAGGTGAAAGATTTGAGCTTTTGAAATTTGAAGGGCTTTGAAGATTTTTTTTTTCATGTTTTCTATTTTCTGTGGATTTGAGATAGGTGAGATGAACTTATATGTTTATACTGGTCATTATCATGATTTTGGTATATTATGCATAATTTAGTTGAGTTTTCTGATATATGTGTTAATGTATACATGTAAATATAAATGCGTATATATATGCATGTATGCTGGGAGTTGTGGAATCTAGAAGTTTTTAAGTTGAATTTTTGGTTGATTAACATGTTGGGGATGTTATTATATATTTATATTAGTTGTATTGTTAATTTGGTGGCTTAAATTAGTGATTTGGGGGGTTTTGGGTTCTAGAAGAGCACAAATCCAAATTTTGGTTTTGGTCTGTTTTTGTTCGTACGATGTTCGAATGTTTGATAGTGTTTGCATGGCATTTGAACACTTGATCTCATTTGGACCATGTTTGGACACTGATATAATACAAAGAGAGTTCAAATGCTTGATCACGTTGAACCATCTATTCGAGCAAGATCCAAATGCTAGGGTCTTGGGTAGGTTAAAAATGTTGATTTCTTAAATTGTTACACTACTTTCATTTGGAAAGCCTTTGCCCTTGGTTTATAATATCGATATAGTTTTACTCCAAATCACAAAGTCCTATAAGATTATAGAAATTTAATTGATGAATGCTTGAGAATAGCATATTTTATTTATTTTGAGAGTTAATGTTTATTAATGATTATACATGATTAAGCATATCAGGTGCATAGGATTGGAGTTGCATTATCCGATTATGTTATGATATTGTTTTAGCTAAGAGTATCACATTGTTTATGTTGACATGCTTAGACACAATTATAAATATAGACAAGATCCATTGCTTTAAGAAAATGATAAAATGAGATTTTATAGAATACCACATGATCTATAATCAATATATATGACTAGAGATTAGTCATTGGTGTTGGGACATTAGTCTTGTATTATTATGATTAGATTTCTCCGGATTGCAGTTGAACCCTGCTTGAGAATAGCAAATACTTGACTAACAGCGTAATACAGTTGCTTAACAGAAGGGCCAGAGTGTAATAGAGTTTCCTTGAGTCTTAAACCAGTGAGAGTGTAACATGGTTTCCCTCCTAGTGATTTATTGGGAAGTATGTTTGTTGTGAGGGTAAAACAGTATGGCTGGTGACCTTGCCTACTTTTTTAAGTGTCACTCATCCCATGATAAGGTTGGGGGTAGATAGAGATTAAAGAATGAATTAATCATTGTATCGCATTTGTATTGACTACATTATATTTTGTTGAGATTATTGTGAATAGTGTAATTGAGTTATGTACATTCGTGCACACATGCACAATCTTACTTATTGAAGTGATCCTCATCCCTTCCATATTACTAGTGACATCTCAAGAACTAGGAGCAATCACTTGGAATTGAGTTCGATTGAAGATTGACCTAAACCTTATTAATTATAATTGGATAATTGTATCTTTATTATTTGTGTGACTTGATGTGTGTCTCAAACTCGATTATCATGTTATGAGATTTGTATTAATATCATGATTTCTATGTAACCTTGTAAGCCTTTAGATTCATCATTCGGGTGTGATATTTAAGTAATTATGTGTTTTAAAAAAATAATAATTATGACGACATTTAATATTATTTTATGTTGGAAAATGTATGTAGTTATTCCAACTCATCAATGTAGATTCATGTACATGTATCTAGGGTTGATGTATCTATGTCTAGGTAATTCGAACAGTCCTTAATGTATGATTATAAATAGCAACCATTGATAACCCAATTAGGAAATCAGTCATTTAAAAACACTATCTTCTCTTCTCACATGGTATTAGAGTTAGAAAGTTTTCTAGTCTAATTATGTTCTTTCTAATTTTCATCTATTTATACTATGTGCTTTGATTGCCTGGGTATATTTTCAATCTTGACCTTCATTGTCAAGAGTTGTTTGCTTGATTTAGCCTTCATTGCTAAATGTACATTTTGCTGCTGTCCAATATCCAGAACTTGCCTAGAAATTACTTAAAAGAATCATCACTCTACAATTGCCCAGAACCTGCACATTTGCTGCCCAGAACTTGCAAATCTGCTGCCCAGAATTGCTGCCCAGAATCTCTTGGAATATTTTCTTGGCCTTTATTACCATATTTTTTTTCTGGCCTTAATTGCTGTTCAGTGCCTTCTCCAGAGAATGATTTCAAAATCATCAGAAAACCACGCCGTGTCCATACTCTGCAGATCAAGAACTTGTTGCTGGTTTTGGGCTAGAAAGGACTTATAGAGGAACAATGTTTGGGTCTAATCCTTTCAGGAAGTTATCAAATAATCCATTTGGGCCCCAATCAGTTTTTGGGTAGAGCAACAATTCAAGCAGCAAACCATTTGCTCCCAAACCCTTTGGTAGTACAACCCCTTTCAATTGGTGTATTTGATGTGACTCAGGCTTCTTCTTCTATGCTAGCTTTTGGTGCTTCATCATCTGCAACTTTTGGAGGTTCTATGCCTATTTTTGGAGCTTCATCAACTTATACTTTCGATACTTCATCTTCTTCGTTTGGTAGTTCTTCTATTTTTGGACAGAAGCCTATTTTTGGTGGATTTAGGTCCAATGATACACAAACAAGTTTAGTTGGAAGCACTTTCTAAAGCACTTTCCAACAATCACAGCCAACATTTGGGAGCAACCTATTCTGCTCTTCTACGCCTTATGGTGCATCAAGTTAACCTGCATTTGGTACTTCTAGCACCCCATCTCTTGGTTCAAGTAGCACACCTATCTTTGATGCTACAAGTACCCCTACCTTTAGTTCTAATCTAGGATTTTTCTTAGGTACTTGCTCTTTGGTACATTCAAGTAGATTAAATATCTTGGATGAAACCTTTGCCAATTCTTAGGTCATGGACTCGGGGACCACTGACCACATGACTCACTCTTCACAGAAATTTAACATATATAATTCTTTTCTGATCAATTAGAAAATTGCCATAGCAGGTGATTTATTAACCACAGTAGCAGGTCTAGGATATGTTCATATTAATCACTTACTTATCCTTAAAAATGTTCTTCATGTTCCAAAGCTGTCCACTGATCTTATTTCCATACAAAAACTTGCTCGACATTTATGCTGCAATGTTATCTTTCACCCTACCTATTGTATATTTTAGGATAGGGATTCAGGGAAGATGATTGGACTTGCTAAGGAATAAGATGGAATTTATTACCTCGTGACATTAAGCACTCCAAAGGCCAACAAAAGTAAATTCCCCTTATCATTTCTTTTTGAGCATTGTTTATCCAATAAAGAAAAGGTCTGGTTGTATCATCGTAGACTTGGACACTCATCATTCATGACTCTTAAAATCTTATTTCCTTCCATGTGTAAGGGGTTAGAGACTAAGAAATTTCAGTATGATGTGTGTGAGTTTGCGCAACACAAATGAGTACCTTTTCCAATTAGCCACAAAAGAAGTTCAATTCCTTTTTACCTTATTCACAGTGATTTTTGGGTCTCTTTTCTATTTCTAATATTTCTGGTGCACGATTGTTTGTGTCATTCATTGATGATTATACTAGAGTCTCTTGGATTTTCCTACTAAAAAATAAATTTCATGTGAGTTTTGTTCCCCTAAATTTCCATAGCATGATACAAAATCAATTTGGTGTCAAAATCAAACGATTACGTTCTGACAATGCAAGGGATTATTTTAACCAGACCTTGACCCTATTTTTTTTTCAAAAGGAAGTGATAATTCATAAGTCATCATGTGTCAACACTCCACAACAGAATGGACTCACTGAGAGAAAGAATGGCCATTTTCTTGATACCACCCAAGCTTTCCTGGCATTTGCCTATGTCATAAACACGTTACCTTCTCGAGTCTTAAATTTCTAGAGTCCTATGGAAATACTTTCAAAATTCTATCCTAACTTAAGTATTTCCAAACATCTTATTCCTAAAATATTTAGGTGTATATCATTTGTCCATGTTCAGAGTTCAAACAAGGGTAAATTGGATCCAAAGGCAATCAAAAGTGTTTTTATAAGATACTTTCTGACTCAGAAAGGCTATAAGTGCTGCCATCCATCTTCCAGTAAATTTTATACTTCTGCAGGTGTCACCTTTCATGAAAGTGAATCCTATTTTCCACTCCTTATCTTTAGGGGGAGAATCAAATCATGGAAGATGATAACACTTGAAAAGTGTAATTACAAACCATAATTTAGATCATAAATCATGCACTTATTTATTTAATTTCAAGGTTTTCAGTTATTTTTATTACTTATGGTATTTTGTTTTTAAAATGCAGGAAATAAATCAAAATTATTGAAATAAGCGGTGATGAAGAGGCTGAAAAACCATAATTTGGTCCGGACACCCTTACGACTAGTCCGGACCAGAGCAAGGGTGAGACTGGATAATAAGGGGCAAGAAAAAAAAATTAAAGCTGGAACCATACTGTGATTTGGACACCTCTTTGAATGGTCTGGACCACATCAGGCAGATTATACATGATATTTCAGGTTCCAAGGTTTCAGTTTAAACTATATGTACAATGTTTCTTTTAGCCGTCAAGAGTCTTCTTTGCTTTCTATTTTTTAGTTTAGTTTTTCATTACAATAGGTTAGTGTAGAGAGTTTTTAATTTAGCTTTTGGAGAGTTTTTTTTATTACTTTCAGATTCAAGTTTCGTTCATTACGAAGAATGGTACGTGTTTCATTTTATTCAATAAAAATTCTTTTGTTTTCGTATTATCTTTTTATTTGCTGTTTTATTATTTCATCCATGTTAAGTTAAATTTTTATTGTTAATTTGACCTATTAATGATGGGTGGATCACTACGACTGACGAGATGTGCGCAGATCCATACACGCAAAGGGAAAACTTGCATGTATAGGTTTACAATTTTTAGATCTGTATTATTTATTTTCAAAAGCTTTCGAAAACAAGTTTTTTTTTATCATATTATCTATATTCTTTGATAAGAACTCTTGATTAAACGTTTCTTTGAAATAAGTAAATCAAATCTAAATCCAAAAATGAAGTATCGTAACATTTTCTAGGTTTTTAATCCTAATCGAAATTTGAAAACCGTGTTTTGGAATCTAAAAAGTTTTAACGAAAATAACTTCTGGTTTATTTTTCCTTTACGTGAAACTTAAACTGAGATAAAAACATATCGAATCATGAAGTAGCGAACCCACCCAAATTTAAAGGTTAGATCAAGATCTTTAATTATTTTGAATGCGTAATTTCATTACTTTTATTGTTTTAGTTTTGTTAATTTTGAATCTTGCTTTTCCATTAATTAGAATAGAAGTAATTTAATTTTTTGAATCTTAGTCTAGTTCAATTCTTGCAATTTATTTTATGTGTTTACTAGTTAGTTAATCAACACTTTTCAAAACCAAAAATTAATTTTCTTATTTTCTGTTTTTAGAAAAGAAACCAGTAGATAGAAGAACTTAGAAAACATTAGTGTTCAATCTCAAAGTTCAATGTGGAAACGATCCTGGACTCACCAGGTAAAACTACACCACATGCCTTTATATTTGGGGGTTATTCTAGACGCAATATTTAGATATGGTCAAGTTTTTGGCGCCATTGCCGGGGAACTTAGTTTTGATTAACTAGGGTAACTCTAGGTTATTCTTTTGCTGTTTAAAAAAAAAAAAAAACTAATGAACATGGATTGTTTTTCTTATAATTCTAGTTTGCCAGATACCACCCACCCACTCATTGGTTATTTAGGCAGCATTTATGGAATTGATTTTTACCTAAAAACTTTTTCTATGCTACCTAAATTTTATAGACTTCAACATGAGGACCCTAGAGTTCATTTAGAACATTTTGAGTCAGTTTATTTCTATTGTACAAATGGTTACATGAATGACACATTTAAGTATAATTTTTTCCCATTATCCAATGATTGGTATCGTGCCGCTACTTGGTCCATTAATATTTGGGAAGAGTTAGAAAATGATTTTATTGCAACTTTTCTTCCCAATTTTCAAAACTTCACCTTCCACTTTCAAATTAGAAATTTTTGTTTCAAGAAGGGTGAAGTATTTTATAAATGCTAGAAGAGATTTAAAAACATTTTGGGTAGAAACATTTTAGAAACTTTCCCAAATCATGGACTAGAATTAGGGTACATTCTAGGCATATTCTAAATGCTTTACCTTGTGAGTTACACCGAGCTTTTGATAAAAGCTTGGGTAGGGAATTTCTTGACCTTACCCTAGAAGAGGCATGGTCATTTTTTGAATTTCTCTATGAATACACTAGGCCACGAGAAAGACTTGAACCTAGTTTTGAACCTCATACACTTGAAAGCCAGATTAACCCTTTTTCCCATGTTCCTACTTCACTTAATTCTCATGATCCATCTTTAGAAAGTAGAGTAGGTGTGGAGCTCGATTACTTAGATATTGCATGTCCCAATCCCACTCTACTCACCGAGGGCCAATCTGAGAAGCCTCAAAATTATTGGCCTACTGAATCTAACAATGCACAAGTTGAGTCACTCTGCAAGCAAACTCAACATAGGGAAGAAATTAGCTTAAAAGTCAATTCTAGTGCACATGAGACTTCTACACATATTAACTCTACATTAGATTATACATTGTTTGAGTCCACAGCATGTCCTTATGTCTGACCACTCACTGAAGCTGAAATTGTTGAATCTAGGGCTTTTTTGTTACTTACACGAGAAGATCCTAATTCAAAAACCTTAAATTATGAGTGGAGTGACTATTCTGATGATGGTTGGGATAGTGAAGGGAATGAGCCCTTTGACTTGCTCTCACCAGACTCTAACGTAAATGAGACTTTATTTGTTGAGAGTCTAGAGGACATGCCAACCGACACCACCAAGGAGCTTGAGTCAATAGGTTTAGGGGAGCATAATGTTGAGTCAATCATTTTAGTTTCATCATGTTCTACCACACCACTCACTGAGACCACTTTAGATATATCTTTTTCTATTGGGGCTAATATGTCTGATGGCTTACCTATTAAGACCCTTATATTTGAGTGGAAGTATGACTTTAACTATGGTTGGTTTCCTACTTCAGCCCCACAGGACTCTCACGAGAGTGAATTTTTCTTTATTATCCTTTGAGAGTTCGATAGATAGGCTTGAGAGCGAGAGTGGTGCACACCTCTTTTCTTTGGCGCTCACCCCAACTGAGAATCTTACTGAGGGAATTGAATATGTTTTGTCCAAAATTGACCACAAATGTAGGAAAGTGGTGGAAACCAAAGAGATAGTTTGCATTGACTTCTTAGGTGCCGAAGGAATACTAGAAAACACACAACCACATTCCATGTCCACATATGCATATGACTTTGGGCCATATTTGGGATTCAAGGATCCTTACAAAGCCATGCATTCTCTAGTGTTCTTTACACTAGGAGCACACTCATTCTCGGTACCTCCAGGACCTAGGGAGAATATTTCATTTCTAAAACCATTTAGTGAGGCGTGGGAAAGATTAGGAGTTGGATAGTATATTTTTGTATCAACCCTTGTATATTAGTAGATTAGATTTTATTTATTTATTTTTATTTTTTTTCTGCCTAGATTAAATTTGTTTTTCTTTTATTTTACTTTTATTTGTTCATTCTAACATTTTCTCTCATAGAAGTTTTATCTTTCTTTTAGTACAGTTTGGTTCAAAGGAATAAATTGCTTGAGTTCTTTCATTTTCTTTAAATAAAAAAGCTCTTGAGGTAATATCATTCTTTTCCCTTTTATTTAGTTTTGCACTTCCAAATTAGTATTTCATATTTATAATTATTGTTGTTAGGGTTGCTATAGATCTAAGTTGGGGTATGTATTGGGTGATGCCTTAAGTGGCTTGAATAATGGGTGCATGCTTGGTTTATTTTGTGCTTTGTTCTTATTTGTGCCCTTTGTGGTTATTGTTTCATGCTTATCATCATGCTCACTTTATGCACTATGGACCCACACATTCTTCATGGTTCTCACATTGAGGACAATGTGAATTTTAAGTTGAGGGGTAGGGTTTGCATGATGACCTTTTGTGCCAAAATTGTAAAATTTAAAAATTTTTGAGCATCTTTAAGCTTAAATACATGAATTTAGCACATTTGTACCTACATTTCAGCCTTTTCGGTTTGGTTGATTGTGGAATTAAGTGAAAGAGTGATGAGTTTTGCTCAAGCTTTAATAGAAAACTTAATTCAAGTTGAGTGTTATGACCTTGTGCAGTTTTTCGATTATCATGGAGAAAAGCTTATGTGCTTAGAAGTGGATTTTGTTTAACATTGGTTAATTGAGCATTCTTGGACTAGGTGGAGACTTATACCCTTTAATGGTGAGCTTTTGAACCTATTATTGTTTTTTTTTTTTTTTTGAGGGGTTGCACGTAATCATAGCTTTTTTATTCTTCACTTTAGTTTTCAATGCACCAATTGCATCACACACATTTGCAAGAGTTTCACTTGGTACATTATGAGTTGTTGCAAGCTTTGAACATGATGCTAGGCCCTCTTTGCTACTTTGGGCCTTCTTGTTCTTCCTTGGTTATGAATTACTCTAGAAACTAACTTGAAGCCTTTTAATAAAGTGAGTGATATATATATATATATATATTTTATTGGTTCCTACCTCATATATTTCCCTTAACCTTATTCACACACTTAAGCCTTACTCTCACATGTCATGGGTTGTAAAAGTGCCTCAATGTCAATGATGTGAACGGGGGTTGGAAATGGAAACTTTTGAGAGCACATTGAGAGAAAATATTGGATAGAATTAAGCTGATGTATATTTCATTATTTCAAAAAAAAATGAAAAAAAGAAAAAAAATAGAAGAAATAGAAAAAAATTATCATTCCTTTTGTTTATGAAATTATAAGACTTGTACATTATTTGTAATATTTGCAATTGTCCCAAGAGTAGTATTTAGTGTGAATAAGCTTCTTGTTGGGATTCTTTTTGGGGTTGGAAAGGAAATGGGTAGTTTGGGACTTGTGTGCACTTAAGCATCTTTATTCCAAGACATGTGCTTTGATTTCCATATCTTCCATTGTTAACCATTACCCCTGGCCAAGTTACAACCAAAATAAAGACCTAGTGGATTCTAAGCAAGCAACTCTTGTATTGTGTATGTAGTGGTCATGTGTAAGTCATGATGTGATCTCTTGCACATGCATTGGAACAAGGTTATGACCTGTCCACTTTGAACTTCAATGCAATTCACTTACATATTTGTGGAGTTATGTGCAACTAGGATAGCATCATATGCTAATAGGTGTGTGTGAACCCTTGATGAGTGAATTTCTTTTTATGAGTGGTACCCTATGAGTATTTGAAGTCAAAACCTAGTTCCGTTTATACTTTTGCAACCTTGTTGAATGAATAAAATAATTTTGCACACATGCTCTATTTACTTTGATAGTCCATGCATTTATGCTTAGCACTTAGAAATTACGCATGATATTTGGGTTTTGTGACTTGTTGGGCTTGAACTTGATTTATTTTTTTATTTTAATCACTTTTTGACATCTTTAAACCATACCATAAATGTTTATAGGTAGCATCACTGCAAACCCTCACAAGATTTTACTCGTCCACTAGGGGGAACCTAGGGATTTAAAGGGCTTGCCTCACGCGCTAAGTGTGGCCGTGTATCTCCAATGAAAATGGACCTCCCTTTTTGTTTGAGTTTTTACTTATCTTTGTTTTTTGAATAAGTTGAAAATGATTGGTTTATGCCCTTTAGTCCTAGGATTTGAATTCTTTTCATTGCTAGGGACTAGCAATGCTTAAGTTGGAGGGGTGTGATTACACTTGAAAAGTGTAATTACAAATCATAATTTAAATCATAAATCATGAACTTATTTATTTAATTTCAAGGTTTTCAGTTATTTTTATTACTTATGGTATTTTGTTTTCAAAATGTAGGAAATAAACTAAAATTATTGAAATAAGCGGTGATGAAGAGGCTAAAAAACATATTGTGGTCCAGACACCCCGATGACTAGTCCAGACCAGAGCAAAGGCAGGACTGGATAATAAGGGGCAAGAAAAAAAATTAAAGCTAGAACCATACTGTGGTCCGGACCTTGGAATGGTTCGGACCACAGCAAGCAGATTGTATGGGATATTTTAGGTTCTAAGGTTTTGGTTTAAAATATATATACAATGTTTCTTTTAGCCGTCAGGAGTCTTCTTTGCTATGTATTTTTCAGTTTAGTTTTTCATTACAATAGATTAGTGTAGAGAGTTTTTAATTTAGTTTTTGGAGAGTTTTGATTACTTTCGGATTCAAGTTTAGTTCATTATGAAGAACAGTACGTGCTTCATTTTATTCAATGAAAATTCTTTTGCTTTTGTATTGTCTTTTTATTTGTTGTTTTATTATTTCATCCATGTTAGGTTAAATTTTTATTTATGATTTAACCTAGTAATAATGGGTGGATCACTACGATTGATGGGATATGCGTAGATTCATACATGCAAAGTAAAAACTTGTATGTATGGGTTTACAATTTTTAGATCTGTATTATTCATTTTCAAAAACTTTCGAAGACAAACTTTCTTGATCATATTCCCTGTAATCACTGATAAGAACTCTTGATTAAATGTTTCTTAATAATTTTAAAATAAGTAAATCAAATCTAAATCCAAAAATAAAATATCATAATATTTTTGGGGTTTTTAATCCTAAACGAGATTTGAAAACTGTGTTTTGAAATCTAAAAATGTTTTCACGAAGATAACTTCCAGTTTATTTTTCCTTTACGTGAAACTTAAACTGAGATAAAAACATATCGAACATGAAGTGGCGAATCTACCTAGATTCAAAGGTTAGATCAAGATCTTTAATTATTTTGGATGCATAATTTTATTATTTTTATTGTTTTAGTTTAGTTTAATTTTGAATCTCGCTTTCCATTAATTAGAATAGAAATAATTTAATTTCTTGAATCTTAGTCTAGTTCAATTCTTGCAATTTATTTTTTTTGTTTACTAGTTAGTTAATCAATACTTTTCAAAACCAAAAATTAATTTTCTTATTTTCTATTTTTAAAAAGAAACCAGTGGCTAGAAGAACTTAGAAAACTCTAGTGTTCAATCTCAAAGTTCCCTGTGGATATGATCCTGGACTCACCCAGTAAAACTATACCGCACACCCTTATACTTAGGGGTTATTCTAGACGCAATATTTAGATGCGGCTAGAAAATAAGGATTCTTTCTTATTGACCTTCCTTCATCATCCAAATCTGTGTCCCCTAATTTTCATGTTCATCCTACTTTTGAATCTGCTTATGTGCCATCTAATGAACCTACCTTTGAAGAGCCTACCTCCGAACTTGTTCCTGCTTAGTTGCCTCGGTTTGCTAATGCGTACCTGAGGAAGAAATATTCTATCCCTAAACATGCACCAATCCAAGAATCTGACGCGACTCTTGGAAATGAGGTAACAAATTCTAAATCTCATTTGCAAACTGAGTCAGAAAATCATTCTTGTAGTAATTCAGATCAGGATCTTTCAATTGCTATTAGGAAGGGAACTAGGAAATATATCATGAACCCATTGTGTCCGCTCTCCCATGTTGTGTCACTTGAGATAAACAACATTTCTATTCCTACCACATTATCCAAGGCATTATCTAATGAAAATTGAAAACAAGCTATGAATGCGGAGATGGAAGCCTTATAAAAGAACAAAATATAGGAGCTGGTAAATCTAGCTACAAAACAAAAAAAAAGTCTTGTGGGATATAAATGGGTCTATATAGTGAAACACCGAGCAGATGAGTTACTAGAGAGGTACAAGGGAAGGTTAGTAGTTAAGGGATATACTCCGACATATCGTGCGGATTATCAAGAAACATTTGCTCTCATGGCCAAAATGAATACCATCAGAGTTTTGTTATCCTTGACGGCAAATTATGACTGGGGCTCGCAACAATTTGACGTGAAAATTCTTGCATGGAGACCTTGAAGAAGAAATTTATATGGAAATTCCACTTGGACTTGGAAGTAACATGGCTACTAGTCAAGTGTATAGACTAAAGAAAGCTTTGTATAGGCTCAAACAGTCCACAAGGGCATGGTTTGGAAGGTTTGCAAAAATTATAACAGGCATGGGATACAAACAAAATCAAGGAAATCATATGTTGTTTGTTAAGCACTCAGGCTCAGGGGGAGTCATAGCTCTTCTAGTATATGTAGATGATATAATTGTTATTGGGGATGATGAAAAGGCAAGAGAATCTTTGAGACAATGTTTGGCTAAAGAATTCAAAATCAAAGAATTAGGAAGGCAAAAGTACTTTCTGGGGATTGAAATTGCACACTTAAGATAGGGAATCTTTATCTGCCAACAAAAGTATGTCACGAATTTATTGAAAGAGAGAAAAATTAGCATGTAGCCAAGAAGCACACTAATAGATCTCAATCACATGCTCGAAGAAGTTGAGGAAGATGATTCGATGGACAAAGAGATGTATCAACGCCTAGTAGGAAGATTCATTTATCTTTCCTACACAAGGCCAGATATAACTTATGTAATCAGTGTGATCAGTCAATTTATGCACAATCTCAAGAAACAAGCCGTAAATTGAGTACTACAGTACCTTAAAGGAACTCCAGAAGAAGCAATTTTGTTCAAAAGAAGCACATGGCTGATACTTGAAGCATATATAGATGTATATTATGCCGAATTAGTGATGGATAGAAGATCATCTTCCGATTATTGCACATTCCTTGGTGGGAATCTAGTGATATGGAAAAGAAATAAAAAAAAAAAACAGAATGTCGTGACAAAATCAAGTGCTGAAGTAAAGTTTAGAGCAATGGCTTAGGACATTTGCGAATTGTTGTGGCTAAAAATCATCTTAGGAGATTTGAAGGTTCGATGGGATGGGCCCTATGAGACTTTATTGCGATAATAAATTTACAATTAGCATAGCACATAATCCTATGCAGCATGATCGAACAAAGTACATTGAAGTAGACTGACACTTCATTAAGGAGAAGCTAGACAGTGGCTTGCTTTGTACACCTCACATGTCAATTGATCAACAACTTGCAGATGTACTCACCAAAGGTTTGAGTAGTAAAAAGTTTCAAACAAATATATCTAAGCTGGGAATGGAGAATATCTATTTACCAACTTGAGAGGGAGTGTTGAAAAATGTATTTAGTTATTCCAACACATTAATATAGATTCATGTACATGTATCTAGGGTTGATGTATCTATGTCTAGGTAATCCAAACAGCCCTTATTGTATGATTATAAATAACAACCATTGACAACCTAATTGGGAAATAAATCATTCCAAAACACCATCTTATGTCCTTTTCACATTTTTGGTGAATTTGGTGCATAGAAAAATGTTCTACAATTATGAAAATTTTAAAAAATTATTCACTTTTTATCTTTTTGTACAAATTAGAAACTTACAAATTATCTGAAATTATTTCATTTTATCTCACTCTAAACGCCTCCTTTATGTGACAATTAAGGATGGATCTAGATACGCTAATTGAATGCTAATTTAACTTTAGCTTTCATTTATATTTTATTTGTTTAAATTTAATTTTCATATTTTTATACCGTCCATCACAACATGAAGTTAAAAATGTGACAACTAACCTTCTCTTCAGGTACATTAACCCAAGTGCGAATCAAAGACATGATGCTGCGAATGAAAGTCACCTTTATAGAGGGATGCCACAACTACACAACCACAATCATGAAGTGTAAGATCTACAGTGAAACCCACAATATCAAGGATTAAAATACAACTTTGCAATTTCAACCAAGTAAAATCTATAACGGACTAACAATATCGAGGAGTGGTGCACAAATGTCCAATCTTTTTTTTTTTTTTTTTCTTTTTCTCCAAATACTCAAGGTATTCGATCCAACTTGCCTAGACCTTGATTAATCTTTTGACCCCAAAGCTCTGAAAAAACTCGAACTATTGATTACTGAAAAACAAATCTTTACTCTTACGAGTTAAAGCTACCACTTAGGGTTAAACATGTCCAATCTCAATCATTGAATATTCAGGGTGAGACTCACAATGTTAAAAATTAGGAAGCAGACTGTCCAATTTCAATAATTGGAACTCAATATGTACAACACATTAATTTTGCTTCCAGCAATCCACTCATTCCAAAATGCTGATCACCTCTTAGCAAACCGGCACATAATGTATGAGCTGTTTGTGCTAGTTACACAGCGAAGATAATTTCTATCTACGTAAATCAAATGTCGCTTACGCATCACACAGCCACTGCGCTATTCCCCTTCTAAACTTTTTCTGCAATATTTATGAGAGTTTTTTGAATGCCCTTTATTCATGTGTGATGCGCTATACCCCTTCCAAACTTTTTCTGCAATATTTATGAGAGTTTTTTTAATGCCCTTTATTCATGAAAGGTACTCGTAGGTTCTTCCGTAAGAAAGTTGCAGATTTTACAGAAGTTGTACTGCTGCAATGGATGGTATTTTCTCTCGTAGTTTCTGTGTGACAGCCACCCGAACAGTCATGACTCCTGCTGCTGGACCCGTGATTCGAACTTTCACAATTGGCTCTTCAATTGCTACGAATTCCAGAGTTCCACCTGCTGCCCCAACTAGGTAAGGCCTTATTTCTTCAAGGACCTGAAATGATTTACAGTGGTAGTTTATCAGTCAACCTTGAAATTAAAACTGGGTTATTTTAATGTGCACCATAAAACACAAGTTCGCACACCCCATAAACTTCATTATGTTCAGTAAAATGCCAAAGGTAGTACTCATTTAAAGAGATGACACTGCTACCAATGATCAATGGTCCAAAAGGAAACTATAACTGGTACTGGTGAGATTGTAGAAGTCCAATGCCCATGAAGAGAACATTAGTGTATAATAATATTATCAAAATCTTTGCCAATATAGCCACCTGTTCGGTGGATGTTGACAAGCATAACCATGTAAATCTCACATTAAGAATACCCTTGATATCAAGCTCTCTTAGTTAAATAAATACTTCTCACTAGCGGGTATTAGGTACATGGATTTAAGGACTTTTTGTTTATTGCTGCTGCAGTATCCTATCAACATGCATTCTTATGTTAGTTCAGATATGTTTTGAAGGATCTTACAAGGATGCAGAATTACTCAGTTGAAACTTGCAGCCAACAAATATTCCCCCCCCCCCCAACAAAAAAAATTCTAGGAATGTTTTTGGCAAAGCAAAAGCCTAATTGGCGTCGACAAATTCATATAGCCGACCCCACCTAGTAGGAAAAGGCTTGGTTTGGTTTGGTTAAAAGCCTAACGCGGTACCTAATGCACACTATCTTCTATAAAGACCGTAGAGGTTTATAAGTTGCTAATTGCCTACTCTTTCAGGCTTCTTAAGGCCGCTCGTCTGCACCATCCTCTCTATTACTTTCATTGCCAGGGGTTTCCCCAACAATTAGTAGGACTATTCCCCTTGTGTTATTGACTCACTCCACCAGAACCAGAGATAAGCAATGCCGAGAAATTTCAAACTGGTACCCTCTACTTCAACGAGTAAAGGTTTTACCCCCCAACCCCCTCCCCCGCCCCCCCCCCCCTCCCCAAAAAAATTGTGGGCCGCATCATCCTCGATTAGTAATAGCACTAAGATGCATTTATCAGACTATTATCCAATGGAACAAAATTTTGGGACAAATTTTTGTGTTGACCATGTCTCATAACCCCATGCGCCCATGCTTGTACCATCCCCCAAATGCAACTTGCACCAATTAGATGCTTCTTGTTTAATCACCTTCAGAGATCATCCTTCACCCCTCTTGCAACTCTAGATAAGGTTCAATGTATTTTTGACCCTGCCTGTTGCAAGCCTCTCCACAAGAGTAGCATCCTTCATGTCCCAGCCTTGCCTCTGCACCTCTCATTGATCAAGTAGACTCCACCCAAGAACCCATTGTGACTGAAAAAACTTAGCAAACGAAGTAATGCTTTTTAAGAAACAACAACTTGGCCCATAAAATGCCTTAGTTTGTCCCGCTTTTTCATCAATTTCTACAAGGGACTGTTTCCAATGTGCCAAGACATGTCTAATGAGAAATGCAACCCTTTGCACAAGGGTAACATTATCCCCAATGAAAATGCATTTGTATGATATCTTAATTGGTTCTATTTCTCTTCACTTTGTGCCAAGGGTGGCATTTTTTCTTCAAAAGACCCCAGTTAAGGTTACTTACATGTATCCTCATCTCTCTCTCTCTTCAGTTCCCATAGGTGTATATTATATATAGGTAACATTGAAACAGGAAGTTTGTTGAGGCTTGGTGAAGCTAAATGATTAAGTTTTCAAATTTTAATTAGGACACAAACACCCTCTAAATGGTTTTAAAATTGGATAAGAATTTTACATTGATGTCCCTAAATAGAGCTCATGTTCAATGAAAGTGATGAACACATGCCATGTGTGCCTTCCTTCTAGCTAGTAAGAATCAGGACAGAGAAATTATTTCTCTACTACAAAAATGAATCAATGTTTTGTATGCAATTGTGAAACAAACATGGAAAAAAACACTTCTTCCTTTAACAGCAGTAGCATTTTTAGATTTAACAGTGCAGTTGCATTATTACCTTCTCTATGTTTTCTTCATTCAGCTCCAGTCCAGTCTCCTCATCTGCTATTGGTTCCACTGCAACTATTTCAGGGATCTTTTCCATTAAACGGCGCTCAATTCCCATCTTCATAGTCATTACAGAACTTGGACAAGAACCACAAGCTCCTTGTAGCTTCAACCTCACAACATTGCCATCAATTTCATGTAATGCCACATTACCGCCATCAGCAATGAGATAAGGTCGAATTTCATCCAGGACACACTCCACATTTTCAGCAGTTAAGGGCAACTCTAGAGCTGAATCTGAAGTAGCAACAGCCTTTACAACTGAAAATAGAAAGTAGATGGAATTAAAGAATTTCAAATAAAAATCCTTATCTCGCAAACAAAAGATAAAGAACTTTTTTTTGTCAGTAAATAAAGATTTTATTAAGTCGAAAGGAGATGTGAGAAACAGGCATTAAGCAAATGCCCATACAAAACCAGGTAATTATGCTTAATCCATAGATTATATAGTTCCAAGTGCTTAACAAAAAAGCAAAGAATAATCCAAAACTGGCTCTATAACTCCCTGCTATCTAGCTGTACATTTGAGAAAAAAATGAAGCTACAAACCGACAAATGCAAAATAGGGCCACCCTCTAAGCCATCCTTTTTTGTGACTCCAACATATATCCCCACCATGAACTTACCATATCCTTCACATCCTTTGGCAATATCTACTTAACCCCCAAAATAGCAAGGAGGATGTCCCATAGTTCCTTCGTCCATTTACGAAAAATAAACAAGAGATTAACGGACTCCCTGTGGCCTTTACACAAACATCATCAATTAGCTAAGGCATGGCCTGTTCTTTACAAGTTCCATCTAGCCTCGAATCAAGCAATAAATAAAAAAGGCCACTTTGAGAGTCACCCCTGATAACCAAACCTTTTACCAAGGGAAGTCAATCTCCCTATTTCCAACCAGGAAGTGATAGAAAAGATTTTACCTCATACTTTCCTAAATTTGTCAAACTCTATTTGATCACATCCTCCCTTCCCCCAGTTTTGCATCCTGAATGGTCTTCATGAACGCTACAAACCTCTCAATCTCCCAATCATACTAATTCTTCCTAAGAGAAACATACTCCACCTTGGTTCCCATAGGTCAAATATTTCGACACTAAAGCTTCCTTATCACTTGCCATTTCATAAAATTCAGGGAACAGAACTTTCTAGATCTATCTAAAACCCAACTGTGATCCCAAAATTTGATTCCATCACCTCTGCCAGGCTGCCAACATATCAGCTCTTTAAGGATTCCTACATCTTGCAAATACTGAGCCACAAGCTGGTTCCATGTGAATGAGCTCTAGAGAGTGCGCTGCAGTCCCTCCAAGTAGTCCCAAATTTGTATGAGATAATCTCTCTCCGCATAAAGAATTAAAAACATTAGTGGAACTTTTCAAAGAAATCAAATGCTTCTAGAGTGAAATTATTTACTTTCTTATGAGCAAGATAAATACAAAAAGGTATTGAGGGGGATGCAATCATGTGGAGGAGTATAGGCTTCAGAGACCCTTAAATTTAAACAAGCCCAAACAAAGTAATCAAACAAAATATAAAAGAACGTTATCTCAAACATAATTTTAGTATTAGTTTTTTGAGGAAAATTTTATTAAACCAAACTTTCCCACTATTTCCAAGACAAAGTAGAATAGCCAAAAATCCATGAAATACTTGGTTTAGTACCCTTATCAGTTCTTTTCCCCCTTGAAAGATTCATAACAAATACTAAATGGGAAAATAATAATAATAATAATAATAATAATAACCACCTTTGTAAACATTCTTAATCCATACCTAGATTATGTTGAAGCATGCCACCTGCTTCTAATCCAGGTGCTTTACCCTCAAATTCAATTAACTTAATGGGATAGTCATAAATGTGTCTGTGTAACTAAACTTTAAATAAATAAGTAAACAATAAGTAAATAACACCTTTTCAATCATTCCTCAAAAACTATTCATTCCAGGATTTTCCAACAAATATCTATCTATTAACAGATTTTTGCTTCCAATTTGAACAACACTGCAATCCAAGCACCTTACCCTCTCAATCCAACAAAAAACAATTTATGTGTCTACCAGCAGTCAAAGCCTCTCCACAATTTGTTAAGTGTGAGGCCTGACTTAAATAAGAGCGAAAGTATACTTTTACATTTTAGGGTTTTTTATTTGTATACGCTAGGGTTCTTTACAGCTATAAAAGAACGCCTAGAGTTGCCTCCATTGAAAGTTTATAACCGTTTTTCTTTATCATAGTGAAACACCCCAACACCGGTTGATGTATAATTAAGCAATTAGGTTAAGTCGAAACCACGTAAATCCACGTCTGTTGTTATTTTCTTATTTATGATTGTTTTTTGTTCTTGTTCGTCTTCGATTGTATGCATATGCTTGTGGGTTTGAGCATAGGGATCCCAACAACTAGTATCAAAGCTTTGAGTTACGAGATCAAGGGTTTATACAATGGCTGAAGACAAATACAAGATCGAGAAGTTCAATGGTATGAACGACGCTTTTCGGAAGATGTAGAAGGAAGATATTTTATATCAGAAGGATTTATATCTTTCGATTAGCAGGGAAAAGCCAGAAATCGTAACATAAGAAGATTAGAATATTTTGGATCGCAAAGTTTTGGAGACTGTGCGATTGAGCCTCAAGCTATCGGTTGCGTTGAATATTGCCAAAGAAAAGACTACAGCAGATTTGTTCAAAGCCCTAGAAAAGATGTACAAGAAACATTTTGCAATGAATAAGATATATCGTATGAAAAAAGTTGTTTAATTTAAAGTTGCCTGAAAACTTTTTGTTGCTGAACATGTGAATGAATTTAATACGGTCACGAATTAGTTAGAATCCATAGGTATTAATTTTGATGAAGAAATTAGAGCTCTTCTTTTATTATTGAGTTTGCCAAAAAGTTGGAATGGATTTGTCGTGGCAGTTAGTAATTCCTCCAGATCTGCAAAAATAAAATTAGAAGATATTGTGGGGTTGATTTTAGGAGAAGACGCTAGGAGGAGAGCATCGGATGAGGACGTTGTTTCAGGTCCAGCACTAAATACAGAGAAAAGAGGTAGGTCTGCAAATAAGGGAGACAACAAGGGCAAGCGGAAGAGGAAATTCCAAAAATAGAGATAGGAGTAATCCCGTGGTAGGGATGTAAAACCTAAGGGTTGTTGGAATTGTAGTCAAATGGGGCACTTGAAGCGAGATTGTAAAGCACCGTCAAACAAGCAACAAAACAAGAGTAACCAGGGCGTAAGAACACAGTCAATGTTACAGGTGAGTCAAATAATGATGCCTTGATTTGTTCGTTGGATTCTTGCAATGAGTCTTTGATTGTAGACTCATGAGCCTCATTTCATGTTACTCCATGCATGGATGTATTACAAAATTACGTGTAAGGAAAGTTTGGAAAGGCCTACTTGGGTGATGATAAGGATTGCAACATAGTTGGGAAAGGAGATGTACAAATTACTCAAGACAGATGGGACAGTATTGAAATTGAAGGATGTTAGACATGTGCCTAGTCTAATAAGAAATCTTATTTTGGTGGGTCAATTGTCACAGGGTGGAGTGGTCACATCGTTTACATCAGATGCTTGTGGTTTTGGTTGTGGCTCGTGGTAAAAAAGAAGGAACCCTATATGCATCTTTGGGTACTTATAGTAGCATCAGCAATTGATTGTATTATGTGGCATCGTAAGCTAGGTCACATGAGTGAAAAAGGGGATGAAAATAATGTTAGTGAAAGGTAAATTGCCAAATTGTAAATCACTGAATTTAGACTTTTGTGAGGATTGTCTTTGGAAAACAGAAGAAAGTTAGCTTTATGAAGGTGGCAAGGACCCTAAAGTCAAAGAAGCTGGAGTTGTTTCGTACAAACGTGTGAGGCCCATCTCAAGTATCTTCCCTTAGTGGCTCATGTTATTTTGTTAATTTAATTGATGACACTATTACAAAATTATGAGTTTATTTTTTCCAGCATAAATTTGATGTGTTTAGTGTTTTCAAGAATTGGAAAGCATTAGTTGAGAATGAAACAGGAAAGAAATTGAAGTGTTTGAAATATGATAATTGTGGCGAGTATTGTGATGGTGAGTTAGAGGCTTACTGTACTGTGAATGGGGTTCAGAGATTAAAAACAATTCCAAAGAAGCCAAGGCAGAATGGAGTTGTTGAGCACATGAATAGGACAATCCTAGAGCATGCAAGAAACATAAGATTACATACTAGGTAGGGATGTAAATGGGTCGGGTCAACCGGAGACCCGACTCGACCCAGAAATGACCCGACCCAAGCCCAACACACTATTCTGTATAAGCCCGCCCCTCCCCCGCCCCGACCCCTCTGGGTCAGGGCTTGGGTCACCCTTGACCTGGCCCGAGGCCTGACCCGCCCCCCTTCCTTTTTACCGTTCTGCTTTGGCAGAATGTCTTCTTTTTTTTTTTTTTAATGTTAGCCAGGCAGTGTGGCAGTGCCCACTACCCAACAGGGCCAGCACCCCCCCATTCCTTTAATATTTTTTACCGTTCTACCAAGGCAGAACGTCTTTCTTCTTCTTTTTTTTTAATTCCAAAAAAATTCTACAAAATTACAAAACTTCCCCACCCTCTTCCATTATAAATACCCCACACTCACATTCACTCACCCCTCACAAAAAATTAACAAAATTTCTCTCCAATTGTGCTCAAGTGTACTCTTCAATTGTGCTCTCCAACACTCAAGTGTGCTCTTCAATTGTGCTCTCTAACACTCAAGTGTGCTCTTCAATTGTGCTCAAGTGCATTCCATTTTGTCAAATTTGAAGTCAAGATTTTTCAAGAATCAAGATCAAGTGATTCAAGGCTTCAAATTATTTCAAGTTAGTATTTTAATTATTTTTTTAATTTGCATACATACATTTTTTAATTTTCATAATTTAATTTTTTTTGTTAAATTATTTTTTCTAAATGGATCCACGGGACACTCATTTTTTTGATTTGGAGGGTGGAGACTCAATATCCTTTCCCCCTCAAGAACAAATGGAACAATTTACATCACCACAAAGTCCACAAATACCAACACCTACTACCACAGCTGGTGATGTTGGTGCATCATCTTCCCGTCACGCCCAACACCAGCGTGGCACTTTAAAAGTATGGGATTTTTTTATTAAAATTCTAAGTGATGATGGAATGCATAAGGCTAAATGCGTTATTTGTGGAGATTTATTACATGGTAGAAATACATCTGGAACTAGTCATTTAAAAAGACATTTAAATAGAAGGCACCAACAGGATCCTCGCATTAATAGTTTAATTGATCAATATTTTTCACGTACAACACAAACTCAATTAGGTATATTGTTATGACCCTGCAAGAGCACAAAATAATTTAGTTAGATATATTGTTAAAGATGAGCAACCCTTTACAATGAGGAAAAATCGACATTTTGAAGAATTTATTTGCGAAAGTTTTACACCACAATATTGCGGTTTTTCAAGAAATACGTCAAAAAATAAAGTTTTACGAGATTTTGAATCAAAAAAGGATGAATTAAGAACTTATTTTACTAATTTTGAAGGAAATGTTTGCTTGACCGCCGATATGTGAAAATCTTGCCAAGATATTGAATATCTTTGTATAACTGCACATTATATTGATGAAAATTAGAAAATAAATAAAACATTATTTCATTTAAATTAGTTGAACAACTATTCATTAGATTCAGCGTGGGGGAACTTATTTTGCATGAACTTGCATCGTGGCAATTATATACAAAAATGTTTTTTATTACTTTAGACAATGCTTCATATAATGATGTTTGTTTTAATTATTTAAATAATGCTTTGTCTGCAAATGATCCATTATTTCGTGGTCGTTGTTGAGCCCATATACTTAATTTAATTGTAAAGGATGGATTGGACATTTATGAATCTTCTATTGTAAAAATAAAAAAAGCTGTAGTTTGTGCCATGAGCTCTCCAAAAAGAATTAGTCCATTTGCTGGCATATGCAATCAAATTGGTTTAAAACCTAAAAAATTACCAATGGAAATTAATATCAGATGGAATTCAACCTATATAATGTTAAAAGTTGCTATTAAATATCAAAAAGCAATTGATTTATTTATTTTAAGTAATCATGCTGTTGGATTAGATAGTATTGAGCCAATTGATTGGGCAAATGCAATTTTCTATAAAAATTTTTTACATGTTTTTGATGTTGCTACTAAAATATTTTGTGGAATTTATTATCATACTTCTTCTACTGTTATTTATCAATTAGGGGTTATTGATGAAATTTTTAACAAATATGGTGCCCAAGAATATTATTCTTCTTTGGTTGTTGTAATGAAGGAAAAATTTGATAAATATTTTAACCCACTTCCCATACATTTTGGTATTGCTACTATTTTAGACCCTAGGTATAAAGAAGATCTTTTCTTTCAATTATTAAAGATGATATATGGGCATGAAAGTGCCCAAGAACAATTATATCAAATTAAACAGGAAATGCAAACTCTATTGGGTCGGTATAATAGCAATCGTACAACTGTCCAACCAACTATGGTCACAACGTCCTCTTCTCATCGTGACTTTGGTGGCAATACGTCCATTTGGAGAAGAATAACATCCCGACGGACAGATGCATCAACAAGTGCAAGTGCAAGTTCAAATTCATCCGACCTCCAACGTTATCTTGGTACACCTCCAATAGAAAATGAAGATGATTTCAATGTTTTAGACTGGTGGAAGGGACAACAATCAAAATTTTCAATTCTTTCAGCTTTAGCTCGTGATATACTCACATTTTCAGTTTCTACCGTAGCATCCGAGCAAGCATTTAGTGCTAGTGGACGCATTATCAGTCAATTTAGGAGTCGACTGGCTCCTCCGACAGTAGAAGCCTTGATGTGTTTACGAGATTAGTATCTTACAGAAAATAGACAATAGGAAGATGCCGAAAAAGAGCAACTTGCCCTTGATTTTGATACAATGTATTAAGGTGAAAGAGAAGAACACGCTAGTGGATCTAGTGATGAATAATAATTATGTATAGATAGAGTAATATTTGCAAATGATAGTCACTCTTATAGGTGCCAACCTAGTTGGAATGTATAAGACGTGAAGTAATGCACCTATTAATTACTCTATCATTTATTTATTTTTTTTATAATTCTACATTTATAAATTGTAATTTTAAATTTAATGTTAATTATGTAATTGGTTGTTGTGTAATAAATTTTAATTTTTATCAATAATGATTTTAATGTGTTTGTTTGAGTTTTATTTTTTTTATTTTCTTTAAAAAAAATAAAAATATATTAAAAATATGCCAGGTCGGTCGAGGCGGGTGGCGTGACCCTTGACCTGACCCAACCCGACCCGAAGATCGGCTGGGGCGGCAGGGCGGGTCGGCTTAGGGGCGGGTCTGCCCAAATTCCCGGGTCGGGTTCAACCGGGTTAGCCCGATTTACACCCCTAATACTGGGTTACCTAAGCAATTCTAGGTTAAAGCAATAAATATAGTGACATATTCGATCAACAAAGGACCTTCAGTTCTTTTAAATAATGGATTGCCAGAGGAGGCTTGATCAGGTAAAAAGGTAAATTTATCTCATTTACGAGTCTTTAGTTGCATGGCCTATATGCATATTGCTTCGAGTAATAGGGTTAAACTTGATGTTGAGTCTCAAAAGTACGTGTTTATAGGCTATGGCACTGATAACTATGGGCATAAGCTGTATGATTTTGAAAATCGAAAAACACGCAGGAGTATGGATGTGATATGTTGATGAGTTTGTTTTGTTTAAAAATAGACAGAACCAACTTGAGGAGGCTAATGAAAATTCAGATGTTGTAGATTTTGAGGGTATCTCTAACAGGAATGTCTTACAGTCTCAGGATTTTAATACACAATTTACTCCATAGGTAGATCCACAAACTCCTCCTCCTAGGAGGTTTGATCATATCAATAAACCTCCAATGCATTATTCTCCTTCTTTACACTATTTATTGCTAATTGATAGCGGTGAGCCAGAATGTCTCGAGGAAGCATTGCAGGTGGAGACCAAGGAGGAGTGGGAGCATGTGATGAACGATGAGATGGATTCTCTCTTATTAAACCAAACTTGGGACTTGGTTCAGTTGCCTAAGTGGAAGAAAGCTTTGCACAACAAATGGGTATATAGGCCTAAGGAAGAATATGATGGGAGCAAACGGTACAAGACAAGGTTGGTAGTGAAAGGTTTTGAGTAAAAAACAAGTATTGACTACACCAAAATTTTTTTTCTCTTGTTGTGAGGATTTCTTCTATCAGATGTATCCTTAATATTGTTGCTGTTGGGAACTTGCAATTAGAGCAATTAGATGGAAATTGCATTTCTTCACAGAGATTTGGAGAACAACATTTATATGTATTAGCCAAAGGATTATGTTGTCAAAAGAAAGGAGGATCATGTGTGTAAGCTTCATAGGAGGCTATATAGGTTGAAACAGGCGCCTAGACAGTAGCATAAAAGGTTTGACACTTTTATGACAGATATAGGGTATAACAGATGTTATGGGGACCACTGTTGTTATTTTAAGAAGCTTGGTAAATTTTATCTCATACTTTTGTTGTATGTAGATGATATGCTTATTGCAAGTTCAAGCATAGATAAGACTGCTAATCTTAAGGAACAATTGTCTAAGGAGTTTGCAACGAAGGATTTGGGTTCTACAAAGAAAATCCTTAGGATGCAAATTAGCAGGGACAGGATGAATTGAAAGTTGAAGTTGTCACAGGAGAAATATATTGAAAAGGTGCTCAAAAGGTTCGACATGGAAGGTACTAAGCCTGTTAGCACACTGTTGGCCAGTCAATTCAAGCTTTCAAAGGAAAAATGAGTAGTAATTTATAAAAAGAAGAACTACATGGCCAAAGTTTTACATGCCTCAGCGGTAGGCAACTTCATGCATGCTAAGGTTAGCACAAGGCTAGAAATTACTCATGCAATGGGAGTTGTTAGCAAGTTCATGGCAAATCCGGGCAAAGAGCATTGGGAGGTAGTTAAGTGGATTTTGCGATATCTAAAAGGTAAGTCTGATTTGGCTTTATGTTTTAGGGGTTTTGATATTTGTTTGCAAGGATTTGTGGATTCAAATTTAGCAGGAGACATTGACAGCAGGAAGACTACTACCGGGTATGTGTTTACTTTGGGGAGTGCAGCAATTAGTTAGGTCTCGCGATTATAGAAAATAGTGACTATTTCCACAACAGAAGCAGAGTATGTTACAGCCACGGAGACATGTAAGGAGATGATATGATTGAGGAGTCTCATGAAAGAGCTGGGTAAGGAGCAACAAAGTTATAAATTGTTTAGCGATAGTCAGAGTGTGATACATCTGGCAAAAAATGCAGCTTTTCATTCGAGGACCAAGCATATCAACATGAAGTATCACTTTATTCGCTCTTTGTTAAAGGATGGACAGTACATTTTGAATAAAATTCACACAGGCGATAATCCAACAGAAATGTTCACAAAGGTACTTACTGTGAAGAAGCTGAAGGCTTGTTTAGTTTCTGTGGGTCTCCAAGCTTGAGAGGGAGGCTAGGTGCTGGTGGTTTTGGTGATTGTTAGTGATAGTTGATCACTATTGACATTTAGGGGTTGTTTTGAATCAGTTTTCAAATGGAAGATTGTTAAGTGTGAAGTCTGATTTAAACAAGAGCAAAAGCGTACTTTTGCATTTTAGGGTTTTTTTTTAATTTGTTTACTCTAACATTTCTTACAACTATAAAAGGAATGCTTAGGGTTACCTCCATTGAAACTTTATAACCTTGTTTCTTCATCATAGTGAAACACCCCAACACCCCGTAATGTACGATTAAACAATTAGCTTAAATCGGAATTACATAAATCCCTGTCTATCGTTATCTTCTTGTTTATGATTGTTTTCAATTCTTATTTATCTTCGATTGTGTGCATGAGCTTGCGGGTTTAAGCATAGGGATCCCCAACACAATTGAGATCAAATAAAAAATCAGTAGTGGAAGTTCTTATAGAAACCATACCATGCAAACAATCACAACTATGGAATCATGACTAATTAATCAGTTATCACAGTAGACTAAATTAAAAAGAACAAACTTGTGAGATTCCAAGATTTGTAATCCTTCATGAATAATATGCATCATGAGCTTCAGAATTCTAAAGTTCAGTCAAATATCGTAATTACTAAACACAACTGGGGGCAAGGAAAATCAACAAAATTCAATAAAGGGCTTGTAATACAACCTTAAATGTTCAAAAAAGTTGAATCAAGTGGTCACGAGAAAAGTTCAAAAAATAAGTTAAACCCTTCAAAGCAGTAAATAATTCAAATAAAACTACAACACCATGGTACTCAGCTCCTCCAAAAATAAAATCAAAACATAAGAAAATAAGAAGAACATCCCAATTCTTAGGGCAGGGTAAAAGCCCTAATTTTCCAGCTGGTTGCCTGATACAGATTATATAATTTTCAGAAACTACCCAACACCTAAATATCAAATTCATTTGAATAACATCTAACAAAGCGTTATATGGATATGTAAAAGGGCTCACCTCGATTCCCATATGTCCCAATCCGCGCCGAACCAGAAAAGCTCCGCCGCACCAGATTACTTGTTCTCGGTAGAGAAACCCGAGAGCCACAGAAGCTGGGCCTCTAATTAAAAATTTCCATAGTAGAGTTGTGCAAACAATCAAATCTGTGTACTTGCATGCAAAATGAATAATTACAGAGAGAGAAAGTACCTTGATGGGCGAAGAAAAGACATGGAAGGAGGCTGTTGACGACGATGAGTAGCGAGAACATGAAGGTTCAAGGATTTGTTGGGCCCTGCAATAGCAATATGATGGATTCAAAACCGCAGTCTGCATCTCTCTCTCTCTCTCTCTCTCCCCTTCCCCCCAAAACTTTATCTCTCCGAGCAGAGAATTTACGGTGACCTGCAATGAAGAAGAACGAACGTCTGGGGCAAACAAAAAGATTGAAATCGAAAGCCGGTTGGTTCTTTCTTTTATTTGTTATGTTATTTTATCTGGGAGGGGAAAGGTTTGAACCAAAAACACACTAACATATCAAAAGCATCATTGACCATTTGCTACCGTTTTTATTTATTATTTATTTATATTTATAAATTATTATTATTAATTTGTCGGCTATGTTATTTTGTCTTGGAGGAAAGGTTTGAACCAAAAACACACTAGCACATCAGAAGCATTTGGAACATTTATTAACGTTTTTATTTATTACTTATTTATATCTTTTAAAGATTAATAATAAAAACCAATTTGATTAATTTATTTTTATTTTAAGAATAAAAATTTATTTAAAAATTTAAACCCCTAATGTCAATAAAAAAAATTTTATTTAATTTTTTCTTCCGTAAATACTTTGTTGACCTTAAATAAAATATCATATCAATTTTTTGTCGCATGTTATTAAAATAAATTATTTTATTTAAATATTTTACTAAATTAAAAGTATTTAAAAATAATATATTATTAGAATGATTAAAATAATAATTTATGATTAAAATTATTTTTTATTAAATTATTTTTAATAATAACAGTTACCTATTAAAATAATTTATTCTATTAAATTAAACTTTTAATAATAAAATAATAACTTATTATTGAACTAGGTTCTTTATTGATATAGTTTACTAAGATTAGTTATAATTAAAAAATAAATTAATTATATTTCATTAGTTTAACAAATTAAATTAATGTATAATATATTTTATTAAATTAAATCAATTTTATAGATAAATATTTTATTAAGATAAAATTAATTGTTGTAAATAAAATTACATTAGAAAACATTTTTTATTTTATTTCAAAAGAAGAAAATGACATTTAAAAAATAGAAAACAAAAATTATTAAATATAAATAAAAAAAAGGTAAAAATGTTACCAAACGAGTCACACGTAAGCCGCTCGGGTTTGAAAGTACGTAACACTATCATTTGAAATTTGAACAACATTGATGAAAATTTACTAAATCTAAGTATATATGCTACGTGTCACAAAAGTTTATATGTGGTTGCGTAAAAAAATATTATTAAAAATATATATAAGTTTGTCTACAAAATTTGAGGGGATTACTCCAACGAGGACACAAGTACAATAATAGTTGAACTACTCTAAAATCCCAACAATTAGGATTATATCTTTATCAATAGAGATAGAAAATCTCGAGTTTATTTTGGAAAAACAGAGGGTAAGTTTTACACTCCTGTAAAATATTAGGTAACATTTTCTTATAAATAATTATAACAAATATTATAGAATAATGCTATATTTAATTAAGCTAAAATTATTTAATGATTAAATTATTTTATCAAATTAATATTAAATAAAAAATTTTAATTAGAGAAAACAAATAATTTTAATCATAAATTAATATTTCAATCAAATAATTATAACAAATATTATAAAATAATAATTTATTTAATCGAAGTAAAATTAATTAATTAATAAATTATTTTATCAAAATAATATTTCATAAATAATAATGTATTATTTTATTTTATTAAATTAATACTATTGAAATTTTTAATTTATGATTAAAATTATTTATTTTATCAAATTAAAATTTTTTTAATAAAAATGATTTATTTTTAGAATGTTTTATTAAGTAAAATATATTTCTCATAAATAATAATTTACTAGATTATGTATTGTATTAATATAATTTATTAAAATTAATAATTTATTTAAATAAACTAAAATTACTTGTTTTATTGAATTATTTTACCAAAGTAAAAATGTTTTTTAACAAATAATAATTCATTATTAAAATTAATTACTATTGAAATATTAATATATATATATATAAACGTATTTTTTATAATTAATATTTTTATTTACAGTTATACATTTTAATATATATATTATTAAAATTAATTATTTATAACAACTATTCTGATTTATTTTATTATATTATTTTACCAAAACTAAATATTAACTTTTACTCCTTGATTAATTTACCATCATTCCAAATATAATTAACTTTTACCTATTCAAAATTTTTAGCATGCCAAACATAATATAATTATTATCAAGTAATGTTTACCCTCTCAATCTAAGTATAAGTATTATCAACTTGTTATCCCAGTAATTATTACTGGGGTAACAATTACCTCTATAATTTTTTATTCTCAAAATTTTTACCTCGTACCAAATATTTCCTAAGAATATATTTGGAACATAGATTTGTGAAAAGGAAAAGAAGGGTGAAGGAAAATGGCAAAAATGAAAGATGGAGTAAAGAAATCAAAGTTATCTCATTTTTTTATTTAGTAAAAAAAAATAAGACTAAAATAAATGGATATTTATCAACAAAGTCTAACTTTTACTTGGTAAGTGCACAAAAATTACAAAAATTATAAATTTTATTTTTTCTTTATTTTTTTCCCTCCACAAGTCCATATTCTAAACATAGTTAAGAGAATCATTAACTCTAATCTAGTGAATTAGAGGAGAATCTCACCTATTAACATAAAAATGATTATATAATAGAGGGTATGTAAGCATTTCTCCATAATAGCATCCTTTGAATATCTCAAGAGTAAGAGAATGATTAAGTGTTGCATGATTTTCAACCAGCCATAATGCTAGTCATGTAATAACCTGAAAATTTTTTTTCATAATTAATTTGCTTAAGTGTGGTGGTAATATTTGTTGTAGTAAAAATCTAGAAAATTGAGAATTTGAAAATTTTTGGAATAATAAAATTAGTTGGAAAGGTTTTCGGATTTAATTTCACCCTATGTGGGAGTTTAATGTAGAATTTTTAAAAATTTTTATCCAAACAATTCCTAGCCCAATTACTTATTTGGTTCAAACCAAGCCCATTAACCCATAGGTCAACCCCTTCTTTGACTCACCTCAACTCACTTCAACTCACTTCAACTCACTTTATCACTCACTAAGTTGACTCATGAATAGTAGCTCTAAATCATTTCCTGACAAACTTTATTTCCATCCATCATTTCTTCCATACATCTCTCACAATCTCTCAAAATTATTTGGCTAATTAGACAAAAAAATGACCTTACATTGATGACTTTAAAGCATTCTTCCAAATAATTTAGCTAGCATGATTTAAAGCATTTGTCAAAAAACTAGCATAATTTAAAGCATTTTGTTTAATTTATCAAAAAACTAGCATGATTCCCGGATCATGCCACCCATCTTCATCCATCCTCCAACACCTCTCTTAAATTATGTGGTTAGATAGTCAAAAAGGCTAAGCTAGATTATTTGGATTATACTACCTAATGCATAATACTACTTTAGTGGCTTTCAAGTCTAGGAAGTGGAGCTTGTTTTTCTCTACCGACACTTTCTCTACACTCCCTATAAATTTGTGTGCCTTCAAGGAGAAAAAGAATAAGAGAAAAAAAAAAGAAAATAAATCATTATTTAGTGTGGTTGGAGATTTGGTGTTGCTTGGAGAAAGAGAAAGGCTTAGAATTTTTCAATTGGGTGGTGTTCAAAGCTCAACTCATTTTTCCTTCTCAGACTTGGTCATCAATATCTTCATTGAGGTAGGATGACGAATCTCGTAAAATGTATTTGATGCCTTTTCTGGGTTTGAAGTATGAACTTGATTGTGATAAAAATAAATACCGGCATATTGGGGTTAGGGAAGCCAAAACTTTAACTTATGTAGCTCAGCATGCTGACAGCTCTTTGTTTATAACTTCTGACGTGCTTTTGACCCCTAAAACGGTAGAATTAGGCTTCAGCTGAAACATAAAATTTGTAGCCCTTTAAGTTTTCTTTCTAACCCAAAAATATTTGTATCAATCCGATTTGTGAGTCAAAAGTTATGCCCAAAATACTGAGCACGTGTAAAATTGTATTTTCTGAACAAATTAAATTCAAGGCTGCTTTTGCACCTTTAGACCTTGGAATTTTAAAAAGTGTCAAACATGAAAGTTGTAGGTTTTAAAGTCTAGTTTCTACAGATATAAAGTTTATAAATATTAGAGTTTTGCTTTATTTTGTATGAATTTTCTTTCAAGCTGCTATTTCTGCTTAACCTTTAATTGATACTTGTTTGGATTGTTTTAGAATTTTATGTTTAAAGATCAATTTGAATTCCCAATTATCCTCTGTTAGTTATAATTATGTTAATAATCTATTTATGTGTAATTTTTTTTGCAAGGCCTAATCCAGTAAAACACTTATACTATTTGATGAAATACCGAAGTGGACTGTTAAGTTGAGACTACTTGATTATCTTCCAACTGATATGAAATTCTTTTAAATTGGATATTATATATTATTTAACACTCTAATATTTATGATAATTGACTTAAACAATTAGTTTCATCATGGATAGTTGGATGACTTATTCAAACTAAAATGGCTAAGTAGAACCAAGTATTTGATAAAATGCCCAAATGAACTAAGGGACTTATTCTTTCCTCATTTGGTCTTCCTTAAATGAATTTGATTGATTCTTTTAGGCATTGTTTTGTCAACCTAGCAAGTTATATAACTATATTTTTATGATTACGTGAATTTAATGAAAATTATTTAATACCTTCCTAAATATTGGAATAATTCTATGGATATTTGTGGATATCTTGAAGCCGAAAACATATGATAAGGGTTTGATTATAAAGAAGATGATGATTGGAAATTTATTCAAATTATTTTGAATAAAATAAAACTTATAAATTTTTCTAAAATTAAATATAAGTCCAAAGAGCTATTTATTATCTTTATATTCCATAAAATAATAAAATAAAAGATAAAAGAGGCAAAAACTGAGATCGCAGCCAATGAGGTTCAAACTTGCAACTTCAAATCGCAATTAGGGTCGCCCACCCACTAAGCTGCCAACCTTGGCTTAATTAATATATCATTAGAAATAATTTTATTCTTATCAAAGGTGGTAGAGCAAACTTGTCAAAACAATTAACTAAAATACTAATTCGAATTCTAAATTATTTTTCTACTTGCTACTTATTAATTTACATGTAGTACCTACCTTTGTGATAATGATATTGGTGACTATGTTAAATCTTTGATTTATTGAGAGTTATTGTTAAATTATGGATTTAGATAAAGTACTTAAAAAAATATGCTACATGTGACTGAATAATCCCACTTTTGATTCATCACCCGGGAACATTGCCAGTTGTTATTAAAAATGTCTTATTTCCATACAAGGTACTCTTGGGAATGTAAAAGGGTGAGAAAAAAATTAAGGCACTCGGTGCTAAAGTTATTTTTGGCAATGGGGTGATGGGTGGGTAGAAATGGCCTTTTAGATGGAGATAGGAACATTTGTATTTTATTTGGGAGATGCTCCATTCTGACCTGGCCAATCAGGTAGCCGGTCGCGACGGTTAAGTTTTTTGTGGGTGATACCGTTGGAATGCATTGGATGCTAAGCTCGTAAAGTCACTGGTTCCCAAGGCTAGGGGTAGAGGAGGATAGAAGTATGATTATCCTAGGAGGATTTAGATTAAACTCCTTTATCAAATTTTACTAAGACTGGCAACCTCTTTTGCTTATGTATGAGTGATGTGTTGGAATTATTTAATTATATTTAATTCCTTTAGATGTATATTTTATGAAAAGATAAATATATATATATATATATACACGAAACTTGTATCACTATGAGGTTTGATCCCGAGACCTTGAAGATCTGAATCTGAGATCCCCACCATTGCGACACCAATTTCATTGTGGTACAAATAATAACATTAAACTATTTGACGTGCAAGTAAAAAGTAGTCACAGTGACGGTTTCATCGAACTGTTGTAAGTATAATTTACATTATTCAGTTGGGATCTATTGAATTAATTGTTGCATGAACAGTATGCCACCTAATCACATTCATTGTATTGGGTTACCTAATACAGTGTAGTATTACTACCACTGCATATAGACACCTAGGAGATTCTGATTACTGGACTTTAGTAGCTCACCCCTTTGTGGGAATATTTTTTTTTAGGATATTAAGCACAGGGATACAGAAAATGAGCTAGAAAGAGATTAATTTCTCTTTCCACCAGAAGAGTTATCTATTTTTTTTTCTTTCCTACATAGTGCTGGAAGACTTTATTTGTGATTGTGGTCTGTAATAATAATTTTTGGATGATTGTAATTATTAAGTTTAGACCTAACTTGCTTTTATTTAGTATATAATATTAATTGCGTGGTTGGGACGCTTAGATGGCTTTGTAATTCTATTTTCTATCTTTATTTTGTGCCATGTAGTTGAATCGCATCAAATAATTCAGTCTAATGACTTATAAATATTGTTTGCGATAAACAAGGGATTTTTGAATACCATAAATTTTTGTTACGAGTCAACCCCAGTTTGGAGAAAAATTTTAGGGAGTGACAGCGTATTATTATCATCTTATTTTTATACCCAATAAATAATCCTAAGTCATCCTCGGGCATTCGGATTATGAATATTTGGGGCATGACAGCTTGGTATCAGAGCCATAGGTTTATGATTTACTTAAGGGTAGTGGGGATTGGGTATTCCTATACTCATTGCGTGTATTTGTGTGTAAGTACCTAACTAACCCGTCAATCTTATATAGAATGGAAAACACTGGAAGAGGTCGTGGACGACCCCGAAACAATAGTGGAATGGGGTGTAATCGCAACCAAAAAATGCACAATCTACGACCACCACCAACGTTAACAATGAGATGGCCCAAGCTATCCGAGACATGGCGATAGTTATGGCCTAATTCATACAGGTAAATCCACGAGCACCGGCGGTGATGTCGGTAGCGGCTGTAGCGGGAGCAGCACCAATGATACCGCCAGTAAGGAGGCATGATGATGACCTGAGAAACTTCTTACGGTATGACCCACAATCATTTCATGGCGAATCAGAACTGGTAGTAGCTGAGAACTGGTTTAAAGAAGTCTCTCGTATTTTAGGGACTATGGGAATAACCTGTGATGCTATTAAGACAACCCTGGCAACGTTCCGACTGCAGGGTGATGCATATAAATGGTGGACTTTTGTTAAGGTAAGTCATGACACTGCAACTATGACCTAGGAAAGATTTGAAGAATTGTTCATGGATCACTTCTTTCCACAAACCTTCATGTTTGCAAAGACACAGGAGTTTTTATCCCTGAAGCAGCGTAGCATGACTGTAATGCAGTACGAAGCAATGTTTGCTAGTCTGTCCAAGTATGCCCAGAATTTGAACTTAACTGACAAGGTGAAGGCCGATCAGTTTACATGGGGCTTGTGGACTGACATTCAAGGACGGATCATTGGTATGATGCACTCTTCCTATGCCGCAACTGTGAGGGCAGCCATCGCTGTGGAAATGGAAATCCAAGACACTACCAAGCTTAAAGGATCAGCATCTAAGGGTTCAATCATGAGGCAGAACAAAAAAGCTGGACAAAAACGAGGTAGATTTTTTGAAAAGAACAAATAGTATGATAGTCAACCACAAAAGAGAAATGAAGGAGGGAGTTAACCTCGACATCAACAAAAGGATCCAAATGCCTATTACCAGTGTAGGCAACTTGGGCATTTTAAAAGGGATTGTCCTCAGAGGGTAATGACGTACCCCAAGCAAAATCAACAGAATTTACAGAATCTAGGACCAGCACGGATCACATACACATCTCCACCACAGCATTTTCAACAAAGACCATCTTTTCGGAATCCTAACATGAACCAGCAAGGAGGACAATAGAATAACAATGGCAGAGGGTGAGGTCATGGTGGAGGAGGACCAGGGCCAAGAAGGGACAATTCTATTCTGTAGGGACGTGTATTTGCACTTAACCATTTGGAAGCACCAGAACCCATTACAGCGGTACCAGAGAACACAGTTATTCAGGTTACCTCAATACTCTTTAGTACTTGGGTGGTAATCCTAGTTGATACTGGCGCTTCGCATTCCTTTATATCATCTAAATGTGTATGTTCATTGAAATTAATACCAGAGAAATTGAGTGGAACCTTAACTATTGATTCCCCTCTGGGTACTAACACTGTGGCAAATAAGCTCACTAGATCTTGTGCAATCCAATTCGGGGAGATCATAGTAGAATGTGATATTATCTTGTTGGATATGAACACTTACGATGTCATTCTAGGAATGGACTGGTTGTCTTTACACCAAGCACTTATTGATTGTCACCTGAAGTGTGTGTCGACGATTCTTCCATTGGGAGCTCGATTCTGTATCCAAGGCGATTCTAGATAAGATCCAATTATATCCCCAGTACATTCTCGAGGTTGCAGGCAATTAAATAGCTTGCTAGTCAATCTGACTTTGAATGAGGAGCTTCCATAGACTGCTCTCTCTCGAGTAGTTTGTGAGTTCCCAGATGTGTTTCCCAAGGAGCTTCCAGGTTTGCCACCTCGGCGGGAAATAGATTTTCGTATAGATCTACAGCCAGGGGTTACACCAATTTCAGTTGCCCCCTTACCGAATGGCACAAGCAGAACTTCAAGAATTAAAAGTACAACTTGAAGAATTACTCCGGTTAGGATTCATTTGACCCAGTGTTTCCCCCTGGGGAGCGTTGGCTGTTTTTGCAAAGAAGAAAGATGGAAGTTTACGGCTGTGTATTGATTACAGAAAGCTGAACAAAATCACTATCAAGAATAAATATCCCTTGCCACGTATAGATGATTTATTTGATTAATTGAGGGGTTCACTATTCTTCTCTAAGATCGATCTTTGATCAGGATACCATCAATTACGTATCCGAGAGGAAGACATTCCAAAGACAGCTTTCCGTACGAGATATGGGCACTACGAGTTCATGGTGGTGCCTTTTGGACTCACCAATGCGCCAGCAGCATTCATGGATCTTATGAATCATGTTTTCCGTCCATACCTAGATAAGTTTGTTGTAGTCTTTATTAACAATATACTTATTTATTCAAAGGATGAATGGGAGCATGAACAGCACCTTCGTATCGTCCTACAAACTTTATTATATCACCAACTGTATACCAAGGCTAGCAAATGTGAGTTTTGGCTAACAAAAATACCATTCTTGGGACATATAGTCTCAACACTTACCATTGATAGAGTTTGTGTATAACAACAGCTATCAAGCAAGTATTGGAATGGCACCTTATGAGGCATTATATGGGAGGCCATGTCGCTTTCCCTTATGTTGGGCCGAGGTAGGAGAATCGGTTATGATAGGACCCAACCTAATCAAGCAAACATCAGAAAAGGTTCCTATCATTCGTCAATGTCTACTTACTGCTCAAAGTCGCCAGAAAAGCTACGCAGACCGACGAACACCACCCTCTTTGCCCAACTGGTAGGTCAGCGTTTCCCCTACCAAATGAAAGAAGAGAGCTAGGAGCCCGCCGAACCAAGTTTAGATAGGGATAAAGAAAGACCTTCGTTGCATAGTGCTTGTAATCTTCTCTCAATGATAGAAAGAAGTGGATACACCCTAAGTACAAAGTGATAAATTGTAGTAATTTAAATTTATAAAACGGTAAAATATCGATTGTACCCACAGGAAGAGGCGTAGTAAATTTACAATTCTTTTTCTCTCAATTGGTAGGTGTCACACAAGAAAAATTCAAGAAATATTGTTTTGAATTTTGAAAATAAAATTCGTGATGGAAAATTTAATGAAATTAAAAATAACGATAGAATGATCCTAGATCAACCCAATTCAAGTAGTGATTTCTATGGATTTTCAAGGAGAACAATGACTAGTCAATTAGATTGTAAAATCAAGTTCACTTGGTTGAATCCCTAGATTAAACACTTGAATTGCAATAATCCATATAGAATACATGAGAGTGCTAGGTGACAATCCACATACAAAATCCTTAAAATCAGGCATGAAAATTTCAACTAAGTAATTCACATATAATGTACAGGGAATATACAATCACAAAAGTTAATCAAGAAATATCAACTAGCGATTTCAAATGATCCAAATAAACTAATCATTATTCATTACAAATCTAAAGGAAATTGAACATTGAAGCTCAATCAAGAACAATAGTTGATAAATTTGGTGACAAAGTTAGGATCATGTAATTGAAAACCTAAATCAAATACTTGGGGTGCATAGCCTGTAAAAAGTACATATAAGTTCTATAACAGCATCCACATACAATTTCTCAAGAAAGTGCATGAGAATCCTAATTAGCAACTAACATATAATCTATATAAGCTATACAAATAAGGCTCAATTTAGAGTAAACAATTAACAATTTTAATGGATCTAAACAAATCAACTACCATTCGTAAAGAATTCTTAAGAAAATCAAACATTAAAAAGTAAATTACCTTGAAAATGCACATACATCTTCTACTCTCTTTGATTTGAATCCAAGTAAGAGAACTACTTAATCATAGATGAAGAGAAACTTGAAGTTGTATTGAAATCCAACATGTCTACAATAGAAATTGAATCAGTTGAATTGTTGGCAGGCAGGCCTATATTTCTTGGTTTTAATAGGACTCCTTATAAGTGTTGTTTCCGTACCTTGCTAAAAGATCCTTGTTTACCAACCACACATTATCTAACCAAATCCAATTCTCTCAGTGGAAATCATACTTTAATCATTTATGATGATCCCTCCAAACATGCACAAGCTCATCACCAAATGTCTCTTCTATTACAAAGACTACCTGGTCAAACCTTACGGAGGAATGCTTAGGCTTTTGGGTTCAAAACACATAAATGTTGACTAATTTGGCTAACATTGAACTGGGTAAAATGAAATGGTTGAATAATTGAATACCTATTTACACAAATACCCCGACGATTCCCGCTCGTTAATGAATAGAGTCCCATAAGCATATCTTGAATTGGTACGAAAATGGGATCTCGAGTCAAATTCTAATTGTTCAAGTTGACTCTGTAGTAATACCATGGGCTAAGCTCTAATCAATTCTCTACAATTATCCTCTATTTATAACACAATCTAATTGTTTGAAATGAACAAAGAGCTTTTAAAAAGAGTGGAGAATCACAAAAATATACAAGAAACCCACATGGTTAGAACAAGGGTGAGAATAGGGTGTGGCTCGAACCCTTGTTCGCACCATAACCTCATGCCTTAGAAAAATTTAAAGCTTTGAAGTTTAGTTATCCATTGTTGTTCGAATGATGGTGTGAACAAGGCATGGTTCAAACCCTTGTTCGCACCACGACTTGTTACTTAGAAAAATTTTAAGCTTAAAACCTGATTCACCCATTGTTGTGCAAATTCGCACCATAGCTTATGACTTAGAAAATTTCGATACTGAAATCTTGTTTAAATCCTTGTTCGCACCATATCCTTAACACTTCATTCATTTGTCCTTTTTAAGCTATTTTTCTTTTTCTTTTTACCTCACATCCAATGGGATTTCTTCCACTTGCATTTTATGTTGATTCCTCCAATTGCATAGAATTAATTCTTGAAGATTACAAGCAACACAAAATACAAGTGTATAAGAAATATGCAATTAAATAAAGTTTTAAGTGAATGTATTTATGCAATTGGCATATCAAAAAAGTGTATAAAAGTGTAATTATTATGTGCTAATCACGTAGCATCTTATGAAGACACAGTTTGTCCATACTAGACAAATATAACTATAGAGCCCACTATGAAGAAGCCTAGAGAGGAGAAGGTACTCAGGGGCAGGAAAAGGAAGGCGAGAAGCCTCAGTATACAAAAGATCTGAGGGGCACAGTATAACCTATGAGACTATTGTTTCAAGCAATAGAAGCTAATCAAAGAATAATTCTAAAAACTTATTGATCGAGAGAAGCTCACCAATAAAAGAACAAAAAACAGTAAAGATAATAACACCTATTACCTTGGGAATGGCCATGTAGCTTCTAATGCAAAAGGGACTGTACAGAGGTGCCTCATCCTGTTTTTCACAAGAGATATTAGATTTGGAGCCTTTTAGAAATTTTGTCACCCTAGGGTTCACATTGTATGATAGACATTCAAATCTTTTAGGGTATTACAGACATTTCGCTCAAGTTTTGCCTTTTGGAGTTCAAATGATCCATTAATGTGAAAGGTGTTCCTCTTGAGCTTCAAGGAGGTTGTAATGAAATGGTTCTATAAATTGGCAATCGGGTCAGTTTACAAATGGTATTAGTTGGTTGAGGAGTTTGTAGTATGATTCATTACCAATAGAAAATGATTAAGGTTCTTATGTTGATAGAAGGAAGAAGAAAGAGATGCAATGGGAATATACTAGAAGATACGTTGAAGCATACAATGAGGATGAAAGATGTATGAAATAGGTAGCTGATGCGGAAGCAAAAAAAAAAAAAAAATGAAATAATTAGAATTTTATTTTATTAGGATTACCTTTTATATAAAGATTTTACCTTATTCTATTAAAGATTTATTTTATTTTAGGCAAAATTTTATTTAGATTTATTTTAAGATGGATTTATTAGAATATTTGATTTTACTTTATTTTTAGTAATCTTGAGAATGTAGCAGCCTATTTAAAGGCTTATGATAATTAGTGTTGGATACAATTGATGAATATGAAAATTTGAGTTGTTGAAGTCTCGTGACTTGTTTTCCCTCCCCTCTTCTTCTTTCTTCCATCTCTCCTAAACTTCTTCTTCTCTCTCTCTCTCTCTATTTCTCCTTCTTGACTTTCCTCTCTACAATCCTACATCAGTAGCTGTAATGCCTCTTGACACCCTAATTTTGCTCCCTCATTTAATATTTACAATATTTAATGCTTTTAGTTGAATGATTCTCTACTAATTAAGTTTTCTTAATCATAGGATATGTTAAAGTGCTAGAATTTGACAAAGAGCAAACAATTAGTAGAATGGCGATTGTATCCCTAGAGCTAGGGAGAAGCCAAGCTGAAGATCCAGATCAAAGCAAAAGGCTACCAAATTACACAAACATGTTCAATACATCAAACATACAACTCCATCATCTACAAATGAGCCAAAGTTTAGAGTCAATGGTCAATTCGATCTAGAAGTCAAGAATAGCTTCTACCAATGCATTCGAAGATTGGTATCGACCGGAATATATAGATCAAGCCAGAAACATACAAGAAGATATACAACATCCCAAGAAATTCTAGAGAACATAGAACATAGCTCAAAATGGCCAAAACATTGCTCTAAAGGTTAGCTGAGTTCCATTGACTTAAAATGGCTTCAATCGACAAAAAGGAAACTACTAGCACCCTAGACACAATTTGAGGATCTAAATGAAGTCAGAGTGCCTTTAAATCGCACAAGAGTATCAAGGTTTCATTCCCCGAGGTAATGGTATATCTAACTCTAGTCGAGTCAAACTTTAGGAGGTTCTTCTACAACCTTGAATACAGATTTTGCTAATAGTTTATAAACTCATAAAAGAGTCTTGGAGTCTCATTGATGGTATTTTTGGATTCCTCATACTAAAAATGGCAGGAGGAGTTAGCCTGGTCTTTTGAAGTAAATTAAACCAACTAGGTCAAAATTTGGTTCAATTTGGATTCTCCAGGAACCTCTGAAAACTATGCCAAAAGTCTTAGAATGGCCTAAACTTATCAGGACAGAACTCAAACTTTACTGAGCATGGCATGAGCCAAGGGGCTCAGGCAAAATGGCCCCCATTTTGACCTAGCTACCATTTTGCTTGCTAATTAGGCTAATGGCAAGTTATTTCACCTATCTAAAATGGCAAGAAGTTCCTCTGGACTTGTTTTGCGATCATGGTCACCCGTAGTGCTGTGCAAACATATTCCTCATTTTGTTGAGCAGAAAGGGCTACTAGATGGCCCTAGCAAAGAGTTCTGTTTGTTTTGTTGAGCAAACTTATTTGCCCAACAAAATAGGCAACATTTATTATCCGATAAAATGGGCAATTCTTTTTGCCCATTTGAATGGGCAAAAGTGCTATTTGGCCAAAAATCTTATAAATAGGTGTTTTTCATTCATTCAACACTCAATGTCCTTTAGAGCTTCCCTCTCTAGAAAAAGCCCGCGTCGATATAATTTTCTCTCTAAAAAATTTTTATTTTATTTTTTAACTCAACGTATTTGCATAATTAGAATAAAATATTTTTAATTATGTAAATAAAATTCTTTGTTAATGGAAGGTATCCAGATTATAATTCAAGACTAGGTTGTAACCAATATATGATATTAACCGAATTTACCAAAGACAATTTTGTAAAATTTCAAACATCATACATATATCATGCCCACATCGTACTAACATGCCATACCATGGTATAACATCATTGTACCGTGCCATACCATGTCACAATACCATGTCTACCATGTCATGCCATGTCGTAACATCACATTACCATGCTAGGTCATGTAGAACATCATATTTACCATGCCATGTCATCTTTATCATGTTATAACATGTCATTATCATCCTATACCATGCTCGCATGCCATATTATCATGCTATGCCATGTTATACCATGCCACGACCATGCTATATCATGCTAGCATGTTATATTATTAGGTTATTCCATGCCACAATGTTCAATCACCATCCCACATCATAGTATAACATGTTAGGACATCATTTATAATTTTTTCCCGTTATCATTATGCGGAGTAGCCAATGATTGGTGTTATGCCACTACTTGGTCCATTAATATTTGGGAAGAGTTATAAAATTATTTTATTGCAACTTTTCTCCCCAAATTTCAAAACTTCACCTTTCGGTTTCAAATTAGAAATTTTTGTTTCAAAAAGGGTGAAGTATTTTATAAATGCTGGGAGAGATTTAAAAACCTTTTAGAAACTTTCCCAAATCATGGACTGGAATTGGGGTACATTCTAGGCATATTCTACAATGCTCTACATTGTGAGTTACACCGAGCGTTTGATAAAAGTTTGGGTAGGGAATTTCTTGACCTTACCCTAGAAGAGGCATGGTCATTTTTTGAATTTCTCTATCAACACACCAAGCCACGGGAAAGACTCGAACCCAGTTTTGAACCTCACGCACTTGAAAGCCACATGGACCTTTTCCCGCATGCTTCTACTTCACTTGATCCTCATGATCCATCCTTAGAAAGTGGAGTAGGTGTGGAGCCCGATTATTTGGATACTGCATGTCCCAACTCCATTCTACTCACCGAGGGCTAGTCTGAGGAGCCCCAAGATTATTGGCCTATTGAATCTAATAATGCACAAGTTGAGTCACTCTACGAGCAAATTTAACATAGGAAAGAAATTAACTTAAAAGTCAATTCTAGTGCACATGAGACTTACACACATATTGACTCTAAATTAGATGATTCACTATTTGAGTCCACAGTATGTCCTCATGTTTGTCCACTCACTGAAGCTGAAATTGCTAAATCTAAGGCCTTTTTGTTTCTTGTACAAGAAAATCCTAGTTCAAAAACCTTAAACTTTGAGTGGAGTGACTATTCTGACAATGGTTGGGATAATGAAGAGAATGAGCCCTTTGACTCGTTCCCATCAGACTCTAACATGCACGAGACTTCATTTGTTAAAAGTTTAGAGGATATGCCAACCAACACCACCACGGAGCTTGAAGCCATCCCGCCCTAACAACTCAGATGACTTTGGAAAGTCCTAATACTCATTCCAAGAGCTTTAATGCCATAGGTTCATGGGAGCACACTGTTGAGCCAGTCAGTTTAGTTTCATCGTGCTCTACCACACCACTCACTGAGACCACTTCTGATATATCTTTTTCTATTGGGGCAAGTACATTTGATGACTTACCTATTGAGACCCTTACATTTGAGTGGAAGTATGATTCTAATTATGGTTGGGTTCCTACTTCAGTTCCATAGGACTCTCATGAGAGTGAATTTTCTTTAACATCCTTTGAGAGCTCGACAAACAAGCTTGAGAATGAGAGTAGTGCACACCTCTTCTCTTGTGCCCTAACCTCGACTGAGAATCTTACTGAGGGAAATGAACATGTTTTGACCAAGACTGACCACACATATAGGGAAGTGGTGGAGACTAAGGAAATAGTTTGCATTAATTTCTTAGGTGTCGCGGGAATACAAGAGAACACATAACCGCATTCTATGTTCACATATGTAAATAACCTTGGGCCATATTTGTGGTTTAAGGATCCCCACAAAGCCATACATTCTCTAGTGTTTCTTAGTACCTCCTAAACCCGAGGAGAATATTTCATTCTAAAGTTGTTTGGTGAAGCTTGGGAGAGATTAGGAGTTGGATAGTATATTTTTGCATTAACTCTTATATATTAGTAGATTAGATTTTATTTATTTATTTTTGTTTTCTTTCTGCGTAGATTAAATTTTATTTTTCTTTTAGTTTATTTTTATTTGTAACATTTTCTCTCGTAGAAGTTTTATCTTTCTTTCAGTACAATTTGATTCAAAGGAATAAATTGCTTGAGTCTTTTATATCTTCTTCAAATAAGGAAGCCTTGAAGTAATATCATTCCTCTCCCTTTTATTTATCTTTGCATTTTTAAATTAGTACTTCATATATATAATTATTATTGTTAGGGGTGTTGTGGAATCTAAGTTGGGGGATGTATTGGGTGATGCTTTAAGTTGCTTAAATAATGGGTGCATGCTTGGTTTATTTTGTGCTTTGTTCTTATTTGCGCCTTTTTGTGACTATTATTTCATGCTCACTTTGCATACTATGGACCCACATATGCATTATGGTTCTCACGTTGAGGGCAATGTGAATTTTAAGTCGGGGGGTAGGGTTCGTATGATGACCTTTTGTGCCAAATGCAAAATTTTAAAATTTTTGAACATCTTTAAGCTTAAATATATGAATTTAGCACATTTGTACCTATATGTCAGTCCATTTTGGTTTGGTTGATTGTGGAATTAAGTGAGAGAGTGATGAGTGAGTTTTGTTCAAGCTTTAAAAGGAAACTTAGTTCAAATTAAGTGTGTTATGATCTTGTGCATTTTTTTAACTATCATACAGAAGAGCTTATGTGCTTAGGAGTGGATTTTGTTTAACATTGGTTAATTGAACATTCTTGGACTAGGTGGAGACTTATATCCCTTAATGGTTATCTTTTGAGCCTATTATTCTTTTCTTGAGGGGTTGCACATAATCACAACTCTTTTGTTCTTCACTTTGGTTTTCAATGCACCAATTGCTTCACACACTTGCTTGAGTTTTCACTTGGCACATTATGAGTTGTTGCAAGCTTTGAACATGATGCTAGGACCTCTTTGCTATTTTTGGGCCTCTTTATCCTTCCTTGGTTATGAATTACCCTAGGAGCCAACTTGAAGCCTTTTAATAAAGTGTGTGATATATATATACATATATATTTTTCTTGGTTCCCACCTCATATATTTTCCCTTAACCTTATTCACACATTTTAAGCCTTACCCACACATCTCTTGGGTTATAAAAGTGCCTCAATGTCAATGATGTGAATGGGGGTTGGGAGTGGAAGCTTGTAAGAGCAGATTGAGAGAAAATATTGGGTGGAGAATTCAGCTTATGTATATTTTATTATTTCAAAAAAAGAAAAAAGAAAAAAAGAAGAAAAGAAAAAAAAAGGAAAAGCAAAAAAGAAAAAAAATTATCATTACTTTTATTTATGACATTATGAGACTTGTACATTATTTGCAATATTTACAATTGTCCCACAGGTGGTATTTAATGTGAATAAGCTTCTTGTTGGGATTCTTGTTAGGTTTAGAAAGGAAACGAGTAGTTTGGGACTTGTGCGCACTTAGGCATTTTTATCCCAAGACATATGCTTTGATTTCTATATCTTTCATTGTTAACCATTACCCTTGGCTAAGTTACAGCCGAAACAAAGACCTAGTGGATTCTAAGCAAGCAACTCTTGTATTGTGCATGTAGTGGTCTTGTGTAAGTTGTGGTGTGATCTCTTACATATGCATTGGAATATGGTTATGAGCTGTCCACTTTGAACTTCAATTCAATTCACTCACTTATTTGTGGGGTTATGTGCAACTAGGATAACATTATATGCTAATAGGTATGTGTGAACCCTTGATGAATGAATTCCTTTCTATGAGTGGTATCGTGTGAGTATTTGAAGTCAAAACTAATAGTGAGTATTTGAAGTCAAAACTAATAGTGGTATCGTGTGAGTATTTGAATTCCTTTATATGATAATAGTTCTGTTTATGCTCTTGCAACCTTGTTGAATGAATAAACAATTTTACACTTATGCTCTTTCTACTTAGTCCATGCATTTATACTTACCACTTGGAAATTACACATGATATCTGGGTTTTGTGACTTGTTGGGCTTGAGCTTGATTCATTTTTGATCTTGATCACTTTTTAACACTTTGAGACCATGCCATAGATGTTTGTGGGTAGCATCACTGTAAACCCTCACCAGACCTTACTCATCCACTAGGGGGAACCTAAGGGTTTAAAGGGCTTGCCTCACACGCTAAGTGTGGCCGTGTGTCTCCTACGAAAGTGGACCTCCCTTTTTGTTTGAGTCTTTACATATCTTTGTCTTTGAATAAGTTAAGAATGCTTGATTTATGCCTTTTAGTCCTAGGATTGAATCCCTTTCATTGCTAGGGACTAGCAATAAATAAGTTGGGGGTGTGATTACACTTGAAAAGTGTAATTGCGAAGCATAATTTAAAACATAAATCATGCATTTATTCAATTAATTTTAAAGTTCTAGTTATGTTTTGTAATTTATGGTATTTTGCTTTCAAAATGCAAAGAAAAGCCAAAAATTATCGAAATAAGCAGTGGTGAAAAGACCGAAGAAGCTACTGTTTTTTTAGGCATTTCACCAAACACTCGGCACGCATGGAGAAAAAAGCTTGAAGACAAAAAAATGTCGATATGTCTAATGACTTTCAAGACTTCCTCAACGTCCCAAGAGCCATCCCAAGGAATGAGATTAGTTAACATGGCCGCCGAGGAGAAGAAAATAGTCTGAAGTTCAAGATGGTTGAAGTGGTGTGCAGCTGAAGTTCCAACTTGACACCCTGTTAGTATTTTGACCATATCTTTTTATTCATAATTTGGATTGACCTTATTCTTTTTTGGTTGGAAAGAAGACTCAAAGCATTACAACCTTTGTGTTTTAGCCAAAGCATGAATCCATCATCTTCAAGGTCAAAATTGCATTGGAATTTGAGGACAGAAAGCTGTTGGAAGCAAGACACGAATTAAAGAGGAAGTATACTGTGGTCCGAACACCCACATGGGTGGTCCGGACCATAGAGGGTTGATCTACACATTTATGTTAATTTTTAGGGTTTTCTTTCTCACTTATAAAATAACAACATGTACGGCTATTCGGGGGGGGACTTCTCACTTATGCTTTTCTCTGTAATTTTTAGGTTAGCATTTCATTAAAATAGATTAGTGAGAGTTTTTAGTTTGGTTTTTAAAGAATTTTTGGATTGATTGCTTTTAGATTTGAGTTTAATTCATTGCGAAGAACAGTACACACTTTGTTTTATTCAATGAAATTTATTTTATTTTTGTATTCTTTTTTTATTTACTATTTTATTATTTCATCCATGTTAGGCTAGATTTTTATTATTGATTCAACTCATCAATGACGGGTGAATCTTTATTTGAATGTTAGATGTGATCGAATCCAAGCATGTAACGTAAAAGTTAAATGTTAGGGTTCTTATTCTTTAAATTTACTTTCGAATGTTTCGAAACCTTCGAAAACTTGTGTAGTTGATCATATTTCCTTGAAATCACTGATAACTACAGAAGATTATAACTTTTTTAATACTTTGAAAGCAAACGAAATAGATTTAGATATACTTTCTGGTTTTCTTTCTCTTTCGATTTTCAAAGACTTTCGAAAATGTGAAACCTCGATCATATTTCGTTGAAATCCTTGATGACATTACATGATTAGAACTCTTTTTATATTTTGAAATCAAAGAAAAGAAAGCTAGACCAAAGAATGTTTTCAAGATGATATCTTTTTGATTTTATTTATCCTAAATGTGATTTTAAAATCGTACTTTGGAAATTAAAGTTTTCATGATGAAATCTTTCCGGTTTATTTTTCCTAAACGTGAGTTGTAAACCGAGATAATAATTACATCCAACCATGAGAATAAGGTATTTTCCCAGATTTGTAGGTTGAATCAAGATCTTAAATTATCTTGAATGTGTCGTATTATTGCTTTCATTTTAGTTTAATTTAATTATTGCAATTTAGTTTATTTATTTTAGTAGTTAGTAAATAAAAAAATCCCAAAACTCAAAATTAATTTTCTTTTCCTATCTTTTAAAATGAAACCAGTAGGTAGAAGAACTTAGAAAATCCTAATGTTCAGTCTCATAGCTCCCTGTAGATTCGACCTCGGTCTCACCGAGTTAAAACTACATCGCACACCCTTGCACTTGGGGGTTGATTTAGACGCACCTTCTAAATGCGGTCACTAGGATATGCTCTGTCATGCCATGCACCATATCTTAACATGCCTACACATACCTTGACAAGCTAGAACACATCCAGACATGCAAATACACACCCACTAGGGTTGACACAAACTTAGAAACAAAATGCTTATTGATCTAGAGCATTCACCTGAGTGAGCGAGGCTCCAGAGACTGGGAATAATTTAGGATTGGCTAAGCTGATGATTTCTAAGTCATAACTTCCCTTAGATATATCTAACATGCATTCTTCAAATTGTCATTACATTTGACACGCCTATGACATACTTGATTATATCAATTGCATCACTCACATCACATCAGGCTCCTAGGCCCTTCACATAGACTTGATCATCATCACTAGGAGCTAAGCTTTCAATTTAAATTAGGTTCCTTTTCCAAATGATAGACATTCACTCACACGCATGAGGCGCATCTTTGGAGCAAGCCTTTTTTGCGCAATTGTGTGTAAGGCACTAGCTGTCTCTAATCTTGGAGTTGAATTCTCTAACAGAGTAAAACTCTATTTTCAATCACATGCTATGTGCTAACTATCCTCTGGTCTGGGGCTAAGCTTCTTTCTATAGTTATGCGCGAGTCGCTAACTATTCTTTTTCACTTGGAGCAAGGCTTCTCTCTTTCCCAATTAGGCACCAGGCACTAACTACCATTATTATTTGGAGTAAGGCTTTATTTCCCAGTTATACACAAGGCGCTAACTGTCTTCCCTCGAAGCCAAGCTCATTTCTTCCATTTATGCGTTAAGCACTAATTGCCCCATCTTCTTTGGAGCAAAGCTCCATTCCCTAGTTACTCACTAGGTGCTAACTGTTTTTTTCTATAGTTATGTGCAATGTGCTAAACTTTTCTTGTCCCTTGGAGTAAGGCTCATTTCTTTCAGTTATGTGTTAGGCGCTAACTGTTACTTCTCATCTGAAGTAAGGCTCCATTCCCTTAGTTGTGTGTTAGGCCCTAATTGATCCTTTCTTATCTAGAGTGAGACTACATTATGCAGTTATGTACAAGGCGTAAACCGTCCTTTCTTTAGAGTAAGGTTCTACTCCCCAGTTGCACACTAGGCACTAATTGTCTTTTTTGTTTGGAGTAAGGCTCTTTACTCAATTAACCATTTCCTAGTTAGGCGCAAGGTGCTAGCTATCTCTTAACTTCTTGATTAAGTTTCTTTTCCCAGCTAAGCATGAGGTGCTTATCTTTTATCATCTATAGCAAATTTCTCTTCTCAAGTTATGCGCGAGGTGCTAACTTTTAGTATCAGAGCCAAGACTCTCACAATACAAAAACAATTATTCCGAATAGATACCAAGAGCTAGGCTCTTTTCCTTATCCTATATTCAGAGAAAGGGTGTTTCACACTAATCCTATACATAGATTGACCTTATCGGTCACCCTCTCATACAGTTAGCCTATCTCAGCCAATGATGAGGCTAACTATGCCTGGGGCCAATTAGTTTACCATCCATGGCATTCTGATCACACTTACATCCACTTATACATATCTGCACATCACATCTGCACAAGGTGCTAAACCTAGAACTACATAGACCTGATCTCTTTTTAGGGTATGTAGGCAACTTGAGTAAATAGCTTGAGTCCGGTCACCCCGGTCTTAATAGACCATTAGCGTGAAGCACTAACTTAGAGTTAAGCTTTTCTATTTGTCCTATAGGAGTGAGCTACAATGACCTAATTGTTGGTTTTTATAGCATAGGGTTGAGAAAAATACCTCGAATGGAAGGATGAACTCTTTAAATTTTTCTTCTGATGCACAGCGGAAGCACCTTCTTTCAGCGATTCAGCCTTCCAAACTATTCTCAAATTATCTCTCTAGATGGATGTGTGTGGGTACTCAATTCAGATCCCTTGGCTAATTGATATATAAAAGATATTTATAAAGAATGAGATACAGAGTTTATATTAGAGAAGATCTCTAACTCTAGAGATTATCTCTTATCCACTCTCACACATATGTTATCTATATATCATCTTAATATATATTTAGAAGATATGGTATCTTGAGAAAATCTCCCAACCATATCATCTTATCTAAATATATATATATATATATATTAATTATCTATAATTTATTTCATAAATAAATTATAAATAATTAGCCAATTGGACTTGGCCCATCAAGATAAAATTGAGCTAGCTTGGGGACTAAAGGCTCATGGATTCCTAGCTCCAACTTAAAAGATATTTGGGCCTTGTCATCTCATGACAACCCATTATCTTTTAAATTAACCCAGCGCTATTCCACTAAAAGCCCTGAGCTGCACTCTAGTAGTCCATGTTGAAATTCATTTAATTAAAACAACTTTTAATAAAATGAATTTTGGTCTTAGACCAATAATATCCACTTAATTAACCCTCCATTATAAGCTCGTAATTAAGCTGGGCTAAATGTCGAGCCCCTTAATTACATATTTAACCCTAAGTCACTATTTATCTATATTTTAATCATTCTCAATATTTCCATATTTGTAAACAATTTACAAATAAATATTGTTATTCAATAAACAATTTATTGAATAAACTGTGGCCACAGATTTAATGATCAAAAAGATAAATAGCTTAGGTGAGCGTATCAGAATGGATTCCATCTTGTAAGTATATGTTCCCACGATTCATAATATTAAATCTCCAAGTTATCGAGGTTTTGACCATTAATAAGATCTCACTCCGTGATAACTCAAATAGACTTAATCTATGAATGTGAGTCCATTACAAACTCAGGATTAAGGTTTATTAAGTTTATTAAAGCTTATGTAAATTATGATTAAAGACATTTATTAACCAAATCATAATTTACAACAGTCCATTCAATATTTATATCTCATATACATACTAACTTTCCTACTCAAAGTCACCACTTTAGTGATCAAGATAAATCACCCAATTAAGAAGTAGAAAAGTTACAGCTTTAACATAATGAAATGCTCGTTTCATTAATAGCTGTGAATTTACTTTTATTTATAAAACTTGTGATTTAAATCTTTCTGTATTGGCATCTTATGCCCAATACTTAAATCACATACTTTATAAATAAGGGGCAATAGTGTATGCTTAAATAAATAAATGTTTTATTTTAACCAGAAAAATAAATTAAATGAAAAATCATCACAAAAACATGCTTTGAAGGGCACCAAAGGAAAATAAATCTAACAATCTCCCACTTGCCCTAAAGTATGTTAGGCATATGACGAAAACCCATATCATAAATATGATAATCAAAGCTCTTTAACTGCTAGAGTTTTTGTGAATGGATCTGCTAGATTCTCTACTGTAACCCAATGTTCTAGCCTTGGATTAAACTGGTATCTATTGACCATTCCTACTACATAGCAAATATCTGGTCTAGTGCATAGCATACCTTTGTGCCAACTATTTGCATCCACATCATTCATTGCTTCATCACAACTAGTGGGACCTGATTCATGTTCACCAGAGACTGCCTGATAAGACTCTCCAATTAACATGTATCCAGATGGATGTCTAATTGTCCTCCCACTATGACGGAGCATCGGTGATTGATGTGCTGCAACTAGCTGAGGTTAATTAACAGACTCTGGATTAGGAATTGATTCATTAATCGGACTGGGAATAGCATTAGTATTGTTAGATAATTCTTCGAGAACTATCTTACTCCTAGGTTTGAAATCTCTCATATAGTCTTCCTCAAGAAAAGTAACATTTGTGCTAACAAATACTTTCTTTTCTTTAAGACTATACAAGTGACTTCTTCTCGTTCCTTTAGGATATCCTATAAACAGGCAAACTTCAGTCCTAGATTCCAATTTATCTGCCTTTCCCTTCAGCACATATGCTGGAGAACCCCAAATGTGTATATGGCATAAACTAAGTTTATTACCATTCCACAATTGTAAGGGTGTACTGGGAATAGACTTAGATGGAACCAAGTTTAGAAGATACATGGCTGTTTCTAAGGCATAACCCTAAAACGAGATGGGCAGAGTTGAATAACTCATCATTGACCTCACCATATCAAGCAGAGTTCTGTTTCTCCTTTCTACTACACCATTTTGCTGGGGAGTTCCTGGTGCGGCTAATTGAGAAACTGTCCCATTATCTGATAAGTAGTCCTTAAACTCATTGAGGAGGTACTCGCCACCTCAATCAGATCGAAGTGTCTTTATGTGTTTTCCTAATTGCTTTTCCACTTCCGCCTGAAAGACTCTGAATTTTTCAAAAGCTTCAGACTTACGGTGCATTAGGTACACATAACCATACCTTGAATAATCATCAACAAATATGATGAAATATTCAAAACCCCCTCTTGCTTGAGTGTTCATGGGTCCACATACATCAGAATGCACTAATTCCAACGGTTCTGTGGCTCTATTACCTTTAGCATTAAAAGGTCTTTTGGTCATTTTACCTTCTAGACAGGATTTGCAAACAGGTAGTGGTTCAAAAAACCAGTGAATCCAAATGTCCACTTTTAAGTCTTTGGATCCTATCTAGATTTATATGACTTAAACGTAAGTGCCACAGATACGTTTTATTAGTTTGGGATATCTTAATTCTTTTATGGTGATTAGTTTCGTTATTCAATTCTGTGTCATGCAGTGAGTTTATTTTAGGATGCAAACAGTATAAAAATGTCAACCATTGTACTAGAACAAATAAACGTTTTATTCCTTTTGATTACTACGATAGAATAAAAATAACTGAATATCCACGAATATTCAAACCACTAATCAAATTACGTCTAAGTCTAGGTACAAATAAAACAAATCTCTAAAACTAAAGTTCTGAATGCATAAAAAATAAAGTAACGACTCCCATTGCTCTGACTGCAACCTTTTCACCAATTCCCAATCGAAGATTGACTTCTCCATCATTAAGTGCCCTGGTTTCCTGGAACCCCTGCAATAAATTGCAAACATGATTAGTGGCTCCAGAATCTACTATCCAGGAATCCGTAGAATCAACCACTAAACAAATTTTAATGACGAGAATGTTACCTGAGGTTCCAACTTTCCCTTTGGCCTTGGCCTGTGCAGACTTTGCCAAATATACTGGGCAGTTCCTCTTCCAATGCCCCTTCTGCCCACAATGGAAACACTTTCCTATGGGCTTCTCTTCCTTTAGCTGATTTTGTGCCTCCTCTAACTTAGCCGCTTTCTTGGGTTTGTTCTTCTTCTTCTTAATTCCTTTTTCTTTAGGATTGGGATTAAGAGAAGAAGATGCCCCATGAGTTAGATAAACACTCGGTGCTGGCTTCAGAATTGATTCTGCTGCCTTCAACTCATTCATCAACTCAGTCAATGAGCAATCTCTTTTGCTCATTGTGTAATTGAGCTTGAATGGCTTAAAGGAGGGAGCCAGGCTGGCTAGAAACATATCTATTTGCTCCTCAGCATTATATGTTCCACCCAATTCCTCCATTTGCCGAAACAGTACAATCATTTTTAACATATGATCCTGCACTGGAGTACCTTCGGCTTGGCGAGTGTTCATTATCTCACTGATGACAGCCAACCTCTGAGTCCTGTCCTTTTCAACGAACATCTCAGAAAGACTTAACATCATGTCAACAGCAGTGGGCATCATCTCATGCTGTTTAGACAAGTCACTTGATATGGAAGCCAGAATGTAACATCTTGTCATATCATTAGACTTTACCCACCTTTTATAAGCATCTTGCTGAGTTTGAGAGGCATTTAAATCAGGTTTAGGAGGGCATGGTTCAGTCAAAACAAAACTGTGCTCTTCCGCAGTTAAGACAATGTTCAAATTCCTTTTCCAGTCCGTATAATTAGGTCCAGTTAATTTATTCTGACTTAAAAGAGCAGCTAGTGGGCTGAAAGACATTTTTATGAATAAAACAAATAAATTTAAATAAGCATACATTCTTAAAACATAAAACTTTTGCATAATAAATGCATAAAAAAATATATATGCATAAGTAGAACTCTATAACTACTTTATCATGCATTGGTAATCTAATTCCGTTTTAAATATGCCTCCGTAGGGTGGTCATATTTGCCACTAATTAGACAAGTCCACTTACTTATTTATTATTATTTTAATTAGATATCTCATATCTAAATAATAATAAATTACCGATATTTTTAGCCTCTTAGAATTAATTTAATAAGAACTCCGTAGGGAGGATATTAAATATTCTAAGTTGAGTGTATAACCACTGTTTCAATTTCTCATATTTTCCAAATAAAAAAGCTACCGTAGGGCAGTCAGTTCTATTTAGTAATATTTAAAATTTTATCCTTTAAGGAAATCCTATCCAGTAACCAATACCGATTAATATCCTCCGTAGGAAGCTCACAAGATTTGAGATAAGATATTAATTTATCTTACTATAGGATTAACAGTGGAGGCTGTGGGTTTTATGTCTAAAACCCTCTCCCACTCAATTTTTTATAACTTAGAGTTTTTAATGAAATCCTATCTAGTAACCAATACTGATTAATATCCTCCGTAGGGAGCTCACAAGATTTGAGACAAGATATTAATCTATCTCACTATAGGATTAAAAGTGGAAGCTATGGGTTTTATGTCTAAAACCCTCTCCCACTCAATCTTTATAACTTTGAGTTTTTAATTTTGTTAATTTAATATTTTAAGAAAAATATTAATTGACATTCTAACCATTAATATCTAATTTTATAAAATAAAATAATTAATAGGTTATGTCAATATAAAATTAACAAAATTAAATAAATGATATTAATCTTATTCTAATCTCATTAGAATATAAATATCATAGAAATTAAATATAAAATATTTACTATATCCTAATCACATTAGAATATAAATATTATCTAAAACAAATAAATGACATTAACTTTATTCTAATAACATTAGAATATTAATATCATAAAACATTAATTATGCATGAACATGTGATGTGGCATCCCTAATATCTATATGACATGTTATCAAATAAACATTCACAATAGATAGAATAACCAAAAATAAATAAATAACCCTTAATTCACAGTTTTCCTAGAAAATTTCATTGACCAAAAAAAACCTAATCTAGTTTTCTTGTAGTCAATGCCCATCTTCCAGCTACTTCCTCTTGCTTCCTTTTGGTTCATTGGCCTTTGGAATTTGAGTTGATTTGGGTTGAGGGCATTTTTGATATTTCTCAAAATTTATAAACTAATTTTATAAATAATAAAACTTGTGGGCTTTAAATTAATTTTAAAATCTTGCCCAGCAACTTAAAAAAAATTTAAAGTTTAAAAGTTTGAGAAATCTTGATTTTACCCCGATTATTTTGAAACATTTCCTTTAAGCCCATTCAAAGACTTTTAAAGAATTTTCAAAATAGCCCCAGGGATCCCAAAAACTTTTCAAATATACCCTCTTCCTTAAATCAATTTCCTGCGCAACACTCTGTAAAGCTCCCAAAAAAAAATTTCTCGGCGGTTCTTTTGTCTAATTCCAAAAATCCGGCGAAATTTCCATCAGATCTAAACAACTCTCGCAGCCCGTGATTGCCGGTCATGCCGCAGCCATCCGCACAGTGGTTCGCCAGATCTGCCGCCAGCCGCACCTTGCAATCCTCGGTTCACCTGAATCGGGTTACCGTAGCCCGGCACCTGAGTACCTAGCAGAAACCTTAATCGCTACTTGTGGCTCATGCCGTTGGCTCCTAACCCACTGGTGATTACAAATCTACCGCCACCCACGAGTAGTGCTCAGTCCGGGTGGCTCTGTGGTTGCCCAATGTGGCTTGTCAGCCCCTTTAAACCACTATCCGCAAGCACCGCGGCCCATGCCGTGGGCTGCCACTACCGTCAAGGAGGACCCCCGCAGGTCCCCGCAATCTACCGATGCCACCATGGGCTCCTGCAGCCGTGACTGTCCCCGTGGTGGATCTGGCTGCGGGTTGCCCACAATTTTTTTTATTAATTAAATATTCTGGGAGGCCATCTATGCGCTGTGCCCTCCTTGGAATAGCTACGGGATACAGACCATGGGTTGCTGCCTAGTTGCACTGATTCTGTCACTGCCGTGTATGTGCTTTTCCGCCATAGCCTTGTTTGGGGTCTCAATTATTTTCACAGAACAATGCATCAAATACAAGCTCTGAAATAAATTACAGACTCAAAAGCAAACAAATACAGAGATTTACAGATCTGGAAAAATAAAAATCAGGAGGGAAAACATGGTTCCAAAAATTAACCACCCATCCTGTTACACACCCTTGAAAACAAATAAAAACCTACTGTGAATTAAGGGTTCATTCATCCACACAAGAGAGAGAGATATAATTTGATGCCACACCTATGCATAATTAAAACTATGTTATAAATCCAACAAAAGCTCTGATACCAATTGTTGGTTTTTATAGCATAGGGTTGAGAAAAATACCTCGAATGGAAGGATGAACTCTTTAAATTTTTCTTCTGATGCACAGCGGAAGCACCTTCTTTCAGCGATTCAGCCTTCCAAACTATTCTCAAATTATCTCTCTAGATGGATGTGTGTGGGCACTCAATTCAGATCCCTTGGCTAATTGATATATAAAAGATATTTATAAAGAATGAGATACAGAGTTTATATTAGAGAAGATCTCTAACTCTAGAGATTATCTCTTATCCACTCTCACACATATGTTATCTATATATATCATCTTAATATATATTTAGAAGATATGGTATCTTGAGAAAATCTCCCAACCATATCATCTTATCTAAATATATATATATATATATTAATTATCTATAATTTATTTCATAAATAAATTATAAATAATTAGCCAATTGGACTTGGCCCATCAAGATAAAATTGAGCTAGCTTGGAGACTAAAGGCTCATGGATTCCTAGCTCCAACTTAAAAGATATTTGGGCCTTGTCATCTCATGACAACCCATTATCTTTTAAATTAACCCAGCGCTATTCCACTAAAAGCCCTGAGCTGCACTCTAGTAGTCCATGTTGAAATTCATTTAATTAAAACAACTTTTAATAAAATGAATTTTGGTCTTAGACCAATAATATCCACTTAATTAACCCTCCATTATAAGCTCGTAATTAAGCTGGGCTAAATGTCGAGCCCCTTAATTACATATTTAACCCTAAGTCACTATTTATCTATATTTTAATCATTCTCAATATTTCCATATTTGTAAACAATTTACAAATAAATATTGTTATTCAATAAACAATTTATTGAATAAACTGTGGCCACAGATTTAATGATCAAAAAGATAAATAGCTTAGGTGAGCGTATCAGAATGGATTCCATCTTGTAAGTATATGTTCCCACGATTCATAATATTAAATCTCCAAGTTATCGAGGTTTTGACCATTAATAAGATCTCACTCCGTGATAACTCAAATAGACTTAATCTATGAATGTGAGTCCATTACAAACTCAGGATTAAGGTTTATTAAGTTTATTAAAGCTTATGTAAATTATGATTAAAGACATTTATTAACCAAATCATAATTTACAACAGTCCATTCAATATTTATATCTCATATACAAACTAACTTTCCTACTCAAAGTCACCACTTTAGTGATCAAGATAAATCACCCAATTAAGAAGTAGAAAAGTTACAGCTTTAACATAATGAAATGCCCGTTTCATTAATAGCTGTGAATTTACTTTTATTTATAAAACTTGTGATTTAAATCTTTCTGTATTGGCATCTTATGCCCAATACTTAAATCACATACTTTATAAATAAGGGGCAATAGTGTATGCTTAAATAAATAAATGTTTTATTTTAACCAGAAAAATAAATTAAATGAAAAATCATTACAAAAACATGCTTTCAAGGGCACCAAAGGAAAATAAATCTAACACTAATTCCTATCATAGGGTACGTAAGTAGCTTAAGTAAATAGTTTGGTTGTGGTCCCTACGATCTTTATAGATCATTTGCGTGAAGCGCCAACTTAGACTTAGAGCTAAGCTCTTGCATCTATATTCCAATTCACATCATATTAACACTTAGTTTGGACTAACTTAGGTTTGAACTACGTCAACTTGATTCCTTTTCAAGGTACGTAGGCAACTCTAGTATATAGTTTGAGTTCGATCACTTCAGTCTCTATAGACTATCTTTCAATTCACATTTCATTCTCAACACACACACACACACACACTCCATATAGAACCCCCTAAGGTACATCCACATAGGTAGATATCTCACTACACTCGCACACACGAGCTAAGCTCAGTCACCTTGCATTTCATATATCATTTACATTCATAGGTTGTATGTTCTGATCATTATAAATTGAATATTATATTGCGAGATCATGATCGCAAAGAATGAAAAAGGACTCTAGCTATCCCTAGGTATCCAATCGTAATGGTTTCTGAGTGTAGCCAAAACCCTGGACCCATTATCTCTAATTACATAGGCTAGTTGAGAGTCACTAAAAAAAGGCCATTTTATCATAATTTAAAAAACATAAAAATCAAAGCATTTTAAACCATAATCAAAACTCGGGTTTCTCGACACACCCATTTTGAAAGTATCAGGTGGTGACTTTAGTATCTGTAATCAAGGCCCTATTTTAAAAACAAAATATACTTTTTCACATTTGGGTGATCTCAAATGCACTTGTCATAGTAAAGACTCATGACCTATGCTCATCGACTCGACATGTAGATTTGATTTTGATAACGTCCTTTAATCTTTGTTGCAAAAATCTAATAAGTTAGGAAAAAAGATCCTTGACAAAGAGATCCACATAGAATATGTCTAACCAGCTCGACCAAGCTGGGAATTATGCTTAAGTGGAAAAGGAGAGCAAATCAGGGAAAGGGGAATCTTCCTAACTAAGAAGAATGTGAAGAAAGCCAAGCAAAGAGTAGCTCAAACCCCTATAAAGTAAGGAAAAAACAAAGAGTATATAAGGTTGTTAACACTATTTTCAAGGGACCAACCCACATAAGACTTTCATAAAAAAAAGACCAACCATATTTCACTTGGTCAAAGAAAGATGATAGGAGATCCCAATCAACAAAACCAAAATCTTTATTGTTATCAACATAAAGGTAAAGGCCATTTGATAGGGGAGTGCAAGGCTTTTGAGGCACATCTAGAGGAATTGAAAAAATAAGGATACATTAAAACAATTCATTGACTATGAAACCAAAAGAGGAGCAATGTGTTTAGAGGAGGATTGAAGAAAGGAAAAATCTAGGGCCAAAACTAAGGAGCAAGCCAAGACATAGGTCATCAATATTATACATGCGTAGGAAAGTGTAGGAAGAGAAGCACCGGAATCCAAGTCAGTGCTTGATTAGTTTCTCTATTCTTGCAAAATTATGTGAACAAACTATCTCTCAAGTGCACGAGTGTTAATGTAGCATTCAAAACTGGTACGAACTAGGATCAATTCAAAGGGAGCTCAATCTTAAAACACAGTAAAAATTTAATTGGAAGAAAAAACTCGAAGTTAAAATTAATTCACAAAAAGACAAATTTTGTTCAAAGTTTTTAAAGAATTTTATCTATAACTAAATTTGATTAAATTAATTCTATGAAATAAAAATCTTGCTCTCGATTCAATTCATGCATCAAGGATTAGGTGATTTATACTCTCTCAACTTCGTAATTAAATTAAACTGCAACTCAGTGCAATTAGGGCGAAGGATTTTGCCAATTAAACTAAAGCATTTGATTATGATTTTCATTTATGTTGTTTAGAAAAATAGATTCATGAACACATGTCATTGAACCAAATATCACCCATTTGCAATCTGTGAATTGGCCGTAAAAGATCTTAGTTTTAACATGTGTTCATGATGTCAGGAATGCATAAGAAAATAAAAACAAAATCTAATTGTTAGGGATGAAATTATGAATTGAAAATCATGGTTGAGGGAGTGTGAATTACTTACCCTTTAGCACGTCATAAACTAGAGACAAGGATTGCTAGTCCAGCCACACATAACTGTAGAAAAGAATATCATACTATTGAAAAACTTGCTAAAATTATAATGAAAATTGATTGAAAAATCTAGAAATCCAAAGCAACTTGTATTTTGAGAAATTCTATATAGCAAAATTTAAAATTTTAAGTAATTCTAAGCACACATATATATACAGTGAGATGTAAAATTCCAAGTAATTCATGCTCCATTTTGCTAAATTTTAGCACTAATGTTCTGATGAATTATTCATTCCTAACTTGGCATAAAAAACATATATCTTGAATTAAATTCTAGTAAGAAAACCTCTTACCTAAAGTTGAAATATATGAAGAAAAGCTCCACACCACATCCACCACAAGTCTCTCTTCCCTCATTCTTCCTCTTGGCAACTGTCAACCCTCTTCCACTTTCCCAGTTGCACTATAGATTTTGGATTCGGTTGTGTGTGTTTAGCTTTGCATACATATGTATATATACGCATGGTTTCATTACTTCATGATAAAACTCTCCTTTCCCATACGTTCCCGTGTTCGGCCACCACCTGTTCATAACTCTCTCAAGGTCACTTATACACTACTGAACATAACACTTTTAATGGGCACCATAACTAATCACTAAAGGTGAACAAGTGGTCGTTAAATGCCTTTAGCGAGGCATGGTGACCGCCACTAGGGAGGCGCAAATATGTCGTCCCTAATACTTATTAGCAACCGTAGTGGTGGTGACAAAAATATTAGCAACCGCCAGGAAACTTACCGCCAAAGGCATTAGCGACCATTAAAGCTGTCACTAATACTTCCCGTTATTCCACAGGAAGGGTTAGCGCTAATCCCCACCAAATCTTTAGCGACTACTTAATTGCGATTGGCAATTGCTTATGTTGGTTGCAAAAAGTTATTATTTTTTATTGTATTTTTTATTAATGCACTAATACCCGCAAAAGTATTAGCGACTGCTGTTAATTATTTGCGGTCGTTTCAGATAATTAAAATAACTTATTATTTTTAACTGCTTTTTATTAATTTTTTTAATTTTCAAATTTATTTATTTATTTGAAATTATTTAATACTATTTATTTCATATTATTTATTTCTTGATTATTTATTTTTTAATGTAATTTTAATTGCGCCTATATTACATGTATTGGAAAATTTTATAAAATAAGATACTAATATTATAAAATGGAACAAAATTATGCATTTATATATAAAAAGTGCAAAATTTAATTACAAAGATTTATATATACAAGTCTAACCAAAAAAAAAAGAAACAAAAACAAAAACAAAAATGTCTTCGGTCAGTTGACTCTAATAATCAGGCAAAGTTGAAAAATAAAAAAAATATTATTAGTTTGCAAATTATCAATATAAATAAGTAGAATTCACTTGAAATAAACTAAAACTTATGTGAATTAAAAATAAATATAAATATACCTAACCATGATCATCACCCAGTCCCCAAGAGGGCCAGCTGCCAGCAACTGAGGCCTACAGTAAAACAATAAGCAGATCATTAAAACTAAAAAAAAACATAAATAAATTTACAAAAATTAAATTAATTTTAAATACAAAATTAATATCGGGGCCATGGCCCTAAGATAAGCACAACTCTATCTCGGCTATCTTTTCCTGAAGTGACGTGTCCCGCGCATCCATCTAAGTATGGACAATTTAGAGCAGGTTTGCCTTGTATCTAGTGTAGGAGGAGCTAGCTCTGAATAACTCTGCTTAAGCGATGACCAAGCGTAGAATGCTTGTGTCTTGCGTGAGTGTGTATCCATACTCGTCCTGCTCGACGATGGAGTGGAATATCTTATCCCTTCTTGCCTTAGACTCCCTCTCCTCTGCTAGCAGCTCATCCAAACGATCTTGAAACCAAGCCTAGGTAAAACAAAATATGAAAAAAAAAATTAAGTAAATTATATAAAGGAAAATTTAATATGCTCATTGGCTAAAATCAATGCTTAGTTACCATAATGGCTTGAACCTCCAGCAGATTTTGCTTGTGGGTCTCTAACCAGACGACCATCTGATTAGCCTGATCACCCCGTTGAGTCAACTATTGAAAGGCAAATTATGTTAATAGTATATTATCATAGGAAATGAAAAGAAACAAAATTTTAGCATGCAAACTAACACTTTACCTCATGGTAGGAAGTGCCAACTCCTTTCCTATGCTCGAGGCCCTACATCGGCCAAACAGTAGCGGACAAGAAAAACTTAAGAAAAAATACAAATTACAATTTGTTCACATATGCATGGTCACTCAACTAGTAACGGACAAGATCAACCCGCTATTGGGGGAGGACGCCTGTTGGGATGTGTTAAAGGATGTCGGGGTCATTCTTATAGCCCTTCCAATGGCCTATCTTGAGCTTATTCTTGTGGTATTTCCACATCTTTCGGCACTTACCGTAGCAAACTACCAGGTAGATTGAAGGAACCCTATTCATATCAGCTTGAAAAAAGACAAATAACATGATATTTTTCAATATGTGTTGCAAACTAAATATCATAAAGTATAAATCAAACTAACATATATAAAAACATATTCAATTACTTGAATCTTGGCTCAGAGGCTGTCGAATGTATTAAGCGAGATGGCCTACCAATCGAGTGTGGTCAATGGGAATCTGATAAGATTTCGGACCATATGCCTCATCTGGTAAATTAGTCTCCGGCCATTCTCATCAAGCGGGTAGAATGTGTAATCAGACTCCACGTGTAACCATTATTCACCGCAATTTTACTCCTTCAATGCCTTAGGAGAAAATGAAAAAAGCATACAACAATAAGACCTTTTTCTACATCTACAGTAATTAATTTTTTATTAAAAAAAGAAAATTAAAATTTAATATTTTCTAAAAATTAATCAAATTTAATAAAATTAATCGAATTTAATAAAATAGCTTCCATATTAATTTAATTTACTTTAATTTCGTTGAGTATTAATTTCATTTAATTTATTGTAATTTCATTATATTAGTTGCTAAAAGTAATTTAATTCAATAAATATAAAATATATTAAATCTAATTTAATTACTCAAATTTATTAAAAACGATTAAATAAATTATATTTAATATTAATTTGATTAATGCTATATTTCATACTTAGAACTTGTGCTGTTGTATCTCCTCTAGATGCCGCCAAGCATTTTTGATGGCATGTAAAGGAGATATGAAAGCGTAAGTTTATTATTATTGCAAAAATTTAATTATATTATTTATTAAAATAATTTAGTAAAATGAATTGCTTATTTTTTAAAAAAATTATATTTCACATTAATTAAATTAGTTGTATATTTCCTATTCATTTAATTCATTTGCTTAATTATTATTACTTTGATTAATGATATTAAATTAGTTTAGTTAATTTTGATTATTTAATTATATTATTTATTAAAATTTATTTAAGTTAATAAATATAAAATATTTTAAATATAATTTAATTATGTTATTTATTAAAAATAATTGAATAAAATGTCTTTCATATTAATTTAGCTAATTTAATTACATTATCTGTTAAAATTTAATAATTTCTTTGTATAATTAATTTCTAATGACTTTGAAGTTTTAGGATCGATTGTCTAATTAAGTCCCTGATGAGCATAATAATATTTAACATTAAAAACCCAACAACAACAACAACAATATATTTAACCATTCAACATTACCCAAAAAACCCAACAACATATGCAACATTAAAAAAAAATCCAATATTATTACAAAAAAAGTACATCCATGAGATCTATATTTTTTTATTCAACAATAAAAACCCAACAACAACAATATATTTGTAAAAAATAAAAAAAGAAAAATAGTATACAAAATGCTAAAAAACAATTAGGGCAGTTTCCACAAAAAGTCCCAGAACAATAATTTGCATTAACAAATTCAACAACAAAACAAAAAAAATACACAACCTACAGTTTATAAAAACAAAAAAATACATATTAAAAAGATTACAACATTATATAAAAAATTTTACAGTAGCCAGCCAACAACAATTTCAACATTCAAAAAAAAAAAAAAAAAAAAAAACCTAGCACAATAATCTTCATTTACAACATGTTCAACAATTAAAAAAAAATACACAACCTTGAACCCACAGTTTATTAAAAAAACAATATATAAAAAAAAATTACAACAATATCTGATAGGGGCAATTTTGGGCTACACCAAATGAACTCTGTGAATCAAGCCGGGGCAACCGAACTAGGATAGCCTGACCCAACACAACATTCTGGTTACACGCGCGATGACTTATCGCTTGATTCCTAGGAGATTCCCTGAATCCCAGTTGTTTAGGAAATATTAACATATTCCAAATTAGGACCTACCGTTAAGGAATCTCTGGATTCAAGGCAACTAGTCACACATTTACCTTCTACAATCTCGTGATCCATATCTATTTGCTATTCTAACAACAACTTGTGGAAGATTTATATAAAGGATACTTGGTCAATCATAAGAGGTACCAATCCATCCTATATTGAAACTCTACCAAAATTTTCTTGAACTTTGTTTTGCTAATTTAAGTATTGAAAGTCTTTAGCAAGCACCACGCCAGTGTTTAGTAGTAGATTCTAGTGAACTATTAGAGAAAAGCAGTTGCACATGTCCTCAGTGTGATTTATGAAATTTCAGCATCATCAGTTGGCGCCATTTGTGAGAATTGAAGGGACCATAAGCCTATCATTCCTAATCCCTCAATCCTTGATTCGGGACACTGATGATACCAAAACTGTTCTACATCAAATAGGAGTTAAGGACTAAAATAACTTATAAATACCTCTACTTCTTCCAAATGTCTGATGATTACACTTGAAAAGTGTAATTGCAAGTCCTAAATTTTAACATAAAATCATGCATTTTATTAGTTTATTCATATGTTTTGTTAATTTTTGCACTAATTAGGTTTATTTTTCTTAAATGTAGGAAAAATGATGGAATAAGTACAATTAGGAGTGCCGAAAATGAAGAATTTGAAGAGGAGTAGCTTGTAGTGTGCTTACATGGAGCTGCGGTCCGGACCATTTCAGGACCACAGAACGTAGAGCAGCAAATTTGGAGATGGAAGCACACTGTGGTCCAGACATCCCATTTTGGTGGTCCAGACCACCGAGAACATGCGAGAGCATTTCTTTTGTTTCGTTTTTAGGGTTTTGTGCATGGGATATAAAAACCCCATGAGCATCAATCTAGGGCATCTTCTTCTAGACTTTTTAGAGAGTGTTTTAGGTCTTAGAGTTTGTTTTTTTTTTCATTTATTTTGAAGATGTTTTACAAGATTTGCGTAGCAGCTGGTGGATTCGTTTCAGTTTTGATGATTGTTCGTCGTTCTTTCTATTCGTCGAAGTAAGGTGCTTGGTTTGTTTAGGTTAATAAAAAGTTTTAGATTTCTTTGTCATCTAATCTTCTTGTTTCGTGATTCTTTATCATTTTATGAATATGGATTTCAATACAAAGCTAGCGTAGTTTGCTTGCCTTGGTTTAACGTTCATGGGGAGGGTGGAATGTTTGAATCATGTTATGTGCTAGTTTTGTAGATGAATACGCAAAAGCGTAAACATCTACATTAGTTGTTTAAATCTGATTTTTCATTTAAAGAACCTTCGAAAACAAAAGCTTTTGATCATATTCCAATAATCACTAATAAAGGTTTTTGAATCTTTAACTTTCTTGAAAATCTCGAAACGAAGAAATTAGGTTTGAACCCACAAGTGTTTTATCAAGAAAAAAATCTTTCCTATTTCATAATCCATTAGACGTGAATATGAAATTGTGTATTGTGGATTTTTGAAAGAGCTTTAATGATGATACTCTCCAATTAATTTTTCCATTCAACGTGAAACTTTAATTGGTAATTAACGCACTGATATGATTTGATTTGATTCCACCTGAACTTGAATGTTAAATCAAGGGTTTAATTCATTATATTTAATTCTTGAATTGATTTTGTTTGCTTTATTAAGATTAGTTACCAGTAGTTCTTGTTATTTTTATTTGCGAGAACAAACTTAGGAATATTGTCGAAACTCTTGTTTGATTTTGTTTCAAATTAATTCTGGAACTTAGGCGTAGAAAACCTTAAACCTAAAAACTGAAGCTTAGGTTCCCAGTGGATTCGACCTTGGACTTACCGAGTTAAAACTACACCGTATACTCTTACACTTGGGGGTTAGTTTAGACGCAATATTTAAAAGCAGTCAAGTTTTTGGCGTCGTTGCTGGGGAACCAAATTTTAGTTTTTAGGTTATTTTTATTTGCAAGTTAATTTCTTATTAAAAAAAATTATATATAGAGAAAACTCCAAAATTAGGAATTTTTAAACTCTTTAAACCCAGAATAGTGTTTTATGGTCCTGACCGTTAGTCCTCTGGTCCGGACCATAGTGACTTTTTCCAGACTATATTCCTAGCTTATGAATAGCTGGATTCGAGGGGAACACAGTAGATTACAGCATCCTAAACCCTTAACTTTTCCTTTAGAATTTGAACCTCCTTTAGAAGAAAATCAAAACCCTAGACTTCCTATTCCACCTTTAGAAATAGCTGAAGAACAAGCTGTTGCTGCTAGGCGATCCATGAAGGATATCTTGCAGCAAAATAGGCATACTCTCGAATCCTGTATAGTTTGGCCTGAAAACCAAGCATTTCACTTTAAACCAGGAATGATACAATTATTACCTACGTTCCATGATATGGACTCTGAAAATCCATATGATCACTTAACACAGTTTAGGAACATTTGTGTCATTATTAAGGATCAGGGATGCCCAATAGAATTAGTTTTTCTTAAGCTTTTTCCATTCTCATTGCAAGATAAGGCTGCTAGATGGTTTGAATTCTTACCATCTAATTCCATTCGCATATGGAATGAAATGCAAGGAAAATTTTTGAAGAAAATTTCCCCCCTAATAAAACTGATACAATTCAACATCAAATTCTGAATTTTGCTCCACAACATGGTGAGACATTCTATCAAAGTTGGGAGAGGTTCAAAACTCTCTTACATTCCTGTCCTCATCATGGATTTGAAATTTGGCGTCTTGCTAGTATCTTTTATAGATCACTGAGGCCACAATTGAAACAATTTGTGGAGATAATGTGTAATGGGCATTTTTATGATAAAACACCCGAGGAAGCTTATGATTATTTTGAATTCTTAGCTAAGAATGCACAAACCTAGGATACCACGGGATCTCACAATACTCAAACCACTAGTGGCACTTCCATTTGAGGTTTGCATCAATTAAATGAAACCAATGATTTTAGGGCAAAGCTTGCAACACTCACACGAGAGATTGATACATTAAAAATTAAAAGGGATGCACATACCTCTAAAGAACCTGTAGCAAATGTCTATTGCATAGTGTGTGATAGTCAAGCCATAGGACAGACGATTATCCTAGTATCCCTATCTGTAGAGAGGTTGTGTAAGGTCAGCCACCTAGTGAACTTCCCATCCATGCGATGAATCAATAGCGACCTCCATATCATGGACAAAATTTAGGGGAAAATCCTTATTCTGAGACGTATAATTCGGCTGTGAGGAACCATCCAAATTTTAGTTGGAGAAATAAAGGAGCTCAAATACCTCAACCTTATTATGCTCCATCTCTTCCAATGCCTCAAGTTCCAGTCACTAGTTTAGGATTGCCTCAGAATACGGGACCATCACATAATCCATATATCCCTCCAAATAAGAGATCCACAGAAGAAACACTTCAACAGTTCATGAATACTCAATCCACACTTTGGGCTCAAAATAATAGAACTTTGGACGATAGCAAGGGTTAGTTGACACTTGTAACCCAAACTTTAACTACACAACCAAATGGTCAATTCCCTGCTCAATCACGTCTAAATCCCACCGCCCAAGTGAAACAAGTTGAAGGGTCTTCCAATAAATTTCTCAAGGGCGAAAACAACTACTAGTAATTCCTTTTCAGTTGTTATGTAGTTCTTTTGCGCATCATTAAGAGTTTTACTAGCATAGTAAATGACATGTGCCTTTTTATCCTTTCTCTGTCCTAACACAGCTCCAATAGCATGGTCACTGGCATCACACATAAGTTCAAAAGGCAATGACCAATCAGGAGATTGTAGTATAGGTGCTGTGGTGAGACAACCCTTGAGTTTATCAAAAGCTTGTTAGCATTGATTAGTCCATTCGAATGGGGTATCTTGTGTCAGTAATTGACACAAAGGTTTGGAAATTTCACTGAATGACTGAATAAATCTTCGATAAAAACCAGCATACCCTAGGAATTATCTAATATCTTTTACCGATTGTGGTGTGGGAAGTTTTTGTATCAGTTCTACCTTAGCCTGGTCTACCTTGATACCTTCCTTTGATATTATATGACCTAGTACTATGCCTTGTGTCACCATAAAATGACACTTTTCCCAATTAAGGACTAGGTTCTTTTCCTCGCATCGCGCTAGCACGAGATCAAGGTTTTGCAAGCACTGCTCAAAGGAATTGCCATAGACAGAAAAGTCATCCATAAATACTTCGACGATTTCTTCTACCATCTCACTAAATATGCTGATCATGCAGCGCTGGAAAGTAGCGGGGGCATTACACAGGCCGAATGGCATTCTTTTATACACAAAGGTGCTAAAGGGACAAGTGAAAGTGGTTTTAGATTGATCCTCTAAAACTACCTCTATTTAGTTATAGCTCGAATAGCTATCTAAGAAGCAATAGCATATGTGCCTAGCCACTCTTTCTAAGACCTGATCTAAAAATGGAAGAGGAAAATGGTCTTTTCTAGTAACTGCATTGAGTTTTCTATAATCAATGCAGACTCGCTAGGACTAACTCATTGTTCTCATTTCGAACTACTGTAATACCTAACTTCTTAGGGACTACTTGTGTAGGGCTTACCCATTGAGAATCAGAAATTGGGTAAATTATCCCCACATTAAGCAATTTAAGTACTTCTACCCGCACTACTTCTTTCATATTCGAATTGAGCCTTCTCTGCATTTGTCAGATTGGCTTGGCACCCTCTTCTAAATATATGTGATGTGTGCAAAGGAATGGACTGATACCTGTTAAATCCGCCACTGACCACCCTAATGCTTTCTTATGAGTTTTTAAAAGTTCTACTAACATATGCTCTTGATCAGTGGTTAATTCAGAGGAAATAACGACTAGGTATGTTTCTCCTTCACCTAGAAAGCATATTTCAAACTAGAGGGTAAAGGTTTCCTACCAGGGCTTGGGGCTTTCACTTTTGATGATTGAGCTTTGTTTAATAGTGGATCTAAACTCTCAAACACTAGTACCCAATTTCCTATAGACATCAGTGGGTAGAGATCCAACCACTCATATGTCATTTCATTCTCTTCACATTGGGTCATGGAATCTCCTTTCTCCACACTACAACAGAGTGCCCTTTTCTAAGGGATCTTTAATAAACGCACAATCGATGTACTCTTGGACTATAGTTTCAACTAAGTCTACTTCTTGTATCTCAGACACCTCTTTGGGTTGTTTGGTAATATGGAAAATATTTGTCTCAAACTCTATATTACCAAAAGACATTTTCATAGACCCATTCCTACAGTTAATCAAAGCATTTGAGGTTGCTAAGAATGGACGTCCAAGAATTACAGGTGTCTGATCTGGTGAGTGGTTGTGTGTCAAGGATTATAAAATCTACAGGGAAATTGAAATTTTCCACTTGCGCCAGTACATCTTCAACTATCCCCCGTGGAACTTTAATCGATCTATCAACAAGCTGCAAAGTCATACGAGTAGGTTTTATCTATCCTAAACCCAGTTGTTCATACACTGAATAAGGGAGTAAATTCACGCTGGCTCCTAAGTCAAGAAGTGGTCGACTAATAAAGAACTCCCCTATATAACATAAAATAGTAGGACATCTAGGGTCCTTATACTGGTGCAAAACATCACGACGTTTAGGAATGGTAAGGTGATAGATAAAACCATTCTCCCTAAGATGGCTGAGATTAGGGAAGAGTTAGAACCTAAGCGAATGTTGGAAGATAATAAGAGGGCAAGAAAGCAACCAATAGTCATCGAGGATGAGGAGTTTGCAAAAGAGGAAAAAGAGGATGGTAAGGAAAAAAAGAGGAAAAAAGGGAAAAAAATGGAGGAGAACCTATGATTGCTTGAGGTCTTTAAACAATTAAAAATTAACATACCTCTCTTAGATGCAATTAAACAATTTCCTATATATGCAAAATTTTTGAAAGAGTTATGCACTGTAAAGAGGGGATTGAATGTAAAAGAAAAGGCATTCCTAACCGAACAAGCAAGTGCTATCCTTCAATATCGAATACCCCCAAAATACCTCATTGGTTCAATAGTTATCGTTTTCATTGATCATTCAGCACTTAAGTATCTGTTAACCAAACAAGAGGCCAAACCTCGCTTGATCCGATGGATATTATTACTGCAAGAGTTTGACATCGAAATAAGAGATAAGAAGGGTGTGGAAAATGTCGTAGCAGATCATCTGTCATGTTTACCGCCAGAAGCTTACACCAAAGATGATACTCAAATAAATGATAGTTTCCCCGATGAATAATTGTTTCATGTACAAGCAATAATAGCCTCTAATCCTCCTTGGTACGCTGATATTGCTAACTACTTAGTGACAAGCAAAATCCCAAGTGAATAGAGCTCTAAAGATAGGAAGAAATTCCTTAGGAATGTATGAGTTTTCTTTTGGGATGATCCGTATTTATTCAAATATTGCCCGGATCAAGTAATACGCTAATGTATTCCTGAGTGGGAAGCTCTAAGAATAATTGAGTTCTGTCACTCTCAAGTTTGTGGTGGCCATTTTTCTACAAATAAAATAGCTGCGAAAATTCTCTAATGTGGATTCTATTAACCCACCCTATTCAAAGATGTTCATCATTTCTGCACTACTTGCGATAGGTGTCAGTGCTTAGGCAGTTTGACCTGTAGACATATGATGCCTTTATCACCCATCCTAGTATTAGAAGTATTTGACTGTTGGGGAATCGACTTCATGGGCCCTTTTTTGATCTCTTTTGGTTATGAATTCATTCCAGTAGGAGTTGATTACGTGTCCAAATGGGTGGAAGCAGTTGCCACCAAGACTAATGATCACAAAGTCATGCTCAAATTCCTCCACGAAAACATATTTTCACATTTCGGTGTACCTCAAGCAATAATCAGTGATGGAGGAAAGCATTTCTGTAATCGGCCAGTAGGAACCTTACTGTTAAAATATAGGGTAGTTCATAAAGTAGGTACTTCATATCACCCCCAGACAAGTGGCCAAGTCGAGCTTACAAACAGGAAAATTAAGCAAATTCTAGAAAAAACTGTTAATCCGAATCGCAAAGATTGGTCACTGAGGTTGATCGATTCCCTATGGGCATATCGTACTGTATAAAAACCACCTTGGGAATGTCGCCTTATAGGGTAGTTTACAGTAAGCCATGTTATTTGCCCATTGAATTAGAGTATAAAGCTTATTGGGCACTTAAACAATTCAATGCTAATATCGATGAAGCAGGGCTGCACTGTAAGCTTCAGATTGTGGAAATGGACAAGTTGAGAAATGATGTATATGAGAATGCACTAATTTCAAAAGAAAAGATGAAGAAAGTACATGACCAACATATTGCTTGACGCTCATTTCATGAAGGTCAAAAGGTACTTCTTTATCGTTCACGACTTCTCCTATTCTAGGGTAAATTACAATCTAAGTTATCGGGACCGTTCATTGTGACACAAGTAATGGACTATGGGGCCATTAAAATTAAAAATCCAAAAAATGGACATCAATTTAAGGTGAATGGGCACAGATTAAAACCGTATTTGGAAAATTTTGTGGGCTTAGTTGAGATGTGGGACCTTTTGGATCCCCTACCATACAAATAGTTCACAATCGAATGATCTTTGTTGTAAATTATGTAGGATAGTAATTGACTTTAGATAGAGATTTTGTTTTTTCTTGTTTATTATTATTAGGTGGTATTTTCATTAAAAAAAATGCACACAATGGTCCGTTGGTCCGGACACCCCGTTTGGCCGGTCTGGACCATAGTAAGTCAGCTTGGTATGATAGACTCGGGTGGTTCGGACAACCTCCAGCCGGTTCGGACCCTTCAACCTTTTAAACACAGAAATACCCTTCTTTCCACCAGTTGTCTTCATCCCAAAGCGTCTAACTGTTGGTTCCTCCATTCTCAAACATCATTTTCCTCAATCTAAGGCACCTTAGGCCGCAGCTTTGTAGAAAATTCGAGAATTTTGCCACATTTTTTTGGAGTTTTCAAGTTCTGGGGATCTCTAAGCGTGGTAAGTTCTTTTCTTCCTCCATTGGAGCCCTAATCTCAAGCTTGGGTTACCCAGGGCTCTCCCTCAAGCTTTGCTTTCAATTCTCCATAAAATTTATTTTTCAATGGGTTCTAATACCTCCATGGGTTTTCTTTTTCATTTGTTCTTGGTTCTTTGTCAAGAAAAGAACAAAGAAAGGAACCCACCCATGGGTCCTTATGTCTCCATATGGGGTGGGAGTTGAGTTGACCAAAATTGTGGCTTCCCTCTTTGATTGGCACACGTCTACTGTGAAAACCATGCTATATCTATATAGTTGTCAAAATTTTCAAGTGCTAGGGCCCAAATTTTGGTGTGATACTTCAACCCCCACCAATGGAGGGCATGAGCTCTTCTCATAGTTCCATACTAACCACTCAATTCCTTTTCAATTGCAATTCTTATGCTTAATTGGTAGTGGGCCACTAAATTTGTGTGGACATAGGGATTGCTATGAATATGTGCACCAATATATATATCCTGTTTTGTAGATTATTCAATGGCACTAAGGACCAAGAAGAACGCAAATAGGCAATTGGGGACCACATCTTTTGATAGTGATAGATTCTGAACATTGGAGGCTGAAACACAGTATGATGATGTGTGGTGCCATAAGCCCATAGTCGTAGAGAGATTTTGGAATATTGTGCAATTTCAAGGTGAGGAACTTTTATTATTTCAAAACTTCGAGGGCCGGCAATGGTTGCAGATTGGACAATTCCATGCCTCCTGCATCTTTGACGTGGTGAGGGAGTTTTTTGCTAATATAAAAAAGAACTCACTAGTCCGGAGTAAAGGAAGGGAGAGAATGACTGGGTAGGTCCATGGGGTTGAAATTCAACTAACATCCAACGATTTTGCTGACGTGTTTCAACTACCTCGAGTTCAAAACCCAGAATTCACATACCCAGCAGATGGGTGTCCACTTTTACCTGAAATAGCTAGGGAGATTTTATCTGTTAATCAAGATTGGATTGGGTAGTACAGGAAACTGGTCTCTGCTTTGAATGCCAAATACTGGGCCCTCCACATGTTCTCTTGCACCAATCTCTTACCATAAAATAGGAACTCCGATTGCAGTCCCCTTCGAGCTAGATTGATTTACGCTATTGGGAATGGAATGATGATTGATTTGCCTTCCTTTATTTGGCACCAAATTGCATACACATTTGAACATCCAGGAGGCTAGTCTGCCATTCCATTTGGGGGTGCACTTAAAGAGATATTCCAGCAAAGAGGAGCACACATCATTACAAACTTACCCTATAGCCATTGGACTTCAACCTTTCACTATCACCTCCTATGCTAAATCTAGGGGCAATTTGGCTAAGGGCAAGAAGCGAAGAACGAAGGAGAGGAGTGGATCTGAGCGTCCATGGAAAGAGGAAGATGAGACAGACATTTCCATGGCGGATTTGGCGGAACGAATGAACCACCTCGAACATAATTAGGAGGTTATGCAGCAACATCAGCAGACACAACTCAATCTTCTGCAAACTATCCTGGACCATCTTCGTGCCTCTCAGCAACCTCTACCACAGGCATATCAAAGAGTAGTCTTGTATCCGTTTGTCTTTTAGTTAGTTTATTCTTTTTGAGAGTTAGGGGTGAGCTTAATGTTTCAAATTGTAATCCTATACTTGGTTACTTTTTCTATTAGTATTGTGCTTTTATTTTGGTGCTAATTTGCTTTTCTGGTTAATAATTTCTTTTGTGGTTACGATGGTTACTTACTTCATGCCTGTTTATATTAATTGCATTATGTTTTAAGCACTATTTCTTTGTTTATGAAAGCATAGGTACGCTCTAACTGAATTGACTAAGGCTACACATAACCAGGATGATAATGTGGGTAATGTTAGGAGTCACAAATGTAAATGGTATGTTTTGTCATTTAGTAGTTGGAAAGAGAGTGACTCTAAGAGCTATGAGGGTAGCTTAGGAGAATGGCCTAACGAATATTTTATAGAAGGCAAATTTTTGCCTTTACCTGAGTTTGTTCCCCTATTTTTAACTTTAGACCTAGAGATAAATGTTAGAATGGAATGGGCGGAAATTGTTATAGCTCTAGAGTGGCTCGATGCCCCACTCACTGACTCTGACCACCTGTCCATCGTATCATCCGAGGATTTGTTTGACTATGATGATATGTCGCCCTTAGAAGATATACCTGATGGGATTAGTGAGTATGAGGAGAGTGAGTCAACTGCGGATGCTAACATTTCACTTCAATCGCTAGAGCCTTCAAGCAAGGAGTTTACTGTTCTTCATGATGCACTCATTTCACTTGATGATGGCATGAGGTAATATTTAACCTTTTTAATTATTTTTTATTTTTGTCCTTTATTTTATTCTTGCATTTGGCTTTATTGTTACCTCCATGTCATTTGTCACTTAAATTTATGTTTACATCTACATTAGTCGCCACTTTCCTTTGCACTATCCTTTTACAACACACATTGGGGACAATGTGTGACTTTAGTTGGGGGGAGGGCATGGCATGGTAAAACATAAGTGCATTGTATAAAAAAGAAATTTCCATACAGTGACTAATGTGGGGGTGTATGCCTAGTTTGAAGATGGTAGTAGCTTAGAAATAAGGAATGTTTGAATGTCAATTGTGAATAGGTAACTAAAGTTATAAATTGAGTATAAATTTTTCAAATGTATGGTAGACTTTTCACTTGAGATTAGTGTAATGACAGATTGTTAGGGAGTAGGGTTCATGAAACATAGTCGATCATGTATGCCAAAACATAGGTGGAGACTTAAGAACCTATCCTTTGTGAGATTTTGAGCCTAAATTGTTATTCTTGAGAGGATTGAACATATATTCTATATCAGATTTTTCTTCTATCTCACATTTTTTTGTAGCTTCATTACATTGTCTTGTTTTGGTATTAAATGTAACGAGTTACTATTTTTCAATTGCATGAATGGATCAGTGAACTCCGCCTATGTTTTTTATGGCCGGTCCCAAGCCCAGATAAAGGAGGAGGGTTGTGTTAGGTAGTCGATAGCCAGCGTAAAACTTTGTCGAATTTTTATGGATTTTATGACACCTAATGAGATTTCGTGGGGGCGTTCCCTACTTAGCGACGCGCTGTATGGTCCGAGTATTATAAGGCAGCGGTTAGACCAGCGCTGCTATATGGATCAGAGTGTTGGGCAGTAAAGCATAATCATGGTCAGAAGATGGCAATTGCGGAGATGAGGATGCTAAGGTGGATGTGCGGGATTACAAGGAAAGATAGGATTAGGAATGAGGAGATTAGGGGCAAAGTAGGAATAGCACCGATTGAAGATAAAATAAGAGAAAATCGATTAAGATGGTTTGGCCATGTTAGAAGGCGTCCAACAGAGGCACCTGTTAGAAGGTGTGAAAGTATGGAGATTATCAGGAGTAGGAAGGTAGAGGAAGACCCAAGAGAAGCTGGAAAGAAACCATTAAACATGACCTAACCTACCTAGATTTATCGGAGGACATACCCCTAAACAGATCAAATTGGCATCGACAAATCTATATAGTCGACCCCACCTAGTGGGAAAAGGCTTGGTTTGGTTTGGTTTGGTTTATGAATGGATCAGTGATTCTGAAAAAATGTTAGTAACCTAGGGAGTGATGTTAGGCCATCGTTCTATTATTTGAAAGCCTGTTACCTCTCTTTGAATTCATTGCCCTTGGAACCAAGTTGAAGCCTTTAGAACAAAATAAAATATAAAATTTTTCTTTAGAGCCACAAATTTACCTTTGTAAGCCTTAGATATCTAGGCAAGCCAACCCTTGCATACCATGGGATGTTAGTGCAGTGTGTGCTAAGGTGCAAGAGGGTGAGGTTGGGGATTTGAAAAAAAAAAAAGAAAAGAGATAATTTAAATATACCATATAGATATGCAAGTAGGGACATGATTTTATGGGACTCTAACACTTTTTGGTCCCTTTCAGAAAAAAAAAAGATCCTTCAATGTTGGTATTCAAGGAGTAGAAAGGATAAAGTTGGGGGGTACTTTAACATGCAAGCACTCCGAACCTAGGGCATGCACTTTGAATTTCCATACCCGTCGTTTGGTTAACCACTACCCCAGGCCCCGTTACAACCTAGTAAGGATCTAACGGACTTTAGGTGAAAGGCATTTTTAAGAACATTGATCCATTTCATGTGAGAGATTGTGGTATTCTCGTATATGCATTAATACCCATGGAGCTATGTGGCATTCTGTACTTCAATTTTTCTATTATTCTTTAGTTAGGGTTCATTGCGTTATTTGACTTTGTACTCTTGCATGAGCCATGAGAACAACCCTCATCGAGTGAATTTTGTTGGAAGAGTGAACAACTAGGTAAGAATTGAAGTTAAGACCACTATTTCTAAGCATACAGGATAGGCATGTTGATTGAAGATATGAACTTATATTCTGGAAATTACATGATCAATACAGTAGGATAATCTCATTACATTAGAGGGATTTATGCAAACTTTTAAGCTTGAGTCACTTATTTTGCATTAAAGTTAAAGCGCGAATTATTGAAGTGGTTATTACCATCCCTCGGACTAGTTTAGGAATTTTGTGGGTAGATTCACTGCAAACCCTCACCAGACTTCACTCGTCCACTAGGGGAAACCTACGGGTTTAAAAGGCTTGTTGCACATTGCTAAGTGTAACTGTGTTTCCACTGAAAAGAGAAATAGGATAGTAGTTAGGATAGTTTGAATAAAACCATTGCTAGGGACTAGCAATGCTCTAGTTGGGGGGTGTGATTACACTTGAAAAGTGTAATTACAAGTCCTAAATTTTAACATAAAATCGTGCATTTTATTAGTTTTTCAGGTGTTTTGTTAATTTTTACACTAATTCGGTTTATTTTTCTTAAATGTAGGAAAAACGATCCAATAAGTGCAATTAAGAGTGCCGAAAATGAAGAGTTTGAAGAGGAGTAGTTCGTAGTGCGCTTACATGGAGCTGCGGTCTGGATAGGTTCAGGACCATAGAAGGCAGAGTAGCAAAATTTGGAGATGGAAGCACACTGTGATCCGAATACGCCATTTTGGTGGTCCAGACCACCGAGAACATGCGAGAGCATTTCTTTTGTTTCGTTTTTAGGGTTTTGTGCATAGGATATAAAAACCCCATGAGCAGCCGTCTAAGGCATCTTCTTCCAGACTTTTTAGAGAGTGTTTTAGGTCTTAGATTTTGGTTTTTTTTTTTCATTTATTTTGAAGGTGTTTTACAACATTTGCATAGCAACTAGTGGATTCGTTTCAATTTTGATGATTGTTCGTCGTTCTTTCTATTCGTCGAAGTACGGTATTTGGTTTCTTTAGGTTAATAAAAAGTTTTCGATTTCTTTGTCATCTAATCTTCTTGTTTCGTGATTCTTTATTGTTTTATGAATATGGATTTCAATACAAAGCTAGCGCAGTTTGCTTGCCTTGGTTTAACGTTCATGGGGAGGGTGGAATGTTTGAATCGTGTTATGTGCTAGGTTTTGTAGATGAATACGTAAAAGCGTAAACATCTACATTAGTTGTTTAAATCTGGTTTTTTGTTTGAAGAACCTTCGGAAACAAAAGCTTTTGATCATATTCCAGTAATCACTGATAAAGGTTTTTGAATCTTTAACTTTCTTGAAAATCTCGAAACGAAGAAATTAGGCTTGAACCCACAAGTGTTTTATCAAGAAAAAAATCTTTCCGATTTCATAATCCATTAGACGTGAATATGAAATTGTGTATTGTGGATTTTTGTAAGAGCTTTAATGATGATATTCTCCAATTAATTTTTCCTTTCGACGTGAAACTTTAATTGGTAATTAACGCACTAATATGATTTGATTTGATTCCACCTAAACTTGAATGTTAAATCAAGGGTTTAATTCATTATATTTAATTCTTGAATTGATCTTGTTTGCTTTATTAAGATTATTTACCATCAATTCTTGTTATTTTTATTTGCTAGAACAAACTTAGAAATATTGTCGAAACTCTTGCTTGATTTTGTTTCAAATTAATTCTTGAACTTAGGCATAGAAAACCTTAAACCTAGAAATTGAAGCCTAGGTTCCTTGTGGATTCGACCTTGGACTTACGGAATTAAAACTATACCGCACACCCTTACACTTGGGGGTTAGTTTAGAGAAAATATTTAGAAGCGGTCATCTGACGTGTTTTAGATCCGTGAGAGAGAAACTTATGGGCGCTACTGGACCCCAAAACGAACAATATCTACTGGGCGAGCCTAAGGGTCTAAGGTGTGCAGACGAAAATGGATTATAATCAATATCTAAAAAAAAAAGATTTCAATAGCTAGAAATATGAGTTTCAACATTTAGAAAAAAATTACATTTAATTAAAAATATATATAAAAAAGGGTAGCCATACCTGAATCCGCAAAGAGGAAGAGAAGATTGACTCAGATGGGCTTCGACAAACTCAATTCGATAAAAAATGAAAAATTAAGAAAATTTAGTGTATATATATATAGAGAGAGAGACATAGGAAGGGAGAAGGAGGGAGGTAGCGATGATAACGGTGATCAAGAGGCAGAAGACAGTAGACAGGAGAATAGAAGGCAGAGAGTGAAAGAAAAAAAAAGAGAAAGAGAAGTAAAAGAAAGAGGAGGGAAGGAAAAAGAGATTGCCTAGATTTTTATGCCGAGTTTTAGTGGGCTCTATAACGACCACCAAAAGTGGTCGCTAATAGATCTTTTACGACTGCTAACAGTCTTTGCTCGAGTTTGGATGTCGCAAATTGTAATACCTAGTACTTAATTTTGGCCATTTCTGTGTTACTTTAGGCTAATAAATTATTTAAATTAAAATTTGGTAATTTATTTTATTTTATATATTTTTTAATTTTTCTGGGCCGAGTTTGGCCCAAAAGTGATATTTGGTTGGATAATTGGGTGGGACCCAACTTTTTTTTTTCTATTTCCTTTATTTTCCATGCCTTTATCTTTTTTTGGTCTTCCTAGCAGGGGGGTTGTTTTTTGTTTTGCTTTGGGCCGTGGGTTTCTCGAGTGCACAGGGAGAGAGAGAAGAGAGAGAGGAGAAAGAAGGGAAAGAGAGAGAGAGATCTGGGAAGAAGAAGGGTAGATCTGGATAGATTTCGATGCCATGAACGCCGTGGTAGTATCTGTTTTGTGTGATTTCGCTCGTGGTGGGAGAAATTGACGTCGAAAGTTTTGGGGCCAAAACAAAAATTTCTTCATTTCTTCTTTCTTCTTCAGATCTGAGCTAAGTAGGACTTATATTTGTGTTTTATACGTTGTACGGAACATTTTAGTATATTTATATGTTTGATTCGGTGAAGTTTTATGAAATATGCATATACATACATATATGCACGGGTATATGTATATGCATGTGGGTGTCAAAATTTTCAGACCTTTGAGCCATGAAAATTGCATAAAAGATATATAGAAATTTTAGGATAAATTTCTATATGTTTATTTTGTATGGAAGTGATTAAATTTAGACTGACAATAAGAATTCTGTTTGAAATGGAATGCCAGCGCCGGGGGACGTTTACCGGAAGCAACCGAAAAAAGAAAAAGAAAAAAAGAAAAAGGAAAAAGGAATGAGAAAATAGTTTGTGATATTACCATTTGGGCCCAAAACTCTTGGATAATCATAAATGGACCCCCAAAATTTTAGATAATTATAAAATAGCCCCCAAAAGTTTAGATAATTTCAAAGTAAATCCTAAGAGTTTAAATAATTTCAAAATGAACCCCAAAGGCTCAAATAATTTCAAAATAGCCCCTAAAGTTTAGGAAATTACAATTTTGACCCCTAAAGGATTGGGGAGAATAATAATGTGACCCTAGAGTTATGAGAAATTATAGTTGACGTCATGGCATTCAAATGAGGTTAGAAATAAAAGTGTAAATTTTGGGATTTCAAGACAGGATTGAACGTTAATATCAATGTGAGATATTATTAGATTTTCTTGGACTATAGCCGAACCCTACTTGAGATAAGCGGATGCCTGCTTAAGATAAACGGATGCCTGCTTAAGATAAGCGGATGCCTGCCAAGAGGGGTAACCTGAATCCCTAGCAGAAGGATCAGGGGGTGTAACACGGTTCCCCTGGATCTACATTCTTATATTGAGATAGTGGATTGTAACATATATTGAAGAGAGGTATGGATTAGGAACTACGATGACCTAATTTCCGATGTGGGATACGTAGGCAGCTCAGGGTAGAATAGCCTGAGTTCGGTCTTAATCCTAAATGATCTTGAATGAGGGAATTTTGTCGTATTGCATTACATAGATATTATTTTTATCATGTCCACATTGCATTGCATAATCTCACATATACATTTTTACATATTGTTTAGTTGTATTATACTATATGCTTAAACTTGTTCACTTACACACATTAGCACGGTTCTACTTACTGAGCTGGTTAGCTCACTCCATTTAAACTACAGGTGATTCGGCTAGGCCAGGAGGTAGCCACTCAGGGTTGAATTGATATTGATAATCAGTCTAATGTAATATTTTGGTTATGGTTAAATGTTCGTATTCGTAGTGTGTAACCCGAGGCGTGGGTTCTAATGTCAAACCTTTTATGTATAAGATTAGTTTATTGCTGACTAGATCAATGTGACTGTATAAACCCTAAAATTAGCCACTGGATTGTGGTCTTGAATTGATCATAATTAATGATGCTTTATTTTATATGGGAATAAGGAACGTATTTAGTGCTTGATAGTTGTTATTGACACAAAGACTTGGTTTCGGAGCAAGTTTTTATTTAATTTATGTTGTTCCATATTCCTATACTGTCCGTCCTAGACAATTAAGTTAGGGGCGTGACACAAATTCTCTTGCCATAGATTAATTGCGACCCTAACTCGGCGACCACCAAAAGCAATCACTTAAAGGCCATTTGCACTTGAATTTTATCTCCATCAAACCTGCTTTCTTTAGTAGCAATAACTGCCCTTTGCCACTGATCTACCACTCCTATTGATCTAGCTAGGGTCGTAAGGGTTAAATGAGCGAGGAAGAAGAGGTTTTGGCCAAGTGAGTGGCTTGTCAAGATGAGTTTGGATACTTTTATGTAATTGAGTCCAAAAGTAATTGCTGAAAGGCCATTTTTGATCGCCAGAAGCGATCACTTGAGTTTTGCCTCGGCCAAACCTAATTTCTCTAGTAGTGATAACTGTCGTTTGTCATTGATTTGCAACTCCTATAGATCTAAGTAGGGTCGTAAGGGTTGAATGAGTGAGGAAGAAGAGGTTTTGGACAAGTGAGTGGCTTATCAAGATGGGTTTGGATACTTTCGTGTAATTGAGTCCAAAATTGAAAAAAGGGGTTAGGAATAATGAGTTATTGGGTGATTGGCCATTCTCTAACTTAGGAGTGATGTGATAGTGAATTGGGTAAATGTAATAACGTCATAATTTAATTTGATAAAATCCAACTCCCTCACAAAAATATTTAATACCGAATTAAATAAATAATTGCAGAAAATAAGTTAATCACGCCAAATAAAATTATTTTTAGGACTAGACAAAATAAAAAAAAAATCATTATCTATAAAAAGAAAATTTTTAAGACTTACAATTACATTCGCTGACAACCTAAGCCTGTATTTTTATATTTCTTGTATAATAAAATTGTCCCAATCACTCATTTTATTAGGACATGGAAAGATTTCACAGTCGTCTCCCTCTCTCTCTTTTCCTTTTATTAGTTTTCTCTGCTCATATTCCGTCCACCTGTCATTTGATTTTCTCCCCTTGGTGGATATGTACCTGTAATTACTAGTTTTCCAACAAAATAATCAAAAGGAAAGAGCTAGCCAAATTAAAAAAAGTCACGGGAAAGCTCATAATAAATAGAAAAACAAACTAAATAAATATTCTTTCATCTTATCATGGTAACTGTTTTAATTTAATTTCTATGTTTGGATTAAGAACTCGTTAACATAATTGAAATTACTAGTATATAGTCATTTTTATATGATTAATAACATAAAAATTATTTTTTTTTCAACTTTCTATTCTATTTTTTAAATTAATCAAAAAAATAAATTTAATGAGTTTCATTTCAACCCTTAAATTACTGCCACGTCATTCTTAAGAAAAATATTATTAAATTAAAGAATATACTAAAAAATAAAATTAGAATAACATTGTAATTGACTAGTAATTAAAATAAGAGCAATGCTTATACAATTAGGAAATTCTATTAAAAGTTTATAGATCATGTGACTTTATTAATCCTAAGAGTTACCTAATTAGTAAAATTTTAGATTTACTTTCCAATAATTACTAATTCAAATCTCCTTAGGGTCTCAGGGATTAGTCGAAATGTGCGCAAATTGATCAAGATACCCTCAGTTACAAAAATCATGTGACTTTATTAAGGATTTACTACTTTTGATAAAAGAAGCTGCAAGAGAAAATTTTTATTTGAAAGTGTCATTGTTAGCTAAATTATTGTAGTAAATTTTCTTGTCGAAAATTATAATTGCAATATTCTACTAAAATTAAATTTTTATGAATTTATTATTTTTAAATGATAGGTAAAAAATGATTCATCTTTTTTTTTTTGGTGATAAATTGTTTTTAATTATATGGCTTACTCTTTTGGTAATACATTTAATTAAAATTTTTAATAAAATAGAATTTTCTAATGCAGAAATAAAATATTTAAGTATTTGAATAGGCATCTCATAAGCTGCAAATTCCATACACGCACATATATATATAAACCAACATAGATCATGAAACTAATCTTTCTCATCAAATCACCACTGCACTGATTTAAATATATATATATATAATTAAGACGGAAATTGAGGCTAATAGGCACGCTCTTTTTTCCATGAAAACAACACTCCAAAACAAGGAATAATAGACTTCTTTTTCTTCTTCTTCTTCCTTGTCATTTTTCTCTGATCACCACCAACCCTTAGAATCTGAGCCAAAGATGGTGACTCGTCCTCCAATCTCACCACCGACCTTGTCTTTCTCCTCCTCTCTTCCTCTCCCACACAACTAGTTCTCGCTCTCGCTGCCTCTGCTCGTGCTATCTTCGAGAGGTTCATGTGAAGCTCCGCATTCAGCGAAGCCAAAGCCACCTCAGTTTCGGACTCTCTCTCCTTCAGTAACTTCACCTCCATCTTCGTTTTCTCGAGCTCGGTCTCAAGTCTCTTCAGGTAGTCTAAAAGGGTTTTCTGTTCGTAGAATGTGTGTTTGGGTTTCGTGGGACTTGGTGAGAATATTGAGCTCCATGGTGATGAGTAGATTTCTTCAGAGAGGAGTCTCTGGCCAAATATGGCGACGGCTTCTTTGACTGAAGTAAAGGGACTAGACGTGTCGATGGTGGAGTGGTGAGGAGTACTTTGGCTTTCTTCTTCCATGGTGGGATGAGGGTTGGTAAAATGAATGAAGAAGTGTTATTATTAATGTTTGTGGGAGAGGTGGGAGTACAATTATTAATTTGGTGATGGGTAGGTTTTAGGGTTTAATTTCTTTGCTTTTACTTTACAAGACCATGAAGATTGGGACCCGGGGGGTGGGGTTGTATATATTTACATGCTGGTTAGGTTAGCTGGTGGCATGTACTGTTGTTTGAAGGGTTAAGATGCAGGTGGTAGATTTTGGAGTTGAAAGAAGAAGACAGCTCAACTGTCGAGAGGCAGTTCCTGTTCCAACGGTTTTGAGCATGGAGACGATCCACTTCCAATGGGTGTTCTACTTGATTGCTGTTTAGAAATCTTTGAAAAAAAAAAAAAAAAAGAAAGAAAAGGAAAAACAAAAGATATGCTTTGCACCGCAACTATAATAGTAGGGTTGATTGGTCAAAAAGTATAATAAAAATATAAAAATTTAATATAAAAGTAATATGTGACAAAATTTAATTAGAAGAAAATATAAAAAATTAGTAAAAGTTGATAGATTTTTTTTTTTTTTTTTTGTTGATTTTGCCAATTAAACATCCATAATATTAACCCACTAAAATGATGTCGCCAGCTATTTTGTGATTCAATCGTTTTGATATACTGCTTCAAACAAAAAAAAAAAAAAAAGGGAAAAAAAAAAAAAAGAAATCGTTTGGATATAAATAGTTCATTAAAACATTATTACGATGCATCATCATATCATTTAAAACAAATTTTTAGTATTAAAACATATTAGTAGTTATTTTGTTTTCCAATCATTTTTTAAATTAACAATATATAAAAAATAAAGTGTGCTTATTTGCTAAATACTCTCTTACATTCCACTATACTTTTTTTCATTAAATAAAATTATAAAACTATCATTTTTTATTACCTATTTGAAAATTCATAATTTGCTGCTAAAAGATCTCAATCAAATAATTATACACACAAGAATGAAGAAGGTAGGATAGAAGGAACGAGAAAACTCACACAGGGAGACTTCAAACAAAACTTTCACTAAAATCAAACGTTGGCTACAAACTCAAACTCTCGATAGATCGATTCCTCGATTTTATATTTTTGTTGACGTTTACTCGACTCCTCGATTCACCAACTCCTTTAGTGAAATCCTTTCGACTCCTCGAAGGCTTAACACCGAATCCTCGGCATCTTCACGTGCTGAATCTTCAGCTTTTCAAAGTTCAAACTCCTTTGAATCATGCGAAAGCAAGAATGCTTAGCTAAGCGATTGAGAGAACCTTCTGACTTTTTTGGCTCACCAGCTTGATGTAAAATTCTCCCTCTATATATAACCTTGAAGACGCCTAGAAGATATATATAGACAAACTGAGACGGCTAGGGCTCAAACCAATCAAAACAAGCTAGAATAGCATACTTCGCGGCCATCCTGCAAGACAGAGCGGGTTTCCCGCACGGCTTAATCTTCAATTTCAACTCTCGGGATTTTTCAGCGCCAAACTGCGGCCTTCTTACAAACATCCTGCGTAAATCAATTCCAAATCTTGTTTGGCTTCTTCAAGATTTCTAGTATTATGCAAACATAGCTTTTCTGAGGCCTTCACACTTCTACTTGACTCAAGACTATAGTGTTTTAGCCTATACTAAGCCTATACATTATATACCACTGACCATGGATTTGCCAATATACAATTTTAGCTTTAACAATCTATCCCTTTAGCAATTCCACGTCAAAACTAAAAAACATAATATTACAGGGAAGCTAATATTACAAGAAAGCTCATCCTAGATTACGGCTTCAGTGGACTTGTTATCTGTCAACATGTTCAAATTGTCATCCATTAACATGTTCTGTTAACCTGAATGGTTGCACACTTAAACAAACTAATCTCGGCATCATGTGGTAACAATTAAATAATTAAAAGATTTAAATAAAACATCAAGCAAATGAAACAAAGTATTCTCCCCCTTAATAAACAAAATTCTTTTCAAGCATTCTCCCCCTTAACTATATCTCCTCCTTAAAAATAAAAAAATTTTCTTTGATTTCAAACATTCTCCCCCTTAACTATATCTCCCTCTTTTTGACATGAATTGACAAAAAAAATAAGGTATAACGTGTATTCTTGATTGATTCATTTCAAATTCTATTTTCCCAAACACAAAATTAAACACAGTTTCAAAATTTTGACCATACATAAATAGTAATAAATAAGAATTCCAAGAATCACCCTACTATTTATGTCATAAGTTGTTCACACATGTCATACCAATGGTCAAATGCTTGTGCGGTGTGTGAAATAAAGTTTAAGTGCAATATGATTTAAAGCTTTTCACATACTTGCATGACTTTTAAAATTGCTCCTTTTTGGACTTTGAATTGAATTGAGTAAGAAAAGCAGTGTTAGCTCTTCCACTAGTTTCTTCTCAATTCATTGTTTTCAACTATGCACCAAGAAACAATCACATTTAACTTTTTTTTTCCTCCTTTGTCTTTTTATTTGTACTTGGTAGCTTTCACACATTTTATGGGTATGTAGCCTTCTTCCTGTATCTTCAAACCCAGAGAGTGGTTATTTTGATAACTCTCACGTTAACAAGCTAGTTTCACTCTATCCCATATGATAGCCCTTGCAAGTTTTTTTTTTTTTTTTTTTTTTTAATGTACTCAAACACAATCAATAGTCTAAAAAAGAGAATTTATTAAACCAATTGAGTAGTGAAAAACATTTCTCATGATGTACTAAATTTCGTGCAATTACAATTTGGCACAGTACTATCTTAACAAGGAACAACAAAACATAGGATTCAGGTTCACCAAGTAATTCAAATTTATGACCACTATGTAGATCAACAATTTTAATACTGTGATTTTGAAGTGTGTATGAAGTAATAGAACATGCAAGAATATCACAAAAAATAACATTGCACCAAAAAATTTTTTCTTAAAAAAAATATCTAATCTACATGATTTCAAAGAACTAAGTGATAATATAACAATGTTGCGTAACCTAGTTCATAAAAAAATTTGCCTTTACATGTCAAAGTTTACCCCTTCAACACTATTAGTGGTATGGGTGACATAGAGATTACTCTTCTTAACCCAAACAATTCTTATTTTTTAAAAAATTACTCTTCTTAACCCAAACAATTCTTATTTTTTAAAAAGCATTACGAGTCTTGGGATTGTTAGGTTTTGGACCAATGAGTTTTGAAAAATTTTTCTGTATGTTTTTCCTCGCTAGCCAATTCATGTAAATTCTAGAATCAAGATATGACCTTTTAAACCTTAATAGATTAAACCTATTTGACACTTGAAAATTAGATCTCAAAGAATTCTTAGTGTCAACATAGGATAGGGGAAGCCCATATAATTTGTGGTAATGTGGTCTTATGTGACCAAGTATACCATAATGAAAACATATAGGAACAAACTTGCGTTGCAAGTTAGGGGGCGTACCTTTAGGCTTCTGAAAATAAGCTCTAGATTGATTACCTTTCTTTGGTTGAGAAGCTTTAATTATACTTGGAGCAGTTGTCTTTGAGGAACTAGGGGTAGCTTTAGCTTCAAGATTGTCCACTTGCGTCCCAATGTAGCCAAGTCCTCTTTTGTCCCGCAGGCTCTTTTACATCCCAAGTATGTCATCAAGCTGAGAGGATGCAGTATTCATCTTAGATTCTATGGTTTGTAGCTTCCCTTGGGCGTCCTTAATTCATTATCTTTTTGATCCAGTTTGGTCTTGAAACTTGTTATCAATTCATCTTGAATTTTCTTGTTTGCTTCAAGACCTTCAAATTTAGCTTACAATTCTTCCAAAGCAATTTTTAGACTGTCTCTCTCCTTTTTCAACACCTTGTTCTTCATAGTCAACTTCTCGTTTTACTTGTATAGTTTACGACAGTCTTGGTATAACTATTCATAGGCCTCTTCAACTTCTACTTCCTCATCTGCACTTTCTTCAACTTCACTTTCGGAGGATTCTTCTTTCTTGCTCTTAGAAGAGGATGACTCCACTGAATTTGAGGGGGCACTAGCTCTAACCATGAAAGTAGTATAATTCTCTGGAAAATCTTTTGAAGAAGAGGAGGTACTCGACTGATCATCTGAATCATCAAGGATTGCATTGAGTACCTTCTTCTTAGCTTAGATTAATGCTCTTAAAAATGCCTTTTACCTAATGTTCGTGAGGCCTTTTAATAGGTTGCATCTTGGCCACAGGGTGTTGGATTAACAAACGAAGGATATGGAATTCAAATCGTAACAGTGGGTCGATAATGTGTAATAGCGCATGATGAAAGGCAGACAAAATGACAAAGCAAAACGTAAAAATGAAGTAAATATGCATCCATTACTCTTCCCCTAACTTGGTTTATGTTGCCACAAACAAAAATGACAAATAAGTAATCGAGAAAAAACAATAAAAATATAAGGTAAATGATATCTTGCCTGGGTACACATGTCAGAAAAATATACGGAGTAAAAGAAAATAGGATAGCGGAAATGGAATTACTCCTTTTCGCATCATCATCGGAAGCAATGTGGGAGGCATCCCCCCATTTAGCTATGTTGACCTCTTCCTACTGCATCACAATCAACTACTCCAAAACAATCTCATCCCACCATGGTACTTCAAAAAACTGATGAGGTACTATAGCAAAAAATGGGGCATAGGAAAAGAGAAGAGGCATCTAAAAGCCCTCAACAAATGCATCATCTAACCAACTGTCCAAGTCATTATCTTCAATTTTAACATCATCTTCCTCAAACAGGCAGGATATGTCAAATGAATCCCCCTAAATATCAATAGCTAAAGGTCTTATCCAAGCAGCAATAAATGTGTTGAAAATGGATCAATTCTTCGAAGAATAATTATAATAGACAGACTCACTTAATTTGTTAATCCATGCTAAAAATATAATATTGGGGAATAAGCAATAGCATAATACCAGCCACTAAAACAAATAAAAGAAATAAAAAGATAATAAAACCTAGATTCAAATTGTATGAGTTTAGGCTACAAATTAAGAATTTCATCCAAACCTAAACTCAAAATACATCCAAAAGATAAAAAGGAAATTGCAAAGGAAGAGTGTTAGGATTACAATCTGAGCACTCAAATCTTAAATTCCTAAACTCTCAAAATACAACTAAAATAAGATAAACTAAGACTAAATATCACAACTGATTCTCCCATCCTCATTCCTGTGGTGGATTGGCAGCCTGAAATCAAGGAATTGAGTGAAAAAACTCTAAAGCATTCTACCATGTTCTACTTGAGTCAACTAGATTCGCTCGATGCCGTGCCCATCCTCCTATTAGTTTTGTTCTAAGTGGCTCATTCTTTTAGCTAGATCTCGAATGGCAGATTGAGTGTCTTGAAGCAATTCGATTAATTCATTGTTGGAAACTTCTTTCTTCGCTATGGGTTGAGAATTACTTCCCACTTCAGCTTAAGAAGGTTAAGTCTTTCTCTTCTTATTAAGGAATAGATGACCTTGGGATTTGGAATACAATGTGTAATTAAAAGGTTAGAAAATAGGGGGTAAAGGTAAATTAGTGAGAATATGGGCTCCCTTGGTCCTAAACATTTCAGTTAATGCATCCTAAAAGGAATACTGGCTTGGGTATTGGGATGGCCCTAAAAGTGTAGTAGTTGTTTCCACATGTACAATAGCAAATCCATTGTCATCCCAATTCCAATGGCATGGATAAGTCATGCCCTCATTGCATTACAATCCGAGTTTCAATTGAGGGGGCAAAGGTTTGTGCAGGAAAATATGTGAAAGGCCTAATATTTGTTATTAAGTTCTGATACTAGCTTTAGCCTTCCCCTGTCTATCACGCCCCGAATCTCGCGACCCGAGGGCGAGTGATAAACACACATAACATGCACTAACATAACCACCCATGATCAGAGCAATGCAACGTCAACTAGTGAGCCCAAGACATAATATGAGATAACATAAATTTAACCTTGGCTAAAGTCAAGTCACAAACTTCTAACATTCCTCTCATTAATACATAACTTAGGCCTTAGAGCCCTTACAACCAAATCGAATAAGTGCTCAATGTGCAATATTACAATTTCAAATAAAACAAAACTAAGTAACCAAAAGTTTTGCTAAGTTGAGAAGGGCTCATGCATAAACACTCCTAATTTGACCCCACCCGCATACTTGATTGATATAACCTATTCCTACATCAAAATCTGTAACGATGTGAGCACGAGTCCACTTGTGCCCACGATGTCTCAAACAAAAATATATGGTATGTAATCAACACATGCACGGCAATATACATATATGCATAGATGCACCAACATCTTTCTATGTCCTAACAATTTATTAATATCAATTAGTTTTCAATTTAGGTAAGTATTTATTGTCATTCAATAACATCACAGTGTAGTATTCAATTCCAATTATTCTTCATTATTAAAATTTTCAACTTTGTATCCAACCACGTTCCATATCACATTATCACATATTCAACACACATCACATATTCAACATTCAATCACATATCCACATCCACATTACGTTTGTTCGTCATTCAATCACGTAATCACATCCACAGTATCATTATTTCATTATTCAATCACATGGCCACAACCACACAAATCCTCGGGGGTTGGGTGGGTGCATACACAACACGGTCTTTTATGAGTCCAGACCTAACGGAAACGGTAAACCGAACACCATCGTTTAGGATCACAGTCCAAGGTCACGGGTAACCCATACACACACAATGTTGTGGGCTACTAACCCATTGGCATTGACACCAACCCTGCGCAGGTTCCGGGTCATTCAACCCGAAGGTAATCTCACGACCCTTCCTATTTTCGCACCCCACCACAGCCCCCGGCACACAACCAATCATTCATCACAGTCAATACTATTCAATCACAATTCACATTCTTCGCCATAAACTTTCTAACACACATAACCACATTCCAATTCATCATGGAACACAACTCATTTCATCTCTTCATTTCATTTAACCCTAGCCTCATTTAATTTCCATCACTTATAAACAAAAGTTCACATTTCAATCTCTTTCAATCATACATTCACTTTTCGGTTTATCCCAAGATTCATCACATATCAATATTTATCAAACCTTATTAAACATTCAACATTTATCATCATTATGAATTTGAGTCTCTTTGTCAATTCACATTTTACTTAATCAATCACATGTTAATATACCTCATCATTTAGTTTACATCAAGACATAATCACAATTCTACTCGATTAAGACACTTATTTCAAAGTAATCTTCCAATTCATTTAATTCAAGGTAACGCTCATTCATCATTACAAGTAAAATCCCATTAGCTTAAGATAACAAATCCTTAATCACTTTTTAGAACACAATTCCCTTTTTAAATCCATGCAATTAATCAAATAAAAGTTTCATGTAAAAATATGTTACCAACTCTTTCATAAGCCAAAGGTAGGAGGCCAAACCAAGCAAAGTCAGGAAAATAACCTAGGCTCGGTGGGCGCCCAAGCTGACACTCAGCCGTGTGCCCAAGGGGCTAGGCGCCCATGTCTTGGACACCCAACTAAGTCTCCCTCATGCGCTCACAGCTTGGTCTAAGTTAGGGGTTCCATACTCTGTTTTCTAGTTTCATGGTTTTTCACCCTTAGGACCTCAAAATGACTAAGTTAAAGTAAAAATACCTAAAGTTTCATGTTCATAACATCTCCACAAGTCTTGTAAGCATTAAAGGAAACCAACTATTTGGGTTTTCATTGACTATGGGCCAAGTTATGGATCAAACATCTTTATCTCTCTCTCTACCTATACATGTGTATATAACCCTCATTTTCTTCCATAAATGAAATCAAATCTTACAATGGTTACCCAAATATTGTTCTAGATCTTGTTACACATCATATATATAAAAATGAGCATAAAATCCCTACCTCAAGTTGAATAAAGATGAAGAACAAGAGAAGGGTTATTCCCGGTTTCAAACTTCCAACTTTGATTGGTTTGATCTCCTCTCCTTTTTATCTAAACATCAAAAAAATCACATAGATAAGTTCCTTGAGTGCTTAATTGCATCCGTGGAAGGTTAATTTGATTTTGGTTAGGGTTAGAGACACTTACCATACAAACCCTTCTCGGTTTTCTTTGTTTCTTCTTCCTTCTTTTCTTTTGCTTCTCTCCCAGTTTCTTCCTCTCCAAACAACTTCTCTCTCTCTCTCTCTTGCATCATACATATATATATATATATATATATAAAACCAATATTTTAAGTCCCAAATAGTAGATTTCAGACCTTTACATCACCCCTAAGCTAGATATAGGTTCATAAGTGTGAGACTCGGCTGAAAAATGTAAAACAACCCTTGCTTATCAAGTCTACTGTTCCTTAGGCGCCTAAGCCTTTCTCAGGTGGGCGCCCAAGACCTTGGGTGCCCATGCCTTGTGCGCCCAATGTGTCCTCCTCTTACACTTTTGCTAAAATGCCAACTCTCACATATTTGGCTCATCATTCTCAAAGTTCCTAACTCTAAAGTACAATTAATGATGAATACCACTTAATCAACATACTATTACCTCAATGTTTGAGTAATCATCTATTTACATTCATGCAAAAGTCCGAGGTATTACACTGTCCATTCTGTACCCTCCCACAAAACCTCTGTGGCTATCTTAGCCATAGATATAGATCTCTCAGAAGGATAGGTAAATTCAAGATTTTGGGGTCTAGGGATTTGAAAATTTTCAGTAAAATCATTTGGGGTTACTATAACATCTACCCCTCGTACCCAACTAACTAGAGCCTCTTACCCATTTCTACTATTTATAGACTCTTATTTTATGTTAGCAAAGAATTCTCTAACCCTGAGATGCACCTGAGACGAAATTGAGCAAGGTGAAGCCAACCTTTCGTTTTGTAATTTTGCAATAATAAGAATTCATTGCTTTTGAAGTGGTCAATCTGCTAAAGTTGCTCAACAACTACAGCCTTATTCCCCCAAACATCATCATATAATTTCTCTGCCACCTTACACCAAAAGAGTTCACTGTTATAAGAGGTCTCAACAATTTTCTTCTAGCAACAAATTTAACTCATAGACCCATTCGTTGCTACAAAACTATCAACAAAATAAACAGGTTAAAAATTATATTCTGTCCTACATAACCTTATGTCTACCCAAAATTGGTGGTCCACACTATAATTTTCAAGAATGAGTTAAAAACCCACAATTCCTAAAGAATTTATTAGGATTGAACAAGAATCATCATAAGTACTAGACCAAGAACTCATATTGCTTTGTGAATTAGGGAAAAAATTCGGTGATGATGGTGATGACCCATAGTTGATGTTGTCTTCTTCAAACCTAAGTGATTTAAGCAAGACTTCCAGCCTAACTCGTGAAAAAAACATCATGAGAGGGAGAGTTAGAGTGGATTATGCACGAAATAAAGGAACTCACCATTTAGAGCTTCAAATGTACAATAACAGAAAAATGTAGTAGATTTGGGGGATTGCCAAAAACTTGCTCAGTGTTCGGTGAAGAGGATGGAATCTAGTTGGAATTTTCAATAGTTTCACCGTTCACACATGTGAAGGTGCTCGATTCGTGAAGTAATTTGTTGAAAGTGATGAGGCACAAGAGATATCAGAGTAAGATTGGAGCAATTAGGGCTAAAATTGAGAGTTTCGAAGTTGATAACACCCTTTCCCAATCGCCACATTTGGATAGCAAGCCTCGTGGCGTCCGAAAAGCAAAGAAAAGGAAAAAAACCGAGTATTTCAAAAATAGCTATGGCGTTCGAATGGTAATGTAGCATTTGGACGGTAGAAAGAGAATTTCAAATTTATTTTAATCTACTTTATTCACAAGACAAAGGGAAACAAAGACTAAAATACTAATCTAAAGTGCAAAATGAAGAGAAAAAATAGAAGAAAAAATATGGTACAAATACAATTTGAGATTTAAATGAACTTATTCAACCGAAGGGGGATTGAGAAGATCCTAAGATCCAATAGCGCCCACAAAATTCTCAAGGTTTGCTTTCAACAGATGCCCATTCATTTTAAATCGATTCTTATTCTTTGAATTTTCTATCTCAATCACACCATGTTCATAAACACTTCACATGATGAAAGGGCTAACCCACTTAGATTGTAGCTTGGCAAGGAATAGGTGAAGCCTTGATCAATCATGAAGTACTTTTTGACCCTCATGAAATGAACATCGAGCAATATGTTGATCATATCCTTTTTCTTATCTTCTCTTTTGACATTCTTGCATTTTCATATGCATTAGTTTGGAGTTCATCCATTTCTACAAGTTGAAGGTTACATGAAGCCCTGCTTCGTCTATATTGGCAGTTGAATTGTTTAATAGCCCAATAAGCTTTTTGCTCCAGCTCGATGTGGAGATGGCATGGCTTACTATAGACTAGCTTGTACAGAGACATCCCTAATGTGGTTTTTTAAGTTGAACGATAGGCCCAAAAGGAGTCAGTTAGGCATAATGACCAATCCTTATGGTTTGGATTAACCGTCTTCTCAAGGATTTGCTTAATCTCTCAATTGCTAGCTCCACTTGACCACTTGTTTGTGGGTGGTGATTACACTTGAAAAGTGTAAGTGTAATCACAAACTCTATAATTTGACCTTTATTCATGCACTAAAGTAATAAATTTAAGAGTTCTGTTATTTTTTAATACTTATAGAATTTATTTTCTAAATTGCAAGAAAAATGATAAAATAATCATAATTAATAGTGATGAAAGCGATTTAAATGATAGAGAGGACATTGTGGTCCAGAAACCTCCGCCGGTGGTCCGAACCAGGACAAGAGCTAAGCTGGAGAAGAAAGGCAGAAAATAGAAAAGAGTATACTGTGGTCCGGACATCCCAACGGGTGGTCTGGACCACAGTGGGCTATAGCATGCGACTTCACCAGTTCTTTTTTGGGTTTTTTGCTATCACTATAAATATGAATAATGTATGGCTATGTTGGCAACTTTTACCCTATGTCTTTTTTATGTTTGGAGAGAGTTTATTTTAATTTAATGTGTGGAGAATGTTTTTAAGATTTGGTAGAGCATTCGTAAGAGTTTTACCAGTTTTCATTGTTCGTTGTTTCGCATTGGATTCAGTTTCGAAGTACAATATTTTCATTTACTGATTTAATAATATTGTCTTTTCGATTCATTGATTAGTTTGGTGATTTGTCTGTTATTATGTATCTTGAAATTATGCTAGCGTAAACTTATTCTTCTTGATTCAACGAATCAAGAAATGGTGGGTTATTACGAATAATGCGATGTGCGTAGACCTTTCGCATGGTTTGTGAAAACTCGTGCGTAGAGATCTACATATTTCAGATTTAATTTTATTTGTTTCAAAAACTTTGGAAAATAGAAATCATTGACTACATTCTCTGTAATCACTGGTAAGAGTTTTCGATTAAAACTTGGTGTTGATATTTTTGAGCAAAACAAAATTGGATTTGAACTTAAGTAATATCAAAGAATATTTTTTTAGTTTTATAATCCTAAACAAGAGTATAAAACTGGGTTTTGGGAAACAATGAGATTTTAACGAAGATATATTTCCAATCTATTTGTTCTTTTATGTGAACTTTAGATTGTAATTGCATGCACATCACTTTGTGAAGTGATTAACCCACCTAAAACTGAGAGTTGAATCAAGAATCTTATTTGATAGTGTGATTATTATTTGAATTATTCCCTCAATTAATTAATTAGTTGCTTTAAATTTTTGAACGTGTTTTCTTTGTTTGATTCATACTTTAATTGAATTTTTCATCATTATTCATTATTCTTGTTTCAAGCCGGGTGGACCAAATGGAGGAGTGCTTCGGGACTCTTGTGCGACCGAAAAGTCTTGTGCGATCGAAAAATCCCCCTCAAGGTGAAAGGAAAGTATTATAAGGTGGTGGTTAGGCCAGCGCTGCTATATGGATCAGAGTATTGGGCAGTAAAGCATAATCATGGTCAGAAGATGGCAGTTGTGGAGATGAGGATGCTAAGGTAAATGTGCGCGATTACAAGGAAAGATAGGATTAGGAACGAGGAGGTTAGGGGCAAATTAAGAATAGCACTGATTGAAGATAAAATGAGAGATAACCGATTAAGATGGTTTTGCTATGTTAGAAGGCGTCCAGCGGAAGCATTTGTTAGAAGGTGTGAAAGTATGGAAATTGCTAGGAGTAGAAGAGTTAGAGGAAAATCCAAGAGAAGTTGGGAAGAAACTATTAAACATGACCTTGCCTACCTAGATCTATCAGAGGACATGCCCCTAAATAGATCTAATTGGCGTCGATAAATCTATATAACCGATCATACCTAGTGGGAAAAGGTTTGGTTTGGTTTTTATTCATTATTTTTGTTGAACCCGAAAATATTTTCTGAATTCCATTTAATTAAATAATTGTTAGCGAATTGTTTTTATTTTCTAAAACCTAGAAGTTAAATATTTCATCAAACTTTAGAATTTTATTGAACTTAGAATTAATAATTTTGTCACAACCTAGAAACTAAACATAGGTTCTTTGTGGATTGGACCTCGTTATCACTGAGTTAAAACTACAACGCATACCCTTGCACTTGAGGATTAATTTATGCATAATATATAGAAGTGGTCAAGTTTTTGGCGTCGTTGCCGGAAAAGCCAAATTTTTAGTTTGGGTAAAGGACAAAAATACTCATATAGTTTACCCTCGGTATCACTTTGGTCTCACACGTTTCAATTGCAACAGTCAAATCCCTACACTTTCGGTCAAGTATCAATTCGGTCCTTCCGTTAGTTGACTGTTAGAAACAACCGTTAGACTGATGATAAAATGATAATTTTATTTATGGTTTACCTTCAGTGTCACTTTAGTCCATCACGTTTTTAATTATAACAATTGATCCCTATACTTTCGACATATATTACAAATATATTTTATTAAATTATTTTTAATAAATAATATACTCTAAAATATATTTTATTAAATTATATAACATATTTTAATTTGAAATATATCTTATTAAATTATTTTTAATCAAAAAAATATTTAAATTATATTTAATATATTCTAATTTTATTGAATTAAACCATTTTTCAAAAATAATATGATTAAATTAATAATATAATTAAAATAATATTTAATTTATTTTAATTAATATGAAATATATTTTATTAAATTCAGTTAATTTTCTTAAAAATTAATAAAATTGAAAACTTTATTAAAGGGAGATTTGATGGTTTCACTAATAATTGTTATAATTAATAGAATAGAATTAAAAAAAAAGCTACATATATAAACGTATACTCTCGAATTGAATATATATACAAAATTATATATAGAAAAAAACTGCAAAAATAAAAAATTTAGAAAATAGTGATTCTAAGGCCGTTTGATAACATTATTATTTTTATTTTGTTTAACTTTTTATTTTTGGATTTTATTTTTTGTTATCATTTTTTTCTAAAATAAAAATTGAAATTGTGTTTACAGATGCAATTTTATTTACATAAATTAAATTTAATAAAATATTTAATTTTATTATTTTTTAAAATTATTCAAATTTAATAAAATATATTTCATATTAATTAAACTATATTAAATATTATTTTAATTATATTATTAATTTAATCATATTATTTATGAAAAATAACTTAATTCAATAAAAAGAAAATATATTAAATAAAATTTAAATATTTTATTTATTAAAAATAATTTAGTAAGATATAATTCAAATTAAAATATGTTATATAATTTAATAATATATATTTTAGATTATATTATTTATTAAAAATAATTTAATAAAATATATTTCAAATATATATCGAAAGTGTATGGATTTAATTGTTATAATTGAAAAAGTGATGGACTAAAGTGATACTAAGGGTAAACTATAGATGAAATTACCATTTATTCTCAGTCTAATGGTTGTTTCTAACGGTCAACTAACGAAAGGACCGAATTGATACTTGACTGAAAGCGTAGGAATTTGACTGTTGCAATTAAAACATGTGGGACTAAAGTGATGCCGAGAGTAAATTATAGGGGTATTTTTTGTACTTTACCCTTTTAGTTTTTAAGTTACTATCATTTTTAAGTTAATTTGTTATTTCTTATAAAAAAAATTTATTAAAGTTTTTCTCTAAGTCCCAAAATAACTTTCTGTGGTCCGAACACCCAATCTACTAGTTTGAACCATAGTGTCTTCACAGAGTAAATTTCCGTAGCTTATGAGTATTTGGACTTGTGGGAAAGACTCGTGGAAAGACGGTAGATTAAGGCATCCTGAACTCTTAGACCCTCCCTTTGAACCTGAGAATCCTTTGGTAGAAGTTCAAAATCCTAAACCTCCTACTCCAACTTTAAAGATGGCTGAAAATCAAGTCATTGCTGCTAGACGTTCCATGAGGGATACTTTGCAGCAAGATAAATATACCCCTAAATCTTGTATAGTTTAGCCAAACAATTGGAGAGCCTTCGATTTCAAACCTGGCATAATACAATTGTTACCTACTTTTCATAGTATAGATTCTGAAAATCCATACGATCACCTAACTCGATTTAGGAACATTTGTGTCACAATTTAGGATCAGGAATGCCTAATAGATTTAGTATTTCTTAAGCTCTTCCCGTTTTCTTTGAAAGATAAGACTGCTAGATGGTTTAAATTCCTACCATCTAATTCCATTTGCACATCGGATGAAATACAAGCCAAATTCTTAAAGAAAAAAATTTCCCTCCCATCAGAATTGATGCTATATAGCATCAATTTTGAATTTTGCCCCACAGTATTGTGAAACCTTTTACCAATGCTGGGAGAGATTTAAAACTCTCTTGCATTCTTGTCCACACCATGGATTTGAAGTTTGGCGTTTTACTAGTATCTTTTATGGATCACTGATGCTATAATTAAAATAGTTAGTGAAAATAATGTGCAATGGGCAGTTTTATGATAAAACATTTGAGGAAGCTTATGAATAGTTTGAATTTTTAACTGAAAATGCACAAACTTGGGATATCATAGGATCTCAAAACACCCATACTGCTAGTGTCACCCTAACCAAAGGTATGCACTAATTGAGTGAAATTGATGACCTCAAGGCAAAACTAGCAATACTCACAAAAGAAATTGAGACCCTAAAAATTTAAAAGGACACACAGGCCATAAAGGAACTTGTTGCAAATGTCTACTACATAATATGTGATAGCCAAACTCATAGGACAGATGATTATCCTAGTATCCCAATTTGTAGAGAGGTTGTGCAAGGTCAGCCATCCAGTGAACTCCAAATCCATGCTGTAAACCAATACCGCCTATCATATCATTGACAAAATTTAAAGGAAAATCCTTATTCTGAGACATATAATCCAAAACATGAAAAAATGTTTTCATGGAGGAACTTGAGTACGGCCATATAATCATTTGGCTCTCATGGCCACTACTTTAAACCCATTTGGACACATAGCCTACCCTTACTAGGATGTACTCATATCCAAATGAAACTAAAAAAAGGCCTATGAAATTAATCTCCTAACAATCAAATACTTCCAAAACAAGAATAGGGGATAGAGACATCATATTCCTATGGTTAAGCTCTCTCAAGTCTTGACATCTGTCATATGTCGTGTAGAAATGATGAACATCGTTGAACAATATTGGCCAATATAATCCACCTTGAAGAATTTTTGCTGCTATTTTGTTGGTAAAAAAAAAAACGTCATCACAAGCTTGTGAATAGCAGAAAGTGTTGAGTACTTTGTGAATTGATGAGATAACGGCAACGAATACAAATATATATGAGTATTATCTTTGGAAGTTTGGGGCCATGGGGAAAGCTTCAGGATTAAAGAAAAATTCAGCCACCAAGCTATCGTTAAAGGAATTTCATGCAAGTTTGGTCAAGGAAAAAATAAAAAAAAAATGGCATCCCTCATGTACAATTAAATCTATCAGACTTTGAGGATGAGGAAGCTAAAGGAGGTGATGCATATGAAAAAAGTAGCAAGTATGATAGCTACAGATTGCCGGAGAGCCGTAGTATCACTATTGGTCATCCATACGTGCAGAAGAATATGCAAACTAGATTTGAAATGGTGAATAAAGATGGAAAGCTATAAACAAAAATGGAGAAACCAAACTTAGCTTCAACCCAGGGGCAAGGTGATGATTCTGGCTAAAGATTTGCAAAGTCCATAAAGGAAGTAGATGGTAGATTGAAGATGTTAAAAGTAGAATCAAGCTTGATGGTTGGTTCTTCCCAAATGGAACCTACGCAACAGCATGATGTAGTAATACAAGCTGCAGACCCTATTCTAGAACAAAGTACAAGCCTTGTTACTCCTCAATGTGTTGCATGGAGATGCTCTTGAATGAAGCTGATTTGATGGAGAAGGATGCTGTTCCAATCACAAGCTTGTAGTTATATATGGTGTTAAAATCTACAATCCTCAGCTCAATTGATGGAAAAGATAACAAATGCTGGAGAAGAAGTTCCCGCAGGGTCTTCCATGGATGTAGTAGTCAGGGAAGGAGTCCACGCGCTAAACAAAAGAGGGAAATTTCCCACCTATGTGAACTCAAATGAGATACACTTGGTAAAGCTGTGGCCCCAGTAGCGGGAAATAAGAAAAAAGGATCAAAAGGGAGACGCTGGTTATGAACCAAGATGGGCCTTAAGTCTTACAATCTATCTGCTGAAGAAATTAAAGCTGGTAAGTCTACTTGGGTTGACTTATTTGGATCAAAAAATAATCCTAGGCCTATTATGCTTAAGCATTTTAATGTTGGCTTGAGAATATAAACTAAATTTTCCCATTGAAATTTCAAAAAAAAAAAAAAAAGGTATGTTAATTGGGAGCATGCATTAGTGGGTTATTTCCTTGACTTCTTTTTATTATGTTATGATGTGGCAAGGAAAAAATGGTGGATGAACTAATTGATGTGGTCAATCTTGATAATGGGTTTTATATTTTTAATATAAAGAGTGAGGAAGCAATTAGGAAAATATTAGATGGAGGGCCCTACTATTGTGGGAATCATTTAATTCTCTTAAAAAGATGGCACCCAAGAATGCAATTGATTAAAGAGGAATTCTCTTCAATACCAATTGGGTGAAGTTCTATAATGTTCCCCTAGAACTTTGGCCCAAGGATGGATTAAGCTACATGGCTAGTGTGATTGGCACACTTTTGTATCTTGATGAATATCAGACTAAAAGTAGACTTACTTTTGCTAGAGTGTGTGTTGAAGCCCAAGTAGATAAGGATATTCTCAAATCTTTCAAAGTAAACTTCGGATATGGAAACCCGTATGAAATTAAAGTTGAGGTGCCATGGAAACCAAAAAAATGTGAAGATTGTAAAACTTTTGGTCACTTCACAGCATCTTGCCCACACAAGCCTAAAGTTGCAGTAAATCCAATGGTTAAACAGGAATGGAAGATTAAGGGCAATAAAGATGAGAGTAAATGACAAGAAGTGAAAAAAAAGAAAAGGCAAGATTTCCATGCCTAGTAAAGTTAAAGAACAAGATAAGAAAATCTTTAAAACTTCGTCCTCAAACACATGTGAAGTTTCATCATCACATCAGGCTAAGAAGTGTTCTATAAGGAAATAATCTTTGGAATAGTCAAATAATGGCAACGTGATGACTCTCCCAAGTCAGTAAGAATGTAAAATTCCAAGTTCAAACGCCTTTAGATATAGAAGAGAGACAATTATACCAAAACAACGAGAACATGCGACATCTCGAGCACAAAACAAAAAATAACTATTGAAAAGAATTCGGAAACTCAATTCAGCTAAAGAGCAACCACTAGCCAGTCTTTCCGTTATCAAAAGAGCTAATCGTAAGTCCAATAAAAGGCAAATAATAACTTTATGATATCTTTGGATGGATTTCGGTGTGATTAAATGTTAACAAACCTATCCACTTAGGATGTAAGTGGAACTTATTAGTAGATGAGGTTGAGAGTCTTCTATACTTTGTTCCCCTTACAAGGGGTGCTCTTGTTTTAGGGAGTTGTATCGAACATATTGTAAAATTTATATTTTTGGTAATAATATTAAAACTTACCTACCAAAAAAAAAAGGCTTGTGAATGACAGAATTTGAGGATATCCAACGCTAACCCACCTTGGAATACAATGACGAATGACTTGGTTAGGACAGTATTTAAACAAATAAGGATTATCCCAGAAAAATACTCGAACGTTTCTTGATTACGCTTAAAAAGCATAATCGTAAACCTTGATTTCCATGCTAATACCAATAATTTGTGTTTTAATATTTTTATTTTAGTTTAATTTTGTTTATTTATATTAGTTTGTTCATATATGCAGGTTTTAGTAAAAAATACACTAAAACAATTTATTGGAACGGGATAGATGCATTTTTGACATAGAAGGAGTTTTAGAAATCAAAAGTGATCTTCAACAAAGTTATAGTGAACATCTCAAACTTTTTAGAAAGTTATTATGAGAGAAAATTTGAGTTCATTTGGACATTGAAAGATTGCTTAAAAATCAGTGCAGGTAAGCTAGACAAATCCAAATTTTCGTAAGATTTGGGGGCATACCTTGAGTTTCTGATTAGCTTGTAGTATTATACAATTCTATATCCTTTATGTAAGCTAATTGTGCACTTATGCTTGTTAATGGTGAGGTATTAGCTTAATTATCTCATTTCCATGCATTATTGCTGTTTGTGTGTTTTTAGGTAATATAACTTGGAACTTTTGGCCTAAACAACACCAAGGTTGCATGTGAGGAGGAGCCAAGGCAAGCCAGAATAAAAAAAAGTGTAAGAAAAGTCCAAAGACTTTCAAGACTTCTTCAACTTCCCAAGAGCCATCCTAAGGCATAAGATCAACTACCATGGCTGCCAAGGAGAAAGAAATGGTTTGAAGTTCAAAATGGTTGAAGTGGTGTGCAGTTGAAGTTCCAGCTCAACACTCTCTCAATTTTCCAATCATAACTTTTTCCTCACAACTCGAAGTGGTGCAATTCTTTTTGGGTTAGAAACAAGACTTGAAGGGCTACAACTTATGTGCTTTAGCCAAAGCCCCAATCGATCATCTTGAGGGTCAAAATTACATCGGAAGTCAGGGACAGAAAGCTATCTAAGAAGCAATATTCACGATGGTTGCAGGCGAGTACCCCACCTTGACCATGGGCACCCCACAAGTGTTATGGGCGCCCCACTATTCATCAAATGGGCGCCCACCGAGAGCCAATTTGTGTGGGAAAGTTGACTTTTAGGGGCAATTCATCAAACAGCTAGTAACACACCAACCATGGGCGCCCCACATCAACCATGGGCGCCCTTCAGAGTCCATGGGCCACTATTCATCAGATGGGTGCCCACTGAGAGGAGGATTGGAGCTGTTGAGTAGAGCTACTCATTGAGGACTTTCATTGAACAGTAGGGTCATGGGCGCCTATCCTCCATAACTTTTAGTTTTCTTTACTCCAAATGTGTTACCTATTTAGCCCTTCGTCATAACCCTATGTAAATAGGAGAGTTTCAAAACATGGGGGAGGCTTCCCTCTTTCTCTCCTCTCTCTCTTCACACACTTCTTCTCTGTTCATTAGATTAGGTTAGGGTTAGGGTTTACGCTTTCAAGTTTGTTGTTCAAGATTGCTACACTATTTGTAAGTTTTACTTTCATATTTTAATTTGAAGTTAAGTATTCAGCTTTTTCTCTTTACGCTTTCAATCTTATTTTGTTTTAATGGCGTGTCTCTTATTTTTTCTTTGTGATTTCGCTATGACTATGCTAGGCTAATTTTATTCTTGGCTTCAAGCCATTGAAAGTATTGTGGTTGGTTTTGGTTTAATCGAATGTAAATTGTTTTCACGAAAATATTTTTCATGGCTTTTAATTGAAATCTCTTAGTAAAGCTAGGGTTCTTCGAAACCTGCTCGTCTGTGTTACAACTGTAGTTTGGTTACAATTTTTTACTTGTGCACACCAAGTGTTCGGTTTAATGTCTCGGTGAGTCAGAGTTATATTTTCCAAAACCTAAATTAAGTTTTCCTATGAAATCAAGTTACCCATGTTACAATCTTCACTTGGTAACGAGTTCTTACTCGTGCATATCAAGTGCTTGATTCAATGGTCCAGTGACTTAGGACTTATTTCTTTTTTTAAAACCAAAATATAGGCTTTCCTACGAAATCGACTCACTTGTGTTATACTCAAAGCTTGGTTGCACTTATGCACACTAGGTGTTTGAGTCAATGTCTCGATGAACTTGAAACTATTTTAAAAGCCTCAACTTACTTTGAGATTCTAGAAATCATATTTTAAAGAACATCTTCCGACCCAACAACGCATGTGTGTTTGTTGAGTTAAGTTATTAATGTATTTGAGAGAACCATTGTCTCCCCAATACTGGATTTGGCTTGTACTCAAGAGTGTTTTAGTTAAATATTATTTCTAATGCTTTTGTTTTAGTTTAATTCCTTCATTTCACCATCCTCAACTAAACCCATATCTAAGCATTCCCATAATCCAAATTTAGAGGTTAAGTTACGTTCACCTACTAACTAAGATGACCTCGGTTTTCACCAAGTAAGACTACGACCACCCTCTTACACTTGAAAGGTACAACCCATACACGTTTCTGGGTCGGTCAGTTTTCGGATCCAATTGAGGTGATACAAAAGCCTAAAATCAAGTACACATTCAAGGCTACAGCTTTCATGAGAGTCAAAGTCCAAAAGAGGTCTCTATCAATCCCAAAATCAACTTGCAAAGTTGCATAATTTAGAATTCTTCAGATGGTTTAGCATGATACCTGTCAGTATTTTGACCATAATTTTTCATTCATAACTCCAATTGATGTGATTCTCTTTGGCTTAGAAAGAAGACTCGAAAGGCTATAATTTATGTTGGAGTTGAACATAAATATATTGTTTGGGTACGTTGTAGCTATCCAGACAACAGTAACTTTACTGCGTGAAAAGACTAGGTTTAGGTTTTAATTTTTCACCTATAAATGTATTCTTTCGATATAGCAGTCATACACTTTTTCTTTTACAATTTCCAGATTCAATTTTTCATTAAATAAGTTAGTTTGGAGAACTTTTATACTTCATTTTATCAATTTGTGTTCGCAAGTGCTTTAACCTAATTGCAAGTCAGTTCTGCATTCTATTAATGGAGTTTATTCTCTTTACTTTTTGTCTATTTATTTGCTGTTTTATTGTTTCAACCACGCTAGGCTAGTTTGTTTATCTTGATTTAACCCATCAATGATGGCTAGATCATTATTTGATGATTGGATGTGATTGAATCCTCGTATGCAACGTAAAACTTGTATTCTAGGGTTCCTTTTCCTCTTCTTTCTTTCTAAAAGATTTTGAAAACTTGTAACTTCGATTATATTTTATTGAAATCCCTAATAACATTACATAATTAAAACTTTCATAAAATTATGGAATAAAAGAAATGAGATTTTGACCAAAGATGAACCTATTGAGTATCATTCTAGTTTGTTATCCTAAATGTGATTTTAAAATTGTGTTTTAGAATAATTATTTCAACGATGACATCTTCCGATTTACTTTTCCTATACGTGAGTAGTAAACTGAGGTAAGAAAACCACATCCAATATGAGAATACAAAATCCACCTGGATTTATAGGCTGGATCGAAATCTTTAATTATCTTAAATGCATAGTTTTATTGCTTTCATTATTTTAATTTAGTTCAACTTTGGATCTTGCTTCATAAATTTTAGTTTAGTTTAATTCTTGCAATTCACTTTATTTGTTTATTAGTTAGTTAATCAACACTTTCAAAGCTTAAAACTAATTTTATTTTCTCGTTTTTAAAACGAAACAAGTAGATAGAAAAATTTAGAAAACCCTAGTGTTCACTCACAAAATTCCTTATAGATACGATCCTGGATTCACTACATAAAACTACACCACACGCCTATATAATTGAGGTTTATTCAATTGCACATTTGCGACACGGTCATTTTTTAAGAATTTCTTCCTGTCATTAAGGTCCATTCACTTAGAATTTGTTTAGATACCAGATAATTGGCAATGTCAACATACCATAAAGGCATGGCAACTGTTATTGCTGCAACATTGAATAATTGCTCATCTAAGAAGTTGTCGTTTATCTAGGTCTCATCCTTCATTTTAGTTTTCAATGCACCGATTGCATCACACATACTTGCATGAGTTTCACTAGACACATTATGAGTTGTTGCAAGCTTTGAACATGATGTTAGACCCTCTTTGCTATTTTGGGCCTTCTTGCCATTTCTTGGTTATGAATTATCCTAGAAACCAACTTGAAGCATTTTAATAGTGTGTATATATATTTTTTCCTTTGGTTCCCACCTCATATATTAATCCTTAACCTTATTCACATACTTTAAACCTTATCCTCACATGTCTTAGATTGTGAAAGTGCCTCAATGTCTAAGTCGTATATTCAGATTGGGAATGTAAGCTTTTGAGAGCAAAATGAGGAAGAATGTTAGGATGAGAATTTTGTATGTTGTATAGTTCATTATTCAGTAAAAAAAAAAAGAAAAAAAAAGAAAAGAAAAGAAAAAAAAGAGAAAAAACTGAAGAAAAAATTTTGTCAACCTTTTTTGCTTATGTAATTGTGGGATTTACGCATTGTATCATAATTATGGAGAATGTCCCATGAGTAGTTTGTATTTAGTACAAAAAGTTTCTTGTTGGGATTTTTGTTGGAGTTAGAAAAGAATTGGGTAATTTGGGATTTATGTGCACTGGAATAACATTAACCTAAGACGTGTACTTTGATTTCCATATCTTCTGTTGTTACGCCCTTACCTCTGGCCAAGTTACAACCAAAATAAAGACCTAGTGGATTCTAAGCGAGCAACTCTTGTATTGTAGATGTAATGGTCCAGTGCAAGTTGTGGTGTAATCTCTTGCACATGCATTAGATCATGGTTATGAGCTGTCCACTTTAAACATCAATTCAGTTCACTCACTTATTTGTGAGGTTATGTACAACTAGGATAGAATTATGTTAACAGGTATGTGTGAACCCTTGACGAGTGAAATTTTTCTATGAGTGATACCTTGTGAGTATTTGAAGTCAAAACCTAGTTCCGTTTATGTCTTGCAAACTTATTGAATGAATGAAACAATTTTACATACATGCTATTCCTAATTTGATAGTCAATGCATTTACGCTTAACACTTGGAAATTACACATGATATTTAGGTTTTATGACTTATTGGGCTTGAACTTGATTCATTTTTTATCTCAATCACTTGTTGACATCTTGAGACCATACTATAAATATTTGTGGGTAGCATTACTGCAAACCCACACGAGACCTTACTCGTCCACGAGGGGGAACCTAGGGGTTTAAATGGCTTGCCTCATGTGCTAAGTGTGGCCATGCGTCTCCTATGAAAACAGACCTCCCTTTTAGTTAGAATTGTTGGTTTTCTTTTTAGTTGGATAAAATGGATTTTCTTGGTATGTGTTCATCTTCCCTTTATCATAATTCTTTCCATTACTAGGGACTAGCAATGTCTAGGTTGGGGGTGTGATTGCTCACAATCATTGTTAATTTTAACCTCATTTTATACTCTTCTTTGGAACATTTTATCAAGTAAATTCATTTCTTATCATGTTTTGAGCATCTATATGGTTTTTACGTATTTTGTAGGGGTATGGAAGGAAAACACCCAAAGAAAGGCAACTTGGAAGCTTAAAGAAGCAAATCTACAAAGTGAAAAGCCTACTAATTACAGCTTGGGGCATATCTTGAGCTTCTGTGATCCAATTAAGGTGATTCAAAAGCCTAAAATTAAGTACACATTCTAAACTACAACTTTCGTATAGAACCCAAGTCCAAAAGAGGTCTACATCAGCCTTGAAATCAGCTTGCAAAGTTACACAACTTGGAATTCTTTAGATAGTTCAGCTTAACACCTTGTCAGTGTATTGACCATAATATTTTACTCACAACTTGGATTGATGCGATTTTTTCGAGTTGAAAAGAAAACTCAAAGAGCTACAATATGGTTGTGGAGCTGAACACCGTCTTCTGGCATCTCAATGGCGTCGAGACAGCAAACATCAGTAGCTCCTAACTCTCCTTACTGCTTTTTGGCGTCCCAATGGCTTGGGACGTGGTGGCCTTGACGGGTCAGATTTTAGGGTTTGTTTCACACTCTTCTATAAATACGAATGTTATATCACACTTTGGGGAACTGTTCATATGTTTTAGGGTTATTTTTTTTATAGTTTTCTTTGAGTTTTAGAGAGTTTTCATTACGTTTAATTTGAAAATTTGGATTGAAGCATTAGGTTTAGTTGAAGTTTCGTAAGATGTTCGTTTTTCTCTCTCTTACGGTTTACACATGCAAATTTCTTCGTATTTAATTATTTCAATTCTATGCTTTAAGTTGAGATTGATTTCAGATTTCTTTTTGTTTCATTATGTTGACCCAAAGTTTATAAAGTTAGTTTTATAATTGATTTTGATAATAACAAACATTGAATTAAATTTTCACAATTAATTTTCAAATAAACATTCTATGAAATATTACAATTCATTTGATAGATAAATTCAAGATAATAGAGTTGGAAGAGATTGATATCATTTTTTAGATATTTTCACATAATTTGGATGATGGAATAAAGAAATTTCAAAGTTGGGAGTAATAGAAATCAAAATAAGATAAAGATTTGAACTAAAGGTTAAAATAGACAAACAGAGAAATCAGACACATGTTAATATATAGATGATATATTAAGATCCAACGGTTCAATTTTTATGAAATTTTAATATAGTAAAACTAGATTTCCATATCTACAACTTTACCGAATGGAGATTTTTGTGGATCGGAAGTTATGATATCAAAAAATGAGTTGGAATATTAGTCATTACAGAAAAGATTTTAATTCTGGATTTTGAAGCTAGTCTTAGTTTTTGAGACATAACTCACACTCTACAGCTTTAAAAATTCTGATTTTTGGTGTGTGAAAAGAAGACTAAAAAAACTACAACTTTTGTAGTTTAAATTTCTTCTAATTCTAAAAGTATCATGATGAAATAGAAGCTTAAACTGGAAACACAGATTTAGAATGTCAGAAAAAACTATCAGAAGCTGGTCTCGGTTCAGAAGCCATATCTGACTATCTAACCGTTGGATGAAGCTCAAAATTTGACATGTGATAGCTGACTTATATATCTACAAAGTCTTCACTCTGAGGTAATGTCAGATTTGAACGTTATGAGGGTGAAAAACGGTCACAAATATATGTCAGAAAATTTGAAACTAAAAGACAGCATTGGAAGCAAGGAAATTTAATTTCTTTCAGAGGTAAAAATGTCTTTTCACTTAGTAACGGCCATTTGGAGATTTTCATCTATAAATAAAGCCTCAAACTCAGATTCAAGACAAGGAAGAAGGTAAGAAAGAAGTGCTTAGAAAGAGATACAAGAAATTCTATAACTTTGCTTACATAAAGTGATTTTTTCCCACACTTGTGCTTCATCTTTCATATTCAACTTGTGAGAGTTTCTTTTTTATTTGATTAAGTTTTAAACTCATTATTGTTGTTGTAAGAAAGGGAAATTTAAAGCCCTTTTAATTTGTGAGAGTTGGGTGAGCTCTTGTTAGTTTTGGTTCAAGTGTTAGAACCAAAACAAAAGACTTTATTTGAGAGAGACTTGTGTGAGTGATTTGGGGATAAAATCACTTGGGAAAGGTTTTTGCACCTTGGGAAGCTAGTGTGTAATAAACTCTTCAAAGAATAGTAGAGAAATCTCAAGGAAAGCCTTGGGATTGGATGTAGGCAACATTGAAACCGAACCACTACAAATCGATTGTGTTTGCTTCTTCTCCCTTCTCTTTATATTTATTGCAAACACTAGCACTCACTCTTCATCCACAAATATTGAATAATTGTTTTTGGTGCATTTTATATTTGATTATCCTTTGCATCTTGACATATTTGTTTTAGGGTTAAAATTTTTATTTACAATTTTTTTTAACAACCCTATTCACCCCCTCTAGTGTTGCTATTTGGGACAACACTTTAGTTTTTAATATCTTTTTTTGTTTTCATTTTTCGTTTTACATCAATAGATGGTTTGCTAGCATATTTTCCTCTTCGAAGTTCAATCATGTTAGTCTAGGGTTTGTCTTTGGCTTCAAGCCATTGATGGTGGTGTGGAAAGTGAGAATATTTTTCAATGAAATATCTTTCTGACTTTTAATTGGAATCCTATAGTAAGCTAGGGTTCTTTCGAAATCAAATCACTTGTGTTATAACCATAGTTTGGTTACGGTTGGCCACTCGTGCATACTAAGTGTTTGATTCAGTGGCCCAGTGATTTGGAACTTATTTTCTAAGCCATAACAAGTGGTTTTCTTAAAAAATCGATTCACCTATGTCATAATTGAAGCCTGGCTATGAGTTGATGCTTGTGCACGTTAGGTGTTTGATTTAATGTCCCGGTGAGTCCAAAACTATTTTCAAAAGCCCCCGCTTACCCAGAGTTCTAGAAATTAGGCTTTAATGAAATATCTTCCAAACTAGCAGTGCATGGCGTTCGCCAGGTTGAGTTACAAATGCGTTTGAGTAAACCACTATCCTACTACCGGATTTAGTTCAAAGCCAAGGTTATCTTAGTTATTTTATTTTTAATATTTTCATTTTCTTTTTATATCACAACTCCTTCACTCCATCATTCTCAACCCAACCATCCTCAAACATCTTATCAATCCAAAGTTAGTTTAGATTAACTTATGTTCACCTACTAACTAAGAGAGCAAGTTTAGAGCATTTAACAAAGCCCTTTCTGTAGAGATGATCTCGGTTCTCATCGAGTAAAACTACAACCGCCCTCTTACAATTGAAAGGTCAAACCCGAGCACATTTCAACGTCAGTCACATACCTCTAGCCAGTCGAAGATAGCTCCTATCTCATCAATCTAATCTGTAAGACTTAGTCTTTCCTCACTAAAGCAAAGTGTTTTCTCCAAAGGATCCTCAATAATTTTATGATCATCATAATCTTAGACTATAGTTTCAACTAAGTCCACCTGTTCTATATCAGACACCTATTTTGGTTATTTACTCACATAGAAAATATTAATTTCAAACTCAATGTTACCAAAAGACATTTTCATTGACCCATTCCTTTAATTGATAAGTGTATTTGATGTTGCGAGGAATGGTCATCCCAATATGACTGTGTCTGATTTGGTGCAGATATACTGGTTAGTAGTTGAGTCCCAAGGATAATGAAATCCACTGGAAAGTAAAAATTTTCTACTTTGACTAGTACATTCTCAACTGTACCTCGTGGAATCTTAATAGATCTATCAGTAAGTTATAAAGTCACACAAGTGAGCTTTATTTTGCCTTAGCCTAATTGTTCATATACTGAATAGGATAGCAAGTTTACATTTGCCCCTAAGTCAAGTAATGCTTGACTAATATAGTACTCCCCAATGTAACATGATAATCATAGGACAACTAGGGTCCTTATATTTTGGGCTCATACAACACTGTAGTATGACACTATAAAGGACTCAACTTGCCTACATTCCTTTTTACAATACAATAATAGGTAAAATAAGTAAAAAGAGACTCAAATATTAAACATACATTTAGTTGTTCCTTTACAACTTTCATAAAAAAAAGCTAATAGAGAGAGGGAGAGAGATACAATTAATTTTTACAAATTCAGGGTAATTATAATGTAAGGCAGGGCAAAAGTTTTATTTAGTGCCAATCCAATGTAATAGTTCTATAGAAACAGGAGTTTAAATGGCTCAATTTGCCATGTTGACCTACAATGTGAATAAAAATAAGGAGGATTTAACTTGAAGTTCGCTTTTAAAATAAAGAACTCATCAAAATGCACTTTAGTTAAAATATAACTAGAATAATATAACTTTAATTACACAAATATCCACGTTTTGATTTTCATTCATTTAAGCTATCTAGAACAAAATTTTCCTTAAACTATTATTGGATATCCTATACAAAGCTCCTGCCATTTGTTGTCCAACATGCTCAGACTACTACTAATTAATAATATGAATGAGTTGGATGGGCTATCTAAACAAAGCTAATACAAGATCAATCATATGCTAAAGTTAGGCTGGGATGTTGAGGCACGTCCCAGTCAACTTCCATTTACTACTTTATATATACTAATACCATGATATATATATTGTTATTTATTTTAAGTATTGAACTATGATCCTGAATTCCTTATATTTTCCAAACTTTACTTATTTTAAAAAATTAAATTTCTCCAACATTTACCAACTTTTTCACACTTTCCAACAAAAATATCAAACACCCAACAATTCAAATTTTGTCTATTTTTATTTTTTGCCAAGAGTTGAAACAATTTTTCCAATTCTCCCCACACTAAAATCTCCAACTTCTCAAACTTCGTCAACTTTTATCAACTTTTTCACACTTCAAAATTTTACCTTTCTTCTCTAATTTTCTCCAACTTTAATCAATTTTGTATATTTTTCAAAGAACACATCAAACACCCAACAATTCAAATTTTATCAACTTTTTTTTTACCAAAATTTGACACTCCAAACAGGCACTTAATTCACAAATAAGTCTCCCACAAAAATGACCATTAATGAACTACAAGTCCTTACATTTTCCAAGCTTCACTTCTTTTGAAAAAAACAACATTCTCCGACTGTTTCTAACTTTTTTCAAAATTGCCAATTTTATCCAACTTTTCCACACTTCAAGAAAACATCAAAAACCCATCCATCCAAAATTTGGCACTCCAAAAATTGGTGCTTAGTATGCATTTGGAATACCAAATGTGGCCAAAATCTCAAACATTCTCCAAATATTTCCAATTTTTTTCACACACTAAAATCTCCAACTTTTTCTAAGTATCTAAATTTTTTCCCAATTTTTTTTTTCAATTTTCATCAACTCTTACCAATTTTATCACATTTCCAACTTTTACAGACTTTTTTCAAATTTCTCTAACTTTTACCAACTTTTTCACACTTTTCAAGAAACACATCAAACACCAGACTATTCAAGTTTTATCTACTCTTTATTTTTTAGTCAAAATTTAATACTCCAAACAGAAACTTAATTCACAAACAATACTCCCACAAAAACAGCCGTTAATGAACTTTGGATCCTTACATTTTCAGAACTTTACTTATTTTGAAAAAAATAAAAGGGGCCTAACGTGTTTGGAATACAAAATTTGGCCAAATTCTCATACGTCCTCCAAAATTTTCCAATTTTCTCAACACTAAAATCTCTAACTTTTACCAACTTCTCAAAATTTCTCCAACTTTTACTAATTTTTCACGTATTTCAAAGAATACATCAAACACACAACAATCCAAATTTTATCAACTTTTTGTTTTCCAACCAAAATTTTATTGATTTTTTTTTTGGGCCAAAATTTGGCACTACAAACGGGTGGTTAATTCACAAATAAGTCTCACACAAAAACAACCATTAACGAATTATGGGTCCTTACAATTTCCAGATTTTACTTATTTTGAAAAAACAACTGATTGTAAGGTAAAATGTACAATTTAATGCCCTAAATGAGTATTGTTAATCCACCTTATACTAATAAATGAATTGAATTGATAAATATTAGTGTACGAAGATTTTGAATTTGCTTTGCAAGAAATGGAACTAATGAATTATGAAAAGAAGCAAAAGCAAGCACAAGGATCAAAGGTGGTCCAGACAGCTGTTTGGCAAACAGCTATGTGCACAACAGATTTTGGCGAAATTAGAAGGGTATTTTTATACTTAAACATGTTTAGCTCTAAATATAAATAGCAAGAGTTAGTGTTGAGAGAGGAGTCAATTGACATATAATATTTCATACATAGTTGAGAGAGATTGGTAGAGAGAGAAAATAGATCTTGTTTGTTTTCTTAGAAAATTCTACTTTCCTTTTCAATTTCGTTGTGAACAATGTTTGCATTCAATACGAGTTCTTCATCAATTATGAAAGAGTAGTTTCCTCTCTTGGATTCAAATCAAGGATGGTAGTTGATCTCCACCGATTTTCAAGGTAACTTGTTCTTCAAGTTTACATCTATGATCCTCATGGGACAATTGATGATGTCTTCCACAAAAACAACTATTAATAAACCATGGATCCTTACATTTTCCAATCTTTACCCATTTTGAATAAACAACTTTCACCAATTGCTTTCAAATTTTTCCAACCATTTCACAAATTTTGGCGAAAACAACAGACACCCAATAATAAAAAATCTGACAATTTTTTTTTCCTTTTTTGCCAAGATTTGGAACTCTAAAGAGGTGCAAAGTTTGCGTTGGGAATACAAAATTTGGCCAAAATCTCAAACTATCTCCAAATTTTTCCAATTTTCTCCACACACTAAAATCTCCAACTTTTTCCTACGTCTCAAAGTTCGTCAAACTTCTACCAACTTTTTACACTTTCAAATTCTACCTGTTTTCACCAATTTTCTCCAACTGCTATCAATTTTTTCCAAATTTTCAAGGAACACATCAAGCACCCAACAATCCAAATTTTATCAAATTTTCGTTTTTCTGCCAAAATTTTGCACTCCAAATAAGCGCTTACTTCATAAACAAGTCTCCCACAAAAAACAACCATTAACAAACTATGGGTCCTTACATTTTATAAATTTTACTTATTCTGAAAAAACAACCTTCTCCAAAGTTATCTAACTTTTTCAAAAATTTTCCAACTTCATCTAACTTTTTCACATTTTTCAAGAAAAACATCAAACACCCAACAATCCAAAATTTGCCAACTTTTCTTTTTTGCCAAACGTTAAAACTCCAAAGAGATGCCTAGTGTGTTTTAGGATTACCAAATTACGCCAAAATCTCCAAGTATCTCCAATTTTTTGTAATTTTCTCCACACTAAAATCTCTTGTGCGCGTTAGGATAACCAAATAGTCCAAAATCTCCAAATTTATTTCAAATTTTTCCACACGCTAAAATCTCACAAACTATACCCAAATTTTTTCAAATTTTCTCCAACTTTTTCCATTTTCTCCAACTCTTACCAACTTTTTCACACTCAACTTTTTACATGCTTTCTACAATTTTTACCAACCTTTTCACACTTTTCACGGAACACTCAAAACACCCAACAATTCAAATTCCGTCAAAATTTGGCATACCAAACAGTACCTTAATTCACAAATAAGTCTTCCACAAAAACAATCATTAATGAAATAAGAATCCTTACATTTTGCAAACTTTGCCTATTTTGAATAAACAACTTTCTTCAAGTTTTTTTAAAACTTAAACAAAATTTTCACACTATTCGACGAAAATATCAAACACCTAACAATTCAGTATTTGCCGAATTTTTATTTTTGCCAACATTTGAAACTCTAAACAGGTGCTTAGTTTGTGTTCGGAAAAACAAATTTGGCCAAAATCTCAAACTTCCTCCAAAATTTTCCCATTTTCACCACACTAAAATCTCCAACTTTTACCAACTTCATAAAGTTTCGGAAACTTCTACCAACTTTCTCACAATTCCAACTTTTACTAGTTTTAATAATTTTCTCCAATTTTTATCTGTTTTCTCAAATTTTTCAAGGACAATCCAAAGTTTATCAAATTTTTTGTTTTTTTGTCAAACTTGGTCACTCCAAACCAGCACTTAATTCACAAATATGTCTCCCAAAAAAACAACCAGTAATGAACTACAGGTCCTTATCTTTTCCAGATTTTATATATTTTGATAAAACAACCTCCACTAAATTTATCTAACTTTTTTCAAACTTTTCAAACATTATCCAACTTTTTCACACCTTTCAAGAAAAGCATTAAACACCCAACAATCCAAAAATTGTCTATATTTTGTTTTTTGCCAAAATTTAAAACTCTAAATAGGAGCCTAGTGTGCACTAGGATTACCAAACTACACCAAAATCTCCAACTACCTCCAAATTTTTCCAATTTATTGCACACACTAAAATCTCCAACTTTACCCAAATTTTCTCAAATTTTCTCCAACTTTTATCGACTCTCTTCAAAATTTTCCAACTCTCACTAATTTTTTCATACTTCAAACTTCCACATGCTTGCTGCAACTTCTACCAACTTTTTCACACTTTTAAAGAAACACATAAGACACCCAACAATCCAAAGTTTACCTAACAATCCAAAGTTTACCTACTTTTTTTGCCTAAATTTGGAACACCAAACAGTACCATAATTCACAAATAAGCCTTCCAAACAACCATTAATGAACTGTCGATCCTTACATTTCCCAAATTTTACCTATTTTAAATAAACAACTGTCTCCAACTTTTTCACACTTTTTGACAAAAACAAAAAACACTCAACAATAAAAAATTTGTCAGACTTTTTGCTTTTTGCCAAAATTTAGAACTCCAAAGAAGTGCCTTGTGTGCGTTAAAATGACCAAATTAAGGCTAAAATCTCCAACCACCTTCAAATTTTTTTAATTCTTTTCCACACACTGAAATCTCCGGCTTCCCCTAAACTTTTTCAAATTTACTCCACCTCTTATTAACTTTTTTCAATTTTCTCCAACTCTCACTAATATTTTTACACTTCAAGCTTTTACATGCTTTCTAGAACTTCTACCAATTTTTTCACACTTTTCAAGGAACACATCAAACACTCAAAATATCCAAACTTTATCCACTTCTATCACCTAACTTTCGAACTCCTAATAGTACCTTAATTCACAAATAAGCCTTCCACAAAAACAACTATTAATGAACTATCGATCCTTACGTTTGCCCAATTTTACCTAGTTTGAATAAAAAACTGTCTCCAACTTTTTTCAAAATTTTTCAACTTAGACCAACTTTTTCACACTTTTCGACCAAAACATCAAACACTCAACAATCCAAAATTTGTCGACTTCTTGTTTTTTGCCAAAATTTAGAACTCCAAATAAGTGCCTTGTGTGTATTAGAATTACCAAATTAGGCCAAAATCTTCAACCACCTCCAAATTTTTCTAATTTTCTCCACACACTAAAATCTCCAACTTCACCCGAACTTTCTCAAATTTTCTCCAACTCCTATTAACATTTTTCAATTTTCTCCAACTCTCACCAATATTTTTACACTTCAAACTTTTACATGCTTTCTACAACTTCTACCAACTTTTTCACACTTTTCAAGAAACACATCAAACACCTAAAAAATCCAAACTTTAACTACTTCTATTGCCCAAATTTGGAACTGCCAATAGTACATTAATTCACAAATAAGTCTTCCACAAAAATAACCATTAATAAACTATGGATCCTTATAATTTCCAAACTTTGCCTATATTGAATAAACAACTTTCCCACCCTTTTTCAAAATTTTCCAACTTTGATGAACTTTTTCACAACTTCCAACGAAAACACCAAACGCCCAACAATCCAAAATTTGCCTACTTTTAGCTTTTTGCCAAAATTTAAAACTCCAAAGAGGTGCTCAGGGTGTGTTAGGATTACCAAATTACGCCAAAATCTCCAACTATCTGCAAATTCATCCAACTTTCTCCACACACTAAAATCTCCAACTTTACCCGAAGTTCCTCAAATTTCTCCAACTCTCACCAATTTTTCACTCCAAACTTTTACATGCTTTCTATGACTTCTACCAACTTTTTCACACTTTTCAAGGAACATATCAAACACCCAACAATCCAAACCTTACGGATTTTTTTGTTCTAAATTTAGCACTCCAAACAGTACCTTAATTACAAATAAGTCTTCCACAAAAACAACCATTAATGAACTATGGATCCTTATATTTTCCAAATTTTACATATTTTGAATAAGCAAATTTCTCTAACTTTTTGAAAATTTTCCAACATTTACCAACTTTTTCACAATTTACGACAAAAATATCAATCACCTAATAATCCAAAATTTGCCTACGTTTTGTTTTTTACCAACTTTTTCACACTTTTCAAGGAACACATCAAACACAACAATCCAAACTTTACGGATTTTTTTGGCCTAAATTTGCCACTCCAAACAATACCTTAATTCACAAATAAGTCTTCCACAAAAACAATCATAAATGAACTATGAATCCTTATATTTTCCAAATTTTACATATTTTGAAACTCCAAAGAGGTGCCTAGTGTGCGTTAGGATTACCAAATTATGCCAAAATCTTCAACCGTTTCCAAATTTTTCTAATTTTATCCACACACTAAAATCTCCAACTTCACCCGAACTTTCTCAAATTTTCTCCAACTCTTATTAACATTTTTCAATTTTCTCCAACTCTCACCAATTTTTTTACACTTCAAACTTTCACACGCTTTCTACAACCTCTACCAACTTTTTCACACTTTTCAAGGAGCACATCAAACGCCCAAAAAATCCAAACTTTACCTACTTCTATTGCCGAAATTTGGAACTCCAAACAATACGTTAATTCACAAATAAGTCTTCCACAAAAACAACCATTAATGAACTATGGATCCTTACAGTTTCCAAACTTTGCCTATTTTGAATAAACAACTTTCCCCAACTTTTTAAAAATTTTTCCAACTTTGACCAACTTTTTCACAACTTTCGACGAAAACATCAAACACCTGACAATCCAAAACTTGTCTACCTTCTACTTTTTGCCAGAATTTAAAACTCCAAAGAGGTACCTAGTGTGCACTAGGATTACCAAATTACGCCAAAATCTCCAACTATCTCCAAATTTATCTAATTTTCTCTGCACACTAAAATCTCCAATTTTACCCGAAGTTACTCAAATTTTCTCCAACTCTCGCCAATTTTTCACACTCCAAACTTTTACATGCTTTCTACGACTTCCACCAACTTTTTCACACTTTTTAAGGAACACATCGAACACCCAACAATCCAAACTTTACTAACTTTTTTGTCTAAATTTGGCACTCCAAACATTACCTTAATACACGAATAAGTCTTCCACAAAAACAACCATTAATGAACTACGAATCTTTACATTTTATAAACTTTACCTGCTTTGAATAAACAACTTTCTCCAATGTTTTCAAATTTTTCCAACTTTGACCAACTGTTTCATACTTTCCGACGAAAACATCAAGCACTCGACAATCCCAAATTTGCCTACCTTTGTGTTTTTTGCCAAAATTTAAAACTCCAAAGAGATGCCTAGTGTGCGTTACGATTACCAAATTAGACTCAAATCTCCAACTATCTCCAAGCTTTTCTAATTTTCTCCACACGCTAAGATCACCAACTTTTACTCAGACTTTCTCAAATTTTCTCAAACTTTAATCAACTTTTTTCAATTTTCTCCAATTATTACCAATTGTTTTTACAACTTTTTTACACTTTTCAAATAACACATCTAACACCCAACAATCCAAACTTTACCCACCTTTTTTTCCAGAATTCTGCATCCAAAACAGTACCTTAGTTCACAAATAAGCCTTCCACGAAAACAACCATTAGAGAACTACAGATCCTTACATTTTCCAAATGTTACATATAAATAAACAACTTTCTCCAACTTTTTCCAAATTTTTCCAACTTTGACCAATTTTATCACACTTTTCGATGAAAATATCAAACACCCAACAATCCAAAATTTGCCTTTTTTTTGTTTTATGCCAAAATTTAAAACTTTAAAGAGGTGTCTAGTGTGCGTTACAATTACCAAATTAGTCCGAAATCTCCAATAATCCAAAATTTGCTTACTTTTTGCCAAAATTTAAAGCTCCAAAGAGGATCCTAGTGTTCGTTAGGATTCCTAAATTACGCCAAAAGCTCGAACTACCTCCAAATTTTCCAAAATTTCTCCACCCACTAAAATCTCCAACTTTACCCAAAGTTTCTCAAATTTTCTCCAACTTTGATCAACATTTTTCAAATTTCTCCAACTCTCACCAATTTTTTCACACTTCAAACTTTTACATGCTTTCTACAAATTCTACAAACTTTTTTGCACCTTTCAAGGAACACATCAAACACCCAATGATCCAAATTCTACCTATTTTTTTGCCCAAATTTGACACTTCAAACTGCATCTGAATTCACAAATAAGTCTTCCACAAAAACAACAATTAATGAACTACGTAACCTTACTTTTTTCCAAACTTTGCCTATTTTGAATAAACAACTTTCTCCAACCTTTTTCAAAATTTTTCAACTTTTTCACACCGTTTTACATAAACATCAAACACTCAATAATCCAAAATTTGCCTAGCTTTTGCTTTTTTTTTTTTATAAAATTTAGAACTCCAAAGAGGTGGCTAGTGTTCGTTAGGATTACCAAATTAGACAACAATCTCCAACTATCTCCAAATTTTTCAAATTTTCTCCACACACTAAAATCTTCAACTTTTAGCCAAACTATCTCACATTTTCTCAAACTTTAGCAACATTTTTCAATTTTCTCCAACTCTTAACAATTGTTTAACACTTAAACTTTCACATGCTTTTTATAACTTTTTCACACTTTTGAAGGACACATCAAATACCCAACAATCCATTAATGAACTATAGATCCTTACATTCTCCAAATTTTACCAATTTTGAATAAACTTTCCCCAACTTTTTTCAAAATTTTCCGAGTTTGACCAAATTTTTCACACTTCTCGACAAAAACATCAAAGACCCATCAATACAAAATTTGCCTACTTCTTGTTTTTTGCCAAAATTTAAAACTCCAAAGAGGTACCTATTGTGCGGTAGAATTACCAAATTAGGCCAAAATCTTCAACAAACTCCAAATTTTTCTAATTTTCTCACCACACTAAAATTTCCAACTTTACCCAAACTTTCTCAAATTTTCTCCCACTGTTGTCAGCCTTTTTCAATTTTCTCCAACTCCCACCAATTTTTTCACACTTCAAACTTTTTTTTCTTTTTTTTTTTAATAGCTTCTACCCACTATTTTAAACTTTACGAGGAACACATGAAACACCCAATAATCCAAATTTTACCTACTATTTTTGCCTAAATTTGACACTCCAAACGGTTCCTTAATTCGCAAATAAGTCTTCCGAAAAAACAACCATTAATGAACTATGGAAACCTTATATTTTCCAAATGTTACGCATTTTGAATACACAATTTTCTCCAAATTTTTTCAAATATTTCCAATGTTTTACCAACGTTTTCACACAATTCAACAAAAATATCAACACTTAACAACCCAAAATTTGCCTACATATTCAGGATGAGGTGCCATGGTGTATGCTATTTGCAAATGATATTGTTTTAGTAGATGAGACGAGAGAAGGAGTGAATGCTAAGCTAGAATTGTGGCGGGAAATGTTAGAGACAAAAGGGTTTAGACTATGCCGTTGCAAGAGGGAATATATGGAATGTAAGTTTAATCAAAGTAGGATAACGGGTAGTATAGAAGTAAGTTTAGGCACACAAAAGATTGTAGAGAAAGACAAAGTGTTGGGCAGTAAAGCATAATCATGATTAGAAGATGGCAGTTGCCGAGATTAGGATGCTAAGGTGGATGTGCGGGATTACAAGAAAAGATAGGATTAGGAACGAGAAGATTAGGAGCAGAGTAGGAATAGCACCGATCGAAGATAAAATGAGAGAAAACCGATTAAGATAGTTTGGCCATGTTAGAAAGCGTCCAGCGGAGGCACCTGTTAGAATGTGTGAAAGTATGGAGATTGTTAGGAGTATGAGAGGTAGAGGAAGACCCAAGAGAAGTTGGGAATAAACTATTAAACATCATCTTGTCTACCTAGATTTACCAGAGAACATGCCCTTAAATAGATCTATTTAGCATCGACAAATCCATATAGCCGACCCCACCTAGTGGAAAAATGCTTGGTTTGGTTTGGTTTTGCCTGGTTTGGGGTTTGTTTTCTACCAAAATTTAAAACTCCAAAGAGATATCCAATTTGCGTTAGGATTACCAAATTAGGCCAAAATATCCAACTATCTCCAAATGTTTCTAATTTCTCCACACACTAAAATCTCCAACTTTACCCAAACTTTCTCAAATTTTCTTTAACTTTCACCAACTTTTTTCAAGTTTCTCCCACTCATACCAATGTTCACACTTCAAACTTTTATAGGCATTTTATAACTTCTACCAATTTTCTAACACTTTTCAAGGAAAACATCGAACACCCAACAATGCAAACGTTACAAACTTTAATGAGAAAGTGATAGTGAGGGCCTCAACGAGTTCTAGCTTTGAGTATGCAAAGTAATAAATTTCTATTATACATCATATCAAAGTAAAACACTTTTGAAAATCACAAAGTTGGAGAACTGTAATGCTGTATTTTAAACCTACATAATGAATCAAAAAGAAAAAAAAATGGCGATATTAACTTTGAATTGTCTCATCATCCTTGCTCTTCTAAGTTTTATTCAATGTTGGTAGTTTGGAGTGAATGAGAGAGAGATAGAGCACCAGAGTATAGATTTAGCTATGGTGAAGGGTTTTGATTAATCCAAGGTATATGAAGGGGTTTATATAGGTCTAAGGTTAGGCCAAGAAGGTTGTCAGGGTTGGCCTTTACGCGTTTAGGGAAGTGGTCCCCAAGATAATTGACCAACTTTGTGTGGCTTATTAGCGAGGTATTTGCTAAGTAGTGGTGGCATCCCCACATGATTGGATAGTAAGTGGATTGTGACTGTACTTGTACAAATGAGCATGTTTTGGTTGGTTTGTCAGTAATGCCTCTTTCTGGGCTAGTTGAAGGAGTCTTGATAGATACCTTAACCTTAGCTACCAAGCTGGTTGTCCTCGATTGTCCTCTCAATAACTGTGTGACGAGGCCTTTGGAGGCCCTTATGGGCGAGTGGGGCCTTTAAGGAGCCCCTTAGCTTTGATCCTAACTTGGGATGATGGCATGCTCTTCACAAGGGCCAAGTGTTATTATGGGAGGTACTTGTTGGAACCTCCCGTGTGAGCTCGTTGTGACTAGAGGGAGGGGGTACTACAAAAATCTCCTGCGATAAGGGTTTGGAATACCCCTAAGAATGGTGTCTGGCCTTGGTTTTGAAAACTCTGGGATGCCTTTGTGAGGAGTTGTCATTGAGAGGCTAGTGGTAGATGGCTAGAGCATGGTTAAGGTGACACAAATACCCCACGTTAATTTCCCCTACACATGTACTCGAATTAAGCCAATTAGAGAGCTTGTACACACCACTTGCACATGATGCCAGCTCTAGCAATGTGTCACAACTCTTACCAATTGTTTCACACTTCAAACTTTTACATGCTTTCTATACCTTTTTTCACACTTTTAAAATAACACATCAAACACCCAATAATCCAAACTTTACCTACCCTTTTTCCCAAATTTTGCATCCAAACAGTACCTTGGTTCACAAATAAGTCTTCCATTAAAACAACCATTAATGAACTACGAATCCTCACATTTTTCAAAATTTACCTATTTTGAATAAATAGCTTCCTCCAACTTTTTTAAAATTTTTACAACTTTGACCAACATTTTCACACTTTTCGACAAAAACAACAAACACCCATCAACCAAAAATTTTCCTATTTATTATTTTTTGCCAAAATCTAAAACTCCAAAAAGGTGCCTAGAATGTGTTAGGATTACCAAATTTCGCCATAATCTCCAACTATTTCCACATTTTTCAAATTTGCTCCACACACTAAAATCTCCAACCTTACCCAAGCTTTCTCAAATTTTCTCCAACTTTTATCAACTTTTTTTAATTTTCTCCAAAATCAACAATTTTTTCAAATTCCAAACTTTTACATGCATTCTACAACTTCTACCCACTTTTTGACACATCTCAAAGAACACATCAAACACTCAAACTTTACCCACTTTTTTTCCCTCAAATTTGGCGCCCCCAACAGTACCTTAATTTACAAATAAGTCTTCCACAAGCACAACCATTAATGAACTATGGATCCTTACATTCTCCAAACTTTGCCTATTTTGAATAAAACAACTTTCTCCAACTTTTTTCAAGTTTTTTAAACATTGACCAACTTTTTCACACTTTTCGACAAAGATATCGAATACCGAATAATCCAAAATTTGCCTACTTTTTATTTTTGGCCAAAACTTAAAACTCCAAAGAGGTGCCTAGTGTGCGATAGGATTACAAATTAGGCCAAAATCTCCAACTACTCATAATTTTCTCCACCCACTAAAACCTCAAACCTTACCAAAACTTTCTCAAATTTTCTCCAACTCTCACCAATTTTTTCACAGTTCCAAGTTTTATTTGCTTTCACCAATTTTTTCCAATTTTTACTAATTGTTTTTTACATTTTTCAAGGAACACATCAAACACCCAATAATCGAATTTTTTTCAAATTTTGTTTTTTTGGCCAAAATTTGTCACGCCAAACAAGCGCTTAATTCAAAAATGTCTCCCTCCCACAAAAACAACCATTATAATGAACTATGGGTTTTTACCATTTCCAGAATTTACATATTTCGAAAAAACAATCTTCCCCAAATTTATCAAACTGATTTCAAATTTATTTCAACTTTATCTAACTTTTTCACACTTTCAAAAAAACATCAAACACCCGAAAATCAAAAGTTTGCCCGCATTTTGTTTTTTGCCAAAACTTAGGAACTCCAAAAACGTCCCTAGTGTGCGTTAGGATTACCAAATTAGGCCAAAATCTTGAATGATCTCAAAAAATGTTGTTAAAATCCGGATTTTATCTAAAATTGGTGAAAGGTCCGTAAAATCTTAAGATTTTACCTACAGCTTACCTTATGAGACCACAGTCTATATAACACGATATTTTAATATTTAGAGCTTTCACTGATTAGGTAAAATAGATAGTAATGTGGGTTCGAATAATATTTAGATACTCACCGTAGTAATGTGGGTTCGAATCCCACCATGATCCTTCTATTAATTAGTTCACTGAGAAAATATAAAACATAAAAAAACTAATATAAACCAAACCAAACTAAGCCAAGCCTTTTTTCACTAGGTGGAGTCGGCTATATGGATTTGTTGACGCCAATTTGATCTGTTTAGGGGCATGTCCTCCAATAAATCTAGGTAGGTTAGGTCATATTTAATGGTTTCTTTCCAGCTTCTCTTGGGTCTTCCTCTACCTCTCCTACTCCTGACAATCTCCATACTTTCACACCTTCTAACAGGTGCCTCTGCTGAACGCCTTTTAACATGGCCAAACCATCTTAATCGATTTTCTCTCATTTTATCTTCAATCGGTGCTATTCCTACTTTGCCCCTAATCTCCTCGTTCCTAATCCTATCTTTCCTTGTAATCCCACACATCCACCTTAGCATCCTCATCTCCGCAACTGTCATCTTCTGACCATGATTATGCTTTACTGCCCAACACTCTGATCCATATAGCAGCGCTGGTCTAACCGCTACCTTATAATACTTTCCTTTCACCTTGAGGGGGATTTTTCGATCGCACAAAACCCCCGAAGCACTCCTCCATTTGGTCCATCCAGCTTGAATCCTGTGAGTTACATCAGTATCAATCCCTCCATCTTGTTGCACCATAGATCCAAGGTACCTAAATTTATCTCTCTCTACAATCTTTTGTGTGCCTAAACTTACTTCTATATTACTCGTTATCCTACTTTGACTAAACTTACATTCCATATATTCCGTCTTGCATCGGCTTAGCCTAAACCCTTTTGTCTCTAACGTATCCCGCCACAATTCTAACTTAGCATTCACTCCTTCTCTCGTTTCATCTACTAAAACAATATCATCTGCAAATAGTATACACCACGGTACCTCATCCTGAATATGTCTTGTAATCTCATCCATAACTAAAGCAAACAAGTACAGGCTTAACGCTGAGCCTTGATGTAAACCAATCGTGATAGGGAACTCATTAGTCTCTCCACCAGTCGTCCGTATAGATGTCATGGCTCTATCATACACGTCCTTTATCGCCTTAATATATGCGACACACGCTCCTTTCTTTTCCAATACTCTCCATAAAATCTCCCTAGGAACCCGATCATATGCCTTCTCTAAATCGATGAACACCATATGTAAATCTTTTTGACCTTCTCTATACTGTTCCATTAACCTCCTCAAGAGAAAGATAGCCTCCATAGTTGATCTTCCAGGCATGAAACCAAATTGGTTCTCTGACACGTTTGTTGTCCTTCTTAGTCTTCTCTCAATAACTCTCTCCCATAATTTCATCGTATGGCTCATCAATTTAATCCCGCGATAGTTCGCACAGTTCTGAATATCTCCTTTGTTCTTGTATATGGGTATAAGGATACTTTTCTTCCATGCATCCGGCATCTTCTTGCTCTTTAACACTACATTAAGAAGTTTTGTCAACCAACTTATGCCATCCTCTCCTAAGCACCTCCAAACCTCAATAGGGATACCATTTGGCCCAACCGCTTTCCCATTCTTCATCCTTTTTAATACTTCTTTTACTTCTTCCCTACTAATTCTCCTATAGAATATTAAATTTAATTCTTCCCTAAAAGTGGTAAATTGCCCTAAATGTATGTCACTACTACTGCTTTCGTTACATAACTTGTAGAAGGAGCTCTTCCAACGCTCCTTTATCTCCTCTTCCTTTACTAATACCTTTTCATCCTCATCCTTAATGCATTTAACTTGGTTTAAATCCTTGGTCCGTTTATCTCTAGATTTAGCAAGCTTGAATATCTCTCTTTCGCCCTCCTTAGTGTCAAGTCGCCTATATAAATCCTCAAATATCTTTGCCTTAACCTCACTAACTACCTTTTTGGTTTCTCTTCTAGCTTCTCTATACCTCTCCAAGTTCGCTTCATTTCGATCGTTTTGCCAAGATTTAAAACACTCGCTTTTAACTCTTATCTTGTCTTGGACGGCCTCATTCCACCACCATGCCTCTTTCAGTGCCGGAGCACTCCCTTTGGATTCTCCTAAAACTTCTTTCCCTACCCTCCTAATACACTTTGCTACCTTATCCCACATAATATTTGCACTCTCATTTACCGTCCAAATGTTTTCCTCTAGTACTCTTTCCCTGAATGCTGCTTGCTTATCACCTTTTAAGTTCCACCATTTAGTCTTTGAGCATCTATACGACTTCTTTTTTCTAGCCCACCTTTGAAGCTGCACATCTATGACCAACAACCTATGTTGGGCAGTCAAGCTCTCCCCCGGTATAACTTTACAATCTTTACAAGCTACACGATCTCTTTTCCTAGTTAAGAAGAAGTCAATCTGTGTCTTTGAGGAGCCACTCTTATAAGTCACCAAATGTTCCTCTCTCTTCCTAAAAAAGGTGTTCGTCACCAAATTCGATAACAACACGTCGAAAAGAGCTACGCCGGGAAGAAGCTCTCTAACTTTGAACAAAACCCCAGTACTTTCAAGAAATCAACATTGTAAGTAGAGATCTAAAGAAAATCTCGCAAGCCGGCAGTTCGCAGCTTGCAGCGGCATGCCGGAAGCTCATCGAAATCACAGCTTGCACGGACTCGCACCTGGAGACGAAGATTTGGGAGACCAAAAGGAAGAAATGAAGACCTTGGTTGCACCAACAATCCTCCATTTTGTGGAAAAAAATTAGGGCTTTTTTTGTTTTACTTCATTTTTCCCCTAAGTTTGATGAAACGACACCCAAAACCCAAAATTTTGTAAAATCGAAAAAATCGCATGTAAAATCGTGATTTTACCGATTTTAACCCATAAAATCACTTTTTTACCTATTTTATCCCAAAAAACGATTTTGATGATATTTAACAAGGTTTTGCCATCAAAAATCATAAAATCGTACGATTTTACGATTTAAATCGCGATTTTAACAACAATGATCTATAAATTTTTCTAATTTTCTCCACACACTAAAATCTCCAACCATGTCCAACTATTTCAAATTTTCTCAAACTTTTGTCAAACTTTTTTAATTCTCGCCAACTCTAACCAATTTTTTCCCACCTGAAACTTTTACATAATTTCTACAACTTATACCAACTTTTTAACACTTTTCAAAGAACACATCGAATATCCAAAAACTCAAAAACCTGACCTACTTCTATTTCCCAAATTTGGAACTCCGAAGAGTACCTTAACTAACAAATAAATCTTCCACAAAAACAACCATTAATGAACTATCGATCCTTACATTTTCCAAATGAATAATTTTCTTCAACTTCTTCCAAATTTTTACAACTTCGATGAACTTTTTCACACCTTTCTACGCAAACATTAAATACCAAACAATCCAAAATTCGTGTACCTTTTGCTTTTTGCAAAATTTACAGCTCCAAAGAGGTGCCCAATGTGCGTTATGATTACCAAATTAGGCCAAAATCTCCAACTCCAAATTTTTCGAACTTTCTTCACATTAAAATCCACATATTTACCACAACTTTCTCAAATTTTCTCAAACTTTTATCAACAATTTTCAATTTCCTCCAACTCTTACCAATTGTTTCACACTTCAAACTTTTACATGCTTTCTACAACTTCTACCAACTTTTTCACACTTTCAAACAACACATCAAACATCCAAAAACGCAAAAACCTGACCTACTTCTTTTTCCCAAATTTGGAACTGCTAACAGTACTTTAATTAACAAATAAATCTTCCACAAACACAACCATTAATGAACAATCGATCCCTACATTTTCCGAATTTGCCTATTTCGAATGAACAATTTTCTCAAACTTTTTCAAATTTTTACAACTTCGATGAACTTTTTCACACCTTTCGACGTAAACATCAAACACTCAACAATCCAAAATTCGTCTACCTTTTGCCATTTGCTAAAATTTAAAGCTCCAAAGAGGTGCCCAATGTGCGTTATGATTACCAAATTAGGCCAAAATGTCCCACTAACACCAAATTTTTCTAACTTTCTTCACATTAAAATCTCAAAATTTACCCAAATTTTCTCAAACTTTTACCAACAATTTTAAATTTTCTCAAACTCTTACCAATTGTTTCACACTTCAAACTTTTACATGCTTTCTACTACTTCAACAAACATTTTTACACTTTTCAAACAACACATCAAAAATCCGAAAACTCAAAAACCTGACCTACTTCTTTTTCCCAAATTTGGAACTCCTAACAGTACCTTAATTATCAAATAAATCTTCCACAAAAACAACCATTAATGAACTATCCATCCTTACATTTTTCAAATTTGCCTATTTCGAATGTATAATTTTCTCCAACTTTTTTCAAATTTTTACAACTTCGATGAACTTTTCCAAACCTTTCGACGTAAACATCAAACACCCAACAATCCAAAATTCGTCTACTTGTAGCTTTATGCCAAAATTTAAAGCCCCAAAGAGGCACCCAATGTGTGTTATGATTACCAAATTAGGCTAAAATTTCCAACCAACTCCAAATGTTTCTAACTTTCTTCACATTAAAATCTCCAGCTTTACCCAACACTTACCAATTGTTTCACACTTCAAACTTTTACATGCTTTCTACAACTTCTACCAACATTTTCACACTTTTCAAACAACAAATCAAACATCCAAAAACTCAAAAACCTGACCTACTATTTCCCAAATTTGGAACTCCTAACAGAACCTTAATTACCAAATAAATCTTCCACAAAAACAACCATTAATGAACTATCGATCCTTACATTTTCCAACTTTACCCATTTCGAATGAATAATTTTCTCGAACTTCTTTCAAATCTTTACAACATCGATGAACTTTTTCACACATTTCGACGTAAACATCAAACACCCAACAACCCAAAATTCGCCTACCTTTTGCTTTTTGCCAAAATTTAAAGCTCCAAAGAGGTGCCAAATATGCGTTATGATTACCAAATTAGGCCCAAATCTCCAACTAACTCCAAATTTTTCTAACATTCTTCACATTAAAATCTCCAATTTTACCCAAACCTTCCCAAATTTTCTCAAACTTCTATCAGCAATTTTCAATTTTCTCCGACTCTTTACCAATTGTTTCACACTTCAAACTTTTACATATTTTCTACAACTTTTACCAACTTTTTCACACATTTCAAACAACACATCAAACATCCAAAAACTCAAAAACCTGACCTACTTTTTCCCAAATTTGGAACTCCTACAAGCACCTTAATTAACAAAAAAATCTTCCACAAAAATAACCATTAATGAACTATCGATCCCTACATTTTCCAAATTTGCCTTTTCCGAAGGAACAATTTTCTCGAAATTCGATGAACTATTTCACACCTTTCGATGTAAACATCAAACACTCAACAATCCAAAATATGACTACCTTTTGCTTTTTGCTAAAATTTAAAGGTCCGAAGAGGTGCCCAATGTGCATTATGATTACCAAATTAGGCCAAAATCTCCCACTAACACCAAATTTTCTAACTTTCTTCACATTAAAATCTCCAAATTTACCCAAAGTTTCTCAAACTTTTACTAACAATTTTAAATTTTCTCAAACTCTTAACAATTCTTTCACACTTCATACTTTTACATGCTTTCTACAGCTTCTACCAACATTTTCACGCTTTTCAAACAACACATCAAAAATCCAAAAACTCAAAAACCTAACCTACTTCTTTTTCCCAAATTTGGAACTCCTAACAGTACCTTAATTATCAATAAATCATCCACGAACACAACAATTAATGAACGATCCATCCTTACATTTTCCAAATTTGCCTATTTCGAAAGAATAATTTTCTCCAACTTTTTTCAAATTTTTCCAACTTCGATGAACTTTTCCAAACCTTTCGACGTAAATATCAAACACCCAACAATCCAAAATTCGTCCACTTGTTGCTTTATGCAAAAATTTAAAGCTCCAAAGAGGTGCCCAATGTGTGTTATGATTACCAAATTAGGCCAAAATCTCCAACCAACTCCCAATTTTTCCTTATTCACATTAAAATCTCCAATTTTACCAAAAATTTCTGATATTTTCTCCAACTCTTACCAATTGTTTCACACTTAAAACTTTTACAAGCTTTCTACAACTTCTACCAACATTTTCACACTTTTTAGACAACACATCAAACATCCAAAAACTCCAAAACCTGACCTACTTTTTCCAAAATTTGGAACTCCTAACAAAACCTAAATTACCAAATAAATCTTCCACAAAAACAACCATTAATGAACTATCGATCCTTATATTTTCCAACTTTACCTATTTCGTAAGAATAATTTTCTCCAACTTTTTTCAAATTTTTACAACTTCGATGAACTTTTTCACACTTCTTGGCGTAAACATCAAACGCCAAACAATCCAAAAATCGTCTACTTCTTGCATTTTACAAAATTTGAAGCTCCAAACAGGTGCCCAGTGTGCGTTATGATTACCAAATTAGGCAAAAATCTCCAACTAACTCCAAATTTTTCTAACTTTCTTCACATTAAAATCTCCAATTTTACACAAACTTTCTCAAATTTTCTCAAACTTTTATCAGCAATTTTCAATTTTCTCCAATTCATACTAATTGTTTCGCACTTCAAACTTTTACATGCTTTCTACAATTTCTACCAACTTTTTCACACTTTTCAAAGAACACGTCAAACATCCAAAAACTCAAAAACCGGACCTACTTCTTTTTCCCAAATTTGGAAATCCTAACAGTACCTTAATTAATAAATAAATCGTCCACAAAAACAACCATTAATGAACTATCGAACCTTACGTTTTCCAAATTTGCGTATTTCAAATTTGGACTCCTTACATTTTCTCCAACTTCTTTCAAATTTTTACAACTTCGATAAACTTTTTCACACCTTTTGATGTAAAAATCAAACACCCAACAATCCAAAATCCGTCTACCTTTTGCTTTTTCCCAAAAATTTAAAGCTCCAAAGTGGTGCCCAATGTGCGTTATGATTACCAAATTAGGCCAAAATCTCCCACTAACTCCAAATTTTTCAAACTTTCTTCTCATTAAAATCTCCAATTTTACCCAAACTTTCTCAAATTTGCTCAAACTTTTATTAGCAATTTTCAATTTTCCCCAACTCCTACCCATTGTTTCACACTTCGAACTTTTACATACTTTCTACAACTTCTACCAACTTTTTCACACCTTACAAACAACACATCAAACATCCAAAAACTCAAAAACCAGACCTACTCCTTTTTCCCAAATCTAAAATGCCTAACAGTACCTTAATTAACAAATAAATCTTCCACAAAATCAACCATTAATGAACTATCCATCCTTACATTTTCCAAATTTGCCTATTTTGAATGAATAATTTTCTCCAACTTTTTTCAAATTTTTACAACTTCGATGAACTTTTTGAAACCTTTCGACGAAAACATCAAACGCCCAACAATTCAAAATTCGTCTACCTTTTGCTTTATGCCAAAATTTAAAGCTCCAAAGAGGTGCCTAATGTGCGTCACGATTACCAAATTAGGCCAAAATCACCAACTCCAAATTTTTCTAACTTTCTTCACATTAAAATCTCCAATTTTACCCAAACTTTCTCAATTTTTCTCAAACTTTTATCAGCAATTTTAAATTTTCTCTAACTCTTAACAATTGTATCACACTTCAAACTTTTACATGCTTTCTATAACTTCTACCAACTTTTTCACACTTTTCAAACAACACATCAAACATCCAAAAACTCAAAAACTTGACCTACTTCTCTTTCCCAAATTTGGAACTCCCAACAGAACCTCAATTACCAAATAAATCATCCACAAAAACAACCATTAATGAACTATCGATCCTTACATTTTCCAAATTTGCATATTTCAAATTTGGACACCTTACATTTTTCCCAACTTCTTTCAAATTTTTAGAACTTCGATGAACTTTTTCACACCTTTCGACGTAAAAATCAAACACCCAACAATCCAAAATCCGTCAACCTTTAGCTTTTTGCCAAAATTTAAAGCTACAAAGTGATGCCCAATATGCATTATGATTACCAAATTAGGCCAAAATCTCCCACTAACTTCAAATTTTTCTAACATTCATCACATTAAAATCTCCAATTTCACCCAAACTTTCTCACATTTTCTCCAACTCCTATCAATTGTTTCACACTTCAAACTTTTACATGCTTTCTACAACTTCTACAACTTTTTCATACTTTCAAACAACGCATCAAACATCCAAAAACCCAAAAACCTGACCTACTTCTTTTTCCCAAATTCGAAACCCCTAACAGTACCTTAATTAATAAATAAATCTTCCACAAACACAACAATTAATGAACTATCGATCCTTACATTTTCCAAATTTGCCTATTTCGAATGAATAATTTTCTCCAACTTCTTTCAAATTATTACAACTTCGATGAACTTTTTCACACCTTTCCACGTAAACATCAAACATCCAACAATCCAAAATTCATCTACTTTTTGCTTTTTGCAAAAATTTAAAGCTTCAAAAAGATGCCCAATGTGCGTTATCATTACCAAATTAGGCCAAAATCTCCAACTAACTCCAAAATTTTCTAACTTTGTTCACATTAAAAACTCCAATTTTACCCAAACTTTCTCAAATTTTCCCAAACTTTTATCAGCAATTTTCAATGTTCTCCAACTCCTAACAATTGTTTCCCACTTCAAACTTTTACATGCTTTGTACAACTCCTACAAACTTTTTCATACCTTCCAAACAACACCCAAACATCCAAAAACTCAAAAACCGGACATACTACTTTTTCCCAAATTTGGAAATCCTAACCGTACCTTAATTAGCAAATAAATCGTCCACAAAAACAACCATTAACAAACTATCGATCCTTATATTTTCCAAATTTGCCTATTCTGAAAGAATAACTTTCCCCAAATTTTTTCAAATTTTTACAACTTCAATGAACTTTTACACACCTTTTGACGTAAACATCAAACACCCAACAATCCAAAATTCAACTACCTTTTGCATTTTGCAAAATTTAAAGCTTCAAAGAGGTGCCAAATGTGCGTTATGATTACCAAATTAGGCCAAAATCTCCAACTAACTCCAAATTTTTCTAACTTTCTTCGCATTAAAAAAACCAATTTTACCCAAACTTTCTCAAATTTTCCCAAACTTTATTCAGCAATTTTCAATTTTCTCCAACTCCTACCAATTGTTTCAAACTTCAAACTTTTCCATGCTTTCTAAAACTTCTACCAATTTTTTCACACTTTTCAAACCACACATCAAACATCCAAAAACTCAAAAACATGACCTACTTAATTTTCCCAAATTTGGAACACCTAACAGTACCTTAATTAACAAATAAATCTTCCACGAAAACAACCATTAATGAACTATCGATGCTTACATTTTCCACATTTGCCTATTTCGAATGAATAATTTTCTCTCACTTTTTTCAAATTTTTACAACTTCAATAAATTTTTTCAAACACCATACAATCCAAAATTCTCCTACTTTTTGCTTTATGCCAAAATTTAAAGCTCCAAAGAGGTGCTCAATGTGCATTATGATTACCAAATTAGGCCAAAATCTCTCCAACTAACTCCAAATTTTTCAAACCTTCTTCACATTAAAATCTCCAATTTTACCCAAACTTTCTCAAATTTCCTCAAACTTTTATCGACAATTTTCAATTTTCTCCAACTCTTGCCAATTGTTTCACACTTCAAGCTTTTACATGTTTTCTACAACTTCCACCAACGTTTTCACACTGTTAAAGCAACAAACCAAACAACCAAAAACTCAAAAACCTGACCGACTTCTTTTTCCCAAATTTAGAAATCCTAACAGCACCTTAATTAACAAATAAATCTTCCACAAAAACAACCATTAATGAATTATCGATCTCTACATTTTCCAAATTTGCCTCTTTTGAATGACTCATTTTCTCCAACTTTTTTCAAATTTTTACAACTTCGATGAGCTTTTTCACACCTTTTGATGTAAACATCAAACACCCAACAATGCAAAATTCGTCTACATTTTCCTGTTTGCAAAATTTAAGGCTCCAAAGAGGTGTCCAATGTGCGTTAAGATTACCAAATTAGGCCAAAATCTCCCATTTTACACAAACTTTCCCAAATTTTCTCAAACTTTTATCAACAATTTTCAATTTTCTCCAACTCTAACCAATTTTTTCACACTTCAAACTTTTACATGCTTTCTACAACTTCTACCAACTTTTTCACACTTTTCAAACAACACATCAAACATCCAAAAACTAAAAAACCTGACCTACTTCTTTTTCCAAATTTGGAACTCCTAACAGTACGTTAATTAACAAATAAATCTTCCACAAAAACAACCATTAATGAACTATCGAACCTTACAATTTCCGAATTTGCCTATTTCGAATGAATAATTTTCTCTAACTTTTTTCAAATTTTTACAACTTCGATGAACTTTTTCACACCTTTCGATGTAAGCATCAAACACCCAATAATCCAAAATTCCTCTACCTTTTGCTTTTTGCCAAAATTTAAAGCTCCAAAGAGGTGCCCAATGTGCGTTATGATTACAAAATTAGGCCAAAATCTTCAACCAACTCCAAATTTTTTTAACTTTCTCCACACACTGAAATCTCCAACCTTGTCCAAACTATATCAAATTTTCTAAAACTTTATCAAACTTCTTCAATTTTCTCCAACTCTAACCAATTTTTTCGCACTTCAAACTTTAACATGCTTTCACAACTTCTACCATCTTTTTCACACTTTTCGAATAAACATTAAACATCCAAAAAATCAAAGACTGGACCTACTTCTTTTTCCCAAATTTGGAACTCCTAACATTACCTTAATTAAGAAATAAATCTTCCACAAAAACAATAATTAATGAACTATCGATCCTTACATTTTCCAAATTTGCCTATTTCGAATGAATAATTTTCACCGACTTCTTTCAAATTTTTACAAGTTTTATGAACTTTTTCACACCTTTCGACGTAAACATCGAACACCCAACAATCCAAAATTCGTCTACTTTTTGCCTTTTGAAAAAATTTAAAGCTTCGAAGCGATGCCCAATGTGCATTATCATTACGAAATTAGGCCTAAATCTCCAACTAACTCCAAATTTTTCTAACTTTCTTCACATTAAAAACTCCAATTTTAGCCAAACTTTCTCAAATTTTCCCAAACTTTTATCAGCAATTTTCAATATTCTCCAACTCCTACCAATTGTTTCACACTTCAAACTTTTACATGCTTTGTACAACTTCTACAAACTTTTTCACACTTTCCAAACAACACCCAAACATCCAAAAACTCAAAAACCTGACCTACTACTTTTTCCCAAATTTGGAAATCCTAACCGTACCTTAATTAGCAAATAAATCTTCCACAAAAACAATCATTAATGAAATATCGATCCTTACATTTTCCAAATTTGCCTATTCTGAATGAATAATTTTCTCCAAATTTCTTCAAATTTTTACAACTTCAATGAACTTTTACACACCTTTCGACGTAAACATCAAACACCCAACAATCCAAAATTCATCTACCTTTTGCTTTTTGCAAAATTTAAAGCTCCAAAGAGGTGCCCAATGTGCGTTATGATTACCAAATTAGGCCAAAATCTCCAACTAACTCCAAATTTTTCTAACTTTCTTCACATTAAAATCTCCAATTTTACCCAAACTTTCTCACATTTTCTCCAACTCTTACCAATTCTTTCACACTTCAAACTTATACATGCTTTCTCCAACTTCTACCAACTTTTTCACACTTTTCAAACAACACATCAAACATCTAAAAACTCAAAAACCTGACCTACTTCTTTTTCCCAAATTTGGAACTGCTAACAGTACCTTAATTCACAAATAAATCTTCCACAAAAACAACCATTAATGAACTATCAATCCTTACATTTTCCAAATTTGCCGATTTCGAATGAATAATTTTCTCAAACTTCTTTTAAATTTTTACAACTTCGATAAACTTTTTCACACCTTTCAACGTAAACATCAAACATCCAACAATCCAAAATTCATCTACTTTTTGCTTGTTGCAAAAATTTAAAGCTTCAAAGAGATGCCCAATGTGTGTTATCATTACCAAATTAGGCCAAAATCTCCGACTAACTTCAAATTTTTCTAACTTTCTTCGCATTAAAAACACCAATTTTACCCAAACTTTCTCAAATTTCCCCAAACTTTTATTAGCAATTTTCTCCAACTCCTGCCAATTTTTCACACTTCAAACTTTTACATGCTTTCTACAACTTCTACCAATTTTTTCACACTTTTCAAACAACACATCAAACATCCAAAAACTCAAAAACCTGACCTACTCAATTTTCCCAAATTTGGAACACCTAACAGTACCTTAATTAATAGATAAATCTTCCACGAAAACAACCATTAATGAACTATCGATGCTTAAATTTTCCACATTTGCCTATTTCGAATGAATAATTTTCTCCTACTTTTTTCAAATTTTTACAACTTCAATGAACTTTTTCACACCTTTCCACGTAAAGATCAAGCACCCAACAACACAAAATTCGTCTACTTTTTGCGTTTTGCAAAAATTTAATGCTCCAAAGAGGTGCCCAATGTGCGATATGATTACCAAATTAGGCTAAAATCCCCAACCAACTCCAAATTATTCTAACTTTCAACACACACTAGAATCTCCAACCTTGTCCAAATTATCGATCTTTACATTTTCCAAATTTGCCTATTTCAAATTAATAATTTTCTCCAACTTTTTTCAAATTTTTACAACTTCGATGAACTTTTTCACACCTTTCGACGTAAACATCAAACACCCAATAACCCAAAATTCGTCTACTTCTTGCTTTTTGCCAAAAATTAAAGCTCCAAAGAGGTGCCTTGTGTGCGTTATGATTAACAAGTTAGACCAAATTCTCCAACTAACTCCAAATTTTTCTAACTTTCTCCACACACTAAAATCTCCAACCTTGTCCAAACTATCTCAAATTTTCTCAAACGTTTATCGAACTTTTTCAATTCTCTCCAGCTGTAACCAGTTTTTTTCACACTTCAAACTTTTACATGTTTTCTACAACCTCTACCAACTTTTTCACACTTTTCAAACAACACATCAAACATCCAAAAACTCAAAAACCTGACCAAATTTTTCGAACTTTCTCCACACACTATAATCTCCAACCTTGTCCGAACTATCTCAAATTTTCTCAAAAACTCAAAAACCTGACCTACTTCTTTTTCCCAAATTTGGAACTCCTAACAGTACCTTAACTAACAAAAAAATCTTCCACCAAAACAACCATTAATGAACTATCAATCGTTACATTTTCCAAATTTGCCTATTTCGAATGAAAAATTTTCTCAAACTTCTTTCAAATTTTTACAACTTCGGTGAAGTTTTTCACACCTTTCGACGTAAATATTAAACACCCAACAATCCAAAATTCGTCTACTTTTTGCTTTTTACCAAAATTTAAAGCTCCAAAGAGGTGCCCAATGTGCGTTATGATTACCAAATTAGGCCAAAATCTCCAACTAACTCCAAATTTTTCTAACTTTCTTCACATTAAAATCTCCAATTTTACCCAAATTTTCTCAAATTTTCTCAAACTTTTATCAATAATTTTCAATTTTCTCCAGCTCTTACCAATTGTTTCACACTTCAAACTTTTACATGCTTTCTATATCTTTTTCACACTTTTCAAATAACACATCAAACACCCAACAATCCAAACTTTACCAACTTTTTTTGCCTAAATTTGGCACTTCAAACAGTACCTTAATTCACAGATAAGTGATCCACAAAAACAACCATTAATAAACTACAAATCTTACATTTCACGAACTTTACCTATTTTAAATAAACAACTTTCTCCCATGTTTTTCAAAATTTTCCAACTTTAACCAACTTTTTCACACTTTTCAACGAAAACATCAAGCTCAACAATCCAAAATTTGCCTACTTTTTGTTTTTTACCAAAATTTAAAACACCAAAAGGTGCCCACTGTGTGTCATGATTACCAAATTAGGCTAGAATCTCAAACCATCTCCAAATGTTTCTAATTTTCTCCACACACTAAAATCTGCAACTTCACCCAAATTTTCTCAAATTTTCTCCAACTTTTATCAACATTTTTCAATCTTCCCCAACTCTCACCGATTTATTCACACTTCAAACTTTTACAAGCATTCTACAACTTTAACCAATTCTTTCACACTTTTCAAAGAAGAAATCAATCACTAAACAATCCAAACTTTACTGACTTTTTCAACCCAAATTTGGCATTCCAAGTAGTACCTTAATTCACATATAAGCCTTCCACAAAAACAACAATTAACAAACTATGGATCCTTACATTTTCCAAACTTTGCATATTTTGAAAAAACAACTTTCTTCAACTTTTTCCAAATTTTTCCAACCTTAACCAACTTTTTCACGCTTTTCAACGAAAACACTAGCACCCAACAATCCAAAATTTACATACTTATCATTTTTTGCAAAAATTTAAAACTCCAAAGTCGTGCCTAGTGTGCGTTAAGATTACAAAATCAGGCCAAAATCTCTAATTATCTCCAAATTTTTCAAATTTTCTCAACACACTAAAATCACCAATCTTACCCAAGCTTTCTCAAATTTTCTTCAACTTCATAAACTTTTTTCAATTTTCTCCAACTCTCACCAAATTTTTCACATTTCAAACTTTTAAATGCATTCTACATTTCTACTCCCTTTTTGACACATTTCAAGAAACACATCAAACACCCAACAATCCAAACTTTACCCACTTTTTTGGCCCAAATTTGGCACTCCAAACAGTGCCTTAATTCACAAATAAGTCTTCCACAAAAACAACCATTAATGAACTAGGGATCCTTACATTCTCCAAACTTTGTCTATTTTGAATAAACAACTTTCTCCAACTTTTTTCAAGTTTTTCCAACTTTGACCAAGTTTTTCACACTTTCTGACGAGGACATCAAACACCGAACAACCCAAAATTTGCCTACATTTTGTTTTTTGACAAAACTTAAAGACTCCAAAGAGGTGCCTAGTGTGCAATAGGATTACAAATTAGGCAAATATCTCCAACAATCTCCAAATGTTACTAATTTTCTCAACCCACTAAAATCTAAAACTTAACCCAAACTTTCTCAAATTTTCTCCAACTTTTATCAACTTTTTTCAAATTTCTCCAACTCTCACCAATTTTTTCACACTTCCAACTTTTACATGCTTTCATCAATTGTCTCCAATTTTATTTATTTTTTCACATTTTTCAAGGAACATATCAAATACCCAACAATCCAAATTTTATCAAATTTTTTGTTTCTTTGCCAAATTTTGTCCCTTCAAATAGGCACTTAATTCACAAATATGTCTCCTACAAAAACAACCGTTAATGAATTATGGGCCCTTACCTTTTCCAAAATTTACATATTTTCAAAAAACAACCTTCTCCAACTTTATCTAATTTTTTTCAAATTTTTCCAACTTTATCCAACTTTCTCACACTTTTCAAGAAAAACAACAAGCACCCAACAATCCAAAACTTGCCGACCTTTTTTTTTTTGGGGCCAAAATTTAAGACTCCAAAGAGGTGCTGAATGTGGCAATAGGATAACCAAATTACGCTAAACTCTCCAACTATCTCCCAATTTTTCTAATTTTCCCCACAAACTAAAATCCCTAACCATACCCAAACTATCTCAAATTTTCCCCAACTTCTATCAATTTTAACACTTCAAACTTTCACATGCTTTCAATAACTTCTACCAACTTTTTCACAATTTTCAAGGAACACATTAAACACCCAACAATTCAAAATTTACCAATTTCTTTTGCCCAAATCTGGCACACCAAATAGTACCTAAATTCACAAATAAGGCTTCCACAAAAACAACCATTAATGAACTATGGATCCTTATATTTTCCAAACCTTGCCTATTTTGAATAAACAACTTTCTCCAACTTTTTTCAAAATTTTCAAACTTTTACACCTTTTAACAAAAATATCAAACGCCCAACAATTCAAATTCGCCTATTTTTTGCTTTTGCCAAAATCTGAAACTCCAAAGAGGTGCCCAGTGTGCGTCAGGGATTACCAAATTAGGCCAAAATCTCTAGCTATCTCCAAATTATTCTAATTTTCTTCCCACACTGAAATCTCCAATTTTAACCAAACTTTCTCACATTTTCTCTAACTTTTATCAACTTTTTTCAATTTTCTCCAACTCCCACCAATTTTTTCATATTTCAAACTTTTACATGCTTCCCACAACTTCGACCAACCTTTTCACACTTTTCAAGTAACACATCAAACACCCAACAATCCAAACTTTAGCTACTTTTCTTCTTGCCCAAATTTGGCACTCCAAACAGTACCTTAATTCAAAAATAAGTCTTCCACAAAAACAACCAACAATGAACTATGGATCCTTACATTTTCCAAATTTGCCTATCCTGAATGAACAATTTTCTCCAACTTTTTCAAATTTGCCCAACTATGACTAACTTTTCCGCACCTTTCGACGAAAAGATCAAACACCCAATAATCCAAAATTTGCCTACTATTTGCCAAAATTTACAGCTCCAAAGAGATGCCTAGTGTACGTTAGGATAACCAAATTACGCCAAAATCTCAAACTTCCTCCAAATATTTCTAATTCTCTCCACACACTAAAATCTCCAACTTTACCCAAATTTTCTCAAACATCTATCAAAATTTTCAATTTTCTCCAATTCTCACCAATTTTTTCACACTTCAAACTTTTACATGCTTTTCACAACTTCGACCAACTTTTTCACATTTTTCAAAGAACACATCAAACATCCAACGATCCAAACTTTACATACTTTTTTGCCCAAATTTGGCACTCCAAACAGTACCTGAATTCACAAATAAGGCCTCCACAAAAACAACCATTAATGAACTATGGATACTTACAATTTCCAAACTTTGCCCATTTTGAATAAACAACTTTCTCCAACATTTTTCAAATTTTTCCGACTTTGACCAATTTTTCACAACTTTAGACCGAAATTTCAAACACCTAACAATCCAAAATGCAAACTTTTTGTTTTTTAAATTTAAAACTCCAGAGAGGTGCCCAGTGTGCGTTAGGATTACCAAATCAGGCCAAAATCTCCAACTATCTCCAAATTTTTCTAATTTTCTCCACTCACTAAAATCCCAAACGTCACCCACACTTTCTCAAATTTTCTCCAACTTTTATCAACCCTTTTCAATTTTCACCAACTCTTATCAATTGTTTCACACTTCAAACTTTTACATGCTTTATATAACTATTTCACGCTCTTTAAGCAACACATCAAACACCCAACAATCCAAACATTACCTACTATTTCTCCAAAATTTGGCATTCAAACAATACCCTAGTTCACAAATAAGTCCTCCACAAAACAACCATTAATGAACTACGGGTCCTTTATATTTTCCAAATTTTACTGATTTTGAATAAACAACTTTCTCTAACTTTAACCAACTTTTTAACAGTTTTCAACAAAAACATCATACACCCATCAATCCTAAATTTGCTTAGTTTTTGTTTTTTGCTAAAAATTTATAGAAAGAGGTGCCTAGCATGCGTTAGGATTACCAAAAAAGGCCAAAATCCCCAACTATCTCCAAATTTTTTTAATTTTATACACACACTAAAATCTCCTAACTTTACCCATGCTTTCTCAAATTTTCTCCAACTTTTATTGACTTTTTCCAATTTTCTCGAACTCTCACCAATTTTTTTCACTTAAAACTTTTATACGCCTTCCACAACTTCTACCAACTTTTTCACACTTTTCAAGGAACACATGAAACACCCAATAATCCAAACTTTACCTACTTTTTTGGCCAAAATTTGGCACTGCAAACGGTACCTTAATTAACAAATAAGTCTTCCACAAAAACAACCATTACACTTTCCAAATTTTACATATTTTGAATAAACAACTTTCTCCAACTTTTTTCGAATTTTTCCAACATATACCACTTTTCACACCTTTCGACGAAAATATCAAACACCCAACAATCCAAAACTTGACTACTTTTTCTTTTCGCCAAAATTTAAAACTCCAAAGAGGTGCCTAGTGAGCGTTAAGATTACCAAATTAGGCCCAAATCCCCAACTATCTCCAAATGTTTCTAATTTTCTCCACACTAAAATCTCTAACTTTACCGAAACTTTGTCTAATTTTCTCCAAATTTCATAAACTTTTTTCAAATTTCTCCAACTCTCACCAATTTTAACACTTCAAACTTTTACAAGCATTCTACAACTTCTACCAAATTTTTCACACTATTCAAGGAAAACATCAAACATTCAACAATTCAAACTTTACTGACTTTTTTTACCCAGATTTGGCATTCCAAATGGTACCTTAATTCACAAGTCTTCACAACGATTAATGAACATCCTTACATTTTCCAAACTTTGCCTATTTTAAATAAACAACTTTCTCTAGCTTTTTTCAAATTTTTCCAACTTTGACCAACTTTTTCACACCTTTCGACAAAAACATCAACACCGAATGATTCAAAATTTGTCTACTTTTTGCTTTTTTGCAAAAATTTAAAACTGCAAAGTGGTGTCTAGTTTGCGCTAGGATTACAAAATTAGGCCAAAATCTCCAACTATTGCCAAATTTTTCTAATTTTCTCCACACACTAAGATCTCCAACCTTACCTAAATTTTCCCAAACATTCTCCAACTTTTATCAACTTATTTTAATATTCTCCAACTCTCACCAATTTTTTCACACTTCAAACTTTTACATGCATCCTACCAACTTCAAAATTTGCCTACTTTTTGCTTTTTCCCAAAATCTAAAACTCCAAAGCGGCGCCCAGTCAACGTTACAATTACCAAATTAGGCCAAAATCTCCACCTATCTCCAAAATTTCTAATTTTCTCCCCACACTAAAATCTCCAACTTTTATCAACATTTTTCAATTTTCTCCAACTCTTACCCATTTTTTCACTCTTCAAACTTTTACATGCTTTCTACAATTTCTACAAATTTTTTCACACTTTTCAAGGAACACATCAAACACTCAAAAAATCCAAACTTTACCTGCTTCGTTCCCCAAATTTGGAACTCCTAACAATACCCTAGTTCACAAATAAGACTTCTACAAAAACAACCATTAATGAACTATGAATCCTTACAATTTCCAAACCTTGCCTACTTTGAATAAACAACTTTCTCCAATATTTTTCAAATTTTTCCAAGTTTGACCAACTTTTTCACAATTTTCGACGAAAACATGAAACACCCAACAATCCAAAATTTGCTTACTTTTTGCTTTTTCCCAAAATTTAAAACTCCAAAGACATGTCCAATGAGTGTTAGAAAATTACCAAATTACGCCAAAATCTCCAAGTTCCAACTATCCCCAAATTTTTCTAATTTTCTCCATACTAAACTCTCCAACTTTAACCAAACTTTCTCAAAGTTTCTCAAACTTTTATCAACATTTTTCAAATTTCTCCAACTCTCACCAATTTTTTCAAACTTCAAACTTTTACACGCTTTCTATGACTTCCACCAACTTTTTCAGACATTTCAAAGTGTTGGCCTAAATTCAAACTTTATCTAATTTTTTGGCCTAAATTTAGCACTCCAAACGGTACCTTAATTCACAAATAAGTCATCCACCAAAACAACGTTTGCCTATTTTGAATAAACAACTTTCTCTAACGTTTTTCAAATTTCTCCAACATTGACCAACTTTTTCACAATTTTTGACGAAAACATCAAACACCTGACAATCCAAAATTTGTCAACTTTTTGCTTTTTGCCAAAATTTAAAACTCCAAAGGCGTGCCTAGCATGCATTAGAATTACCAAATTACGCCAAAATCTCCAGCTGTCCCCAAGTTTTTCTAATTTTCTCCACATTAAAATCTCCAACTTTACCCAAACTTTCCCAAATTTTCTCCAAATTTTATCAACTTTTTTCAAATTTCTCCAACCCTCACCAATCTTTTCACAATTCGAACTTTTACATGCTCTCTATGACTTCTACCAATTTTTTCCCACATTTCAAGGAACACATCAAACACCCAAGAATCCAAACTTTATCACCTCCTTTTCCCTAAATTTGGAACTCCTAACAGTACCTGATTTCACAAATAAGGCCTCCACAAAAACAACCATTAATGAAATATGGATCCTTACAATTTCCAAACTTTGCCTATTTTGAATAAACAATTTTCTCCAACGTTTTTCAAATTTTTCCAACTTTAACCAACTTTTTCACTACTTTCGACGAAAATACCGAACACCCAACAATCCAAAATTTGTCTACTTTTGGGTTTTTGCCAAAATTTAGAACTCCAAAGAGGTGCCTAGTGTGCATTAGAATTAACAAATTAGGCCAAAATCTCAAACTGTCACCAAATTTTTCTAATTTTCTCCCCACACTAAAATCTCCGACTTTAACCAAACTTTCTCACATTTTCTCTAACTTTTACAACTTTTTTCAATTTTCCCCAACTCTCACCAATTTTTTCACACTTCAAACTTTTGCATGCTTTCTACAACTTCTACCAACTTTTTCGCACTTTTCAAGGAACACATCAAACAACCAACAATCCAAACTTTTTTTTGGACCAAATTCGGCACCCCAAACAATACCTTAATTCACAAATAAGTCTTCCACAAAAACAACCATTAATGAACTATGGATCCTTACATTTTCCAAACTTTGCCTACTTTGAATAAACAACTTTCTCCAACTTTTTTCAAAGTTTACAAACTTTGACAAACTTTTTAGCCTTTCGACGAAAACATCAACACCAAACAATTCAAATTTTGTCTACTTTTTGTTTTTTGCCAAAATTTAAAACTCCAAAGTGGTGCCAAGTGGTTGTTAGGATTACAAAATTTGGCCAAAATCTCCACCTATAGCTAAATTTTTCTAATTTTCTCCACACACTAAAATACCCAACCTCACCCAAACGTTCTCAAATTTTCTCCAACTTTTATCAACCCTTTTCAATTTTTCTCCAACTCTTACCAATTGTTTCGCACTTTAAACTTTTACCTGCTTTATATAACTTTTTCCCACCTTTTAAGGAACACATCAAACACCCAACAATCCAAACTTTACCTACCATTTTTCCCAAAATTTGGCATTCAAACAATACCTTAGTTCACAAATAAGTCCTCCACAAAAAAAAACCATTAATGAACTACGGGTCCTTATATTTTCCAAATTTTACTGATTTTAAATAAACAACTTTCTCCAACTTTTTTCAAATTTTTCCAACTTTTTCACACTTTTCGACGAAAACATCAAACACCCATCAATTCAAAATTTGCCTACTTTTTGTTTTTTTTGCCAAAAATTTAAAGCTCGAAATAGGTGCCTAGCATGCATTAGGATTACCAAATTAGACCAAAGTCCTCAACTAACTCTAAATTTTTTTAATTTTATACACACACTAAAATCTCTAACTTTACCCCCACTGTCTCAAATTTTCTCCAACTTTTATCAACTTTTTCTAATTTTCTCAAACTCTCACCAATTTTTTCGCACTTCAAACTTTTATATGCTTTCTACAACTCCTACCAAATTTTTCACACTTTTCAAGGAACACATAAACACCCAATAATCCAAACTTTACCTACCTTTTTTGGCCTAAATTTGGCACTCCAAACGATACCTTAATTCACAAATAAGTCTTCCACAAAAACAGCCATTAATGAACTTCGGATCCTTACATTTTCCAAATGTTACATATTTTGAATAAACAACTTTCTCCAACCCTTTTCAAATTTTTCCAACTTTTACCACTTTCTCACACTTTTCGACGAAAATATCAAATATCCAACAATCCAAAATTTACCTATTTTCTATTTTTTGACAAAATTTAAAACTCCCAATAGGTACCTAGTGTGCATTAAGATTACCAAATTAGGCCAAAATCTCTAACTATCTCCAAATGTTTCTGATTTACTCCACATACTAGAATCTCTGACTTTCCCCAAACTTTCTCTAATTTTTTCGAACTTTCATCAACTTTTTTCAAATTTCTCGAACTCTCACCAATTTCAACACTTCAAACTTTTACAGGCATTGTACAACTTCTACCAACTTTTTCACACTTTTTGAAAAAAAATCAGACACCGAACAATCCAAACTTTACTAACTTTTCTGCCCAAATTTGGCATTCCAAACAGTACCTTAATTCCAAACAGTACCTTAATTCACAAATAAGTCTTCCACAAAAACAACCATTAAGAGGCTGTTTGGCCAACAAAAAAAAATCAAAAGTCACCAAACCTTAACTACTTTTTGTACTTTCTTCTAATTAAATTTTAACACTTATCACCTTTATGTCGCATTTTTCCATTTTTGTTGTACTTTTTGGCCAAGGTTGGCCAACCAAACAGCCCCTAAGTAACTATGGATCCTTGCATTTTCCAAACTTTGCCCACTTTGAAAAAACAACTTTCTCCAAGTTTTTTCAAATTTTTCAAAGTTTGACCAACTTTTTCACGCCTTTCTACGAAAATATCAACACCCAACAATCCAAAATTTGTCTATTTTTTGTCTTTTTGCAAAATTTTAAAACTCCCAAGTGGTGCCAAGTGTGTGTTAGGAGTACAAAATTAGGCTAAAATCTCCAACTATCTCCAAATTTTTCTAATTTTCTCCACACACTGAAATCTCCAACCTCACCCAAACTTTCTCAAATTTTGTCCAACTTTTATGAACCTTTTTCAATATTCAACAGCTCTCACCAATTTTTTCACACTTCAAACTTTTACATGCATCCTACAACTTCTATCAACTATTTCACACTTTTCAAATAACAGATCAAACACCCAACAATTCAAACTTTACCTACTTTTTTTGCCCAAATTTGGCACTACAAACAGTATCTTAATTCACAAATAAGTCTTCCACAAAAACAGCTATTAATGAACTATGGATCCTTACATTTTCCAAACTTTGCCTATTTTGAATAAACAACCATCTCCAACTTTTTTCAAATTTTTTCAACTATTTCACACCTTTCAATAAAAACATCAAACACCCAACAATCCGAAATTTGCTTACTTTTTGCTTTTTCCCAAAATTTAAAACTCCAAATAGGTGCCTAGTGTGCATTAGGATTACCAAATTACGCCAAAATCTCCAACCATCTCCAGATTTTTCTAATTCTCTCCACACACTAAAATCCCAACCTTTACCCAAACTCTCTCAAATTTTCTCAAACTTTTATCAACATTTTTCAATTTTCTCTAACTCTCACTAATTTTTTCACACTTCAGACATTTACATGCTTTCTACAACTTCAACAAATTTTTTTGCACTTTTCAAGGAATACATCAAACACTCAACAATCCAAATTTACCTACTTTTTTTGCCCAAAATTGGCACTCCAAACTGTACCTTACTTCACAAATAAGTCTTCCACAAAAACAACCATTAATAAACTATGGATCCTTACATTTTCCAAACTTTGCCTATTTTGAATAAACAATTTTCTCTAACCTTTTTCGAATTTTTCCAAGTTTGACCAACTTCTTTACACCTTTCGACAAAAACATCAAACACCCAGCAAACCAAAATTTACCTACTTATTGCTTTTTGCCAAAATTTAGAACTCCAAGGAGGTGCCCAGTGTGCATTAGGATTACCAAATTACGCCAAAAATCTCCAACTATCTCCAAATTTTTCTAATTTTCTCCTCCAGCTTCATCCAAACTTTCTCAAATTTCCTCCAACTTTTATCAAGTTTTTTCAATTTTCTCCAACTCTCACTAATTTTTTCACACATCAAACTTTTACATGCTTTCTATAACTTTTACCAACTTTTTCACACTTTTCAAGGAATACATCAAACGCCTAACAATCCAAAGTTTACCTACTTTTTTGCCCAAATTTGGCACTCCAAACAGTATAATAAGTTCACTATATAGCTATGCATATGTACTCTGTTTTATATTGTAACCATCAACTTTAACCTAAAATAATAAAATAATCATTTAAGAAATATGAAGCCTAACTGTTTTGTTCATCTGCATCATAATTAGATGAATTTAATACTTGGATACAAATCTGCACCCAATTCTCTCACGCAAGCCAGCACTGAAAACAATTTAGTAATTTATCTAAGGACTCTCTGTTTTTTGGTTGTGTATGTGTTGTGGGGATTTTGGGGGAGGGTGGTAGTTTTATCTCTAGTTATCCAAAGAGCCAATGAGACCTCTCTAGAGCATCCAATTGCTTACAATTCAGAAACTAAAAGCATGGACCAAAAACAATGTAAAGTTTAAAAAAATAACAGAACATCAAAATTACATCATAAAAAGTTTAAAAAAAAGATAACAGAATAACAATTCAAATGATACAGTTGACACAGACAGGGTAACCACACGAAAGAAACAAAGCCAGATAATTAATAATTCAAAAAAAATTCAAATCCAAAAGGCACAAACCTTTCTTCCAAAAATCTCTAGGGATCAATTTGAGCAACTGAGACAACTCTCTGTTAAGATGATCTCCAACTCACTAAGACTCCACAGGATCCAATCCGCCTTAATCAGCAACTGACTCGTCCTAGGCAAGAGATTCACAAATTTTCCACCACTCACTTTACCGGAAACCAAGTCGCCGCTTTTCGCAACCCAACTTGATGAGATGAAGCCGCCCCCGCCACTGCCGCCGCTCAATGTCGCGGTAGATATTTTTGGAGAGAGTTGGATTGGCCTGTGTCTTTCTTGGAATTTTGGGATGGGTTTTCGAGAAACCCTTGTTCCCATCGTGTCTCCGGTTGGACATTCTGTGTTTCTGTGAGAGAGATGGTGAGAGAGACGGAGATGAGAGTTTGTCCCCAATAGGCAAATGATTAGTAATTTATACAGCTTTAGGTTAGGTAAAATAGGATAAAAATGTTTCTACAGTAAACGATTCAATTTAATGAAATTCATTTAGTGAGTAAACAATTTTAAGCCAAGCCAACTCCAAAATTCCTTTACACAGCAAACGAATTTAACTTGAAAATGCTTTCACCTGTAAACGATTCTCTTGATTTCAGAAATTCCAGTTGCTTCGATCGGTTGGTTTCTGGGTTTTATTTTCCCTTTTTGCGGCAGCGTCGGTGAGGAAGGTTAAAGCGCCGACGGCGCTGGTGGATTGCCCTTCTTGTGGCAGAGTCGGCGAGGAGGGTTACGCCATGATTTGGGTCGGAGGTGGCAGCAGCGGCGTCGGTGGAGATTGGGTTGGGTCATCTCTCTCCTCGCTTACTGCCACTCACCTCTCTCCTCCTCTTACGCCCATTCGTCTCTCACCTTGCGAGATCTTCTCCTCTTCCTTCCCATGTTTGTATTAACTACTCTCCAAATGCCTACTGAAGTCAAAAACTCGGTTATGGGTTATGGGCGAGAGGGAGGGAGGGCTATCAAAGAGGCGCTGTGACCCCATAAGGCCCCAGACCGGTCGAACCGACCAATTTGGGGGCCTTCGTTTATCTCATCCATAGACCAGCTCTCCTCCGACCATTTGGACAACGCCGAAACCAGCGAAGTCGATTACACCGGGCCCGAAAAGGAGGTCGTCGTTGGAGCGGAACGCACTAGCCCAACCCCCGGCGGACCAAAACCACTGGGAGACTGTTGGATAGACGAAACCGGTTAAGGAGGAGGAGTAGATGACGTAGGCCACGAATTGGATCCGCTCGGCGATGAAGCCGCCGTTGATGCCGGTGGCGGCGATGGCAAATGCCCATTGGCAGAGGAAGAAGCTGTAGACGGCGATGGGATCCATTGAAGCCGAAGGAGTGGCGGCCGATGAAGCCGTTGGAAGAGGAGACGAAGGCGAAGAGGTAGTAGGAGAGGCCGGCGGCGGCGGCCTCGAGGACGTGGATGAGGACTCTTCGCCTAGCCAAAAAAAGACGTCTAGGGGGTGAGATGGAGGGAGGGAGAGGGAGAGAAGGGTTATGGCTTCTGGGCAAGAGGAAGAGAGATAAGCGCCACATAGGGCTTCTATGGGCAAGTGCGGTTGCTGTACAGTTGTAGGCACTATTTGATTGGACGCGGGGGCCGCAGTGACCCAAAACGAGCGCGTTTTGGCAAAAACGGTGGCGTTTTGACAAATTAGAAAAACAAAAAAAACCAGTGAAACGCAAAAAAAAAAAAAAATCTAAGACCGTAGAGCACCAGAAAAATAAATAAATAAATAAATAATGTGCTTGGTAATTAAAAATATAAATTTTTTTTATTTTATGTTTTGAAAATCTCAAAACATTAAAAATATAAAACAAATTTAGTTTAATATTTTTTTATTTTGAGATTTTTTCTATTTTACATTAAAAACGCTCAAAATGAATTTTTGTCTTTTTTTTATGTTACGTGTAAATTTATTTTCTATTTTTTAAAATAAATTTTAAAAATACAAGTAACCAAATGCGTTTTAAATTGTTTTCCTTATTTTAAAAAAATACAAAATGCGTTTTAAGCTGTTTTTTTAATTTTTTTTGTACTCTACCGTCCTAGATTTATTTATTTATTTATTTTTTTTTTTTTTTTTGCGCTTTACACACTCTCTATTTGATTACTTGTATTTTCAAAATCTGTTTTAAAAAATAAAAAATAAATTTACACATAAAATAAAAAATGACAAAAAGTCATTTTGAACGTTTTTAATGTAAAATACGAAAAATAAAAAATATTAAATTAAATGTGTTTTCTATTTTTTATGTTTTAAGAGAATACAAAATAAAAAATTAACTTTTTATTGAATTTGTGACTTTTTATAAAAAAAATTAGTATTTTTAATTACCGAACAGACTTTATTTATTTATTTTTTTTTTTGCGCTCTAGAGTCTTAATTTTTTTTTTTTTTTTTTTTTTGCGTTTCGTTGGCTTTCTTTTGTTTTTTTTATTTGTCAAAACGCCACCATTTTTGCCAAAACGTGCTTGTTTTGGACTACTGCTGCCCCCTCGCGTCTCTATTTGATTATCTGGCGGTGTGATGTCAATAATAAAAGCTATTACGCGCTTGAATATTTGAAAATGAGTGCGCACACATCTCACAAAATAAACTTTTAAATTTAAAATTTTTTAGAATCTACGATTTTGGTTTAAAAAAAGCATCTATAATTTACATCCTACAAAACTATGAAATCTATCTTATTAATATTTGAGACCTTTCATCCATTTATACCCATCTATCAATTATAAATTAAATAATAGGCTTGCTTGTACTTTTGTATAACATATATACTTGTGTATATAAATATATTAGTGTTGACCCATATAATACACGGAATTGAATAATATTTTTATGAATAAAATATAGTTTTTAAGTATAATATAAAGCATTTCAATAAAATTATATAATTTTATAAAGTAGTTAAGAGTTATTTTTTTATATTTATATTTTTTTATTTATGTCAATGTTAGTGAATCGATAGAGTTTATCAGAGTCAAGTTTACATTTAAATACTTAAAATTTATATTTTATCAAATCTTGATCTAATCCAATCTTAAAAATAAATTTGATCTAGAATAAATATTAAATCATAAATTTACCTAATCTTTTTTTAATTCTTTGTTAATTTTAATATATATTTTTATTTTTGTAGCTCTCAATTCATTTTTTATTCAGTTATAAATACTATTAATTTTAATTATATTAATCAGTTAAAAATTATAGACATGATTAATTCAAACTTAAATTAGGAAATTTTTTTTTAAAAATAAGGTATTCCTAGGCTTAAATAATATTTTAAATTTTTTTTGCGTTTTTAAATTTAAAACATAACTAATTTCAAGTGCACATTTTTTGTTTTTTTTTTGTTTTTTGTGTTTTTAAACAAAATATTTTCATTTTTGTTTTGTGTTCTTAATTTAATTGCTAATGAACTTGAAATATATAAAATTTATAACTATATTAAATTTATAAGTAAGGAGATCTCTTTCAATTTAGTGTATTTAAAATATATAAATTTTACAACTATATTAATTTATAAGTAAGTGAGTCCCTTTTAAAACTCAGTTGTTCAATCATATGAAATTTATAAGTAAATGGATTTTTTTTCAGCACCCAATAAAGTAAGTCTCTTTTCAAAACCCATGAATTCTCTTACATTTATTAAAATCGCATGCTACAACTCTAGTGTTTTTATAAGAAAAAGAAAAGTGAAATTGTAATGTTTTGCCGATATGCAAAAAAAATAAAGGTTTTGTGAATGAAAAAAGAGAAGAGCAAAGGAAAAGAAGGTAGCAAATTAAAAAATAATTCAAAAATTTATATAAAAAAAGTGAAATAGGGATTAAAGAGGCATTCCATGAAAGTGAATGCAAGTAGAAAATAAAAATTACATTCTTTTAATATTATAATATAAATATGATTATTATAAGTTTTTAGACTGACAATTATTTTCTTCCTCTTTTTTGGAATACAACTAGATAGCATTAAACAAGATTTTACACACAATATTTATATAAAAAATAATCTTAGGAATGAACTATGTAGAATGATTTTTTTTTTTTTTTGGGGATAGGTTTTTTTATTGAGAAAATTACTTGTATATAAATAGGGATATACACAACATATAAAATGAAGTTTAATTAATATCAAATTTATTATAAATTACGATATTGAGTTAGAAAGTTTAAATTTATTTTCATATAATTTTGAATTTATAGAATATAACTAAACACGTGCTATATTGTTATTAGTTATTAATTGTGCATTTTGAGTGTTAAATTTTATAAAAAAATTTTTAATTTTTTATAATTTTCTCTAATTTTTATCGATTTGCTTTAAATTTACCAATTTTTTTTAAAAACTTTTCACAATTTTTAAAAAACACATCGAAAATTCGACAATTCAAAATTTACTTTTAGTTTTTAACCAAAATTTGACAGTCCAAATAATCACAATACATTTTAAACTACCAGTGAGTTTGTGTTTTCACAAAATTAAAAAAAAAAACACACAAAAGCAATATTTAAAGATAAGTATTTTAATTATTTATAAGTGTTTAAATTAACTTTTATTTTAAAACATAATTTATTTTTTTAAATAAAAGGAGTTGTATGAACGGGCCTAGAATATAAGGGTTTTTGGAGGCCGGTCACAATTTATGGCCTTTTACGGATTTAAGTCATACCCATAAAAATTATTTGTGAATAAGTCATATTTGCAATGAAAAGACAAAAAAGGACATCGCGCCTCTCACTCACATTCGAAACCCCTGTTTTATCGGAAATGTCTGCGACTTTTCAAATTCATCACAAACCATCTGAAACTGAATCAAAACTTCCTCCAAAAAAAGCCTTAATCGATCCCTAAGTTCTTGCCGAGCAAATCCACACTCTACATTTCTCCGCACTAAACAGGTACTATTTTTTATTGAAGGTACTCTTTAGGGTTTTCAATGAAAACACATATCGAGGGTTTGAAATATATATTGTGTGGTACTGTTTAGGGTTTTCGTTTATCTTTCAAATAACAGGTTTTGTGGTACTGTATTTTGTATCTAGTTTATCCTAAAATGTATGTTCGTTGCTATTTTTACAATAGCCTAATATGAAACAATACCGCAGATATGTGGTACTGTCATACATGCGGTACTGTCGGTCATTCGTTTGATATGTGAACTATTTTTGTACTTAAATGTGATGTTTTGGATTATAGAGTCATGTGGCACTGTTTTTGAGCGAGCTTGCATCCTAAACAAAACAGTACCGCAGACATGTGGTATTCTCATACATGCGGTACTATCGGTCATTCGTTTGATATGTGAACTATTTTTGTGCTTAAATGTGATGTTTTGCATTATAGAGTCATGCGGTACTGTTTTTAAATGAGCATGCATCCTAAACAAAACAGTACCGCAGACATGTGTTACTGTCATACATGCGGTACTGTCGGTCATTTCATTGGATGTTTGATTCCTTTCTTTGTTTAATGGTGCTTTTTGCATGATAGAGTCATGCGGTACTGTTTTTGTAAGAGCATGCATATTTTGTGAAACAGTACCGTAGACATGTGGTACAGTCATACATACGGTACTGTCATCGATGTGGTCCTATATCTAAATGAGCATGCATTTTATCTCTAACAGAAAACAATTGTTACAAATTACAGGTATTTCAATCACACTCACACAAAAATCAAACATGGTGAACATTCAGTACCGTTCAAACCTAATCTCAGTCATTATGAAGTTGAATCCATCAACTTGATAAAAGCACACCATGTATATCTTCAACAAACTCCATTTTGGAAGCTCATCCACAGTATTTTAAGCTGTAAAATTAACAAAGATTACTCAAGGAAAAGCGATGTTGATGTGGAAATAATTATCAAAACATTTGACCCACATTCCAAAGCTCTCAATTTAGGTGGAATAAAGCTTCACGTCAGAGAGAAAAAGTTGCGAACAAAGTTTGGAATAGAAGATGGTGAACAATTGATAGGCAGTGCCAAAAAACTCGCAAGGCCAGGCACTGAATTCGTCTCTCGTAGATTCAGTGGGTTGCGACGAATTAAAAAACAGAACATATCTGATGCTTTGCGGCAGGCTGCTGAAGAGCAAACACGCATTGGCAGTGAAGATGTTACAAGACTGTTGACACTGTTTTGTTTGGCAACGTTATTTGTCCCTAACAAAGGACATTCATTGTCGTGGCACTACACCATATTGGTTGAAAATTTGGATCAAATCTGCCAATACAACTAGAGTGCGCATATACTGGAATTCTTGGAGAATAATTTGTGCTCAGATTCTAGAAATAAATGTGTTGCAGGCTGTGTTATGATGTTACCAGTAACCTTTTCATATCATATTTTATATTATATGATGGTATTGTCTTATGAACTTCATTCAACTAATCAACCCTAACAAATGATGCAGTACTAGATCTGTGAGCACACCACTCTGGTCCAACAAGTATAGGAGAGTGCAACACCTACATGTCTAGTCTGGGATCTCAAGCCATTGTTCACTGCATTGAAAACAATAAATCTCAAAAAGTTGAATAAAGATTAGGTAATATTTCTGATAAAATAAATCATATTTGCATGCTAAGTATATTCGGTACTGTTTTTTAAATAGAATTCATCTTATACAAAAAACAGTACCACATACATGTGGTACTGTCATCTGTGCATTCGGTACTGTTTTTCAAAGAGCATGCAATCTATACAAAACAGTACCGCATACATATGGTACTGTCAGCTATTCTTTCTTTGTATTTGTGACCTCCTTTTGTGTTTCATGGTGCTGTTTAAATGCTAGATGCATTCGGTACTATTTTTCAAAGAGCATGCATTCTATACAAAACAGTACCGCATACATGTGGTACTGTCATCCGTGTGGTACTGTCAGCTATTCTTTGTATTTATGACCTCATTTTGTGTTTCATGGTGCTGTTTGCATCTGATAAAATAAATCATACTAGATTCAACAATATATTCATTGACATACTAGTGAATTCTAGAATTGATAAACAAAATCTCAGGTAATAGTACCTAATATTGATGGTGATGATGATGAGGATGAGGAGGATAGACAACAGAAATATGATGATGATGACGATGATGACGATGAAAGGACAGAAACAGAAGATTACATCATTAGGTCACAAAAAATAAGTGATGATGAATTACTAATTTCTGACATTCTTCAAAAATTGAAGACAAACATACTGCATTTAAATAAGACAACAGACAGTGAGCCAAAATAAAAGGTGTCTGGTACTGCCGTTGAACATACCCCAGAAACTCCTGAACACGATCAATCTGGTACTGTTCCCTCGGCCATACCTGAAATTGTTCCAGCAACAGTACCAGAATCTGATGAATGCACCTTACTAGACACAGTAGCAGAAAGAGTCCCAGAACAAGAGGCACAAGAGGCTGTATCAGTAGAAACAGTACCACTTCAGCAAAACAATGATCCAGTTGCTTTAGTGTTAACAAGTTTGAACCGTCAACAAATAGAAGATCTTGAGCAACAAATCAAGGAAAAAGATGATAAAATTGCTGAATTGGAGAAGCAACTAATGGAAAAGGATGAACTTCTCACAAAATTGTAACTTGACAATGAAAATCTCAACCTACAAAACACAAACCTGAAGGCAGAAAATTGATAATGTTAATGCGGTTGTTGAATTGTTAAGGGCAGAACTTGTCGAATCTAGCCTCCACCAGGTGACGCAGAAACATGCAGCAACTGACGCATTGAAGGCGGATAACAAGGAACAACAAAGTCCAGCTACAAACAATCCACCTTCAATGTACAAAAGGCTTAAAGACAAAAAAGGCCAAAAGAAAATAGATCCGCAGTTCACATACAGCGGTAAAAAAATGCTGCAAAAAAACAAAAGACAGACACCCCAGCAGTTGTCCCGAAAGATATACAAAAGGAATCTGACGTTATAGACGTTAATCTTCTACAATTGTCTAAACCTCGATCCGAGCCCAAGCAACCTTCAGTGAAGTAGATTATTTCAAGTTTTCGACAAAACACACACATATCAAATATAGAAAAGGAACGGATCTTAAAACTCATTGACAATGAGGGGCTAGCGTAAGATAATATTTAACTTTTTCTTTTTATATTACTTATCAAGTATAAAAAATTTACTTGCTATCATCTACTACTGTTCTCTCTTTTTTACAATAATTGGTACTGTTATTCCTTTTATCTAGTACTGTTAGCATAAATATTTCAAACTCAAATTACTCAACTTATGTTGTTGTTATTGTTGTTATTTATATAATTTTTTTGGCTGATCTTGTTGACATCTCACAGTGCAACTGTTTGGGCTGCACCAAATGAACCACTATGCATGATCACCATTGAAGATATCTACAACCTCATAGCGAATGAGAGTATATCAAACATAGTACGTATATATGATTAACTTATATTTCTACAGACTTAATAAAGTATGTTAACTATTTTTTAACATCAACAAATTAATCTGTGATTTACTGATCAAAATATTTACCCAGCTAATTGACTATCATGCACGCTATCCGGAATCAACACAATAGAAATCAGTCCACAGCACTTTCCCCAAAAGATGCTTGTACTTCAGTAGTTTGTGTTGGGTAAAATATGTGACCTCTTTTTGTGTTTAATAGTGATTTTTTGCATACTATATATACTTGGTACTTTTTTTTACAAGACCATAAATGTTATAAGAAACAATACTGCATAGATGTGGTACTCTCGGCCATGTGGTACTGTCAGCACATGGGATGGATATGCGACTGTTTTTTTTTTTAGTTTTATGGTACTTTTGGCATACTACAATCATTTGGTACTGTTTTTGAGAGAGCATGAATCTTAGGAGAAACAGTACCGCAAGCATGTGGTACTATCATCCATATGGTACTGTCAGCCATGCGATGGATATGTGACTTCTTTTTTAGTTTCATAGTACTGTTGGCATACTACAATCATTTGGTACTGTTTTTGAGAGAGCATGAATCTTAGGGAAAACAGTACTGCAAGCATGTGGTACTGTCATCTATATGGTACTATCAGCCATGCGATGGATATGTGACTTCTTTTTTAGTTTCATAGTACTGTTGGCATACTAGAATCATTTGGTATTGTTTTTGCGAGAGCATGAATCTTAAGGGAAACAATACCACAATCATGTGGTACTGTCATCTATATGGTACTGTCAGCTATGCGATGGATATGTGACTTTCTTTTGTCTTTAATGGTGTTGTTCTCTTAATTATTTAACACAACTATACAAAAAAAAAAAAAAATCTGATAATATGCATTTCTTATTGTTGGAGTCATTTATTGTATTTGAGAGACATTATGCAGCTCGAGAAACTCATATTGATCACAAGCTGCAATTATCTGATACATACAGACTACTTGTATTCCCTTTGAATACAAGTGGAATGAGAATCCCTGTTGATCCTAACCATTGGACCCTTTTGGTATTGGATAGAGACATGTGGACATGGACACATTATAATTCCATGAAACCACGTAGAGCAAATTCCAAAGATATGTATTTTGAAGATGCAAGGAAAGTGGTAAGATTCTGTGTGTAAATTTTAACACATAATTTCATTGGTACTCTTTTCTACTATTTACAATAGTATCGGTACTGTTTATTAAAACTAATACTGTCTCCACATTTTGATTGCTAATTGTCACATTGTATCAGAAAGAGAATGTGGAATCGAAGCTTAAAGACCAATACCTCATTGATCCAATAACAAAAAACATTGAACATACCAGCATGGAATTCGAATACCCTATGGTTTCTACAACAAATTGCCCGCAATAAGGATCTACAACGTAAGCCACATCCTCTTGTTTACATGCAAATTGTTGAACACCTTTAACTAAATTCTTACAACATATAACTTCTTGTGTGCAGTGTTGACTGTGGGCCAATGGTGTGCTACGTAATGCAATGCTTATCAAATGACAAGCCACTTGAACCGATACTTTCAGAAGCTGTAAAAGCTTACAGAAAGAAGATGCTATCACAATTTCTGTCCATAAGTGATGTACAAACGTGATTGTAATTAACACAGTATCAGTGCACACTTTGCTTCTTTTTAACAACATACTTGTATATTTAACATTTTTTTTGCTGTAAATTAAATGGTACTGTTTGAGCTAATACAAATAGTCAATGTTCATTGAATGGTATTGTTTGTGCTAACATAAATAGTCATGGTTTTTGTGGATTTGTATGATAATTATTGGGATGTTGATTCTTGTGATGTTGATAGTGCTACAAATAGTGCCGATTGACACGCTATTAGAAACAGTACTGGTATTAATATTAACAGTACTGGTACTGTTTTATACCGCTACTGTTTGTATGAAGTATTTAATCTCAATACCAACGTTTTGAAAATGCACTTTACTTGTGAAAACACTTACAACTATTGTCACAAACAAATTTTTTTTTCCTTTAAACATAAGAATAACAATGGTACTGTCTGCAAATCTAAAATTGATATACTATAAGGAACAGTACCAGTATTAATAGAAACAGTACCGGTACTGTTCTATACCGCTGTCATTCTCAATACCAACATTGAAACGAATATTGCAGAAAAAATAACTATCACAAAAATGGATTGAAACATACTCATTATTAATTCAAAAACAGTACCATAACAAACAAACAATAGCAGACTTTTTCACAACATAATTTTGGAAAAAAAAAAAACACATCAACTCAACAGCTCTTTGCAAGTCTTCTTATTATGAGAGCCCATGCGACCATAACGAATTTTCATACAAGCGCACCAGTTGACCTAATCCTATGCTTCTTTGGCCTTCCAGCTAGTCTCCGTGTTAATGGAGGTAATATTGAACAACCATTACAGTCTACAAACTCTTGGATTATATTTATCGGTATTGGAACGATCACACTTTCGTATGCCAATCTGTAATTATCAACATGAAAGTACTCATTAACAAACTCACTCAAAGGTCTGTTAATCCTCCCAATAACAGCAAATGCATGAGAGCATGGAAAACCATAAATTTGCCAACCATAACAGGAACATGTACAATTCACCAAATCAACAATTGCTGAAGGATTAGAAAATACTTCATAAATACTATCTGAACACATTTTGACGCTTCATGTTCTACCAGCATCAACAAGTGAATTAAACTTCTCTTCCATTCTTGGACATAGCACACCATTCCACTTTGCAGCATCAAGCTTTCTTATGGCAAACCATTCCATTAATTTTACCCTTATCTTGTTGACCAAATGTGCCACTGGCATATTTCTCCCATCAAGAATCAATTAGTTAAAAGATTAAATGACATTTGAAGACACCTCACCATACCTTTGACTAGAAGAATACCCATTAGTCCAATTTTGCACAGGCAATCCACTCAAAAAGTTATCAACAATTGCACCCCTTCCCTCTTCAAAACATCTAACTTCTCCTTAAATGCTGCAACTGTGGGAGTATAAGCACATTGACAAAACAAGTTCACAATGTATTCACGGGATCCGTTAGATCTGTTACCACGACTAAATTTATCTCTTAAATTGTTCTTCAAATGTTGTAGACAGAAAAAGTGATGACATGTAGGAAACTTAATTGGCAAAGATTCCATCAATCCAGGATTTCTATCGAAAATAAATGTAAAATTTTCAGAGGGGTTCAATATCTCATGCAAATGACCAAGGAACTAAGACCAATTATCAAAATTCTCTGAATCAACAACAGCAAATGCCAATGGAAATAACCCTACAGATGAATATAAAAACAGTACTGCATAAAAACAATACCGAATTAAAACAGTACCATTCTTTATATGGTGTACTTGTGGTCTTTGAATACTAGATACATTTGGTACTGTGTTTATACGATACTACATCTTACTAGAAACAGTACCACATAATAAAACAGTACCGCATAAAAATAGTACCGAATTAAAACAGTACCATTCTTTGTATGTGGTACTCCTTGCTAAAATTGAACAAAAAAATTATGAACATTAACATACCATTATTCGCATCCTTGCCAGTAGCTGCCATTAGAATACCCTTGAAACGTGACTTCAAGAAAGTACCATAAATAAAAATGATAGGCATGCAGTATTTGAATCCACATATACTAGCCCCAAATGATACAAACAACCGTCTAAACCGGTTTGTACTGTCATCCACATCCAACACAATATGACTGCCTGGGTTAAGATCCATTGCAGCCTTGATATAATAACTTATGTGATTAAACGAATAATCATACTCACCATAAATCATGTCTTTAGCTTTCTCTAAAGCACTCCAAGCCTTATCATAGCTAATTTCCATGCCATAGTTGTTTTTAAAAAATATAATAACATCAACCGGCGACATTGAAGGTTTTAATGCTACCTGATCAACAATCAACTTACCCAAAAATTTCCTGCTCATCTTCTTAGACCTATCCCTAATAATTGTCGGACCACAACTATAAACATTGTTGAATTTCCTTATATAAAAATTACCATTAACGTTTGATAACAATGCAACAATTGACCACGGACACCTTTCAGCGAACTTTTTTGCACAAACAACTTCGACTCTATTCTTGTTGTTCCTCTCATACAAAAATTCAAAGCCAACCTCTGTAGCATGTCGACAAATTGCATCTCAAAACTCATCAACACCTCCTACGAATTCCTGTCCCACTCTCAATATTAATGACGACCAATTAGAACACAACAATGGTTTATCCTTACGACTTGAAATTGAACTACGATACACATCAACATCACAAGAATCATCATACGGATCCAGACCGGTACCAACATCACCAATTGACACACTGTTAGAAATAGTACCAGAATTGCTGGAAACAGTACCGGTACTGTTTTGGACCGGTACTGTGTTCATACCGCCACAAAAAACATCAATCGATATATAACACAAACCAATCATGTGAGCCAACATTATCATATTTTTAAAATCAACATCGTTTCTCAGAAAACATGAAGGATGTTCATGGATTGAGTAACTAAATAACACATTTCCCACATCCAAACTCGACCAATTCTCATACACCTTCAACGCAAAATCTGAAAATAACATTTCACAATTCAAATTGACTACAAAAGTCTCCATACCAAACTTACATAGCAGCATCAAATTCGAAGACATGACTGACCGGAATCATTCACAGCACAAACTCACCTAAATGCGTAATTCAGATCCGTATGTATTCCTTCGAACGACGTTAATCTCACAGCACAAACTCGCGTAATCCGTATGTATTCCTTCGTATATACTCCTTTAACAGACTTTCTCACTCTATGCTTGTTCAAATAAAAAATATACCATATATCTTCACGCGATTTCTAAGGAATGAAACAAAAACGGAAAACGTGATCCCGGTTACCATAATTTCCGGCAACTTCCTTTCAGTTAATTATAGAAAAAAGGGCATTTAAGTTATATTATAAATTATATTTAAAACAAACTAGTGGGACCCACTAGAAATGTGACTTAAATATAAAACTTTCTACATTAATGTGACTTAAAAGCAATACTTTTTTTTGTATGACTAATAGCCTTAAAATATTACAAAGTATGACTTAAATACAATTTTCCATAGAATATAGGGCGGGGCCCGAGTTTTTGTGGGCCTGACGGACAAAAGACTACCCCACCCCTCACTTTGTCCGACGCTAATTTATAAACACTCATCTGACGCTCAGATGCTGGAGGGGCACTTTGGACCTTGGCTAGCCCAAAGTCTCTCTTATCTCTCTTTGCTTGGTTGGAGGACAGAGCTATGGTGGGTTCAGCAGTGCCTCAGCCACAGCCATCGAAGTTCCTTGTTCCAATATCCAGAGTGGGTCCCACACCAGCGCACCTCATCACCACCGCCGCCTCCTTCCGCCTTGGCCACTTCCCTCGCCTTCGCTTCGTCGGCCACCGTCTTCACCTGCGCTTCCTTCTTGAGTCCTCTGTCAAGGTCTTTCTCTCTCTGTCATTTTGATTTCGGTTAAATGTGTTGAATTATTTGATCGCTCATGAATTGGATCAAATTTAGTTAGTTTCATAGCATTGCCATTCTGTATGGTGGATGAAATTTGGATTTAGTAAATAGAAATACACGCTACCTATGATATGAAGAATTAGAAAACGCATATAAAGTTCTTAATTAATATTAGAATCAAATATGGAGACTGCTTGTTTAGGCATAATCTTTATATAAAGGCTAGTTGGGATTTTATAGTCAGCATGAGTACTTTCTGAGTCTGACCTATCTTTATAGATAAGATTTTACTCGAGGGTTTTAATTTGCATACACATTTCTAACATTATTATTGGGATTTTATTATGTCACGTTACTTTTCCAGTATTCATAACGTGGAATATAATTCTTCCTATTTGATAGTAGTTTAATTGCATCAAAATTTTATGTTTATGTATCGTTGTGTTCCAACAGTGTTGTGGCGTCTCCTGAGTTCTTTTAGAATTTCTGTGTGGGCTTCTGTGCTATGTCGAACCCCATCTCCAAATCATGCTTAATCCTTATGCAGCAGGAAAAGAAAAAGAAAATGGAAACTTATGTAAATGAAATACCACACTTGCAACTGGAGATACGAAATACATACTTACGGATTGAAAGAAATACCTCTAAGTCATGTTTACCCTACTGTTGAAATTATCATTACCTCTCCACGGTACACAAATTATTCAAGGGCGACAAGAAATTGATTAAGGGATTGCAAAAGTAGGCAAGAGATATTTGTCTAATGTTCATTAATATTATTTGCAAAAATCTTAAATAAACTGACAACTTTCTTCTTTCCTGATTAATTTTGGCATTAGTGGCATTCGTTATAGTTTTTGCTTGTTGACAGAATATAGCTTGTCTTGGTCACGTGCCATCTTTAAAGGATGTGTGGCGTGAAAGCTCCACAAGATTTGCAGGGATTAATTTTCTTCATTGGTTAGAAGATGTTGTTTTGGCCACACGCTCATCTTGCATGTGGTTTTTTAGCAGAGAAGGAAGTGGAAACAACTCTAGAGATATAGGGAGGTCAGACTTGGATAAATCCAGAAGGGCTTCATTTAGTGGCAGGGAATGGACCAACATCCTCCTTATGATTAATGTCTTGTGAGTAGCACCTTATTAGACAAAGACGTCACAGCTTTTTGCATTTTATATCTCCTAAGCACGTTTTTACCTTTTTTTTCCCCTTTTTTTGGGTTCATTTCCTACTTGCCAGGTTTCTTATTTTATAATTGTGACAGGCTTTTTATCATCTGATATTTTGTACAGGGTCTATATTGCACAAGTTGCAACACAAGGAAAGCTCCTTATATGGGGTACGAAGGTTAGAATACCACTCAGAACACGGGGTGGGGTTGATTTATGGGCTTACATTTCAAAAAACACAACTTGTGGGCTCATCTCTACTTATTGTTTTATTTTATTTTATTTTTTTTTATTTTTTGTGAAAATTGTGCAGATTAATGGTCTTATTGACAAAGGACAATTGTGGAGGCTATCCACATCTTCTGTTTTGCATACAAATATTAGCCACCTCATGGTCTATTCTGAAGCTGCTTGATATTATCATGTTTTGGTTACTTTGTAGTTTGGTGGTTTTTTTAAAAAAAAAAAATTTCCACTTTTCAGGTTAATTGTTATGCTTTGAACTCTATTGGTCCTAGTGTGGAGAGTATTACTGGTCCTAGAAGATATGTTGCAGTTTATATCACCTCTGCAGTTGCAAGTAAAAGCTCCTAATCCCACTCCAATAGACAATGCATAGTTTATATATATATATATTTAAAAGAAGAAATAACTCCGAACCTCTATTATTCTGATTGAGAGTTTTGAGAAAACCAGGTTCAGTGATGAGCTATTGGCTCTGCAAATCACCTGCTGTTGGTGCATCTGGAGCAATTTTTGGATTAGTAAGTCTTTTCAAACTCTGGTCAAAATTTTGCTGAAGATTTTTTAATTCACATGCTAATCACATGTACCACATGGTGCCTGAGCAAATAACATTTGGTCAAATTAGAAAAAGAAGTTGCAAATTGAGGAAAATGGAGCAAATTATCATCATTTGCATTTGTTATTCTCCTGGAATAGTTTTGGAAACTCAGAAGAATCAAAACTCTTTTTAGCTGTAAATGTAAAATTTTCAAATATTTGCGAACTTACTGGGGGAAAAAAAAAGCAAAGATTCCTTTGTATTTCTTAGTAGTTACTGATTATGTCTTTCAATTTTCTGTTTTATCTTTTGTCTTGCTATATGCATCATTTTTATACCCGGTTTTGAACCTAAATATTCATCTCACCCAGTTTCATGGAATTTGTATATTTTTAATGAGAAAGTGATGGTGAGGGCCTCAACGAGTTCTAGCTTTGAGTATGCAAAGTAATAAATTTCTATTATACATCATATCAAAGTAAAACACTTTTGAAAATCACAAAGTTGGAGAACTGTAATGCTGTATTTTAAACCTACATAATGAATAAAAAAGAAAAAAAATGGCGATATTAACTTTGAATTGTCTCATCATCCTTGCTCTTCTAAGTTTTATTCAATGTTGGCAGTTTGGAGTGAATGAGAGAGAGATAGAGCACCAGAATATAGATTTAACTGTGATGAAGGGTTTTGATTAATCCAAGGTATATGAAGGGGTTTATATAGGTCTAAGGTTAGGCCATGAAGGTTGTCGAGGTTAGCCTTTACACGTTTAGGGAAGTGGTCCCCAAGATAAATTGACCAACTTTGTGTGGCTTATTAGCGAGGTATTTGCTAAGTAGTGGTGGCATCCCCACATGGTTGGATAGTAAGTGGATTGTGATTGTACTTGTACAAATGAGCATGTTTTGGTTGGTTTGTCAGTAATGCCTCTTTCTAGGCTAGTTGAAGGAGTCTTGATAGATCCCTTAACCTTAGCTACCAAGCTGGTTGTCCTCGATTGTCCTCTCAATAACTGTGTGACGAGGCCTTTGGAGGCCCTTATGGGCGTGTGGTGCCTTTAAGGAGCCCCTTAGCTTTGATCCTAACTTAGGATGATGGCATGCTCTTCACAAGGGCCAAGTGTTATTATGGGAGGTACTTGTTGGAAGCTCCCGTGTGAGCTCGTTGTGACTAGAGGGAGGGGTACTACAAAAATCTCCTGCGATAAGGGTTTGGAATGCCCCTAAGAATGGTGTCTGGCCTTGGTTTTGAAAACTCTGGGATGCCTTTGTGAGGAGTTGTCATTGAGAGGCTAGTGGTAGATGGCTAAAGCATGGTTAAGGTGACACAAATACCCCACGTTAATTTCCCCTACACATGTACTCTGATTAAGCCAATTAGAGAGCTTGTACACACCACTTGCACATGATGCCAGCTCTAGCAACGTGTCACAACATCTAATGCCACCGAAGAAGTCTGAAATGTCATATCACGTAACTTGTTAGGCATGTTTACGTTTATAAAGGGATGCTTTGGTTGTAAATGGAAGGACATAGCCTTATAAAGTCACTTTGTTTGAAAAGAGATGAGCGTTTCTCGATCTTTTGGAAAGCAACCACGAAAATCCCCTCGTGTCCTTAGAATACCCACAACATTCCTTTGAAGTTGTCAGAATACTCATAGTTTTCCTTTCATAGACTTGTTCACTAACTTGTTGTCAAATTTTTTCAACGTGCCAAGGATGACTAGAGCCTATGCCTGCTCTCAAGATCACTATTGAAGGGGAATCATGACTACACATCCCCATTGATGATGCCCCCGTAACTTCCCCACAAAGTAGACTATCTTTGTCCAGTACTTCGCTAGTGTTTAACAAGGGCTTTCTTGGAAAGGTTAAGCTCTACTACGAAGAAATATAGTCAAGGAAATATAATTAACTACATACATTTTCAATGGTTTTGAAAATATTAGAAAAAAGATATAGGAAAACAAAAACCCTAAGATACAAGTTTTACGTTGCATGCTTGGATCCATTCACATTTAACAATCAAATGTGATTGGATCCTTGTATGAGTGATTTCAAGGAAGTATAATCAACTATATACGTTTTCAATGGTTTTGAAAATATTAGAAAATAGATATAGGAAAACAAGAATCCTAGCATACAAGTTTTATGTTGCATGCTTGGATCCATTCACATCTGACAATCAAACAAGGATCTGTTCATCATTGATTGGTTGAATTAAGTACGGATCTATGCTAGTATATTAAAGAAATAAGCAAAACAAAAAATAAACGAGAAGGTAAAGAAAGCAAATTCCATAGATGAAAATGCTACAATTTGTATTGAAAATTGCTATATAATCAAATTTTCAATCTAAATTTGAATGAAAAACTAAATAAAACACTCTCTAAACTAAAGGAAAATTGAAGAAAATCTAAAATATATGAATGGTGATATCAAAGTCTAACATATCATTGGTATTTATAGAAAACTGAGAAAAACCTCAGAATCGGAAGGCTCAAGTGCACAGCGTCTAGTCGCTAAAATGGCATTCGGACGCTAGAAGACAGTGTACTCAGATTTTAGCTCCAACACAAAATTGTAGCCCTTTAGGTTTTCTTTCAAACCCAAAAAGAATCGCATCAATCGGAATTGTAAATAAAATGTTATGGCCAAAAAACTAACACGGTGTCATGTTGAACCATCCAAAAAATTCTAAATTGTGCAACTTTGCAAGCTAATTTTCGGGGCAAATGTAGACCTCTTTTGGACTTGAGCTCTTCTTAAAAATTGTAACTTAGAATGTGTAATTGGTTTTGGACTTTTTGAATCACCTTAATTGGATCCTAAAAACTTAAGATATGCCCTAAATTCTATCGCGATTAGGATTTGTCTAGCTTTCTAGCCTTAACTTTTAAGCAATGTTTCAAGCCCCTAACAAACTCGAATTTGACCTATAATAACTTTTTGAGAAGTTTGAGATGTCCCCTACAACATTGTTGAAGACCACTTTTAATTTTTGGAACTCCTTCCATGTTAAAATTATGTATCTCTCCGATTCTAACAAACTATTTTAGTGTATTTTCTACTAAAACTTACATAAATGAACAAACTAACATAAATAAACAAAATTAAATTAAATTAGACATATTAAAACACAAATTATCGGTATTAGCATAGAAATCAAGATTTATGATTATGTTTTTCAAGCGTAATAAAGCAAAATCAATACCCCTTAAATTCTTGTACATTTTGTTTTGTTAATATAGTTTTTTTACCTTTCAAAAGGAAATTGGATTAGGTAACAAGTTTCTTCTTAGTTTTCCCACACAAGTTTGCCTAGTATCCCCTTATATCTACATTAATAAACCATGCACCAACAATTTTTTTTTTTTTTGAGAAAATAAGATCTTAAAATATATACTTACAATATATATCAGGGAGGGCAACCACACCAACTCATGAGTCAAGGAATTCAACAAATTCTTACTCCAACTTCACTCGAAACACTAGTACATTTAACGAATTTAAAAAAATGCAAAACTTGACAATGTAGGACTTGGTAGAAATGAATATTTTTATATGTTTTAAATTTTAACACACTATTTAAATATAATAGAAATAATTTAATATAAAGTTAATTAAAATTAAAAATCATGTATTTCATAAATTAAAAGTCAATAGAAAAATCATCAATGACAACTAATATAACAAAACACAACATTTTTCTATGAATCTACATACTAAAATGTTGTTACAATCTCTCGAATCATCCAAATATAAAATCTACACAAAAAAAAGTCTAAAACGAGTCTGTGATATGTTAAAAGTGTCACTTGCCCCCCTTGCTTCAGGGTAGATCTGCTCGTGCATACAATTCTTCTAATAAGTGACCTAGTTTAGTCACCCGAACACCCCCTTCAAAATTAGAAAGGGTGAAAAAAGAAAATAATAATAGATTTTGCTTATAGATATCAAGAAGCAGTAAGAATGATGCACAATAAAACAGAAACCAGGACATGCCTAAGTATGGAGGATCAATCATTTTAAGTTCATATTCTTGAAGTCAATTTCAATACATTGGATCAATTGTCCTTGTATTTGGAGGGATTGAAGAGGATATCATTCATAAGATTTGAGTTGGTTGATTAAAATGGAGAAATATCTTGGATACTTTAAGTGAACACAGAATAATACCAATCAAGCTAAAGGAAAATATTTTATAGGACAATTATAAGGCCAACTATATTTTTATGATATGCTATGTTAGTTTATTAAGAAGAAACATTCTTATAATAGGACATACCAAAAAAAAAAACATTCTTATAATATGAGTATAATGGAAGTGAGTATCCCATAATGGATGTGGAAATACAAAAATAAAATAAAAGATAAATATATCTGAAATAAAATTGGGGTGACATGAATAGAAAAGAAGTTGCATAAAGGTTGTCTAAGATAGTATGGTCATGTTCAACGCAGACGTCGCGATGCATCAATGAAGAGAAGTGATTGAATCCAAGTGAAAAGTGTAAAAAAGATAAAACATAGACCTAGTATTGCATATACTAAAATTGTAGAACGAACATAAAACATAATCTTGATATGAATAAATAGAGGAAAAGGATTCATATAAATAACCCCACTTAGTTTGGGATTAGGGATTTGTTGAGTTGAGTTGATTATCTTGATAACCCACAAAAAATCATATTGCTGAAAGAGTTACCCATCTTGCTCTAGAATAGTTACATGGAATTTTGGATCTGCAACAAAAGATGATTACTGGATGATGCCCATTATGATGTATTATATTCGGGAATTATATCAGTCAAAAGAAAATGGGTCTGAAAATGTCCAAAGGTCAAAGAAGCATCAATCGAGGTATTGAACAAAAATTAAGAAAAGTAATAAAAATGACAATTTGAAAAATACTCAGAACATTAGGCAAGAATAGAGGGGCTGTCAGATATTATTTTGACAGTCTTAGCGATTGTTCTTACTTTTTCACAGCTTTTGAAAGCTACAACAGAACATAGCCACCACCGTAGAGGACTTAATTGAACCATAGTATCTAAGTTTGCTTAATAATGAAGGATTGTAAAGGAATGTCATACTGTATACGTTCACAAGAACTATAGCTATATGGAGGACCTTACATGTACTTTGGGGCCAAAATAATGCGAGTGTTACCAGTATTATCGTAATGATCAGTTAATAGGACAAGGAGGAAGATTAATGTTCGATGAAAAAGATTGAGAATAAGCACAAGCCGAAAACTACTAGCGGCATAACATCGAAGAACAACCAGGGGATCGCATCAAGAAACATGGGGGACTCAATTGTCACCACTTCCATGAAGTATTACCAGGCTACCAGCAAGCATGCCTAATTTTGGTACCAATATGTTGAAAGTTATTTATTTGTATTTGAACTGTGCAGACCCTGCCAAGCAATCACAACATATCTTTGATGAAATCAAGGTTAAGAGTATCCCTGATGATAAGGAATTAATAGCCCAAGAATTACGACAAGCATGATTCCCGATGACATAATTCGCTGCTCCATTAATTTCTACAGGGAGCTTTCTTCCTCCTCTGGCTGCCTGGGCTCTACAAGGATCAATGCCAAAGTAAATCAAAGCTTCTGTGACGATATTCTTTGGTCGAGCCATTGAAACCTTAATATTTGGTAATAACTGAACTCCAATTCGACCTGTACCATCTGGGGTAACTCCAATTTCAAAACCCCGGTCTCCTCTTTGCAATCTTGAGCAACACATTTCTTTTGGGATTTTTCTTAATGACCATTACCAACCTCAGAAACTGGATTAGGCGTACTGTTTCTGGTAATTGAATCCCACTAACAGCAAGAATTACATCACCAGGGAGCAACCCAGCCGTCTCGTGAAGCAGCTGAAATTAAAGGATCTAACCTCCCCGGGGCACAAGCACCCCAAGGAAAAGCCTCTTGCACAGGCAATCCAACTGACAATACTCGCACAAAGATTAGCACAAAAGCAAAAACTACCTACATTGGCAATGACACCAGCTGAAACAACAAGAACCCTATCAAAGATTGGTCTATTAATTCTAAAGTAAATTTTCATCGTACTCGAATATTTCTATCTGGATCATCATCCGGAAATCCCACAGAACCACCAAGGGGAAATGCTCTAATTGAATAATCTACTAGATCTACATTGTTCGAATTGGATTTAGCTAAAATTGGACCAAGCCCAATGGCAAATTTACTCACATGTATGCCGTGAAGATAAGCTGCCAGAAAAAGACCCCTTTCATGAACAACAATGATAACTCTGTCAACACCCCTTTCATGAACAACAATGATAACTCTGTCAACACAGAAGCTGCCTCTAGAACTGACTGAGCATGAACTTAAGAAATATTAAGTTGAGAAATATTTGCTAGTTGTATTCATGAACTTGATAAATATGATTGATAATGAAAAAAAGAGGAGAGAGGATGGCAAAAAGAGACTTTTCTTTTCATTTCATTTTTTTTACTGTTAATTAATGAAATAATTGGGCATGTACCGTTGGAAAAAAGTTAAATGAAAACATGTTGCAATATGGGATTGCACATCCAGATGGGGTAAAAACACTCTAATATTTTATCGTTGTCTTTCTTCATAAACTTGATCTTTTGGAACATATAAACACTGGATAAATTAAACAGGATAAAATACTAGATAAACATTAATATTTTTTTACACTTGTCTATATATAAATTTTTTATAAATTTCTCTATATATTATTTTATTTATTGTTTAAAAATATATATACTTTTAAAATTATTATGTTAATATTGATTTATTTTATCTTTATCTAGTATTTTATCTTTAAATTCTGCACAAACCTGATTTTCTCGAAAATATAAATACTAAAATAGCACTAGATAAAAACACATTTATCTATATATAAAAGAAGATAAAGATTTTTCACATTTCTCCATCTTTATAGTTTTATTTGTATATAATTTTATCTATTATTTAAAATTATCTTCTTAATTTTATTGGTATATACTTTTAAAATTATTATATTAATTTTAATTTTATTTGTAGATAATCCAAGAATTATATATTTTTAATAATTTTCTTAATATATTAAAAATAATTTTCTTCATTTGATTAATGAAGAAAACAAAAATATTAACAGTTATCTTTCTCCACAAGCTTGATCTTCTCGAAAATACAGAAACATATAATAGAAGAAATAACTCCCTTCCATTGACATCAGATTGTATTTTTATCCAACTATCCATCCTTTGGGAAGAAGCAGACTGTGTTTTTATCTTGATATCCAGAGTGTATGCAATCTGTATTTATCTTGATATCCAGAGTGAACGCAATGGGTCATTGCGTTTTTACCCTATCGAATGCCGGCTCCGTTAAAATTGTTAAAAAATATTAAAAATTTCTAAAAATTATTCACTTTTTATCTTGCTATACGAATTCACAACTTTTATTAGATTTTATCACTTTTTATCACTTGCCCCTGTCATGTCATATTGAGTTTTCATTATCATCACAATAAAACTCTAACAATTTCTATAAATCACTAAAATTCTCTATTACACTTTTATACATTCTCACCTTTACTAATTTGAAAAAAGTTTAATATTTTGCTAAAAAAAAAAATAGAAAACTCAGAAGGAGATTAATCGAGTGCGAAAATTTTTTGACAATCATATTTCTTGAGTTGAAAACTTTCGAACGAGTATCAGTGTGACTTGGGTCCATGAAATTTTTTGAATCTGTTAGAATGAATTTTGAAAATTATTCTAATAGATTACCACTATTCATTTTCAAAAAATGTGATTTGGAGAAAAAGAAGAACTATTAGGCGTGCAGAGATTTTTTGAATTCGTTAAAAATCGTTCTAATGGATTACTACTATTTATCTTTGAATCCGTTAGAATTGATTTGAAAAAATAGAAAAAACCGTTAGAACGGATTTGAAAAAACCGTTCTAATGGATTGCCTTTATTCATCTCGCGATTGAGAGAGAGAGAAGAACTATTAGGTGGGCAGAGATTTTTTGAATCCGTTAGAACGAATTTAGAAAAGTCAAGAGAAGAACTATTAGGGGTGAGTTTGGTTTGCAAACAAACTCTAAAAATCTCTATAAATCTCTGTTAACTTTATATCACATCAACTTTTTTCTTTCACTGCACGCATTACGAACTCTCAATTTATCTTACTTCAAACTCACCTTAGGTGTGCAGAGATTTTTTGAATTCATTACAGTGGATTTTGAAAAACTATTCTAACAGTTTACTATGGTTCATCTCTAAAAAATACGGTTTGAAAAAAAAATCAAACGTCAAAGTTTACCTAAAATCATGTTGTATCTTATTTTTTTTATTTTTTATCACTCCAAATAAGCCCTTAGTTTTTGTTTTTTAATTGTATACTCTCAATTACTTTATCAATTAACAGTTAAAAAAAAATCAAGAGCAAAAGAGGGGTGTGGCTTCTGCAGCCCTTCTTTTATTCCGTTTGAGAAAGAGAGAGAGAGAAAGAGGAAGGAGGGACTGAAGAGGAGATGAATTGTAAAGGAAGACACATAAAGCGGTTGTGTTGGACCACATTAGGGAGGGAGGATGGGCCTAACAAAAGTGAGAGACAAGTATTCACACTTAGCTTTTCATTATGCAACTTGACTATTATGTGTAATTTTATTATTATTGTTGTTATTATTATTTTTGGATAGAAGATATTTGTGCGTTTGATGTAGCGAAAAAATTAGTATAAATTAATAAAAAGTTACAGTCTTTGAATTCGTATAATGGGTAAAAAATTAAAATTTTATGAAAATTTTTAATGTTTTTTTGGAGTTCCAAATCGAGTTAAGTGAAAATGAATTTGATCTTTTGAAATCTGATTTCATGTTATTTTTCCAAATCTTAGTATCTAATATACTTAACATTGAAAAAAAAATAATTTTTTTATAGGTGATAAAATTCAATTGATATTGAAAAGAATTATTCTTTCCTAACCGACTTAAAAATTACCTAACATGTCCAAGTTAAAATTATTTTGCGTATTTTTGAACTTAATCTCATAATGTTTATGTTACAGTACCATAATTAATTATATTTAAAAAAAATTAATTTTGTCAAAAAGAATATCTCCTCATTCTTATCATCAATCGACTGTGAACTAATTTCATCCCTATTAATAAAAAAATACCTAATAACTACGTATTCCTGCTTAATCCATAGTCTCATAAAAATTTTCGATTGTGTAAAGTTGATGATCAAATTTTCTATTGATGCGGCATTTGACTTTGAGAGGAGAGACAATTAGGGGGTTTAGAGCTCATTCATAACAGGTCTTATCTTATTATATTTCTTGTCATTTTGGTCGTTTCTTTATTAGCACATCGATAGATCTATATATATATATATATATATATATTAAATTAAAAAATTACTTGGTTTATAACCATCAACAAGAATTTATTTAATTAGGAAACAAGTTTAAGATGTCAATGTTGATACCTGAATAATGGAAGGCTCTAGCAAGTTCATTGTACAAGTTGCTCTTACCGTTAGTTTTGAAATCTAAGGCCCAAAAACGTTGGAGAGAGGATTCCTTGGCAAACAAAACACTGCAAAATCAACCTGTGCTATGATATATAATTATATCCATTCCTAAATATTATTATGTGTAATATATATGCACAATTTATTTGTAATAGAAATGCCAAAATTTTGGGCTAACGTCCAATAATATAAAAATATAATGACAAAATCTAATAAAATTAAAGTAATTTCTTAAAATTTGAGACCCATGCCCTTGCCTTCACAATTTACTTATTCTTAGTAATTCACATAGGCAACAATTAAAATTACCTAAGCTTAAGTATATATTATATCAGTTTATGCTTAATTAAGAAATTTTGAATTTTTATTTTATCTATATATTTCCTAATTCTACTTGGTAAGATTGTAGATTTATCAATTATATCATACATTGTTCATTTATTTGTGTAAAGCGACGACTTAAAAATTTTTCATCTTTAATCAATTTAAATTCTTAACTTTTTATTTCCCTAATTTCCCATTTCACTTAGCATCACAAGATAAATTCATAATATTTATATAACATAAATAACATCTCCTCCCTTACCTTATTCAATGTGTTATGTGGCCAAGGCACGTACAAAGTGCACGTGCTTATTCTTATAAATTTTGATAGAATTTTATAAATAATTCAATAAAATTTAAACGGAATGTTATTACTACATTTAAAATAAAAATGTCCTCAAAAGGATAACAATAAATTTTTGTTCAGAAAAATAATAAATTTGAAAAATGAACAAATAATAGTCAGCTTACGAATTTATTATTTCCTAAGTAATGGTAAACAAATAACAGGTAGCTTACGAATCTATTATTTCCTAAGTAATGGTAATGCAAAATCTAAAATTATGTAGGACTTGTAGCAAGTACCCAAATAAATTAAAATAAAGAAAGGACAATTAATGGGCAATGCTATTCTAGTAGAAAATATTCTATCGAGCACGTGTAGAGATCACAATATCTTTCCTACAAATGATTAGTAATGCCTTCTTTTCCTACAAGTGCAAGGAGAACATAGCTATATGAAGTTTAACGTGTAAAAACATTAAATGCACACGAAATAGAAGTTTAATGTGTGATTACATTTTCTAGAATTTCAAGAGTAGCCTCCGGGGAGGAAAGCAATTGGGTGAGAAGTCTGTACAAGATTTGGTGGTTCTTCATTCACTGAAAGTCCCTGAAGAATCACTGAAACCTAAGGAAGGGAAATCAAGAACATTATTCAACAAAAATTGAGCCCTCATTATGTAGTTACTTTCAGAAGGAATGGATTGATCATCGTGAAAAATTAGAAAAGGCTCAACCTTATATGCACAACAAGTGTTATTGCCAGGTTTCTTCGTATCATTTTTAAACTTCGGCTTAGGTAAAAATATATCACTCCACTATCTTGAGATCAACAGCATAATTAAGAATGATAGTAAAATCAAAGAAAAATATCAGCTTAGATACCACAATAATAAGTAATAAAAAAATAAATAAATAACTGTAGGAGCTTAATTGTGTAGATACTAGGTTGAAGGGTTAAATCATATATATATGAGGTTTTCAAGCAAAAAACGGCCTTTGCTCCTAAAAATAACAGCTAGTAACTATAAATGTAGAACATTTAATTGTAGACTTTACCCACTAAAAAAAATAGCTAATAACTCCAAAAACTCTTTTGTAGAAAAATTTAATAAAATACAATTTTGTTGTGCAAATAAATAAGTTCAAAACACTTTCAATCTACTACCTCAAAAAACTGCTTTCAATCACCCAAAACTAAAGTAACCTATAAATAAGAACTCAAATGAACAAATGTTTAAAGGTATAAGATAGGCGATGCAATTGATTAACTCAAATTAAAAAATAAAAATCAATTAATAAAATCACAATAGTAAAAATGAAACCCACTTTAAAATTCTGCAAAGAAAAACCAAAAAAAAAAAAAAAAAACAAAACAAAACAAAAAAAGAAAAGAAAAGATGAGTGTAAGATGGGTATAAATTAAATGGTATAAAAATGAATGTATGAAGCATGAAATCCAGCAATCCCTCCCACGTCACACAATTTGCAATGCTTGGACAGTAACAATGAACAAGTCAAATAAAACTAGTTGTATCAGTCATTTATATGGGCTTCCAACTCTGAATTCAAAACCAATAATTAGGTGGCGTGTATAAAGATATAGATATCTTTACAGGAGATCACAAATTCCACAGATTTTCTTTATATTTGTTTTTTGCAATATTTCAGTATGACACCAAATTTTACTAAGTGCTCAAATTAATTAAGTTTTTTCTAATTTTTTCTTTTCTTTTCTTTTTTTTTTCTTTAGTGAGGGGAGACAAGATAGATAAATAAAGAGATTATTAAGAGGAAGCACAAAAGGCCATGCTAATGATATTATTACCTGCAATTCCCCTTTATTTATAGATTACAGTTAATCGATTAAACAAATTGTGGAGTAAAATATATTTGCTTACCTCATTTTCTGCACCCTCTTCATTTTTATAACCTATTCTGAGGAAGGTATCATGAACTGTTGTTAGGTCCATCCTTGCACGAGCATTTTGTTGACACTCCAATTTTGCCACCTCATTTAATAATTACAATATTTAATACTTTTAATTGAATGCTGCTCTACTGATTAATTTTCCTTAATTATAGGATATGTCAAGTGCCAGAATTCAACAAAAAGCAAACAATTAGCAAAATACTGGTTATACCCCTAGAGTTAGGGAGAAACCAAGCTAATGACCTTGATCAAGGCAGAAGGTCACTAGACTGCACAAGTATGTCCAAGACACCAAATTGAAGATCCTAACATCAATAGAAGAGGTAAAATCTAGAATCAAGGGTCAATTTAGTCTAGAAATCAAGAACGGCCTCTACCGACGCACTTAAAGGCCAGTATCAACCAGAATGCCCAGATCAAGCCAAAAATAGGCAAGAAGATACTCAATATCCTAAGACATTCCAAAAAACATAGAACATAGCTTAGAACAGCTAAAATTCCAGTCCAGAGGTTATCTGAGCTTCGCCAACTCAGAACAGCTCCTACTGACGAGAAAAAAACTAATGGCACTCTAGACACAATTTAAGCATCCAGCCAAAGTTAGAATTTTCCTCAAATTGCACAAAAATGTTGAAGGATCATTCCTTGAGTTAATGGCATAGCTAAATCTAGTTAAGTCAAACCTTAAAAGGTCCCTTTGTAGTTTCCTTTGCAAAATTTGTCAAATTTTTATAAATTCATAAAGGTGCCCCAAAGTCTTGTGGATGGCATTTTTGGACTCCTCATACTCAAACAGGTATGGTAGTCATCCTGGTGGTGCCTCTAGGGGTTTGGCAAAAGATTTGGCCGATCCCTTCTCCGTTTCTACCCATTTCGGAGTAACAATTTTCAAATAGATATAACTTAGTCCTAGAGAATCCAAATTGAATCAAATTTTGGCCTAATTGGTTTAATTCTCTTCAAAAAGTGCCTGGGAGGTTTCGAAAGCTCCTGAAAATTGGGCCAAAGGTCTTAGAATGGCTCCAATTTGTCCTATTTTGGCCTGGCCACGAAACACTTTGCCAAATAGCCATTTGGCAAACTTTTTTTTTTTTTTTTGCTTATTTTGACTTGCAAGAAGCTTCACCCAACTTGTTATGCAATCATAGTTGCTCATGGTGCTGTGCAGACATGTTCTCCCATCCTATTAAGTAGAAAGGGCTGCTAGATGGCCTTGGTAAAGATTGTCGCCCATTTCATCGGGTAAACTTGTTCGCCCAACAAAATGGGAAATGTTCGTCGCTTTTTTGAATGGACAAAATGTTTTGTTGGCCAAAAGGCCTATATAAGAAGGCCTCCCCTTCCTTATTTCATTCATCCCACACTTGGCGCTTAGAACTCTCAAGTCCAAAGTTTCTCTCTCTAGAAAATTTTTATTTGATTGTTCAATTCAATTTATTTGTATGATTAAGATAACACAAGTTTGGACTGGACCTGACACATGATATTGACTAGATTTACCTGAGACAAATTTTACAAAATTTCAAACATTATGCATATGACATGCCTACTTCATACTAACACGTCATACCATGCCATAACATTACTCTATCATACTATACTATGTCATAATACCATGTTCACCATTTCATGCCATGTCGTAACATCAAATTATCATACTAAGTCATGCTAAACATCATTCCCACCATGTTATGTCATCTCTACCGTTCTATACCATGTCACTGTCATCATATATCATGCTAACATTCCATATTGCCATGCTATGTGATATTATATCATGCCTTGACCATGCCAGCATGTTATATTATCATGTTATTCCATGCTACCATTCTCAATCACCGTCCCACATCATGATATAACATACTAGGACATCATTTACCATGTTAGCACGTGCTTTGACATGCCATACGCCATGTTTTGACACATTGATACATGCCTTGACATGCTAGAACACATTCAAACATACAAACATATAGGCTAACACAAATTTGGAAATCAAATACTTATCAATCCAGAGTATTCACTTGAGTGAGCAAGGCTTTAGAGACTGAGAATGACTTAGGATTGGCTAAGCTGATGATTTCTAAGTCATGATTCCTTTAGACATATCTGATATGCATCCTTGAACTGTCATCCATGTTAGAATATAAGTTGTCATTATATTTAATATGTCCGTGACATACTAGAACATAGAAACTGCGCCACTCACGTAATATTAGGATCCTAGGCTTTTCACATAGACTTGATCATCATCATTAGGAACTGAGCTCTTGATTTATGTTGAGTTTGTTTCCTAAATGATAATACCCATTTACATGAGCAAGGCACACCCTGGGACTTTGAGCTCCTCATTGGAGTGAGGCTCCCTCCTCTAGTTATGGGCTAAGCGCTAACTATTTCTCTCTAGTCTGGAGTGAAGCTCCTTTCCACAGTTATGCGCTAGGCGTTAACTATTTTTCTAAATAGAGCTACGTAGACCTGATCCCTTCACAGCGTACAGAGGTAGCTTAAGCAGAAAGCTTGAGTCTGGTCATTATAGTATGAGGTGCTACCTTAAAACTAGGATCCTTTCCCTGGTTAACTGTAAGGCATTAACGCTCTCTTCTCTAGAGTAAGGCTCCTTTTTCTAGTTATACGCTAGATGCTAACTTTCGTTCTTGTTTGGAGTGAGGCTTCTTCCTTTAGTTAACTGTTTCCTAGTTATGCGCTAAGTGCTAACTATCCTTTCCTAGTTATTGCCAGGTTTCTCCCTATCATTTTTAAACTTCGGCTTAGGTAAAAATTTATCACTCCGCTATCCTAAGATCAACAACATAATAAAGAATGATAGTAAAATCAAAGAAAAATATCAGCTTAGATACCACAATAATAAGTAATAAAAAAAAAATAAATAACTGTAGGAGTTGATTGTGTAGATACTAGGTTGAAGGGTTAAATCATATATATCTGAGGTTTCTAAGCAAAAAATAGCCTCTACTCCTAAAAATAACAGCTAGTAACTATAAATGTAGAACATTTAATTGTAGACTTTACCCACTAAAAAAAGTAGCTAGTAACTCCAAAAACTTTTTTGTAGAAAAATTTGATAAAATACAATTTTGTTGTGCAAATAAATAAGTTCAAAACACTTTCAATCTACTACCTCAAAAAATTGCTTTCCATTACCCAAACCTAAAGTAACCTATAAATAAGAACTCAAATGAACAAATGTTTAAAGGTACAAGATAGGTGATGCAATTGATTAACTCAAATTAAAAAATAAAAATCAATTAATAAAATCACAATAGTAAAAATAAAACACACCTCAGAATTCTGCAAAGAAGAACGTAAAAAAAAAAAAAAGGAAAAAGATGAGTGTAAGATGGGTATAAATTAAATGGTATAAAAATGAATATATGAAGCATAGAATCCAATCATCCTTCCCACGTCACATAATTTGCAATGCTTCGAGAGTAATAATGAACAAGTCAAATAAAACTAGTTGTATTAGTCATTTATATGGGCTTCCAACTTTGAATTGAAAACTACTAATTAGGTGGCGTGTATAACGATATACGTATCTTTATAAGAGATCACAAATTCCATAGATTTTCTTTATATTTGTTTTTGGCAATATTTCAGTATGACACCAAATTTTACTAAGTGCTCAAATTAATTAAGTTTTTATGATTTTTTCTTTTCTTTTATTTTCTTTGGGGAGGGGGGAAGACAAGAGAGATAAATAAAGAGATTATTAAGAGGAAGCCCAAAAGGCCATGCTAATGATATTATTACCTGCAATTCCCCTCAATTTATAGATTATAGTTAATCGATTAAACAAATTGTGGAGTAAATATATTTGCTTACCTCATTTTCTACACCCTCTTCATTTTTATAACCTGTTCTGAGGAAGATATCACGAACTGCTGTCAAGTCCATCATTGCACAAGCATTTTGTTGACATTCCAATTTTGCCCCCTCATTTAATAATTACAATATTTAATACTTTTAAGTGAATGGTGCTCTACCAATTAACTTTCCTTAATTATAGGACATGTCAAGTGCCAGAATTCAATAAAAAGCAAACAGTTAGCAAAATACTGCTTATACCCCTAGAGTTAGGGAGAAACCAAGCTAATGACTTCGATCAAGGTAGAAGGTCACCAGACTGCACAGGTATGTCCAAGACACCAAACTGAAGATCCCAACATTAATAGAAGAGGCAAAATCCAGAATCAAGGGTCAATTTAGTCTAGAAATCAAGAACGACCTCAACTGACGCACCTAAAGGCCAGTATCAACCAGAATACCCAGATCAAGCCAAAAATAGGCAATAAGATACGCAATATCCTAAGACATTCCAAAAAACATAGAACATAGATCAGAACAGCCAAAATGCCGTTCCAGAGGTTATACGAGCTTTGCCAACTCAGAATAGCTCCTACTGACGAGAAAAAAACTAATGGCACTCTAGACACAATTTAAGCTTCCAGTCAAAGTTAGAATTTTCCTCAAATTGCACAAAAATGTTGAAGGATCATTCGTTGAGTTATTGGCATAGCTAAGTCAAGTTAAGTCAAACCTTAAAAGGTTCCTCTATAGCTTTCTTTGCAAAATTTGTCAAATTTTCATAAATTCATAAAAGTATCCTGAAGTCCTGGGGATGGCATTTGTGGACTCCTTATACCCAAAAAGGTAGGGTAGTCATCCTGGTGGTGCCTCCAGGGGTTAGGCAAAAGATTTGGCTGATCCCTTCTCTATTTTTACCCATTTTGGAGTAGCAATTTTCAAATAGATATAACTTAGTCCTAGAGAGTCCAAATTGAATCAAATTTTGACCTAATTGGTTTAATTCTCTTCAAAAAGTGCCTGGAAGGTTCTGAAAGCTCTTGAAAACTGGGCTAAAGGTCTTAGAATGGCTCAAACTTGTCCTATTTTGGCCTGGCCAAGAAACACTTTGCCAAATAGCCATTTGGAAAGCTTTTTTTTTTTTTTCCTATTTTGACTTGCAAGAAGCTTCACCCAGCTTGTTATGCAATCATAGCCATTCGTGGTGCTGTGCAGGCATGTTCGCCTATCCTCTTAAGTAGAAAGGGTTGCTAGAAGGCATTGGTAAAGATTGTAGCCCATTTTATCAAGCAAACTTGTTCGCCCATTTCATCGAGCAAACTTGCTCGCCCAACAAAATGGGCAATGTTTGTCAATTTGTTTGATTGGGCAAAAAGTTTTGTTTGGCCAAAAGGCCTGTATAAGGAGGCATTCCCTTCCTCATTTCATTCATCCCCCACTTGGTGCTTAGAGCTCTCAAGTCCAAAGTTTCTCTCTCTAAAAAAAGCTTTCATCGGTGAAATTCTCTCTCTCTAGAAAATTTTTTATTTGATTGTTCAATTCAATTTATTTGTATGATTAAGATAACTCAAGTTTGGACTGGACCTAAAACATGATATTGACTGAATTTACTTGAGACAAATTTTGCAAAATTTCAAACATTATGCATATGACATGCCCACTTCATGCTAACATGTCATACCATGCCATAACATCATTCTGTCATACTATACTATATTATAATACCATGTTCACCATTTCATGCCAGGTCATAACATCAAATTACCATACTAAGTCATACTAAACATCATTCCCACCATGCTATGTCATCTCTACCATTCTGTACCATGTCATTGTCATCGTATATCATGCTAACATACCATATTGCTATGCTATGCGATGCTATATCATGCCTTGACCATGCTATGCCATGCCAGCATGTTATATTATCATGTTATTCCATGCTACCATGCTCAATCACCATCCCACATCATGATATAACATACTAGGGCATCATTTACCATGTTAGCACGTGCTTTAACATGCCATACGCCATGTTTTGACACATCGACACATGCCTTGACATGCTAGAACACTTAGTAGGGCTAACACAAATTTGGAAATCAAATACTTATCAATCTAGAGCATTCACTTGAGTGAGCAATGCTTTAGAGACTGAGAATGACTTAGGATTGGCTAAGCTGATGATTTCTAAGTCATGATTCCTTTAGACATATCTGACATGCATCCTTAAACTGTCATCACTGTTAGAATATAAGTTGTCATTACATTTAATATGTCCATGACATACTAGAACATAGAAACTGCGCCACTCACGTAATATTAGGATCCTAGGCTTTTCACATAGACTTGATCATCATCATTAGGAACTGAGCTCTTGATTTATGTTGAGTTTGTTTCCTAAATGATAATACTCATTTACATGAGCAAGGCACACCCTGGGACTTTGAGCTCCTCATTGGAGTGAGGCTCCCTCCTCTAGTTATGGGCTAAGCGCTAACTGTTTCTCTTTAGTCTAGAGCGAAGCTCCTTTCCAAATTTATGCGCTAGGCGTTAACTATTTTTCTAATAGAGTTAGGTAGACCTGATCCCTTCACAGCGTACAGAGGCAGCTTAAGCAGAAGGCTTGAGTCTGGTCATTATAGTATGAGGTGCTACCTTAAAACTAGGATCCTTTCCCTGGTTAAATGTAAGGCATTAACGCTCTCTTCTCTAGAGTAAGGCTCTCTTTTCTAGTTATACGCTAGATGCTAACTTTCGTTCTTGTTTGGAGTGAGGCTTCTTCCTTTAGTTAACTGTTTCCTAGTTATGTGCTAAGTGCTATCTATCCTTTCCCAGTGGAGCAAGTCTCTTTTCCTCTGGTTATGCGCTAGGCATTAACTATTCTCTCTCATCTGAGGTTGGGCTCCATTTCCTAGTTAAGCACAAAGTGCTAACTGTCTTTTATCATCCAAAGCGAAGCTCTCTTCCTAAGTTATGCGCGAGGTGCTAACTTTTATTTTAGTCTTAGAGCTATGTAGACCTAATTCCTTAATAGGATACGTATGTAGCTCGGTAGAAGGCTTGAGTCTGGTCACCGTAACGCGAGGTGCTACCTTAGAACTAGAAAACCTTTTCTTGGTTAAACACAAGGCATTAACCATCTCTTATTTGGAGTAAGGTTCCATTTTCTAGTTACGTGTAAGGTGCTAACTATCCTTCTTATTTGGCGTGAGGCTCCTTTCTCTAGTCAACCATTTCCTAGTTATGTGCTAAGCACTAACTATCCTTTCCCCAGTAGAGCAACGTTCCTTTCCACCAATTACGCGCTAGGCGCCAACTGTTCTTTATCCAATGGAGCAAGGCTTCATTCTCCAGTTATGCGTTAAGTGCTAATTGTCTCTTACTCTTTGAATTTGGGTTCCTCTTCCAATTAAGCATAAGGTGCTAATTGTCTTTTATCAACTGAAGCGAAGCTCTCTTCCTAAGTTATGCGGGAGGCGCTAACTTTTATTTTAGTTTTTAAAGTTAGTCTCTAATAGTATAAAAATGATTACTCCTAATCTATATCTAGAGTTAAGCACTTTCTTTCCCTCATCCCATGTCTGAAGCATGGTTTTGTCACACACAACACTGACCTTATTGTTCCTACATTGTTCCACTTACTGAGGGCCAACCTTAGGAGCCTCAGGATTTTTGTCCTATTGAACCAATTTGTATTTGAGCCTATAGGCATTGAGTGTGATCATTAACCCAATCATATTGGGGATGATGTTTGGAATGAGCCTCTTTGTCATTTCTTTGTTGACCTTCCTGTTCAAGAGACTTTTGTATCATCTATAGAGAGTCCAGGAGACTTATAGTCCTTTTTTACTGTTGAGCTTGATGCTCAACCTACCCTAACTACCTTAGACCCCATTGGGAGTCTTTTGATTCCAATTGGGCATTTGAATGTCACATGGCTCGAGGAGCACATCGTTGAGTTGATTGACCTTAGTTCACTTCACTACACACCCGAGGTTGAGAGTGATGCACACCTCTCACCTCTTGACTTAACCCCACCGAAGACTCTTAGTATCGGGATTGTGAGTGACTACCATGCAATTGACCATCATTAGGGGGAGGTAGTAGACATGAGGCAAGCTTGCATAGACTTTTTGGGGGCCGAGATATCATTAGAGCCTACCATTTTCCAGATTTTATATATTTTGATAAAACAACCTCCACTAAATTTATCTAACTTTTTTCAAACTTTTCAAACATTATCCAACTTTTTCACACCTTTCAAGAAAAGCATTAAACACCCAACAATCCAAAAATTGTCTATATTTTGTTTTTTGCCAAAATTTAAAACTCCAAATAGGAGCCTAGTGTGCACTAGGATTACCAAACTACGCCTAAATCTACAACTACCTCCAAATTTTTCCAATTTATTGCACACACTAAAATCTCCAACTTTACCCAAACTTTCTCAAATTTTCTCCAACTTTTATCGACTCTCTTCAAAATTTTCCAACTCTCACTAATTTTTTCATACTTCAAACTTCCACATGCTTGCTGCAACTTCTACCAACTTTTTCACACTTTTAAAGGAACACATAAGACACCCAACAATCCAAAGTTTACCTACTTTTTTTGCCTAAATTTGGAACACCAAACAGTACCATAATTCACAAATAAGCCTTCCACAAAAACAACCATTAATGAACTGTCGATCCTTACAAGAAATCAACAAAACCCCAGTACTTTCAAGAAATCAACACTGTAAGCAGAGATCTAAAGAAAATCTCGCAAGCCGGTAGTTCGCAGCTTGCAGCGGCATGCCGGAAGCTCATCGGAATCACAGCTTGCACGGACTCGCACCTGGAGATGAAGATTTGGGAGACCAAAAGGAAGAAACGAAGACCTTGGTTGCGCCAACAATCCTCCGTTTTGTGGAAAAAAATTAGGGCTTTTTTTGTTTTACTTCATTTTTCCCCTAAGTTTGATGAAACGACACCCAAAACCCAAAATTTTGTAAAATCGTAAAATCGCATGTAAAATCATGATTTTAACGATTTTAACCCATAAAATCGCTTTTCTACCTATTTTATCCCAAAAACGATTTTGATGCGATTTAACAAGGTTTTGCCATCTAAAATCGTAAAATCGTGCGATTTTACGATTTAAGTCATGATTTTAACAACAATGATCTAAAAATTTTTCTAATTTTCTCCACACACTAAAATCTCCAACCATGTCCAACTATTTCAAATTTTCTCGAACTTTTGTCAAACTATTTTAATTCTCGCCAACTCTAACCAATTTTTTCCCACCTGAAACTTTTACATAATTTCTACAACTTACACCAACTTTTTAACACTTTTCAAAGAACACATCGAATATCCAAAAACTCAAAAACCTAACCCACTTCTTTTTCCCAAATTTGGAACTCTGAAGAGTACCTTAACTAACAAATAAATCTTCCACAAAAAACAACCATTAATGAACTATCGATCCTTACATTTTCCAAATTTGCCTATTCCGAATGAATAATTTTCTTCAACTTCTTCCAAATTTTTACAACTTCGATGAACCTTTTCACACCTTTCTACGCAAACATTAAATACCCAACGATCCAAAATTCGTGTACCTCTTTCTTTTTGCAAAATTTAAAGCTCCAAAGAGGTGCCCAATGTACGTTATGATATTACCAAATTAGGCCAAAATCTCCAACTCCAAATTTTTCGAACTTTCTTCACATTAAAATCCACATATTTACCACAACTTTCTCAAATTTTCTCAAACTTTTATCAACAATTTTCAATTTCCTCCAACTCTTACCAAGTGTTTCCACTTCAAACTTTTACATGCTTTCTACAACTTCTACCAACTTTTTCACACTTTCAAACAACACATCAAACATCCAAAAACGCAAAAACCTGACCAACTTCTTTTTCCCAAATTTGGAACTGCTAACAGTACTTTAATTAACAAATAAATCTTCCACAAACACAACCATTAATGAACTATCGATCCCTACATTTTCTGAATTTGCCTATTTCGAATGAACAATTTTCTCCAACTTCTTTCAAATTTTTACAACTTTGATGAACTTTTTCACACCTTTCGACGTAAACATCAAACACCCAACAATCCAAAATTCGTCTACCTTTTGCCATTTGCTAAAATTTAAAGCTCCAAAGAGGTGCCCAATGTGCGTTATGATTACCAAATTAGGCCAAAATCTCCCACTAACACCAAATTTTTCTAACTTTCTTCACATTAAAATCTCAAAATTTACCCAAATTTTCTCAAACTGTTACCAACAATTTTAAATTTTCTCAAACTCTTACCAATTGTTTCACACTTCAAACTTTTACATGCTTTCTACAACTTCTACCAACATTTTCACACTTTTCAAACAACACATCAAAAATCCAAAAACTCAAAAACCTGACCTACTTCTTTTTCCCAAATTTGGAATGCCTAATAGTACCTTAATTATCAAATAAATCTTCCACAAAAACAACCATTAATGAACTATCCATCCTTACATTTTCCAAATTTACCTATTTCGAATGAATAATTTTCTCCAACTTTTTTCAAATTTTTACAACTTCGATGAACTTTTCCAAACCTTTCGACGTAAACATCAAACACCCAACAATCCAAAATTCGTCTACTTGTAGCTTTATGCCAAAATTTAAATCCCCAAAGAGGCACCCAATGTTTGTTATGATTACCAAATTAGGCCAAAATCTCCAACTAACTCCAAATTTTTCTAACTTTCTTCACGTTAAAATCTCCAATTCTACCCAACACTTACCAATTGTTTCACACTTCAAACTTTTACATGCTTTCTACAACTTCTACCAACATTTTCACACTTTTCAAACAACAAATCAAACATCCAAAAACTCAAAAACCTGACCTACTATTTCCCAAATTTGGAACTCCTAATAGAACCTTAATTACCAAATAAATCTTCCACAAAAACAACCATTAATGAACTATCGATCCTTACATTTCCAACTTTACCCATTTCGAATGAATAATTTTCTCCAACTTCTTTCAAATCTTTACAACATCGATGAACTTTTTCACACATTTCGACGTAAACATCAAACACCCAACAACCCAAAATTCGCCTACCTTTTGCTTTTTGCCAAAATTTAAAGCTCCAAAGAGGTGCCAAATTATGTTTACCAAATTAGGCCCAAATCTCCAACTAACTGCAAATTTTTCTAACATTCTTCACATTAAAATCTCCAATTTTACCCAAACCTTCCCAAAATTTCTCAAACTTCTATCAGCAATTTTCAATTTTCTCCGACTCTTACCAATTGTTTCACACTTCAAACTTTTACATATTTTCTACATCTTCTACCAACGTTTTCACACTTTTCAAACAACACATCAAACATCCAAAAACTCAAAAACCTGACCTACTTTTTCCCAAATTTGGAACTCCTACCAGCACCGTAATTAACAAAAAAATCTTCCACAAAAAAAACCATTAATGAACTATCGATCCCTACTTTTTCCAAATTTGCCTTTTTCGAATGAACAATTTTCTCCAAATTTGATGAACTATTTCACACCTTTCGACGTAAACATCAAACACCCAACAATCCAAAATTCGACTACCTTTTGCTTTTTGCTAAAATTTAAAGGTCCGAAGAGGTGCCCAATGTGCATTATGATTACCAAATTAGGCCAAAATCTCCCACTAACACCAAATTTTCTAACTTTCTTCACATTAAAATCTCCAAAGTTACCCAAAGTTTCTCAAACTTTTACCAACAATTTTAAATTTTCTCAAACTCTTAACAATTCTTTCACACGTCAAACTTTTACATGCTTTCTACAACTTCTACCAACATTGTCACGCTTTTCAAACAACACATCAAAAATCCAAAAATTCAAAAACCTAAACTACTTCTTTTTCCCAAATTTGGAACTCCTAACAGTACCTTAATTATCAAATAAATCATCCACGAAAACAACAATTAATGAACGATCCATCCTTACATTTTCCAAATTTGCCTATTTCGAATGAATAATTTTCTCCAACTTTTTTCAAATTTTTCCAACTTCGATGAACTTTTCCAAACCTTTCGACGTAAACATCAAACACCCAACAATCCAAAATTCGTCCACTTGTTGCTTTATGCAAAAATTTAAAGCTCCAAAGAGGTGCCCAATGTGTGTTATGATTACCCAATTAGGCCAAAATCTCCAACTAACTCCAAATTTTTCCTTCTTCACATTAAAATCTCCAATTTTACCAAGAATTTCTGACATTTTCTCCAACTCTTACCAATTGTTTCACACTTAAAACTTTTACAAGCTTTCTACAACTTCTACCAACATTTTCACACTTTTCAGACAACACATCAAACATCCAAAAACTCAAAAACCTGTCCTACTTTTTCCCAAATTTGGAACTCCTAACAAAACCTAAATTACAAAATAAATCTTCCACAAAAACAACCATTAATAAACTATCGATCCGTACATTTTCCAACTTTACCTATTTCGTAAGAATAATTTTCTCCAACTTTTTTCAAATTTTTACAACTTCGATGAACTTTTTCACACTTCTCGACGTAAACATCAAACGCCAAACAATCCAAAAATCGTCTACTTCTTGCATTTTGCAAAATTTGAAGCTCCAAACAGGTGCCCAGTGTGCGTTATGATTACCAAATTAGGCAAAAATCTCCAACTAACTCCAAATTTTTCTAACTTTCTTCACATTAAAATCTCCAATTTTACACAAACTTTCTCAAATTTTCTCAAACTTTTATCATTAATTTTCAATTTTCTCCAACTCATACCAATTGTTTCGCACTTCAAACTTTTACATGCTTTCTACAATTTCTACCAACTTTTTCACACTTTTCAAAGAACACGTCAAACATCCAAAAACTCAAAAACCGGACCTACTTCTTTTTCCCAAATTTGGAAATCCTAACAGTACCTTAATTAATAAATAAATCGTCCACAAAAACAATCATTAATGAACTATCGATCCTTACATTTTCCAAATTTGCGTATTTCAAATTTGGACTCCTTACATTTTCTCCAACTTCTTTCAAATTTTTACAACTTCGATGAACTTTTTCACACCTTTCGATGTAAAAATCAAACACCCAACAATCCAAAATCCGTCTACCTTTTGCTTTTTCCCAAAATTTAAAGCTCCAAAGTGGTGCCCAATGTGCGTTATGATTACCAAATTAGGCCAAAATCTCCCACTAACTCCAAATTTTTCAAACTTTCTTCTCATTAAAATCTCCAATTTTACCCAAACTTTCTCAAATTTGTCAAACTTTTATTAGCAATTTTCAATTTTCCCCAACTCCTACCCATTGTTTCACACTTCAAACTTTTACATACTTTCTACAACTTCTACCAACTTTTTCACACCTTACAAACAACACATCAAACATCCAAAAACTCAAAAACCAGACCTACTCCTTTTCCCCAAATCTGAAAACGCCTAACAGTACCTTAATTAACAAATAAATCTTCCACGAAATCAACCATTAATGAACTATCGATCCTTACATTTTCCAAATTTGCCTATTTTGAATGAATAATTTTCTCCAATTTTTTCCAAATTTTTACAACTTCGATGAACTTTTTGAAACCTTTCGACGAAAACATCAAACACCCAACAATTCAAAATTCGTCTACCTTTTGCTTTATGCCAAAATTTAAAGCTCCAAAGAGGTGCCTAATGTGCGTCACGATTACCAAATTAGGCCAAAATCACCAACTAACTCCAAACTTTTCTAACTTTCTTCACATTAAAATCTCCAATTTTACCCAAACTTTCTCACATTTTCCCCAACTCATACCAATTGTTACACACTTCAATCTTTTACATGCTTTTGACAACTTCTACCTACATTTTCACACTTTTTAAACAACACATCTAACATCCAAAAACTCAAAAACCTAACCTACTTCTTTTTCCCGAATTTGAAACTCCTAACAGAAGCTTAGTTACCAAATAAATCTTCCACAAAAACAACAATTAATGAACTATTGATACTTACATTTTCCAAATTTGCCTATTTTCAATGAATAATTTTCTCCAACTATTTCAAATTTTTACAACTTCGATGAATTTTTTCACACCTTTCGACATAAACATCAAACACCCAACAATCAAAAATTCATCTACTTTTTGCTTTTTGCAAAAATTTAAAGCTTCAAAAAGATGCCCAATGTGCGTTATCATTACCCAATTAGGCCAAAATCTCCAACTAACTCCAAATTTTTCTAACTTTCTTCACATTAAAAACTCCAATTTTACCTAAACTTTCTCAAATTTTCCCAAACTTTTATCAGCAATTTTCAATGTTCTCCAACTCCTAACAATTGTTTCACACTTCAAACTTTTACATGCTTTGTACAACTTCTACCAACTTTTTCATACCTTCCGAACAACACCCAAGCATCCAAAAACTCAAAAACTGGACCTACTACTTTTTACCAAATTTGGAAATCCTAACCGTACCTTAATTAGCAAATAAATCTTCCACAAAAACAAGCATTAATGAACTATCGATCCTTATATTTTCCAAATTTGCCTATTCTGAATGAATAATTTTCCCTAAATTTTTTCAAATTTTTACAACTTAAATGAACTTTTACACACCTTTCGACGTAAACATCAAACACCCAACAATCCAAAATTCAACTACCTTTTGCATTTTGCAAAATTTAAAGCTCCAAAGAGGTGCCCAATGTGCGTTACGATTACCAAATTAGGCCAAAATCTCCAACTAACTCCAAATTTTTCTAACTTTCTTCCCATTAATATCTCCAATTTTACCCAAACTTTCTCCCATTTTCTCCAACTCTTACCAATTGTTTCACACTTCAAACTTTTACACGCTTTCTACAATTTCTACCAACTTTTTCATGCTTTCAAACAACACATCAAACATCCAAAAACCCAAAAACCTGACCTACTTCTTTTTCCCAAATTTGGAACTGCTAACAGTACCTTAATTAACAAATAAATCATCCACAAAAACAACCATTAATGAACTATCGATCCTTACATTTTCCAAATTTTCCGATTTCGAATGAATAATTTTCTCAAACTTCTTTTAAATTTTTACAACTTCGATGAACTTCTCACACCTTTCGACGTAAACATCAAAAACCCAACAATCCAAAATTCGCCTAACTTTTGATTTTTGTAAAATTTACAGCTCTAAAGAGGTGCCCAATGTGCGTTATGATTACCAAATTAGGCCAAAATCTCCAACTAACTCCAAAATTTTCTAACTTTCTTCATATTAAAATCTCCAATTTTACCCAAAGTTTCTCGCATTTTCTCCAACTCTTACCAATTGTTTCACACTTCAAACTTTTACATGCTTTCTACAATTTCTACCAACTTTTTCACACTTTCAAATAACACATCAAACATCCAAAAACCCAAAAACCTGACCTACTTGATTACACTTGAAAAGTGTAATTACAAACTCCCTAACTCAACACTTATTCATGCATTTAAATAATTAAAGTTGAAGTTTTAGTGTTATTGTATTACTTATACTTTTATTGTTTATTTGCAGAGAAAAGGGCAAGGATGTCAAAGTTTATAGCTATGGAAATGGCCAAGAAAATGAAGGAAATGTCATGGTTCAAACCTCACCTTGGATGGCCAAGACTAGCCAAAAGACTCAACCTAAAGGAGGAAGAAAAGCAAGAAATAAAGACACTTGGGGGTCGGGACCGTCCATGTAATGGTCGGGACCACAGTGTATAGGAATTGAGAAGAAAGCTTTTTGTGGTCAAGACCCCCAGATTAGACGGTCGGGACCACCGTGTATCCAAAATCCAAGAATTAAAGCACCTCTTTTAGGGTTTCTTGGCATCTATATAAAGAGCTATTGCACGGCCAAGAAGGGGAGAAGCCCCTTTTGATTTTGCACCTTCAATTGAGCGTTAGAATAGAATTTTGAGAGTTTTTAGATTAGTTTTTTTTAAACTTGGATGCGTGGATTCATGGTTTTCGTTGGAGCTTTCATCGTTGTCTTTGTAGTGATTCTTCACCTCGTCTTTTATATTCGCTTTACGTTGTAAGTTGCACTTTAATCTATTTCGTTTTATTTCGATTTGTTTCGTAATATCATGTTTTGCTTGTTTCAATTCTCTTTTCGTATGATTGAATGCTATTTTATTGTTTTTAAGATGCTTAAAGTAGTGTTAGCGTAAAACCCCAGTTCTTGATTCAACGAATCAAGAATGGGTAGTTCACGAAAAACCTTGGGGTGTTAGTAGACCCTTCGCATGGGTTGTGAGAGCTCATGTGTAAGGATCTACCGTGTTAAAATCTATTTTCAACTTGTTTCGAAAACATTCGAAACCGAAAATCTTTAACCACACTCGTTTGAAGTCACTGGTATGGGTTTTTGAATATAACCGTTTACATACTTTTGAATAAGGTTAAAAATAGGTTTCGAATTTATTTCTAGTTTCGTTTGTTTGAAAAACTTTCGGAAACAAAGGTCTTTAACCATATCTGCTTGAGATCACTGGTACTGACCTTTGATTAAAATATTATTAACACTTTTTGAATTAAACCCTAATCTAGATTTGAATACAAACATCCCAAGGTAAAGTAGTGAACTACCTGGACTTGAAAGTTGGATCAAGAACCTTTTTAGTATCATGCTTGTTATTTAATTTAATTTATGAGTTGATTTATTCGCTTTAGAATTTAGAGTAGATGCTTTGTTGCACTTTAAAATTAAATTGAATTTCTTTAATTAATATTTAATTCAGTTAGAACCTAAAACAAAAGTTTGAGTTGCTAAAAAATTAGTTTAAATTAATTTAAGTTCACCTACTAATTAAGAGAACAAGTCTAGAGCTTTTAACAAAGCCCTCCCTGTGGATTCGACCTTGAACTCACCGAGTTTTGAAACTACGACTGCCCTCTTGCACTTGAGAGGTAGAACCCGAAACACTTTTTAGGGTCGGTCACTACTTCTTTTTCCCAAATTTGAAACCCCTAACAGTACCTTAATTAAGAAATAAATCTTCCACAAAAACAACCATTAATGAACTATCGATCCTTACATTTTCCAAATTTACCTATTTCGAATGAATAATTTTCTCCAACTTCTTTCAAATTTTTACAACTTCGATAAAAAAATTAACAAATAAATCTTCCACAAAAACAACCATTAATGAACTATCGACCTTACATTTTTGACGTAAACATTAGACACCCAACAATCCATAATTCATCTACCTTTTGCATTTTGCAAAATTTAAAGCTCCAAAGAGGTGCCAAATGTGCGTTATGATTACCAAATTAGGCCAAAATCTCCAACTAACTCCAAATTCTTCTAACTTTCTTTACATTAAAATCTCCAAATTTACCCAAACTTTCTCACATTTTCTTCAAACTCTTACCAATTGTTTCACACTTCAAACTTTTACATGCTTTTTACAACTTCTACCAACATTTTCACGCTTTTAAACAACACATCAAACATCCAAAAACCCAAAAACCTGACCTACTTCTTTTTCACAAATTTGAAACCCCTAACAGTACCTTAATTAAGAAATAAATCTTCCACAAAAACAACCATTAATGAACTATCGATCCTTACATTTTCCAAATTTGCCTATCTCGAATGAATAATTTTCTCCAACTTCTTTCAAATTTTTACAACTTCGATGAACTTTGTCACACCTTTCGACGTAAACATCAAACACCCAACAATCCAAAATTCGTCTACTTTTTGCTTTTTGCAAAAATTTAAATCTTCAAAGGGATGCCCAATGTGCGTTATCATTACCAAATTAGGCCAAAATCTCCAACTAACTCCAAATTTGTCTAACTTTCTTCACATTAAAAACTCCAAATTTACCCAAACTTTTATTAACAATTTTCAATATTCTCCACCTCCTACCAATTGTTTCACACTTCTAACTTTTACATGCTTTGTACAACTTCTACAAACTTTTTCACACTGACCACTCTCTAATTTAGTAGTGGCTCGCTCTCAAGTATAAGAGGTCGGTTGAGTTTAGTCTAGGTGAGTCCTAGGTCATCTTCCACATGGAGCAAGGGTGTGACTAAATTTTAGAAAACTTGATTTTGAAAGCACTTGCAAAAATTTTAAGAAGCAAATAAAACAATCTTTTTGGAGTTTTCGAATGGAGATTTGTAACAATAATTTGAGAATTTCCAACACGAATTAAACGAAAGATGAACACACTACAAAAGAAAATCAATTTATAAACTTAAACAAACTATGTGAATTAAAACACTTAGCTTTAACCTAGTCCTGTAACGTCCTCGAAGGGCTGAATTCGGATATATAGTTAACTCAACCTAATTCTTACACCTGTAATATTAGGTCAGAAGATTTGGCGTTAAAAACCCTTTTCGTAAAGAAATCACAATTCTAGGATTTTGAAATCAGGTTTGAAATCACCGGGATATGGAATTGACCTTCAATTTACACGAGCGTAATCGAAGTTCAACTGTATCATGGGCAATTCGTTTTCAAAAATTAATCTAGAATTATGTGCCTTACATTTTTATTCGAAAGATAAACACAATTTAGTTCAAACTATCCAAATTCAACTCCTTCAATTCGATTACACTCCTAGGTTAAAACCAAGAAAACCCTAGCCTAGCATTACTAAAACATAAACAAAGCATTTCGAAAAGAAAAACATCTTCATCATGCAACAGAATATGAAAACGAAATAGATTAAAAAGGTTTAAGACAATTTTGAAAGCAAATTAATCCAAACTAAGTTTACGAAATACTACGAAGTGAACATAGAAGACAAAGCATGAAGAACATGAAATTCTGATTAAAACAAATCAACAAATAGAACTTACACGTAAATCTTATTGTGAAGACGAAATTAAGCTTGAACAATCCAATCCAAAGCGAAATCGAAATCGTAACCCTAATCTAAACTAAAGAGAAGAAGTGCGTAGGGTTTCGAACCCTCCTGCATCAGATTTTAAACCTTTTATATCAACGTATATTACAAGGGCATAAAGGTAAAAACATAGCTCAAACTTATTCTAAACTTGTGCTGGAAGAGTCCTCATGGGCGCCCATGGCTGAGGTGGGGCGCCCATGGTACAAGTGTTTGATGAAGTTCTCAAAGAGATAGCCAAAAACAGCAGTTAGAACCCTCTCTCTGTGGGCACCCACCTGATGAAGAGTGGGGCGCCCAAGGGTCCTCAGGGGCGCCCATGGGTCTAGGTGGGGCGCCCATCTGCAACTACAGTGAACAGTTCTTCTTTGACAGCTTTCTGTCCCTGACTTCTGATGCGATTTTGACATTGAAGATGACAGATTCAGGCTTCGGCTAAACCAGAAAGGTTGTAGGGATTCGAGTCTTCTTTCCAACGCAAAAAGAATGGAACCATTTCGAGTTGTGACGAAAAAGTTATGGCTGGAAAACTGAGAGGGTGTTGAGCTGGAACTTCAACCGCACACTACTTCAACTATTTTGAACTTCAAACCACTTCCTTCTCCTTGGCACCCATGGTAGTCGATCTTATGCCTTGGGGTGGCTCCTCCTCACATGCAACCTTGGTGTTGTTTGGGCCAAAAACACCATATTATATTACTTGAAATATACACACACCAAGAATGCGTGGAAATGAGATAATCACACTAACACATCGCCAATAATAACTGTAAATTCATAATTAGCATGCTCAATATATATATAATTGTACAATAATGCATGCTAATCACACACTTTCCAAACAACGCACAAACATCCAAAAACTCAAAAACCGGATCTACTACTTTTTCCCAAATTTGGAAATCCTAACCGTACCTCAATTAGCAAATAAATCTTCCACAAAAACAACCATTAATGAATTATTGATCTTTACATTTTCCAAATTCGCCTAATCTGAATGAATAATTATCCCTAAATTTTTTCAAATTTTTACAACTTCAAATGAACTTTTACACACCTTTTGACGTAAACATCAAACACCCAACAATCCAAAATTCAACTACCTTTTGCATTTTGCAAAATTTAAAGCTCCAAATAGGTGCCCAATGTGCGTTATGATTACCAAATTAGGCCAAAATCTCCAACTAACTCCAAATTTTTCTAACTTTCTTCACATTAAAATCTCCTATTTTACCCAAACTTTCTCACATTTTCTCCAACTCTTACCAATTGTTTCACACTTCAAACTTTTACATGCTTTCTACAACTTCTACCAACTTTTTCACACTTTTCAAGCAACACATCAAACATCCAAAAATGAAAAACCTGGCCTACTTAATTTTCCCAAATTTGGAACACCTAACAGTACCTTAATTAACAAATAAATCTTCCACGAAAACAACCATTAATGAACTATCTATGCTTACATTTTCCACTAACAAATAAATCTTCCACGAAAACAACCATTAATGAACTATCTATGCTTACATTTTCCACATTTGCCTATTTCGAATGAATAATTTTCTCCAACTTTTTTCAAATTTTTACAACTTCAATAAATTTTTTCAAGCACCAAACAATCCAAAATTCACCTACTTTTGCTTTATGCCAAAATTTTAAGCTCCAAAGAGGTGCCCAATGTGCATTATGATTACCAAAGTAGGCCAAAATCTCTCCAACTAACTCCAAAATTTTCTAACCTTCTTCACATTAAAATCTCCAATTTGACCCTAACTTTCTCGAATTTCCTCAAACTTTTATCGACAATTTTCAATTTTCTCCAACTCTTGCCAATTGTTTCACACTTCAAACTTTTACATGCTTTCTACAACTTCCACCAATGTTTTCACACTGTTAAAGCAACAAACCAAACATCCAAAAACTCAAAAACCTGACCGACTTCTTTTTCCCAAATTTAGAAATCCTGACAGCACCTTAATTAACAAATAAATCTTCCACAAAAACAACCATTAATGAACTATCGATCCCTACATTTTCCAAAATTGCCTATTTTGAATGACTCATTTTCTCCAACTTTTTTCAAATTTTTACAAATTCAATGAGCTTTTTCACACCTTTTGATGTAAACATCAAACACCCAACAATCCAAAATTCCTCAACTTTTTGCTTTTCACAAAAATTTAAAGCTTCAAAGAGATGCCCAATGTGCGTTATCATCAGCAAATTAGGCCTAAATCTCTAACTAACTCCAAATTTTTCTAACTTTCTTCACATTAAAATCTCCAATTTTACCCAAACTTTCTCAAATTTTCCCAAATTTTTATCAGCAATTTTCAATTTTCTCCAACTCCTACCAATTGTTTCACACTTCAAACTTTTACATGCTTTCTACAACTTCTACCAACTTTTTCACACTTTTCAAACAACACATCAAACATCATAAAACTCAAAAACCTAACTGACTTAATTTTCCCAAATTTGGAACTCCTAATAGTACCTTAATTAACAAATAAATCTTCCACAAAAACAACCATTAATGAACTATTGATGCTTACATTTTTCAAATTTGCCTATTTCGAATGAATAATTTTCTCCAACTCTTTTCAAATTTTTACAACTTCAATAAATTTTTTCACACCTTTCAACGTAAACATCAAACACCAAACAATCCAAAATTCGCCTACTTTTTGCTTTATGCCAAAATATAAAGCTCCAAAGAGGTGCCCAATGTGCGTTATAATTACCAAATTAGGCCAAAATCTCCAACTAACTCCAAATTTCTCTAACTTTCTCCAAACAATAAAATCTCCAACTTTCTCCAAACTATCTCAAATTTTCTAAAACTTTTATCAAACTTTTTCAATTTTCTCCAACTCTAACCAATTTTTTCACACTTCAAACTTTTACATGCTTTCTACAACTTCTACCATTTTTTCATACTTCTCAAATAAACATCAAACATCCAAAAACTCAAAAACCTGACCTACTTCTTTTTCCCAAATTTGGAACTCCTAACATTACCTTAATTAAGAAATAAATCTTCCACAAAAACAACCATTAATGAACTATCGATCCTTACATTTTCCAAATTTGCCTATTTCGAATGAATAATTTTCACTGACTTCTTTCAAATTTTTACAACTTTGATGAACTTTTTCGCACCTTTTGACGTAAACATCAAACACCAACAATCCAAAATTCGTCTACTTTTTGTTTTTGCAAAAATTTAAAGCTTCAAAGAGATGCCCAATGTGCGTTATCATTACCAAATTAGGCCAAAATCTCCAACTAACTCCAAATTTTTCTGACTTTCTTCGCATTAAAAACACCAATTTTACCCAAACTTTCTCTAAATTTCCCAAACTTTTATCAGCAATTTTCAATTTTCTCCAACTCCTACCAATTGTTTCACACTTCAAACTTTTACATGCTTTCTACAACTTCTACCAACTTTTTCACACTTTTCAAACCACACATCAAACATCCAAAAACTCAAAAACCTGACCTACTTAATTTTCCCAAATTTGGAACACCTAATAGTACCTTAATTAACAAATAAATCTTCCACGAAAACAACCATTAATGAACTATCGATGCTTACATTTTCCACATTTGCCTATTTCGAATGAATAATTTTCTCTCACTTTTTTCAAATTTTTACAACTTCAATAAATTTTTTCAAACACCATACAATCCAAAATTCACCTAGTTTTTGCTTTATGCTAAAATTTAAAGCTCCAAAGAGGTGCCCAATGTGCATTATGATTACCAAATTAGGCCAAAATCTCTCCAACTAACTCCAAAATTTTCTAACCTTCTTCACATTAAAATCTCCAATTCTACCCAAACTTTCTCAAATTTCCTCAAACTTTTATCGACAATTTTCAATTTTCTCCAACTCTTGCCAATTGTTTCACACTTCAAGCTTTTACATGCTTTCTACAACTTCCACCAACGTTTTCACACTGTTAAAGCAACTAATGGAAAAGGATGAACTTCTCACAAAGTTGTACCTTGTCAATGAAAATCTCAACCTACAAAACACAAACCTGAAGGCAGAAATTGATAATGTTAATGCTGTTGTTGAATTATTAAGGGCAGAACTTGTCGAATCTAGCGTCCACCAGGTGACGCAGAAACATGCAGCAACTGCCGCATTGAAGGCGGATAACAAGGAACAACAAAATCTAGCTGCAAACAATCCACCTTCAATGTACAAAAGGCTTAAAGACAAAAAACACCAAAAGAAAAGAGATCCACAGTTCACATACAGTGGTAAAAAAAATGCTACAAAAAAATAAAAGACAGACCCCCCAGCAGTTGTCCCGAAAGATATAGAAAAGGAATCTGACGTTATAGACATTGATCTTCTACAATTGTCTAAACCTCGATCCGAACCCAAGCAACCTTCAGTGAAGCAGATTATTTCAAGTTTTCGACAAAACACACACATATCAGATATAGAAAAGGAACAGATCTTAAAACTCATTGACAATGAGGGGCTAGCATAAGATAATATTTAACTTTTTCTTTTTATATTACTTATCAAGTATAAAAAATTTACTTGCTATTATCTGGTACTGTTCTCTCTTTTTTACAATAATTGGTACTGTTATTCCTTTATCTGGTATTGTTAGCATAAATATTTCAAACTCAAATTATTCAACTCATGTTGTTGTTGTTGTTTTTTTTTTTTTTTTTTTGGCTGATCTTGTTGACATCTCACAGTGCAACTGTTGGGTTGCACCAAATGAACCACTATGAATGATCACCATTGAAGACATCTACAACCTCATAGCGAATGAGAGTTTATCAAACATGGTACGTATATATGATTAAATTATATTTCTATAGACTTAATAAAGTATGTTAACTATTTCTTAACATCAACAAATTAATCTGTGATTTACTGATCAAAATATTTGCCCAGCTAATTGACTGTCATACACGCTATCTGGAATCAACACAATAGGAATCAGTCCACAGCACTTTCCCCAAAAGATGCTTGTACTTCAGCAGTTTGTGTTGGGTACAATATGTGACCTCTTTTTGTGTTTAATAGTGATTTTTTGTATACTATATATATTTGGTACTCTTTTTTACAAGACCATAAATGTTATAAGAAACAGTACTGCATAGATGTGGTACTCTCGGCCATGTGGTACTGTCAGCACATGGGATGGATATGTGACTTTTTTTAGTTTTATGGTACTTTTGGCATACTACAATCATTTGGTACTATTTTTGAGAGAGCATGAATCTTAGGGGAAACAGTACCACAAGCATGTGGTACTGTCATCCATATGATACTGTCAGCCATGCGATGGATATGTGACTTCTTTTTTAGTTTCATAGTACTGTTGGCATACTACAATCATTTGGTACTGTTTTTGAGAGAGCATGAATCTTAGGGGAAACAGTATTGCAAGCATCTGGTACTGTCATCTATATGGTACTGTCAGCCATGTGATGGATATGTGACTTCTTTTTTAGTTTCATAGTACTGTTGGCATACTACAATCATTCGGTATTGTTTCTGCGAGAGCATGAATCTTAGGGGAAACAATATCGCAATCATGTGGTACTGTCATCTATATGGTATTGTCAGCCATGCGATGGATATGTGACTTTCTTTTGTCTTTAATGGTGTTGTTCTCTTAATTATTGAACACAACTATACAAAAAAAAAAAAAAAAAAAAAAAAAAACTGATAATATGCATTTCTTATTGTTGCAGTCATTTATTATATTTGAGAGACATTATGCAGCTCGAGAAACTCATATTGATCACAAGCTGCAATTATCTGATACATACAGACTACTTGTATTCCCTTTGAATACAAGTGGAATGAGAATCCCTGTTGATCCTAGCCATTGGACCCTTTTGGCATTGGATAGAGACATGTGGACATGGACACATCATAATTCCATGAAACCACGTAGAGCAAATTTCAAAGATATGTATTTTGAGGATGCAAGGAAAGTGGTAAGATTCTGTGTGTAAATTTTAACACATAATTTCATTGGTACTCTTTTCTACTATTTACAATAGTATCGGTACTGTTTATTAAAACTGATACTGTCTCCACATTTAGATTTCTAATTGTCACATTGTATCAGAAAAAGTATGTGGAATCGAAGCTTAAAAACCAATACCTCATTGATCCAATAACAAAAAACATTGAACATACCAGCATGGAATTCAAATACCCAATGGTTTCTGCAACAAATTGCCCGCAACAAGGTTCTACAAGGAAAGCCACATCCTCTTATATTCATGCAAATTGTTGAACACCTTTAACTAAATTCTTACAACCTACAACATCTTGTGTGCAGTGTTGATTGTGGGCCAATGGTGTGCTACGTAATGCAATGCTTATCAAATGACGAGCCACTTGAATCGATACTTTTAGAAGAAGTTGTAAAAGCTTACAGAGTAAAGATGCTATCACAATTTCTGTCCATTAGTGATGTATAAACGTGATTGTAATTAACACAGTATCAGTGCACACTTTGCTTCTTTTTAACAACATACTTGTATATTTAACATTTTTTTGCTATAAATTTAATGGTACTGTTTGTGCTAATACAAATAGTCAATGTTCATTGAATGGTATTGTTTGTGCTAACATAAATAGTCATGGTTTTTGCGGATTTGTATGATAATTCTTGGGATGTTGATTCTTGTGATGTTGATAGTGCTACAAATAGTGTCGATTGATACGCTATTAGAAACAATACCGGTATTAATATTAACAGTACTGGTACTGTTTGTATGAAGTATTTAATCTCAATACCAACGTTTTGAAAATGCAGTTTACTTGTGAAAACACTTACAACTATTGTCACCAACAAATTTTTATTTCCTTTAAACATAAGAATAACAACGGTACTGTCTGCAAATCTAAAATTGATATACTATAAAGAACAGTACCAGTTGATTACACTCGAAAAGTGTAATTACAAACGACACTTTTGCACACTCATTTACATGTTTTATTACGTTTTCCTCATGATTTATCACTATTTTATCACTTACGTAAGCCATTTTGTCAATTGCAGGGAAAATGGTTAATTCAACGAAGAAGACAGTGATTTTGACAGCTCCAAGGAGGAAGGAAACAAAGGAGAACAAAGCGTGTCAACAATGGTTCAAGCTTCCCCAAGAGTTGGCTTAGATGGAGGAGCAAACATTGAAGAAACCTATACACTGTGGTCCGGACCCTCTCTTTGATGGTCCCGACCACAGAAAGTTGAAGCCCAGCCAAAGAAGAAAAGTTCAAGCCCAGCCAAAGAAGAAAACTATACACTGTGGTCCAGACCCCCTCCTTGATGGTCCCGACCACAGAAAGCTGGAGCTGTTGAAGAGGATTTCATATACACTGTGGTCCGGACCCCCTATGGGATGGTCCGGACCCCCATGTGCGGGAAAACATTGATCCGTTCTTTACACATTAGGGTTTTTGGGTTTGCTTATAAATACCCCACTTTGCAGCCGATTAGGAAGGGACAGAATACTTCTTCTTCTGCTTCTTTAGAGTTTTGTTTTAGATTATTTTTCATTATTTTTTGAGAGTTGGGAGATTGGTTATTGAATGTTCGTGAATGTTTCTACAAGTTTTTGAAGTGTTAAAGACGTTCGTCTCAGCTATTGCAATTCAGGTTTTAATTTTGAAGTTTGTTTTTACGTAAGTTAATATTTCGTTTCCAATCTACATTCGTGTTTAAACATTGTTTGATTAATTTTATATTCAATAAGATTGTTTTAGTCGCTTTCTTAAATCTTTAAAGCATTTCGTGTTGAATGTTTACGTTTCAATTAATGCTTTTGTTTCGTTTAAAATCATGCTAGAGTAGAAACCCTAGTTCTCGATTCACTGAATCAATGAAGGGTGATTCGTTATAAGTTGAGGGATGAACGTAGATCCTTCGCATGGGTTTTGAAAACCCATGTGAAGCGATCTACAATTTTCAAATCTGATTTGTTTGTTTAGAAAACTTTTTAACTCGAATGTTTTTATCATAAAATATTTCCAGTTTTATTTTCTATAATGAAACGTGAGTTTAAAACTGTGTATCGAGAAATTTTGGAATCTATTCACTCCTAAATCAGATTTGAACTCGAATGTTTTTATCATAAAATATTTTCAGTTTTATTTTCCATAATGAAACGTGAGTTTAAAACTGTGTATCGAGAAATTTTGGAATGTATTGAAAATCTTTCCCAATCTATAGATCCTTTGACGTGAACTATAGATTGTATTTTAAATCATCCCTTGGCAAAATAACGAATTACCTGGAATTGTGAAAGTTGAATCAAGAACTCTTTTAAATATTATTGTCTTAAGTTAAATCACTTTTGCTTGAATTGATTGCATTGCAAGTTCTAAATTAGAATAGCTTTTAATTTGAAAATATTCAATTCTCTTTACATTTAAGTTCAGTAACTTTAAATTGCTAAGTTATTTCAAAGTAGTTTGCATTCTAGTTTAAATATCCCTTTAATTAGTTTGTATCTTGTTTAATCCTTCAATTTGCAATTCTCTTAAATCCAATTTAATTCAATTGAAATCTCAATTCACATTTAAACCTAAAATTCATATTTGAACTTAGAAACTGAAACTTATAGGCTCCTTGTGGATTCGACCTCGTACTCACTGAGATTAAAACTACACCGCACACCCTTGCACTTGGGGGTTAATTAGCACTGCACTATTCATAAGCGGTCACCAGTATTAATAGAAACAGTACCAGTACTGTTCTATACCGCTGTCATTCTCAATACCAACATTGAAACGAATATTGCAGAAAAAATAACTATCACAAAAATGGATTGAAACATACTCATTATTAATTCAAAAACAATATCATAACAAACAAACAATAACATACTTCTTCACAACATAATTTTGGAAAAAAAAAACACATCAACTCAACGGCTCTTTGCAAGTCTTTTTATTATGAGAGCCCATGCGACCACAATGACCACAACGAATTCTTCGTACAAGCTCACCAGTTGACCTAATCCTACGCTTCTTTGGCTTTCCAGTTGGTCTCCGTGTTAATGGAGGTAAATTTGAACAACCATTACAGTCTGCAAACTCTTGAATTATATTTATTGGTATTGGAACGATCACACTTTCGTATGCCAATCTGTAATTATCAACATGAAAGTACTCATTAACAAACTCACTCAAAGGTCTGTTAATCCTCCCAATAACAGCAAATGCATGAGAGCATGGAAAACCAGAAATTTGCCAACCATAACAGGAACATGTACAATTTACCAAATCAACAATTCCTGAAGGATTAGAAAATACTTCATAAATACTATCTAAACACATTTTGACGCTTCATGTTCTACCAGCATCAACAAGTGAATTAAACTTCTCTTCCATTCTTGGACATAGCACACCATTCCACTTTGCAGCATCGAGCTTTCTTATGGCAAACCATTCCATTAATTTAACCCTTATCTTCTTGACCAAATATGCCACTGGCATATTTCTTGCATCAAGAATCCATTAGTTAAAAGATTAAATGGAATTTGAATACATCTTACCATACCTTTGACTAGAAGAATATGCATTAGTCCAATTTTGCACAGGCAATCCACTCAAAAAGTTATCAACAATTGCACCTCCTTCCCTCTTCAAAACATCTAACTTCTCCTTAAATGCTGCAACTGTGGGAGTATAAGCACACTGACAAAACAAGTTCACAATGTATTCACGGGATCCGTTAGATCTATTACCACGACTAAATTTATCTCTTAAATTGTTCTTCAAATGTTGTAGACAGAAAAAGTGATGACATATAGGAAACTTAATTGGCAAAAATTCCATCAATCCAGGATTTCTATCGGAAATAAATGTAAAATCTTCAGAGGGGTTCAATATCTCATGCAAATGACCCAGGAACCAAGACCAATTATCGAAATTCTCTAAATCAACAACAGCAAATGCCAATGAAAATAACCCTACAGATGAACATAAAAACAGTATTACATAAAAATAGTACCGAATTAAAACAGTACCATTCTTTATATGGTGTACTTGTGGTCTTTGAATACTAGATACATTTGGTATTGTGTTTATACGATACTACATCTTACTAGAAATAGTACCACATAATAAAACAGTACCGCATAAAAAATAGTACCGAATTAAAATAGTAGCATTCTTTGTATGTGGTACTCCTTGCTAAAATTGAACAAAAAAATTATGAACATTAACATACCATTGTTCGCATCCTTGCCAGTAGCTGCTATCAGAATACCCTTAAAACGTGACTTCAAGAAAGTACCATCAATAAAAATGATAGGCCTGCAATATTTGAATCCACATATACTAGCCCCAAATGATACAAACAACCGTCTAAACTGGTTTGTACCGTCATCCACATCCAACACAATATGACTGCCTGGGTTAAGATCCATTGCAGCCTTGATATAATAACTTAAGTGATTAAACGAATCATCATACTCGCCATAAATCATGTCTTTAGCTTTCTCTAAAGCACTCCAAGCCTTATCATAGCTAATTTCCATGCCATAGTTGTTTTTAAAAAATATAATAACATCAACCGGCGACATTGAAGGTTTTAAAGCTACCTGATCAACAATCAACTTACCCAAAAATTTCCTGCTTATCCTCTTAGACCTATCCCTAATAATTGTCGGACCACAACTATAAACATTGTTGAATTTCCTTATATAAAATTACCATTAACTTTTGATAACGATGCAACAATTGACCACGAACACCCTTCAGCGAACTTTTTTGCACAAACAACTTCGACTCTATTTTTGTTATTCCTCTCATACAAAAATTCAAAGCCAACCTCTGTAACGTATTGACAAATTGCATCTCGAAACTCATTAACACCTCCTACGAATTCCTGTCCCACTCTCAATATTAATGACGACCAATTAGAACACAACAATGGTTTATCCTTACGGCTTGAAATTGAACTACGATACACATCAACATCACAAGAATCATCATACGGATCCAGATTGGTACCAACATCACCAATTGGCACACTGTTAGAAACAGTATCAGAATTGCTAGAAACAGTATCGGTACTGTTTTGGACCGGTACTGTGTTCATACCGCTGTAAAAAATATCAATCGATATATAACACAAACCAATCATGCGAGCCAACATTATCATATTTTTAAAATCAACATCGTTTCTCAAAAAACATGAAGGATGTTCATGGATTGAGTAACTAAATAACACATTTCCCACATCCAAACTCGACCAATTCTCACACACCTTCAACACAAAATCTGAAATAAGATTCACAATTCAAATTGACTATAAAAGTCTCCATACCAAACTTACATAGCAGCATCAAATTCGAAGACATTACTAGCCGGAATCATTCACAGCACAAACTCACCTAAATGCATAATCAAGATCCGTATGTATTCCTTCGAACGACGTTAATCTCACAGCACAAACTCGCGTAATCTGTATGTGTTCCTTCGTATATACTCCTTAACAGACTTTCTCACTATATGTTTGTTCAAATAAAAAATATACCATATATCTTCACGCGATTTCTAAAGAATGAAACAAAAACGGAAAATGTGATCCTGGTTACCATAATTTTCGGCAACTTCCTCTCAGTTAATTATAGAAAAAAGGGCATTTAAGTTATATTATAAATTATATTTAAAACAAACTCGTGGGACCCACTAGAAATGTGACTTAGATGTAAAACTTTCTACATTAATGTGACTTAAAAGCAATACTTTTTTTTGTATGACTAATAGCCTTAAAAGATTACAAAGTAAGACTTAAATACAATTTTCCATAAAATATAGGGTGGGGCCCGAGTTTTTGTGGGCCTGACGGACAAAAGACTACCCCACCCCTCACTTTGTTCGATGCTAATTTATAAACACTCATCTGACGCTCAGATGCTGGAGGGGCACTTTGGACTTTGGCTGGCCCAAAGTTTCTCTTATTTCTCTCTGCTTGGTTGGAGGACAGAGCTATGGTGGGTTCAGCAGTGCCTCAGCCGCAGCCATCAAAGTTCCTCGTTCCAATATCCAGAGTGGGTCCCACACCGGCGCACCTTATCACCACCGCCACCTCCCTCCGCCTCAGCCACTTCCTTTGCCATCGCTTCGTCGGCCATCGTCTTCACCTGCGCTTCCTTCTTGAGTCCTCTGTCAAGGTCTTTCTCTCTCTGTCATTTTGATTTCAATTAAATGTGTTGAATTATTTGATCGCTCATGAATTGGATCAAATTCAGTTAGTTTCATAGCATTGCCATTCTGTATGGCGGATGAAATTTGGATTTAGTAAATAGAGATACACGCTACCTATGATCTAAAGAATTAGAAAATGCGTATAAAGTTCTTAATTAATATTGGAATCAAATATGGAGACTGCTTGTTTAGGCATAATCTTTATAAAAAGGCTAGTTGGGATTTTGTAGTCAGCATGAGTACTTTCTGAGTCTAACCTATCTTTAGAGATAAGATTTTACTCGAGGGTTTTAATTTGCATACACATTTCTAACATAATTATTGGGATTTTATTATGTCACGTTACTTTTCCAGCATTCATAACGTGGAATATAATTCTTCTTAGTTGATAGTAGTTCAATTGCATCAAAATTTTATGTTTATGTATCGTCGTGTTCCAATAGTGTTGTGGCGTCTCTTGAGTTCTTTTAGAATTTCTGTGTGGGCTTCTGTGCTATGTCGAACCCCATCTCCAAATCATGTTTAAATCCTTATGCAGCAGGAAAAGAAAAAGAAAATGGAAACTTATGTAAATGAAATACCACACTTGCAACTGGAGATACGAAATGCATACTTACGGATTGAAAGAAATACCTCTAAGTCATGTTTACCCTACTGTTGAAATTATTGTTACCTCTCCACGATATACTAATTATTCAAGGGCGACACGAAATTGATTAAGGGATTGCAAAAGTAGGCAAGAGATATTTGTCTAATGTTCATTAATATTATTTGCAAAAATCTTAAATAAACTGAAAACTTTCTTCTTTCCTGATTAATTTTGGCATTAGTGGCATTCGTTATAGTTTTTGCTTATTGACAGAATATAGCTTGTCTTGGTCACGTGCCATCTTTAAAGGATGCATGGCGTGAAAGCTCCACTAGATTTGCAGGGATTAATTTTCTTCATTGGTCAGAAGATGTTGTTTTGGCCACACGCTCATCTTGCATGTGGTTTTTTTAGCAGAGAAGGAAGTGGTAACAACTCTAGAGATATAGGGAGGTCAGACTTGGATAAATCCAGAAGGGCTTCATTTAGTGGCAGGGAATGGACCAACATCCTCCTTATGATTAATGTCTTGTGAGTAGCACTTTATTAGACAAAGACGTCACAGCTTTTTGCATTTTGTATCTCCTAAGCACGTTTTTACCTTTTTTTTCTCCTTTTTTTGGGTTCATTTCCTGCTTGCCAGGTTTCTTATTTTCTAATTGTGACAGGCTTTTTATCATCTGATATTTTGTACAGGGTCTATATTTCACAAGTTGCAACACAAGGAAAGCTACTTATATGGGGTGCGAAGGTTAGAATACCACTCAGAACACGGGATGGGGTTGATTTATGGGCTTACATTTCAAAAAACTCAACTTGTGGGCTCATCTCTACTTATTTTTTATTTTATTTTATTTTATATTTTTTATTTTTTGTGAAAATTGTGCAGATTAATGGTCTTATTGACAAAGGACAATTGTGGAGGCTAGCCACATCTTCTGTTTTGCATGCAAATATTGGCCACCTCATGGTCTCTTCTGAAGCTACTTGATATTATCATGTTCTGGTTTCTTTGTTGTTTGGTGGTTTTTAAAAAAAAAAATTTCCACTTTTCAGGTTAATTGTTATTCTTGAACTCTATTGGTCCTAGTGTGGAGAGTATTACTGATCCTAGAAGATATGTTGCAGTTTATATCACCTCTGCAGTTGCAAGTAAAAGCTCCTAATCCCACTCCAGTAGACAATGCATAGTTTATATATATATATATATATTTAAAAGAAGAAACAACTCCCAACCTTTATTATTCTGATTGAGAGTTTTGAGAAAACCAGGTTCAGTGATGAGCTATTGGCTCTGCAAATCACCTGCTGTTGGTGCATCTGGAGCAATTTTTGGATTAGTAAGTCTTTTCAAATTCTGGTCAAAATTTTGCTGAAGATTTTTAATTCACATGCTAATCACATGTACCACATGGTGCCTGAGCAAATAACATTTGATCAAATTAGAAAAAGAAGTTGCAATTGAGGAAAATGGAGCAAATTATCATCATTTGCATTTTTATTCTCCTGGAATAGTTTTGGGAACTCAGAAGAATTAGAACTCTTTTTAGCTGTAAATGCAAAATTTTCAAATATTTGCGAACTTATTGGGGGAAGAAAAAGCAAAGATTCCTTTGTATTTCTTAGTAGTTACTGATTATGTCTTTCAATTTTCTGTTTTATCTTTTGTCTTGCTATATGTATCATTTTATACCCGGTTTTGAACCTAAATATTCATCTCACCCAGTTTCATGGATTTTTTATATTTTAATGAAAAAGTGATGGTGAGGGCCTCAACGAGTTCTAGCTTTGAGTATGCAAAGTAATAAATTTCTATTATACATCATATCAAAGTAAAACACTTTTGAAAATGACAAAGTTGGAGAACTGTAATGCTGTATTTTAAACCTACATAATGAATCAAAAAGAAAAAAAAATGGCGATATTAACTTTGAATTGTCTCATCATCCTTGCTCTTCTAAGTTTTATTCAATGTTGGTAGTTTGGAGTGAATGAGAGAGAGATAGAGCACCAGAGTATAGATTTAACTATGGTGAAGGGTTTTGATTAATCCAAGGTATATGAAGGGGTTATATAGGTCTAAGGTTAGGCCAAGAAGGTTGTCGGGGTTAGCCTTTATGCGTTTAGGGAAGTGGTCCCCAAGATAATGACCAACTTTGTGTGACTTATTAGCGAGGTATTTGCTAAGTAGTGGTGGCATCCCCACATGGTTGGATAGTAAGTGGATTGTGACTGTACTTGTACAAATGAGCATGTTTTGGTTGGTTTGTCAGTAATGCCTCTTTCTAGGCTAGTTGAAGGAGTCTTGATAGATCCCTTAACCTTAGCTACCAAGCTGGTTGTCCTCGATTGTCCTCATCAATAACTGTGTGACGAGGCCTTTGGAGGCCTTTATGGGCGAGTGGTGCCTTTAAAGAGCCCCTTAGCTTTGATCCTAACTTGGGATGATGGCATGCTCTTCACAAGGGCCAAGTGTTATTATGGGAGGTACTTGTTGGAAGCTCCCGTGTGAGCTCGTTGTGACTAGAGGGAGGGGGTACTACAAAAATCTCCTGCGATAAGGGTTTGGAATGCCCCTAAGAATGGTGTTTGGCCTTGGTTTTGAAAACTCTGGGATGCCTTTGTGAGGAGTTGTCATTGAGAGGCTAGTGGTAGATGGCTAGAGTATGGTTATGGTGACACAAATACCCCATGTTAATTTCCCCTACACATGTACTCGGATTAAGCCAATTAGAGAGCTTGTACACACCACTTGCACATGATGCCAGCTCTAGCAATGTGTCACAACATCTAATGCCACCGAAGAAGTCTGAAATGTCATATCACGTAACGTGTTAGGCATGTTTACGTTTATAAAGGGATGCTTTGGCTGTAAATGGAAGGACATAGCCTTATAAAGTCACTTTGTTTGAAAGAGATGAGCGTTTCTCGATCTTTTGGAAAGCAACCACGAAAATCCCCTCGTGTCCTTACAATACCCACAACATTCCTTTGAAGTTGTTAGAATACTCATAGTTTTCCTTTCATAGACTTGTTCACTAACTTATTGTCAAATTTTTTCAACGTGCCAAGGATGACTAGAGCCTATGCCTGCTCTCGAGATCACTGTTGAAGGGGAATCATGACTACGCAAAGTAGACTATCTTTGTCCAGTACTTCGCTAGTGTTTAACAAGGGCTTTCTTGGAAAGGTTAAGCTCTGCTACGAAGAAATATAGTCAAGGAAATATAATTAACTACATACATTTTCAGTGGTTTTGAAAATATTAGAAAAAAGATATAGGAAAACAAAAACCCTTAGATACAAGTTTTACGTTGCATGCTTGGATCCATTCACATTTAACAATCAAATGTGATTGGATCCTTGTATGAGTGATTTCAAGGAAGTATAATCAACTATATACGTTTTCTATGGTTTTGAAAATATTAGAAAATAGATATAGGAAAACAAGAATCTTAGCATACAAGTTTTATGTTGCATGCTTGGATCCATTCACATCTGACAATCAAACAAGGATCTGTTCATCATTGATGGGTTGAATTAAGTACGGATCTATGCTAGTATATTAAAGAAATAAGCAAAACAAAAATAATAAAGAAGGTAAAGAAAGCAAATTCCATAGATGAAAATGCTACAATTTGTATTGAAAATTGCTATATAATCAAATTTTCAATCTAAATTTGAATGAAAAACTAAATAAAACACTCTCTAAACTAAAGGAAAATTGAAGAAAATCTAAAATATATGAATGGTGATATCAAAGTCTAATACATCATTGGTATTTATAGAAAACTGAGAAAAACCTCAGAATCTGAAGGCTCAGGTGCGCAATGTCTAGTCGCTAAAATGGCATTCGGACGCTAGAAGATAGTGTACTCAGATTTTAGCTCTAACACAAAATTGTAGCCCTTCAGGTTTTCTTTCAAACCCAAAAAGAATCGCATCAATCGGAATTGTGAGTAAAATGTTATGGCCAAAAAAACTAACACGGTGTCATGTTGAACCATCTAAAAAATTCTAAATTGTGCAACTTGCAAGCTGATTTTCGGGGCAAATGTAGACCTCTTTTGGACTTGAGCTCTTCTTAAAAATTGTAACTTAGAATGTGTAATTGGTTTTGGACTTTTTGAATCATCTTAATTGGATCCTAAAAACTTAAGATATGCCCTAAATTCTACCGCGATTAGGATTTGTCTACTTTTTAGCCTTAACTTTTAAGCAATGATTCAAGCCCCTAACAAACTCGAATTTGACCTATAATAACTTTTTGAGAAGTTTGAGATGTCCGCTACAAACATTGTTGAAGACCAATTTTAATTTTGGAACTCCTTCCATGTTAAAATTATGTATCTCTCCGATTCTAACAAACTATTTTAGTGTATTTTCTACTAAAACTTACATAAATGAACAAACTAACATAAATAAACAAAATTAAATTAAATTAGACATATTAAACACAAATTATCGGTATTAGCATAGAAATCAAGATCTATGATTATGTTTTTCAAGCGTAATAAAGCATAATCAATACCCCTTAAATTCTTGTACATTTTGTTTTGTTAATATCGTTTTTTTAACCTTTCAAAAGGAAATTGGATTAGGTAACAAGTTTCTTCTTAGTTTTCCCACACAAGTTTGCCTAGTATCCCCTTATATCTACATTAATAAACCATGCACCAACAAATTTTTTTTTGAGAAAATAAGATCTTAAAATATGTACTTACAATATATATCAGGGAGGGCAACCACATCAACTCATGAGTCAAGGAATTCAACAAATCCTTACTCCAACTTCACTCGAAACACTAGTAGATTTAACGAATTTAAAAAAATGCAAAACTTGACAATGTAGGACTTGGTAGAAATGAATATTTTATATGTTTTAAATTTTACACACTATTTAAATATAATAGAAATAATTTAATGTAAAGTTAATTAAAATTAAAAATCATGTATTTCATAAATTAAAAGTCAATAGAAAAATCATCAATGGCAACTAACATAACAAAACACAACATTTTTCTATGAATCTATATACTAAAACGTTGTTACAATCTCTCGACTCATCCAATATAAAATCTACACAAAAAAAAAGTCTAAAACGAGTCTGTGATATGTTAAAAGTGTCACTTGCCCCCCCTTGCTTCAGGGTAGATCTGCTCGTGCATACGATTCTTCTAATAAGTGACCTGTTTAGTCACCTGAACACCCCCTTCAAAATTAGAAAGGGTGAAAAAAGAAAATAATAATAGATTTTTGCTTACAGATATCAAGAAGCAGTAAGAATGATGCACAATAAATAGAAACCAGGACATGTCTAAGTATGGAGGATCAATCATTTTAAGTTCATATTCTTGAACTCAATTTCAATACGTTGGATCAATTGTCCTTGTATATGGAGGGATTGAAGAGGATATCATTCATAAGATTTGAGTTGGTTGATTAAAATGGAGAAATATCTTGGATACTTTAAGTGAACACAGAATAATACCAATCAAGCTAAAGGAAAATATTTTATAGGACAATTATAAGGCCAACTATATTTTTATGATGTGCTATGTTAGTTTATTAAGAAGAAACATTCTTATAATAGGACATACCCAAAAAAAAAAAAACATTCTTATAATATGAGTATAATGGAAGTGAGTATCCCATAATGGATGTGGAAATACAAAAATAAAATAAAAGATAAATATATTTGAAATAAAATTGAGGTGACATGAATAGAAAAGAAGTTGCATAAGGTTGTCTAAGATAGTATGGTCATGTTCAATGCAGACGTCGCGATGCATCAATGAAGAGAAGTGATTGAATCCAAGTGAAAAGTGTAAAAAAGATAAAACATAGACCTAGTATTGCATATACTAAAATTGTAGAACGAACATAAAACATAATCTTAATATGAATAAATAGAGGAAAAGGATTCATATAAATAACCCCACTTCGTTTGGGATAGGGATTTGTTGAGTTGAGTTGATTATCTTGATAACCCACAAAAATCATATTGCTGAAAGAGTTACCCATCTTGCTCTAGAATAGTTACATGGAATTTTGGATCTGCAACAAAAGATGATTACTGGATGATGCCCATTATGATGTATTATATTCGGGAATTATATCAGTCAAAAGAAAATGGGTCTGAAAATGTCCAAAGGTCAAAGAAGCATCAATCGAGGTAATGAACAAAATTAAGAAAAGTAATAAAAATGAAAATTTGAAAAATACTCAGAACATCAGGCAAGAATAGAGGGGACTGTCAGATATTATTTTGACAGTCTTAGCGATTGTTCTTACTTTTTCACAGCTTTTGAAAGCTACAACAGAACATAGCCACCACCGTGGAGGACTTAATTGAACCATAGTATCTAAGTTTGCTTAATAATGAAGGATTGTAAAGGAATGTCATATTGTATACGTTCACAAGAACTATAGCTATATGGAGGACCTTACATGTACTTTGGGGCCAAAATAATGCGAGTGTTACCAGTATTATCGTAATGATCAGTTAATAGGACAAGGAGGAAGATTAATGTTCGATGAAAAAGATTAAGAATAAGCACAAGCCGAAAACTACTAGCGGCATAACATCGAAGAACAACCAGGGATCGCATCAAGAAACATGGGGGACTCAATTGTCACCACTTCCATGAAGCATTACCAGGCTACCAGCAAGCATGCCTAATTTTGGTACCAATATGTTGAAACTTGTTTATTTGTATTTGAACTGTGCAGACCCTGCCAAGCAATCACAACATATCTTTGATGAAATCAAGGTTAAGAGTATCCCTGATGATAAGGAATTAATAGCCCAAGAATTACGACAAGCATGATTCCCGATGACATAATTCGCTGCTCCATTAATTTCTACAGGGAGCTTTCTTCCTCCTCTGGCTGCCTTGGCTCTACAAGGATCAATGCCAAAGTAAATCAAAGCTTCTGTGACGATATTCTTTGGTCGAGCCATTGAAACCTTAATATTTGGTAATAACTGAACTCCAATTCGACCTGTACCATCTGGGGTAACTCCAATTTCAAAAACCCCGGTCTCCTCTTTGCAATCTTGAGCAACACATTTCTTTTGGGATTTTTCTTAATGACCATTACCAACCTCAGAAACTGGATTAGGCGTACTGTTTCTGGTAATTGAATCCCACTAACAGCAAGAATTACATCACCAGGGAGCAACCCAGCCGTCTCGTGAAGCAGCTGAAATTAAAGGATCTAACCTCCCCGGGGCACAAGCACCCCAAGGAAAAGCCTCTTGCACAGGCAATCCAACTGACAATACTCGCACAAAGATTAGCACAAAAGCAAAAACTACCTACATTGGCAATGACACCAGCTGAAACAACAAGAACCCTATCAAAGATTGGTTTATTAATTCTAAAGTAAATTTTCATCGTACTCGAATATTTCTATCTGGATCATCATCCGGAAATCCCACAGAACCACCAAGGGGAAATGCTCTAATTGAATAATCTACTAGATCTACATTGATCGAATTGAATTTAGCTAAAATTGGACCAAGCCCAATGGCAAATTTACTCACATATATGCCGTGAAGATAAGCTGCCAGAAAATGACCCCTTTCATGAACACAATGATAACTCTGTCAACACAGAAGCTGCCTCTATAACTGACTGAGCATGAACTTAAGAAATATTAACTTGAGAAATATTTGCTAGTTGTATTCATGAACTTGAGAAATATGATTGATAATGAAAAAAAGAGGAGAGAGGATGGCAAAAAGAGACTTTTCTTTTCATTTCATTTTTTTTACTGTTAATTAATGAAATAATTGGGCATGTACCGTTGGAAAAAAAGTTGAATGAAAACGTGTTGCAATATGGGATTGCACATTCAGATGAGGTAAAACACTTCAGTATTTTATCGTTGTCTTTTTTCATAAACTTAATCTTTTGGAACATATAAATACTAGATAAATTAACAGGATAAAATACTAGATAAACATAAATATTTTTTTACACTTGTCTATATATAAATTTTTATAATTTTCTCTATATATTATTTATTTATTGTTTAAAAATATATATACTTTTAAAATTATTATGTTAATATTGATTTATTTATCTTTATCTAGTATTTATCTTTAAAATTCTGCACAAACCTGATTTTCCTCGAAAATATAAATACTAAAATAGCACTAGATAAAAACACATTTATCTATATATAAAAGAAGACAGATTTTTCACATTTCTCCATCTTTATAGTTTTATTTGTATATAATTTTATCTATTATTTAAATTATCTTCTTAATTTTATTGGTATATACTTTTAAAATTATTATATTAATTTTAATTTATTTGCAGATAATCCAAGAATTATATATTTTTAATAATTTTCTTAATATATTAAAAATAATTTTCTTCATTTGATTAATGAAGAAAACAAAATATTAACAGTTATCTTTCTCCACAAACTTGATCTTCCTCGAAAATACAGAAACATAGAATAGAAGAAATAACTCCCTTCCATTGACATTAGATTGTATTTTTATCCAACTATCCATCCTTTGGGAAGAAGTAGACTGTGTTTTTATCTTGATATCCAGAATGTACGCAATCTGTATTTATCTTGATATCCAGAGTGAACGCAATGGGTCATTGCGTTTTTACCCTATCGAATGCCGGCTCCATTAAAATTGTTAAAAAATATTAAAAATTTCTAAAAATTATTCACTTTTTATCTTACTATACGAATTCACAACTTTATTAGATTTTATCACTTTTTATCACTTACCCCTGTCATTTCATATTGAGTTTCATTATCATCACAATAAAACTCTAACAATTTCTATAAATCACTAAAATTCTCTATCACACTTTATACATTCCCACCTTTACTAATTTCAAAAAAGTTTAATATTTTGCTAAAAAAAATAGAAAACTCAGAAGGAGATTAATCGAGTGTGAAAATTTTTTGACAAACATATTTCTTGAGTTGAAAACTTTCGAACGAGTATCAGTGTGACTTGGGTCCATGAAATTTTTGAATCTGTTAGAATGAATTTTGAAAAATTGTTCTAATGGATTACCACTATTCATTTCCAAAAAACGTGATTTGGAGAAAAAGAAGAACTATTAGGCGTGCAGAGATTTTTTTGAATTCGTTAAAAATCGTTCCAATAGATTACTACTGTTTATCTTTGAATCCGTTAGAATTGATTTGAAAAAATTGAAAAATCCATTAGAACGGATTTGAAAAAAACCGTTCTAATGGATTGCCTTTATTCATCTCGCGATTGAGAGAGAGAGAAGAACTATCAGGTTGGCAGAGATTTTTTGAATCCGTTAGAATAGATTTAGAAAAGCCAAGAGAAGAACTATCAGGGGTGAGTTTGGTTTGCAAACAAGCTCCAAAATCTCTATAAATCTCTGTTAACTTTATATCACATCAACTTTTTTCTTTCACTGCATACATTACGAACTCTCAATTTATCTCACTTTATCTTACTCCAAACTCACCCTAGGTGTGCAAAGATTTTTGAATTCATTACCGTGGATTTTGAAAAACTATTCTAACAATTTACTGTGGTTCATCTCAAAAAAATACGGTTTGAAAAAAAATCAACGTCAAAGTTTACCTAAAATCATGTTTTATCTTTTTTTCTTTTTTTTTTATCACTCCAAATAAGCCCTTAGTTTTTTTTTAATTGTATACTCTCAATTTTTTATCAATTAACAGTTAAAAAAAAATCAAGAGCAAAAGAGGGGCGTGGCTTCTGCAACCCTTCTTTTATTCCGTTTGAGAAAGAGAGAGAGAGAGAAGAGGAAGGAGGGACTGAAGAGGAGATGGAATTGTAAAGGAAGACACATAAAGCGGTTGTGTGGGACCACATTGGGGAGGGAGGATGGGCCTAACAAAAGTGAGAGACAAGTATTCATACTTAGCTTTTCATTATGCAACTTGACTATTATGTGTAATTTTATTATTATTGTTGTTATTATTATTTTTAGATAGAAGACATTTGTGCGTTTGATGTACCGAAAAAATTAGTATAAATTAATAAAACGTTATAGTCTTTGATTTCGTATAATGGGTAAAAAATTAAAATTTTATGAAAATTTTAATGTTTTTTTGGAGTTCCAAATCGAGTTAAGTGAAATGAATTGATATTTTGAAATCTGATTTCATGTTACTTTTCCAAATCTTAGTATCTAATATATTTAACGTTGAAAAAAAAAATAATTTTTTTATAGGCGATAAAATTCAATTGATATTGAAAAGAATTATTCTTTCCTAACAGACTTAAAAATTACCTAACATGTCCAAGTTAAAATCATTTTGCATATTTTTGAACTTAATCTCATAATGTTTATGTTACAGTATCATAATTAATTATATTTAAAAAAAATTAATTTTGTCAAAAAGAATATCTTCTCATTCTTATCATCAATCGACTGTGAACTAATTAATGTATGTCAGAAAATCTGCAACTAAAGACAGCATTGGAAGCAAGGAAATTCAATTTCTTTCCAGGGCAAAAATGTCTTTTCACTTAGTAACGGCCATTTGGAGATTTTCATCCATAAATAGAGCCTCAAACTCAGATTCAAGACAAAGAAGAAGGCAAGAAGGAAGTGCTTGGAAAGAGATATAAGAAATTCCATAACTTTGCTTACATAGAGTGATTTCTTCCCACACTTGTGCTTCATATTTCATATTCAACTTGTGAGAGTTTCTTTTTGATTTGATTGATTTTTAAACTCACCATTGTTGTTGTAAGAAAGGGAAATTTAAAACCCTTTTAATTTGTGAGAATTGGGTGAGCTCTCGTTGGTTTTGATTCAAGTATTAGAACCAAAACAAGATACTTTCTTTAAGAGAGACTTGTGTGAGTGATTTGGGGATAAAATCACTTGGGAAAGGTTTCTTGCACCTTGGGAAGCTAGTGTGTAATAAGCTCTTCAAAAAATAGTGGAAAAATCTCAAGGAAGGCCTTGGGGAGTGAATGTAGGCAACATTGAAGCCGAACCACTATAAATTGATTGTGTTTGCTTCTTCTCCCTCTTCTTTATTTATTACAAACACTAACACTCACTCTTCATCCACAAATATTGAATAATATTTTTTGGTGCATTTTATATTTGATTATCCTTTGCATCTTGACATATTTGTTTTAGGGTTGAAATTTTTATTTACAATTTTTTAACAACCCTATTCACCCCCCTCTAGTGTTGCTATTTGGGACAACACTTTAGTTTTTAATATCTTTTTTTGTTTTCATTTTTCGTTTTACATCAATAGATGGTTTGCTAGCATATTTTCCTCTTCGAAGTTCAATCATGTTAGTCTAGGGTTTGTCTTTGGCTTCAAGCCATTGATGGTGGTGTGGAAAATGAGAATATTTTTCAATGGAATATCTTTCTGACTTTTAATTGGAATCCTATAGTAAGCTAGGGTTCTTTCGAAATCAAATCACCTGTGTATAAATCATAGGTTGGTTACGGTTGGCCACTCGTGCATACTAAGTGTTTGATTCAATGGCCCAGTGATTTGGAACTTATTTTCTAAACCATAACAAGTGGTTTCTTAAGAAATCGATTCACCTATGTCATAATTGAAGCCTGGCTATGAGTTGAGGCTTGTGCACGTTAGGTGTTTGATTTAATGTCCTCGTGAGTCCAAAACTATTTTCAAAAGCCTCCGCTTACCCAGAGTTCTAGAAATTAGGCTTTAATGAAGATCTTCCAAACTAGCAGTGCATGGCGTTCGCTAGGTTGAGTTACAAATGCGTTTGAGTAAAACACTATCCCACTACCGGATTTGGTCAAAGCCGGTTATCTTAGTTATTTTATTTTTAATATTTTCATTTGCTTTTATATCACAACTCCTTCACTCCATCCTTCTCAACCCAACCATCCTCAAGCATCTTATCAATCCAAAGTTAGTTTAGATTAACTTATGTTCACCTACTAACTAAGAGAGCAAGTTAGAGCATTTAACAAAGCCCTCTCTGTAGAGATGATCTCGGTTCTCATCGAGTAAAACTACAACTACCCTCTTACACTGGAGAGGTCAAAACCCGAGCACATTTCAACGTCAGTCACATACCTCTAGCCAGTCAAAGATAGCTCCTATCTCATCAATCTGATTTGTAAGACTTAGTCTTTTCTCACTAAAGCAAAGTGTTTTCTCCAAAGGATCCTCAATAATTTTATGATCATCATAATCTAGACTATAGTTTCAAACTAAGTCCACCTGTTCTATATCAGACACCTCTTTTGGTTATTTACTTACATAGAAAATATTAGTTCAAACTCAATGGTTACCAAAAGACATTTTCATTAACCCATTCCTTTAATTGATAAGTGTATTTGATGTTGCGAGGAATGGTCATCCCAATATGACTGTGTCTGATTTGGTGCAGATATACTGGTTAGTAGTTGAGTCTCAAGGATAATGAAATCCACTAGAAAGTAAAAATTTTCTACTTGGACTAGTACATCCTCAACTGTACCTCGTGGAATCTTAATAGATCTATCCGTAAGTTATAAAGTCACACAAGTGAGCTTTATTTTGCCTTAGCCTATTGTTCATATACTGAATAGGATAACAAGTTTACATTTGCCCCCTAAGTCAAGTAATGCTTGACTAATATAGTACTCCCCAATGTAACATGATATCATAGACAACCAGGGTCCTTATATTTTGGGCTCATACAACACTGTAGTATGACACTGTAAAGGACTCACCTTGCTTACATTCCTTTTACAATACAATAATAGGTAAATAAGTAAAAAGAGACTCAAATATTAAACATACATTTAGCTGTTCCTTTACAACTTTCATAAAAAAAAAGCTAATAGAGAGAGGGGAGAGAGATACAATTAATTTTTACAAATTCAGGGTAATTATAATGTAAGGCAGGGCAAAAGTTTTATTTAGTGCCAATCCAATGTAATAGTTCTATAGAAACAGGAATATAAATGGCTCAATTTGCCATGTTGACCTACAATGTGAACAAAAATAAGGAGGATTTAACTTGAAGTTCACTTTTTAAATAAAGAACTTTAATTATTTAAAATAAAGAACTCATCAAAATGCACTTTAGTTAAAATATAACTAGAATAATATAACTTTAATTACACAAATATCCACGTTTTGATTTTCATTCATTTATGCTATCTAGAACAAATTTTCCTTAAACTATTATTGGATATCCTATACAAAGCTCCTGCCATTTGTTGTCCAACATGCTCAGACTGCTACTAATTAATAATATGAATGAGTTGGGTGGGCTATCTAAACAAAGCTAATACAGGATCAATCATATGCTAAAGTTAGGCTGGGATGTTGAGGCACGTCCCAATCAACTTCCATTTATTACTTTATATATACTAATACCATGATATATAATTGTTATTTACTTTAAGTATTGAACTATGATCCTGAATTCCTTATATTTTCCAAACTTTACTTATTTTAAAAAATTAAATTTCTCCAACATTTACTAACTTTTTCACACTTTTCAACAAAAATATCAAACACCCAACAATTCAAATTTTGTCTACTTTTATTTTTTGCCAAGAGTTGGAACAATTTTCCCAATTCTCCCCACACTAAAATCTCCAACTTCTCAAACTTCGTCAACTTTTATCAACTTTTTCACACTTCAAAATTTCACCTTTCTTCTCTAATTTTCTCCAACTTTAATCAATTTTGTATATTTTTCAAAGAACACATCAAACACCCAACAATTCAAATTTTATCAACTTTTTTTTTTACCAAAATTTGACACTCCAAACAGGCACTTAATTCACAAATAAGTCTCCCAAAAAAATGACCATTAATGAACTACAAGTCCTTACATTTTCCAAGCTTCACTTCTTTTGAAAAAAACAACATTCTCCGACTGTATCTAACTTTTTTCCAAATTGCCAATTTTATCCAACTTTTCCACACTTCAAGAAAACATCAAAAACCCATTGATCCAAAATTTGGCACTCCAAAAATTGGTGCTCAGTATGCATTTGGAATACCAAATGTGGCCAAAATCTCAAACATTCTCCAAATATTTCCAATTTTTTTCACATACTAAATCTCCAACTTTTTCTAAGTATCTAAATTTTTTTCCAAATTTTTTTTTTCAATTTTCACCAACTCTTACCAATTTTATCACATTTCCAACTTTTACAGACTTTTTTTCAATTTTCTCTAACATTTACCAACTTTTTCACATTTTTCAAGAAACACATCAAACGCCAGACTATTCAAGTTTTATCTACTCTTTATTTTTTAGCCAAAATTTAATACTCCAAACAGGCACTTAATTCACAAACAATACTCCCACAAAAACAACCATTAATGAACTTTGGATCCTTACATTTTCCGAACTTTACTTATTTTGAAAAAAAAGAAAAAGGGGCCTAATGTGTTTGGAATACAAAATTTGGCCAAATTCTCATACGTCCTCCAAAATTTTTCCAATTTTCTCAACACTAAAATCTCTAACTTTTACCAACTTCTCAAAATTTCTCCAACTTTTACTAATTTTTCACATATTTCAAGGAATACATCAAACACACAACAATCCAAATTTGATCAACTTTTTGTTTTCCAACCAAAATTTTATTGATTTTTTTTTGGCCAAAATTTGGCACTACAAACGGGTGGTTAATTCACAAACAAGTCTCACACAAAACAACCATTAACGAACTATGGGTCCTTACAATTTCCAGATTTTACTTATTTTGAAAAAACAACTGATTGTAAGGTAAAATGTACAATTTAATGTCCTAAATGAGTATTGTTAATCCACCTTATACTAATAAATGAATTGAATTGATAAATATTAGTGTACGAAGATTTTGAACTTGCTTTGCAAGAAATGGAACTAATGAATTATGAAAAAAAGCAAAAGCAAGCACAAGGATCAAAGGTGGTCCGGACAGCTGTTTGGCAAACAGCTGTGTGCACAACAGAGCTGCTGAAGATTTGAGAAGCTGAAATTTTCTAAGTGTTTGATGCCGTCTAGAAAGCCTGACAGCAATTTCAATTTTGTAATTAGAAGGTATTTTATACTTAAACATGTTTAGCTCTAAATATAAATAGCAAGAGTTAGTGCTGAGAGAGGAGTCAATTGACATATTACATTTCATACATAGTTGAGAGAGATTGGTAGAGAGAGAAAATAGATCTAGTTTGTTTTCTTAGAAAATTCTACTTTCCTTTTCAATTTTGTTGTGAACAATGTTTGCATTCAATACGAGTTCTTCATCAATTATGAAAGAGTAGTTTCCTTTCTTGGATTCAAATCAAGGATGATAGTTGATCTCCACCGATTTTCAAGGTAACTTGTTCTTCAAGTTTACATCTATGATCCTCATGGGACAATTGATGATGTCTTCCACAAAAACAACTATTAATAAACCATGGATCCTTACATTTTCCGATCTTTACCCATTTTGAATAAACAACTTTCACCAACTCTTTTCAAAATTTTCCAACCATTTCACAAATTTTGGCGAAAACAACAAACACCCAATAATAAAAAATCTGACAATTTTTTTTCCTTTTTTGCTAAGATTTGGAACTCTAAAGAGGTGCAAAGTTTTCATTGGGAATATAAAATTTGTCCAAAATCTCAAACTATCTCCAAATTTTTCCAATTTTCGCCACACACTAAAATCTCCAACTTTTTCCTACTTCTCAAAGTTAGTCAACTTCTACCAACTTTTCACACTTTCAAATTCTACCTGTTTTCACCAATTTTCTCCAACTTCTATCAATTTTTTCAAAATTTTCAAGGAACACATCAAGCACCCAACAATCCAAATTTTTTCAAATTTTCGTCTTTCTGCCAAAATTTTGCACTCCAAATAAGCGCTTACTTCATAAACAAGTCTCCCACAAAAACAACCATTAACAAACTATGGGTCCTTACATTTTATAAATTTTACTTATTCTGAAAAAACAACCTTCTCCAAAGTTATCTAACTTTTTCAAAATTTTTCCAACTTCATCTAACTTTTTCACATTTTTCAAGAAAAACATCAAACACCCAACAATCCAAAATTTGCCAACTTTTCGTTTTTGCCAAACGTTAAAACTCCAAAGAGATGCCTAGTGTGTGTTAGGATTATCAAATTACGCCAAAATCTCCAAGTATCTCCAATTTTTTGTAATTTTCCTCCACACTAAAATCTCTTGTGCATGTTAGGATAACCAAAGTAGTCCAAAATCTCCAAATTTATTTCAAATTTTTCCACACGCTAAAATCTCACAAACTATACCCAAATTTTTTCAAAATTTCTCCAACTTTTTCCATTTTCTCCAACTCTTACCAACTTTTTCACTATCAACTTTTACATGCTTTCTACAATTTTTACCAACCTTTTCACACTTTTCACGGAACACTCAAAACACCCAACAATTCAAATTCCGTCAAAATTTGGCACACCAAACAGTACCTTAATTCACAAATAAGTCTTCCACAAAAACAATCATTAATGAAATAAGAATCCTTACATTTTGCAATCTTTGCCTATTTTGAATAAACAACTTTCTTCAAGTTTTTTTAAAACTTAAACAAAATTTTCACACTATTCGACGAAAATATCAAACACCTAACAATTCAGTATTTGCCGAATTTTTATTTTTGCCAACATTTGGAACTCTAAACAGGTGCTTAGTTTGTGTTCGGAATAACCAAGAAAACCCTAGCCTAGCATTACTAAAACATGAACAAAGCATTTCGAAAAGAAAAACATCTTCATCATGCAACAGAATATGAAAACGAAATAGATTAAAAAGGTTTAAGACAATTTCGAAAGCAAATTAATCCAAACTAAGTCTACGAAATACTACGAAGTGAACATAGAAGATAAAGCACGAAGAACATGAAATTCTGATTAAAACAAATTAACAAATAGAACTTACACGTAAATCTTATTGCGAAGACGAAATTAAGCTTGAACAATCCAATCCAAAGCGAAATCGAAATCGTAACCCTAATCTAAACTAAACTAAGAAAAAGAGAAAAAGTGCATACGGTTTCGACCCCTCCTACATCAGATTTTTAACCTTTTATATCAACGTATATTACGAGGGCATAAAGGTAAAAATATAGCTCAAACTTATTCTAAACTTGTGCTGGAAGAGTCCTCATGGGTGCCCATGGCTGAGGTGGGGCGCCCATGGTACAAGTGTTTGATGAAGTCCTCAAAGAGATAGCCAAAAACAGCAGTTAGAAATCTCTCTCTGTGGGCGCCCACCTGATGAAGAGTGGGGCGCCCAAGGGTCCTCAGGGGCGCCCATGGGTTAATTTTGTCAAAAAGAATATCTTCTCATTCTTATCATCAATCGACTGTGAACTAATTTTCATCCCTATTAATAAAAAATACCTAATAACTACGTATTCCTGCTTAATCCATACCCTTGTAAAAATTTTCAATTGTGTAAAGTTGATGATCAAATTTTCTATTGATGCGGCATTTGACTTTGAGAGGGGAGACAATTAGGGGGTTTAGAGCTCATTCATAACAGGTCTTATCTTATTCTATTTCTTGTCATTTTGGTCGTTTCTTTATGAGCATATCGATAGATCTATATATATATATATTAAATTAAAAAAATACTTGCTTCATAACCATCAACAAGAATTTATTTAATTAGGCAACAAGTTTAAGATGTCAATGTTGATACCTGAATAATGGAATGCTCTAGCAAGTTCATTGTACAAGTTGCTCTTACTGTTAGTTTTGAAATCTAAGGCCCAAAAACGTTGGAGAGAGGATTCCTTGGCAAACAAAACACTGCAAAATCAACCTGTGCTATGATATATAATTATATCCATTCCTAAATATTATTATGTGTAATATATATGCACAATTTATTTGTAATAGAAATGCCAAAATTTTGGGCTAACGTCCAATAATATAAAAATATAATGACAAAATCTAATAAAATTAAAGTAATTTCTTAAAATTTGAGACCCATGCCCTTGCCTTCACAATTTACTTATTCTTAGTCATTCACATAGGCAACAATTAAAATTACCTAAGCTTAAGTATATATTATATCAGTTTATGCTTAATTAAGAAATTTTGAATTTTTATTTTATCTATATATTTCCTAATTCTACTTGGTAAGATTGTAGATTTATCAATTATATCATACATTGTTCATTTATTTGTGTAAAGCGACGACTTAAAAATTTTTCATCTTTAATCAATTTAAATTCTTAACTTTTTATTTCCCTAATTTCCCATTTCACTTAGCATCACAAGATAAATTCATAATATTTATATAACATAAATAACATCTCCTCCCTTACCTTATTCAATGTGTTATGTGGCCAAGGCACGTACAAAGTGCACGTGCTTATTCTTATAAATTGAGATAGAATTTTATAAATAATTCAATAAATTTAAACGGAATGTTATTCCTACATTTAAAATAAAAATGTCCTCAAAAGGATAACAATAAATTTTTGTTCAAAAAAATAATAAATTTGAAAAATGAACAAATAATAGTCAGCTTACGAATTTATTATTTCCTAAGTAATGGTAAACAAATAACAGGTAGCTTACGAATCTATTATTTCCTAAGTAATGGTAATGCAAAATCTAAAATTATGTAGGACTTGTAGCAAGTACCCAAATAAATTAAAATAAAGAAAGGACAATTAATGGGCAATGCTATTCTAGTAGAAAATATTCTATCAAGCACGTGTAGAGATCACAATATCTTTCCTACAAATGATTAGTAATGCCTTCTTTTCCTACAAGTGCAAAGAGAACATAACTATATGAAGTTTAACGTGTAAAAATATTAAATGCACACGAAATAGAAGTTTAATGTGTAATTACATTTTCTAGAATTTCAAGAGTAGCCTTCGGGTTAATCTCCGGGGAGGAAAGCAATTGGGTGAGAAGTCTGTACAAGATTTGGTGGTTCTTCATTCACTGAAAGTCCCTGAAGAATCACTAAAACCTAAGGAAGGGAAATCAAGAACATTATTCAACAAAAATTGAGCCCTCATTATGTAGTTACTTTCAGAAGGAATGGATTGACTCATCGTGAAAAATTAGAAAAGGCTCAACCTTATATGCACAACAAGTGTTATTGCCAAGTTTCTTCGTATCATTTTTAAACTTCGGCTTAGGTAAAAATTTATCACTCCACTATCTTGAGATCAACAGCATAATTAAGAATGGTAGTAAAATCAAAGAAAAATATCAGCTTAGATACCACAATAATAAGTAATAAATAAATAAATAAATAACTGTAGGAGCTTAATTGTGTAGATACTAGGTTGAAGGGCTAAATCATATATATATGAGGTTTTCAAGCAAAAAAGGCTTTTGCTCCTAAAAATAACAGCTAGTAACTATAAATGTAGAACATTTAATTGTAGACTTTACCCACTAAAAAAAATAGCCAATAACTCCAAAAACTCTTTTGTAGAAAAATTTAATAAAATACAATTTTGTTGTGCAAATAAATAAGTTCAAAACACTTTCAATCTACTACCTCAAAAAATTGCTTTCAATCACCCAAAACTAAAGTAACCTATAAATAAGAACTCAAATGAACAAATGTTTAAAGGTATAAGATAGGCGATGCAATTGATTAACTCAAATTAAAAGATAAAAATCAATTAATAAAATCAAAATAATAAAAATGAAACCCACTTTAAAATTCTGCAAAGAAAAACCAAAAAAAAAAAAAAAAAAACAAAAAAAAGAAAAAAGAAAAGATGAGTGTAAGATGGGTATAAATTAAATGGTATAAAAATGAATGTATGAAGCATGAAATCCAGCAATCCCTCCCACGTCACACAATTTACGATGCTTGGACAGTAACAATGAACAAGTCAAATAAAACTAGTTGTATCAGTCATTTATACGGGCTTCCAACTTTGAATTCAAAACCACTAATTAGGTGGCGTGAATAAAGATATACATATCTTTACAGGAGATCACAAATTCCACAGATTTTCTTTATATTTGTTTTTTGTAATATTTCAGTATGACAACAAATTTTACTAAGTGCTCAAATTAATTAAGTTTTTTCTAATTTTTTATTTTCTTTTCTTTTCTTTTTCTTTAGTGAGGGGAGACAAGAGAGTTAAATAAAGAGATTATTAAGAGGAAGCACAAAAGGCCATGCTAATGATATTATTACCTGCAATTTCCCTCTATTTATAGATTACAGTTAATCGATTAAACAAATTGTGGAGTAAAATATACTTACTTACCTCATTTTTTGCACCCTCTTCATTTTTATAACCTACTCTGAGGAAGGTATCATGAATTGTTGTTAGGTACATCCTTGCACGAGCATTTTGTTGACACTCCAATTTTGCCACCTCATTTAATAATTACAATATTTAATACTTTTAATTGAATGCTGCTCTACTGATTAATTTTCCTTAATTATAGGATATGTCAAGTACCAGAATTCAACAAAAAGCAAACAATTAGCAAAATACCGGTTATACCCCTAGAGTTAGGGAGAAACCAAGCTAATGACCTTAATCAAGGCAGAAGGTCACCAGACTGCACAGGCATGTCCAAGACACCAAATTGAAGATCCTAACATCAATAGAAGAGGTAAAATCTAGAATCAAGGGTCAATTTAGTCTAGAAATCAAGAACGGCCTCTACCGACGCACTTAAAGGCCAGTATCAACCAGAATGCCAGATCAAGCCAAAAGTAGGCAAGAAGATACTCAATATCCCAAGACATTCCAAAAAACATAGAACATAGCTCAGAATAGCTAAAATGCCAGTCCAGAGGTTATCTGAGCTTCGCCAACTCAGAAGAGCTCCTACTGACGAGAAAAAAAACTAATGGCACTCTAGACACAATTTAAGCATCCAACCAAAGTTAGAATTTTCCTCAAATTGCACAAAAATGTTGAAGGATCATTCCTTGAGTTAATGGCATAGCTAAGGCTAGTTAAGTCAAACCTTAAAAGGTCCCTTTGTAATTTCCTTTGCAAAATTTGTCAAATTTTTATAAATTCATAAAGGTGCCCCAAAGTCTTGCGGATGGCATTTTTGAACTCCTTATACCCAAACAGGTAGGGTAGTCATCCTGGTGGTGCCTCTAGGGGTTTGGCAAAAGATTTGGCTGATCCCTTCTCCGTTTCTACCCATTTCGGAGTAACAATTTTCAAATAGATATAACTTAGTCCTAGAGAATCCAAATTGAATCAAATTTTGGCCTAATTGGTTTAATTCTCTCCAAAAAGTGCCTCGGAGGTTTCGAAAGCTCCTGAAAATTGGACCAAAGGTATTAGAATGGCTCGAACTTGTCCTATTTTGGCCTGGCCACGAAACACGTTGCCAAATAGCCATTTGGCAAACTTTTTTTTTTTGCTTATTTTGACTTGCAAGAAGCTTCACCCAACTTGTTATGCAATCATAGTTGCTCATGGTGCTGTGCAGACATGTTCTTCCATCCTATTAAGTAGAAAGGGCTGCTAGATGGCCTTGATAAAGATTGTTGCCCATTTCATCGGGTAAACTTGTTCGCCCAACAAAATGGGAAATGTTCGTCGCTTTTTTGAATAGACAAAATGTTTTGTTTGGCCAAAAGGCCTATATAAGAAGGCCTCCCCTTCTTTATTTCATTCATCCCACACTTGGCGCTTAGAACTCTCAAGTCCAAAGTTTCTCTCTCGAGAAAATTTTTATTTGATTGTTCAATTCAATTTATTTGTATGATTAAGATAACACAAGTTTGGACTGGACCTGACACATGATATTAACTGGATTTACCTAAGACAAATTTTACAAAATTTCAAACATTATGCATATGACATGCCTTCCTTGAGTTATGGGCTAAGCACTAACTATTTCTCTCTAGTCTGGAGCGAAGCTCCTTTCCACAGTTATGCGCTTGGCGTTAACTATTTTTCTAAATAGAGCTACGTAGACCTGATCCCTTCACAGCGTACAGAGGCAGCTTAAGCAGAAGGCTTGAGTCTAGTCATTATAGTATGGGGTGCTACCTTAAAACTAGGATCCTTTCCCTGGTTAAATGTAAGGCATTAATGCTCTCTTCTCTAGAGTAAGGCCCCTTTTTCTAGTTATACGCTAGATGCTAACTTTCGTTCTTGTTTGGAGTGAGGCTTCTTCCTTTAGTTAACTATTTCCTAGTTATGCGCTAAGTGCTAACTATCCTTTCCTAGTTATTGCCAGGTTTCTCCCTATCATTTTTAAACTTCGGCTTAGGTAAAAATTTATCACTCCGCTATCTTAAGATCAACAGCATAATTAAGAATGATAGTAAAATCAAAGAAAAATATCAGCTTAGATACCACAATAATAAGTAATAAAAATAAATAAATAACTGTGGGATTTGATTGTGTAGATACTAGGTTGAAGGGTTAAATCATATATATCTGAGGTTTCTAAGCAAAAAATAGCCTCTGCTCCTAAAAATAACAGCTAGTAACTATAAATGTAGAACATTTAATTGTAGACTTTACCCACTAAAAAAAGTAGCTAGTAACTCCAAAAACTTTTTTGTAGAAAAATTTGATAAAATACAATTTTGTTGTGCAAATAAATAAGTTCAAAACACTTTCAATCTACTACCTCAAAAAATTGCTTTCCATTACCCAAACCTAAAGTAACCTATAAATAAGAACTCAAATGAACAAATGTTTAAAGGTACAAGATAGGTGATGCAATTGATTAACTCAAATTAAAAAATAAAAATCAATTAATAAAATCACAATAGTAAAAATGAAACACACCTCAGAATTCTGCAAAGAAGAACCTAAAAAGAAAAAAAAAAGGAAAAAGATGAGTGTAAGATGGGTATAAATTAAATGGTATAAAAATGAATATATGAAGCATGGAATCCAATAATCCCTCCCACGTCACAAAATTTGCAATGCTTCGAGAGTAATAATGAACAAGTCAAATAAAACTAGTTGTATTAGTCATTTATATGGGCTTCCAACTTTGAATTCAAAACTACTAATTAGGTGGCGTGTATAATGATATATGTATCTTTACTAGAGATCACAAATTCCACAGATTTTCTTTATATTTGTTTTTGGCAATATTTCAGTATGACACCAAATTTTACTAAGTGCTCAAATTAATTAAGTTTTTATGATTTTTTCTTTTCTTTTATTTTCTTTTTTTGGGGGGGGGGAGACAAGAGAGATAAATAAAGAGATTATTAAGAGGAAGCACAAAAGGCCATGCTAATGATATTATTACCTGCAATTCCCCTCAATTTATAGATTACTGTTAATCGATTAAACAAATTGTGGAGTAAAATATATTTGCTTACCTCATTTTCTGCACTCTTTTCATTTTTATAACCTGTTCTGAGGAAGATATCACGAACTGCTGTCAAGTCCATCATTGCACAAGCATTTTGTTGACATTCCAATTTTGCCCCCTCATTTAATAATTACAATATTTAATACTTTTAATTGAATGGTGCTCTACCGATTAACTTTCCTTAATTATAGGATATGTCAAGTGCCAGAATTCAACAAAAAGCAAACAATTAGCAAAATACTGGTTATACCCCTAGAGCTAGGGAGAAACCAAGCTAATGACCTCGATCAAGGTAGAAGGTCACCAGACTGCACAGGTATGTCCAAGACACCAAACTGAAGATCCCAACATTAATAGAAGAGGCAAAATCCAGAATCAAGGGTCAATTTAGTCTAGAAATCAAGAACGACCTCAACCGACGCACTTAAAGGCCAGTATCAACCAGAATACCCAGATTAAGCCAAAAATAGGCAATAAGATACGTAATATCCTAAGACATTCCAAAAAAACATAGAACATAGATCAGAACAGCCAAAATGCCGTTCCAGAGGTTATCCAAGCTTTGCCAACTCAGAATAGCTCTTACTGACGAGAAAAAACTAATGGCACTCTAGACACAATTTAAGCTTCCAGTCAAAGTTAGAATTATCCTTAAATTGCATAAAAATGTTGAAGGATCATTCGTTGAGTTAATGGCATAGCTAAGTCAAGTTAAGTCAAACCTTAAAAGGTCCCTCTATAGCTTTCTTTGCAAAATTTGTCAAATTTTCATAAATTCATAAAAGTATCCCAAAGTCTTGGGGATGGCATTTTTGGACTCCTTATACCCAAAAAAGGTCGGGTAGTCATCCTAGTGGTGCCTCCAGGGGTTAGGCAAAAGATTTGGCTGATCCATTCTCCATTTTTACTCAATTTGGAGTAGCAATTTTCAAATAGATATAACTTGGTCCTAGAGAGTCCAAATTGAATCAAATTTTGACCTAATTGGTTTAATTCTCTCCAAAAAGTGCCTGGAAGGTTCTGAAAGCTCTTGAAAACTGGACTAAAGGTCTTAGAATGGCTCGAACTTGTCCTATTTTGGCCTGGCCAAGAAACACTTTGCCAAATAGCCATTTGGAAAGCTTTTTTTTTTTTTTTTCCTATTTTGACTTGCAAGAAGCTTCACCTAGCTTGTTATGCAATCATAGCCATTCGTGGTGTTGTGCAGGCATGTTCGCCTATTCTCTTAAGTAGAAAGGGTTGCTAGAAGGCATTGGTAAAGATTGTCGCCCATTTTATCAAGCAAACTTGTTCGCCCATTTTATCGAGCAAACTTGCTCGCCCAACAAAATGGGCAATGTTTGTCAATTTTTTTGATTGGGCAAAAGGTTTTGTTTGGCCAAAAGGCCTGTATAAGGAGGCCTTCCCTTCCTCATTTCATTCATCCCACACTTGGCGCTTAGAGCTCTCAAGTCCAAAGTTTCTCTCTCTAGAAAAAGCTTTCATCGGTAAAATTCTCTCTCTATAGAAAATTTTTTATTTGATTGTTCAATTCAATTTATTTGTATGATTAAGATAACTCAAGTTTGGACTGGACCTAAAACATGATATTGACTGAATTTACTTGAGATAAATTTTACAAAATTTCAAACATTATGCATATGACATGCCCACTTCATACTAACATGTCATACCATGCCATAACATCATTCTGTCATACTATACTATATTATAATACCATGTTCACCATTTCATGCCAGGTCATAACATCAAATTACCATACTAAGTCATACTAAACATCATTCCCACCATGCTATGTGATCTCTACCATTCTGTACCATGTCATTGTCATCATATATCACGCTAACATACCATATTGCCAAGCTATGCGATGCTATATCATGCCTTGACCATGCTATGCCATGCCAGCATGTTATATTATCATGTTATTCTATGCTACCATGCTCAATCACCATCCCACATCATGATATAACATATTAGGACATCATTTACCATGTTAGCACGTGCTTTGACATGCCATACGCCATGTTTTGACACATCGACGCATGCCTTGACATGCTAGAACACATTCAAACATACAAACATATACCTAGTAGGGCTAACACAAATTTGGAAATCAAATACTTATCAATCCAGAGCATTCACTTGAGTGAGCAAGGCTTTAGAGACTGAGAATGACCAAGGATTGGCTAAGCTGATGATTTCTAAGTCATGATTCCTTTAGACATATCTGACATGCATCCTTGAACTGTCATCACTGTTAGAATATAAGTTGTCATTACATTTAATATGTCCATGACATACTAGAACATAGAAACTGCGCCACTCATGTAATATTAGGATCCTAGGCTTTTCACATAGACTTGATCATCATCATTAGGAACTGAGCTCTTGATTTATGTTGAGTTTGTTTCCTAAATGATAATACTCATTTACATGAGCAAGGCACACCTTGGGACTTTGAGCTCCTCATTGGAGTGAGGCTCCCTCCTCCAGTTATGGGCTAAGCGCTAACTGTTTCTCTTTAGTCTGGAGCGAAGCTCCTTTCCAAAGTTATGCGTTAGGCGTTAACTTTTTTTCTAAATAGAGCTACGTAAACCTAATCCCTTCACAGCGTACAGAGGCAGCTTAAGCAGAAGGCTTGAGTCTAGTCATTATAGTATGAGGTGCTACCTTAAAACTAGGATCCTTTCCCTGGTTAAATGTAAGGCATTAACGCTCTCTTCTCTAGAGTAAGGCTCTCTTTTCTAGTTATACGCTAGATGCTAACTTTCGTTCTTGTTTGGAGTGAGGCTTCTTCATTTAGTTAACTATTTCCTAGTTATGTGCTAAGTGCTATCTATCCTTTCCCAATGGAGCAAGTCTCTTTTCCTCTGGTTATGCGCTAGGCATTAACTATTCTCTCTCATCTGGGGCTGGGCTCCATTTCCCAGTTAAGAACAAAGTGCTAACTGTCTTTTATCATCCAAAGCGAAGCTCTCTTCCTAAGTTATGCGCAAGGTGCTAACTTTCATTTTAGTCTTGGAGCTACGTAGACCTAATTCCTTAACAGGATACATATGTAGCTCGGTAGAAGGCTTGAGTCCGGTCACCATAACGCGAGCTACTACCTTAGAACTAGAAAACCTTTTCTTGGTTAAACACAAGGCATTAACCATCTCTTATTTAGAGCAAGGTTCCATTTTCTAGTTATGTATAAGGTGCTAACTATCCTTCTTATTTGGCGTGAGGCTCCTTTCTCTAGTCAACCATTTCCTAGTTATGTGCTAAGCACTAACTATCCTTTCCCCAGTAGAGCAACGCTCCTTTCCACCAATTATACGCTAGGCGCCAACTGTTCTTTATCAAATGGAGCAAGGCTTCATTCTCCAGTTATGCGTTAAGTGCTAATTGTCTCTTACTCTTTGAATTTGGGTTCCTCTTCCAATTAAACATAAGGTGCTAATTGTCTTTTATCAACCGAAGCGAAGCTCTCTTCCTAAGTTATGCAGGAGGCGCTAACTTTTATTTTAGTTTTTAAAGTTAGTCTCTAATAGTATAAAAATGATTACTCCTAATCTATTTCTAGAGTTGAGCACTTTCTTTCCCTCATCCCATGTCTGGAGCATGGTTTCGTCACACACAGCACTGACCTTATTGTTCTTACATTGTTCCACTTACTGAGGGCCAACCTTAGGAGCCTCAGGATTTTTTTCCTATTGAACCACATTTGTATTTGAGCCTATAGGCATTGAGTAGGATCATCAACCCAATCATATTGGGGATGATGTTTGGAATGAGCCTCTTTGTCATTTCTTTGTTGACCTTCCTGTTCAAGAGACTTTTGTATACTTATAGTCCTTTTTTACTATTGAGCCTGATGCTCAACCTACCCTAACTACCTTAGACCCCATTGGGAGTCTTTTGATTCCAACTGGGCATTTGAATGTCACATGGCTCGAGGAGCACATCGTTGAGTTGATTGACCTTAGTTCACTTCACTACACACCAGAGTTTGAGAGTGATGCACACCTCTCACCTCTTGACTTAACCCCACCTAAGACTCTTAGTATGGGGATTGTGAGTGACTACCATGCGATTGACCATCATTGGGGGGAGGTAGTAGACACGAGGCAAGCTTGCATAGACTTTTTGGGGGCCGAGATATCATTAGAGCGTACCATTTCTGCATCCGTATAATTCTTAGGTATTGAGAGATTAATTGAACCCGCCATGTCTATATCCATACATGCATCATGGCCATATTTAAGATTTTATGAACCTCACAAGGCCTTCTTTCCTGAGGCATGTTTTACACTCGAGAAGTGTCCACCTTTGGTATTTCATGGGGCTGAAGCGAACATTTTATTTCTTAAACTATTTATGGACGCATGGGATAGAGAGGGTGTTGGATAACCTTCTTCTTCATTTCATTTGTACATAGTAGATTAGATTTTTCTTTTTCTTATTTTCTTATTTATTTTTAGTTTGATTTTATTCTCTTATTTTATTTCCTTTTATTTTTATTTCTTCTTTTGTACTAACTTTTCTCGTCTTAATCTAACTATTCTTTCTCAAATTGGGCCTAAATGTTTTCAAGAAGCCAAAAATGATGAGAGTTGAATTTTAACTATGCAAGAAGAGCTTAACCAATTTGAAAGAAATCAAGTTTGGGATTTAGTCCCAAGACCTAATGATCATCCCGTGATTGGAACAAAATGGGATTTTAGAAATAAAATGGATGAATCCGGGATAGTTATTAGAAATAAAACTCAATTGGTTGCCCAAGGTTTTAATCAAGAAAAAGAAATTGATTTTGATGAAACTTTTGCTCCGATAGCTAGATTAGAAGCAATTAGAATGTTACTTGCAATTGCATGTTTTAGAAATTTCAAACTTTATCAAATGAATGTTAAAAGTGCTTTTCTAAATGGATACATTTCGGAAGAAGTTTATGTTGAACAACCTTCAGGTTTTGAAAATTATGCATTCCCAAATCATGTTTATAAACTCAAAAAGGCTTTATATGGTTTAAAACAAGCTCCAAGATCTTGGTTTGAAAGATTAAGTAAATTTTTGATTGAAAATGGCTTAACTAGAGGACAAATTGACACTACTCTTTTTATTAAAACAAAAAATCGTGACATGCTTATTATTCAAATATATGCAGATGATATTATATTTGGTTCTACTAATGATTCTCTTTGTCAAGAATTTGCTAAGAGCATGCAAGGTGAATTTGAAATTAGTATGATGGGAGAGCTAAATTATTTTCTTGGATTTCAAATTAAGCAAACTAAAGAAGGTATCTTCATAAACCAAGCCAAGTACACAAAAGATCTACTCAAGAGGTTTGGAATGGAAAATGCAAAGCCTATTGGGACCCCTATGAGTCCTTCAATCAAACTTGACAAGGATGAAAATGGTAAGAAAGTTGATGAAAAACTTTATAGAGGTATGATTGGCTCACTCTTATACTTAACAGTAAGTACACCCGATATTATGTTTAGTGTATGCATGTGCGCTAGATTTCAATCATGCCTTAAGGAATCTCATGTTATTGCCGTTAAACGTATTTTTAGATATTTATTAGGAACACCTAATTTAGGATTATTATCCTAGGGATATTGCTTTTGACCTTATTGGTTACTTCGATGGAGACTTTGCTGGATGCAAGGTTGATAGAACAAGTACTAGTGAAACTTGTCAATTTTTAAGTCATTTACTTATATCATGGTTTAGCAAGAAGCAAAATTCTGTAGCATTGTCTATCGCAGAAACTGAGTATATCGCAATTGGAAGTTGTTGTGCACAAATTTTATGGATGAAACAACAATTAGAAGATTTTGGACTCTACTTTGATCATATTCCAATTAATTGTGATAATACTAGTGCTATTAATTTATCAAAGAATCCCATTCAACATTCTAGGACCAAGCACATTGAAATTAGACACCACTTTCTTAGAGATCATGTTCAAAAAGGTGATATTATTCTTGAATTTATTGGAACAGAATATCAATTAGCCGATATTTTTACTAAACCATTGAATGAGGATAGATTTTGTTATATTCGTCGAGAACTTGGTTTGTCTAATCCAATATGATATTGATTTAATTTCCTTATGTGCTCATTGATGCTTATTTTACTATCATATATTTAGAGGGAGCTAAATGTATTCTAATGATATCTTTTTTACATTAATATTGATGCATATATTTAGAGGGAGAATTATAACTAATTTTAACAAATTTTTTTCCTCCTAATATTATTTTTGATGATGTCAAAGGAGGAGAAAAACAAGATATTGATGATTGATTGAACTTCCATGAATAGAAGATCTTTTCATGATTTATGTCTTTTGAAAATTTTATCTTAAATTATCAATAGTTTGTCATCATAAAAAAAAGGGAGATTGTTGACCCAAAGTTTATAAAGTTAGTTTCATAATTGATTTTGATGATAACACTGAATTAAATTTTCACAATTAATTTTCAAATAAACATTGTATAGATACATTAAATATAATAGAGTTGGAAGAGATTGATATTATTTTTTAGATATTTTCACATAATTTGGATGATTGAATAAAGGAATTTCAAAGTTGGGAGTAATAGAAATCAAAGTAAGATAAAGATTTGAACTAGAGGTTAACATGGACAAACAGATAAATTAGACACATGTTAGTATATAGCTGATATATTAAGATCTAGCGGTTCAATTTTTATGAAATTTTAATATAGTAAACTAGACTTCCATATCTATAACTTTACGGAAGGGAGATTTTTGTGGATCGGAAGTTAAGATATCAAAAAATGAGTTGGAATATTAGCATTGCAGAAAAGATTTTAATTCTGGATTCTGAAGCTAGTCTTAGTTTATGAGACATAACTCACACTCTACAGCTGTAAAAATTCTAATTTTTAGTGTGTGAAAAAAATACTCAAAAAGGTACAACTTTTGTAGTTTAAGTTTTTTCTAATTCTAAAAGTATCATGGTGAAACAGAAGCTTAAACTAGAAACACAGATTCAGAATGTCAGAAAAAACTATTAGAAGCTGGTCTAGGTTCAGAAGCCATATCGGACTATCTAACCGTTGGATGAAGCTCAAAATTTGACATGAGATAGCTGACTTATATATCTACAAAGTCTTCACTCTGAGGCAATGTCAGATTTGAACATTACGAGAGTGAAAAACGGTCACAAATGTATGTCAGAAAATCTGCAACTAAAGACAGCATTGGAAGCAAGGAAATTCAATTTCTTTCCAGGGCAAAAATGTCTTTTCACTTAGTAACGGCCATTTGGAGATTTTCATCCATAAATAGAGCCTCAAACTCAGATTCAAGACAAAGAAGAAGGCAAGAAGGAAGTGCTTGGAAAGAGATATAAGAAATTCCATAACTTTGCTTACATAGAGTGATTTCTTCCCACACTTGTGCTTCATATTTCATATTCAACTTGTGAGAGTTTCTTTTTGATTTGATTGATTTTTAAACTCACCATTGTTGTTGTAAGAAAGGGAAATTTAAAACCCTTTTAATTTGTGAGAATTGGGTGAGCTCTCGTTGGTTTTGATTCAAGTATTAGAACCAAAACAAGATACTTTCTTTAAGAGAGACTTGTGTGAGTGATTTGGGGATAAAATCACTTGGGAAAGGTTTCTTGCACCTTGGGAAGCTAGTGTGTAATAAGCTCTTCAAAAAATAGTGGAAAAATCTCAAGGAAGGCCTTGGGGAGTGAATGTAGGCAACATTGAAGCCGAACCACTATAAATTGATTGTGTTTGCTTCTTCTCCCTTCTCTTTATATTTATTACAAACACTAACACTCACTCTTCATCCACAAATATTGAATAATATTTTTTGGTGCATTTTATATTTGATTATCCTTTGCATCTTGACATATTTGTTTTAGGGTTGAAATTTTTATTTACAATTTTTTAACAACCCTATTCACCCCCCTCTAGTGTTGCTATTTGGGACAACACTTTAGTTTTTAATATCTTTTTTTGTTTTCATTTTTCGTTTTACATCAATAGATGGTTTGCTAGCATATTTTCCTCTTCGAAGTTCAATCATGTTAGTCTAGGGTTTGTCTTTGGCTTCAAGCCATTGATGGTGGTGTGGAAAATGAGAATATTTTTCAATGGAATATCTTTCTGACTTTTAATTGGAATCCTATAGTAAGCTAGGGTTCTTTCGAAATCAAATCACCTGTGTTATAATCATAGTTTGGTTACGGTTGGCCACTCGTGCATACTAAGTGTTTGATTCAATGGCCCAGTGATTTGGAACTTATTTTCTAAACCATAACAAGTGGTTTTCTTAAGAAATCGATTCACCTATGTCATAATTGAAGCCTGGCTATGAGTTGATGCTTGTGCACGTTAGGTGTTTGATTTAATGTCCTCGTGAGTCCAAAACTATTTTCAAAAGCCTCCGCTTACCCAGAGTTCTAGAAATTAGGCTTTAATGAAATATCTTCCAAACTAGCAGTGCATGGCGTTCGCTAGGTTGAGTTACAAATGCGTTTGAGTAAACCACTATCCCACTACCGGATTTGGTTCAAAGCCAGGGTTATCTTAGTTATTTTATTTTTAATATTTTCATTTTCTTTTTATATCACAACTCCTTCACTCCATCCTTCTCAACCCAACCATCCTCAAGCATCTTATCAATCCAAAGTTAGTTTAGATTAACTTATGTTCACCTACTAACTAAGAGAGCAAGTTTAGAGCATTTAACAAAGCCCTCTCTGTAGAGATGATCTCGGTTCTCATCGAGTAAAACTACAACTACCCTCTTACACTGGAGAGGTCAAACCCGAGCACATTTCAACGTCAGTCACATACCTCTAGCCAGTCAAAGATAGCTCCTATCTCATCAATCTGATTTGTAAGACTTAGTCTTTTCTCACTAAAGCAAAGTGTTTTCTCCAAAGGATCCTCAATAATTTTATGATCATCATAATCTTAGACTATAGTTTCAACTAAGTCCACCTGTTCTATATCAGACACCTCTTTTGGTTATTTACTTACATAGAAAATATTAGTTTCAAACTCAATGTTACCAAAAGACATTTTCATTAACCCATTCCTTTAATTGATAAGTGTATTTGATGTTGCGAGGAATGGTCATCCCAATATGACTGTGTCTGATTTGGTGCAGATATACTGGTTAGTAGTTGAGTCTCAAGGATAATGAAATCCACTAGAAAGTAAAAATTTTCTACTTTGACTAGTACATCCTCAACTGTACCTCGTGGAATCTTAATAGATCTATCCGTAAGTTATAAAGTCACACAAGTGAGCTTTATTTTGCCTTAGCCTAATTGTTCATATACTGAATAGGATAACAAGTTTACATTTGCCCCTAAGTCAAGTAATGCTTGACTAATATAGTACTCCCCAATGTAACATGATATCATAGGACAACCAGGGTCCTTATATTTTGGGCTCATACAACACTGTAGTATGACACTGTAAAGGACTCAACTTGCTTACATTCCTTTTTACAATACAATAATAGGTAAAATAAGTAAAAAGAGACTCAAATATTAAACATACATTTAGCTGTTCCTTTACAACTTTCATAAAAAAAAGCTAATAGAGAGAGGGAGAGAGATACAATTAATTTTTACAAATTCAGGGTAATTATAATGTAAGGCAGGGCAAAAGTTTTATTTAGTGCCAATCCAATGTAATAGTTCTATAGAAACAGGAATATAAATGGCTCAATTTGCCATGTTGACCTACAATGTGAACAAAAATAAGGAGGATTTAACTTGAAGTTCACTTTTTAAAATAAAGAACTTTAATTATTTAAAATAAAGAACTCATCAAAATGCACTTTAGTTAAAATATAACTAGAATAATATAACTTTAATTACACAAATATCCACGTTTTGATTTTCATTCATTTATGCTATCTAGAACAAAATTTTCCTTAAACTATTATTGGATATCCTATACAAAGCTCCTGCCATTTGTTGTCCAACATGCTCAGACTGCTACTAATTAATAATATGAATGAGTTGGGTGGGCTATCTAAACAAAGCTAATACAGGATCAATCATATGCTAAAGTTAGGCTGGGATGTTGAGGCACGTCCCAATCAACTTCCATTTATTACTTTATATATACTAATACCATGATATATATTGTTATTTACTTTAAGTATTGAACTATGATCCTGAATTCCTTATATTTTCCAAACTTTACTTATTTTAAAAAATTAAATTTCTCCAACATTTACTAACTTTTTCACACTTTTCAACAAAAATATCAAACACCCAACAATTCAAATTTTGTCTACTTTTATTTTTTGCCAAGAGTTGGAACAATTTTCCCAATTCTCCCCACACTAAAATCTCCAACTTCTCAAACTTCGTCAACTTTTATCAACTTTTTCACACTTCAAAATTTCACCTTTCTTCTCTAATTTTCTCCAACTTTAATCAATTTTGTATATTTTTCAAAGAACACATCAAACACCCAACAATTCAAATTTTATCAACTTTTTTTTTACCAAAATTTGACACTCCAAACAGGCACTTAATTCACAAATAAGTCTCCCAAAAAAATGACCATTAATGAACTACAAGTCCTTACATTTTCCAAGCTTCACTTCTTTTGAAAAAAACAACATTCTCCGACTGTATCTAACTTTTTTCCAAATTGCCAATTTTATCCAACTTTTCCACACTTCAAGAAAACATCAAAAACCCATTGATCCAAAATTTGGCACTCCAAAAATTGGTGCTCAGTATGCATTTGGAATACCAAATGTGGCCAAAATCTCAAACATTCTCCAAATATTTCCAATTTTTTTCACATACTAAAATCTCCAACTTTTTCTAAGTATCTAAATTTTTTTCCAAATTTTTTTTTTCAATTTTCACCAACTCTTACCAATTTTATCACATTTCCAACTTTTACAGACTTTTTTCAATTTTCTCTAACATTTACCAACTTTTTCACATTTTTCAAGAAACACATCAAACGCCAGACTATTCAAGTTTTATCTACTCTTTATTTTTTAGCCAAAATTTAATACTCCAAACAGGCACTTAATTCACAAACAATACTCCCACAAAAACAACCATTAATGAACTTTGGATCCTTACATTTTCCGAACTTTACTTATTTTGAAAAAAAGAAAAAGGGGCCTAATGTGTTTGGAATACAAAATTTGGCCAAATTCTCATACGTCCTCCAAAATTTTCCAATTTTCTCAACACTAAAATCTCTAACTTTTACCAACTTCTCAAAATTTCTCCAACTTTTACTAATTTTTCACATATTTCAAGGAATACATCAAACACACAACAATCCAAATTTGATCAACTTTTTGTTTTCCAACCAAAATTTTATTGATTTTTTTTTGGCCAAAATTTGGCACTACAAACGGGTGGTTAATTCACAAACAAGTCTCACACAAAAACAACCATTAACGAACTATGGGTCCTTACAATTTCCAGATTTTACTTATTTTGAAAAAACAACTGATTGTAAGGTAAAATGTACAATTTAATGTCCTAAATGAGTATTGTTAATCCACCTTATACTAATAAATGAATTGAATTGATAAATATTAGTGTACGAAGATTTTGAACTTGCTTTGCAAGAAATGGAACTAATGAATTATGAAAAAAAGCAAAAGCAAGCACAAGGATCAAAGGTGGTCCGGACAGCTGTTTGGCAAACAGCTGTGTGCACAACAGAGCTGCTGAAGATTTGAGAAGCTGAAATTTTCTAAGTGTTTGATGCCGTCTAGAAAGCCTGACAGCAATTTCAATTTTGTAATTAGAAGGTATTTTTATACTTAAACATGTTTAGCTCTAAATATAAATAGCAAGAGTTAGTGCTGAGAGAGGAGTCAATTGACATATTACATTTCATACATAGTTGAGAGAGATTGGTAGAGAGAGAAAATAGATCTAGTTTGTTTTCTTAGAAAATTCTACTTTCCTTTTCAATTTTGTTGTGAACAATGTTTGCATTCAATACGAGTTCTTCATCAATTATGAAAGAGTAGTTTCCTTTCTTGGATTCAAATCAAGGATGATAGTTGATCTCCACCGATTTTCAAGGTAACTTGTTCTTCAAGTTTACATCTATGATCCTCATGGGACAATTGATGATGTCTTCCACAAAAACAACTATTAATAAACCATGGATCCTTACATTTTCCGATCTTTACCCATTTTGAATAAACAACTTTCACCAACTCTTTTCAAAATTTTCCAACCATTTCACAAATTTTGGCGAAAACAACAAACACCCAATAATAAAAAATCTGACAATTTTTTTTCCTTTTTTGCTAAGATTTGGAACTCTAAAGAGGTGCAAAGTTTTCATTGGGAATATAAAATTTGTCCAAAATCTCAAACTATCTCCAAATTTTTCCAATTTTCGCCACACACTAAAATCTCCAACTTTTTCCTACTTCTCAAAGTTAGTCAAACTTCTACCAACTTTTCACACTTTCAAATTCTACCTGTTTTCACCAATTTTCTCCAACTTCTATCAATTTTTTCAAAATTTTCAAGGAACACATCAAGCACCCAACAATCCAAATTTTTTCAAATTTTCGTCTTTCTGCCAAAATTTTGCACTCCAAATAAGCGCTTACTTCATAAACAAGTCTCCCACAAAAACAACCATTAACAAACTATGGGTCCTTACATTTTATAAATTTTACTTATTCTGAAAAAACAACCTTCTCCAAAGTTATCTAACTTTTTCAAAATTTTTCCAACTTCATCTAACTTTTTCACATTTTTCAAGAAAAACATCAAACACCCAACAATCCAAAATTTGCCAACTTTTCGTTTTTGCCAAACGTTAAAACTCCAAAGAGATGCCTAGTGTGTGTTAGGATTATCAAATTACGCCAAAATCTCCAAGTATCTCCAATTTTTTGTAATTTTCTCCACACTAAAATCTCTTGTGCATGTTAGGATAACCAAAGTAGTCCAAAATCTCCAAATTTATTTCAAATTTTTCCACACGCTAAAATCTCACAAACTATACCCAAATTTTTTCAAAATTTCTCCAACTTTTTCCATTTTCTCCAACTCTTACCAACTTTTTCACTATCAACTTTTTACATGCTTTCTACAATTTTTACCAACCTTTTCACACTTTTCACGGAACACTCAAAACACCCAACAATTCAAATTCCGTCAAAATTTGGCACACCAAACAGTACCTTAATTCACAAATAAGTCTTCCACAAAAACAATCATTAATGAAATAAGAATCCTTACATTTTGCAATCTTTGCCTATTTTGAATAAACAACTTTCTTCAAGTTTTTTTAAAACTTAAACAAAATTTTCACACTATTCGACGAAAATATCAAACACCTAACAATTCAGTATTTGCCGAATTTTTATTTTTGCCAACATTTGGAACTCTAAACAGGTGCTTAGTTTGTGTTCGGAATAACCAAGAAAACCCTAGCCTAGCATTACTAAAACATGAACAAAGCATTTCGAAAAGAAAAACATCTTCATCATGCAACAGAATATGAAAACGAAATAGATTAAAAAGGTTTAAGACAATTTCGAAAGCAAATTAATCCAAACTAAGTCTACGAAATACTACGAAGTGAACATAGAAGATAAAGCACGAAGAACATGAAATTCTGATTAAAACAAATTAACAAATAGAACTTACACGTAAATCTTATTGCGAAGACGAAATTAAGCTTGAACAATCCAATCCAAAGCGAAATCGAAATCGTAACCCTAATCTAAACTAAACTAAGAAAAAGAGAAAAAGTGCATACGGTTTCGACCCCTCCTACATCAGATTTTTAACCTTTTATATCAACGTATATTACGAGGGCATAAAGGTAAAAATATAGCTCAAACTTATTCTAAACTTGTGCTGGAAGAGTCCTCATGGGTGCCCATGGCTGAGGTGGGGCGCCCATGGTACAAGTGTTTGATGAAGTCCTCAAAGAGATAGCCAAAAACAGCAGTTAGAAATCTCTCTCTGTGGGCGCCCACCTGATGAAGAGTGGGGCGCCCAAGGGTCCTCAGGGGCGCCCATGGGTTAATTTTGTCAAAAAGAATATCTTCTCATTCTTATCATCAATCGACTGTGAACTAATTTTCATCCCTATTAATAAAAAAATACCTAATAACTACGTATTCCTGCTTAATCCATACCCTTGTAAAAATTTTCAATTGTGTAAAGTTGATGATCAAATTTTCTATTGATGCGGCATTTGACTTTGAGAGGGGAGACAATTAGGGGGTTTAGAGCTCATTCATAACAGGTCTTATCTTATTCTATTTCTTGTCATTTTGGTCGTTTCTTTATGAGCATATCGATAGATCTATATATATATATTAAATTAAAAAAATACTTGCTTCATAACCATCAACAAGAATTTATTTAATTAGGCAACAAGTTTAAGATGTCAATGTTGATACCTGAATAATGGAATGCTCTAGCAAGTTCATTGTACAAGTTGCTCTTACTGTTAGTTTTGAAATCTAAGGCCCAAAAACGTTGGAGAGAGGATTCCTTGGCAAACAAAACACTGCAAAATCAACCTGTGCTATGATATATAATTATATCCATTCCTAAATATTATTATGTGTAATATATATGCACAATTTATTTGTAATAGAAATGCCAAAATTTTGGGCTAACGTCCAATAATATAAAAATATAATGACAAAATCTAATAAAATTAAAGTAATTTCTTAAAATTTGAGACCCATGCCCTTGCCTTCACAATTTACTTATTCTTAGTCATTCACATAGGCAACAATTAAAATTACCTAAGCTTAAGTATATATTATATCAGTTTATGCTTAATTAAGAAATTTTGAATTTTTATTTTATCTATATATTTCCTAATTCTACTTGGTAAGATTGTAGATTTATCAATTATATCATACATTGTTCATTTATTTGTGTAAAGCGACGACTTAAAAATTTTTCATCTTTAATCAATTTAAATTCTTAACTTTTTATTTCCCTAATTTCCCATTTCACTTAGCATCACAAGATAAATTCATAATATTTATATAACATAAATAACATCTCCTCCCTTACCTTATTCAATGTGTTATGTGGCCAAGGCACGTACAAAGTGCACGTGCTTATTCTTATAAATTGAGATAGAATTTTATAAATAATTCAATAAATTTAAACGGAATGTTATTCCTACATTTAAAATAAAAATGTCCTCAAAAGGATAACAATAAATTTTTGTTCAAAAAAATAATAAATTTGAAAAATGAACAAATAATAGTCAGCTTACGAATTTATTATTTCCTAAGTAATGGTAAACAAATAACAGGTAGCTTACGAATCTATTATTTCCTAAGTAATGGTAATGCAAAATCTAAAATTATGTAGGACTTGTAGCAAGTACCCAAATAAATTAAAATAAAGAAAGGACAATTAATGGGCAATGCTATTCTAGTAGAAAATATTCTATCAAGCACGTGTAGAGATCACAATATCTTTCCTACAAATGATTAGTAATGCCTTCTTTTCCTACAAGTGCAAAGAGAACATAACTATATGAAGTTTAACGTGTAAAAATATTAAATGCACACGAAATAGAAGTTTAATGTGTAATTACATTTTCTAGAATTTCAAGAGTAGCCTTCGGGTTAATCTCCGGGGAGGAAAGCAATTGGGTGAGAAGTCTGTACAAGATTTGGTGGTTCTTCATTCACTGAAAGTCCCTGAAGAATCACTAAAACCTAAGGAAGGGAAATCAAGAACATTATTCAACAAAAATTGAGCCCTCATTATGTAGTTACTTTCAGAAGGAATGGATTGATCCATCGTGAAAAATTAGAAAAGGCTCAACCTTATATGCACAACAAGTGTTATTGCCAAGTTTCTTCGTATCATTTTTAAACTTCGGCTTAGGTAAAAATTTATCACTCCACTATCTTGAGATCAACAGCATAATTAAGAATGGTAGTAAAATCAAAGAAAAATATCAGCTTAGATACCACAATAATAAGTAATAAATAAATAAATAAATAACTGTAGGAGCTTAATTGTGTAGATACTAGGTTGAAGGGCTAAATCATATATATATGAGGTTTTCAAGCAAAAAAGGCTTTTGCTCCTAAAAATAACAGCTAGTAACTATAAATGTAGAACATTTAATTGTAGACTTTACCCACTAAAAAAAATAGCCAATAACTCCAAAAACTCTTTTGTAGAAAAATTTAATAAAATACAATTTTGTTGTGCAAATAAATAAGTTCAAAACACTTTCAATCTACTACCTCAAAAAATTGCTTTCAATCACCCAAAACTAAAGTAACCTATAAATAAGAACTCAAATGAACAAATGTTTAAAGGTATAAGATAGGCGATGCAATTGATTAACTCAAATTAAAAGATAAAAATCAATTAATAAAATCAAAATAATAAAAATGAAACCCACTTTAAAATTCTGCAAAGAAAAACCAAAAAAAAAAAAAACAAAACAAAAAAAAGAAAAAAGAAAAGATGAGTGTAAGATGGGTATAAATTAAATGGTATAAAAATGAATGTATGAAGCATGAAATCCAGCAATCCCTCCCACGTCACACAATTTACGATGCTTGGACAGTAACAATGAACAAGTCAAATAAAACTAGTTGTATCAGTCATTTATACGGGCTTCCAACTTTGAATTCAAAACCACTAATTAGGTGGCGTGAATAAAGATATACATATCTTTACAGGAGATCACAAATTCCACAGATTTTCTTTATATTTGTTTTTTGTAATATTTCAGTATGACACCAAATTTTACTAAGTGCTCAAATTAATTAAGTTTTTTCTAATTTTTTCTTTTCTTTTCTTTTCTTTTTCTTTAGTGAGGGGAGACAAGAGAGTTAAATAAAGAGATTATTAAGAGGAAGCACAAAAGGCCATGCTAATGATATTATTACCTGCAATTTCCCTCTATTTATAGATTACAGTTAATCGATTAAACAAATTGTGGAGTAAAATATACTTACTTACCTCATTTTTTGCACCCTCTTCATTTTTATAACCTACTCTGAGGAAGGTATCATGAATTGTTGTTAGGTACATCCTTGCACGAGCATTTTGTTGACACTCCAATTTTGCCACCTCATTTAATAATTACAATATTTAATACTTTTAATTGAATGCTGCTCTACTGATTAATTTTCCTTAATTATAGGATATGTCAAGTACCAGAATTCAACAAAAAGCAAACAATTAGCAAAATACCGGTTATACCCCTAGAGTTAGGGAGAAACCAAGCTAATGACCTTAATCAAGGCAGAAGGTCACCAGACTGCACAGGCATGTCCAAGACACCAAATTGAAGATCCTAACATCAATAGAAGAGGTAAAATCTAGAATCAAGGGTCAATTTAGTCTAGAAATCAAGAACGGCCTCTACCGACGCACTTAAAGGCCAGTATCAACCAGAATGCCAGATCAAGCCAAAAGTAGGCAAGAAGATACTCAATATCCCAAGACATTCCAAAAAACATAGAACATAGCTCAGAATAGCTAAAATGCCAGTCCAGAGGTTATCTGAGCTTCGCCAACTCAGAAGAGCTCCTACTGACGAGAAAAAAAACTAATGGCACTCTAGACACAATTTAAGCATCCAACCAAAGTTAGAATTTTCCTCAAATTGCACAAAAATGTTGAAGGATCATTCCTTGAGTTAATGGCATAGCTAAGGCTAGTTAAGTCAAACCTTAAAAGGTCCCTTTGTAATTTCCTTTGCAAAATTTGTCAAATTTTTATAAATTCATAAAGGTGCCCCAAAGTCTTGCGGATGGCATTTTTGAACTCCTTATACCCAAACAGGTAGGGTAGTCATCCTGGTGGTGCCTCTAGGGGTTTGGCAAAAGATTTGGCTGATCCCTTCTCCGTTTCTACCCATTTCGGAGTAACAATTTTCAAATAGATATAACTTAGTCCTAGAGAATCCAAATTGAATCAAATTTTGGCCTAATTGGTTTAATTCTCTCCAAAAAGTGCCTCGGAGGTTTCGAAAGCTCCTGAAAATTGGACCAAAGGTATTAGAATGGCTCGAACTTGTCCTATTTTGGCCTGGCCACGAAACACGTTGCCAAATAGCCATTTGGCAAACTTTTTTTTTTTGCTTATTTTGACTTGCAAGAAGCTTCACCCAACTTGTTATGCAATCATAGTTGCTCATGGTGCTGTGCAGACATGTTCTTCCATCCTATTAAGTAGAAAGGGCTGCTAGATGGCCTTGATAAAGATTGTTGCCCATTTCATCGGGTAAACTTGTTCGCCCAACAAAATGGGAAATGTTCGTCGCTTTTTTGAATAGACAAAATGTTTTGTTTGGCCAAAAGGCCTATATAAGAAGGCCTCCCCTTCTTTATTTCATTCATCCCACACTTGGCGCTTAGAACTCTCAAGTCCAAAGTTTCTCTCTCGAGAAAATTTTTATTTGATTGTTCAATTCAATTTATTTGTATGATTAAGATAACACAAGTTTGGACTGGACCTGACACATGATATTAACTGGATTTACCTAAGACAAATTTTACAAAATTTCAAACATTATGCATATGACATGCCTTCCTTGAGTTATGGGCTAAGCACTAACTATTTCTCTCTAGTCTGGAGCGAAGCTCCTTTCCACAGTTATGCGCTTGGCGTTAACTATTTTTCTAAATAGAGCTACGTAGACCTGATCCCTTCACAGCGTACAGAGGCAGCTTAAGCAGAAGGCTTGAGTCTAGTCATTATAGTATGGGGTGCTACCTTAAAACTAGGATCCTTTCCCTGGTTAAATGTAAGGCATTAATGCTCTCTTCTCTAGAGTAAGGCCCCTTTTTCTAGTTATACGCTAGATGCTAACTTTCGTTCTTGTTTGGAGTGAGGCTTCTTCCTTTAGTTAACTATTTCCTAGTTATGCGCTAAGTGCTAACTATCCTTTCCTAGTTATTGCCAGGTTTCTCCCTATCATTTTTAAACTTCGGCTTAGGTAAAAATTTATCACTCCGCTATCTTAAGATCAACAGCATAATTAAGAATGATAGTAAAATCAAAGAAAAATATCAGCTTAGATACCACAATAATAAGTAATAAAAATAAATAAATAACTGTGGGATTTGATTGTGTAGATACTAGGTTGAAGGGTTAAATCATATATATCTGAGGTTTCTAAGCAAAAAATAGCCTCTGCTCCTAAAAATAACAGCTAGTAACTATAAATGTAGAACATTTAATTGTAGACTTTACCCACTAAAAAAAGTAGCTAGTAACTCCAAAAACTTTTTGTAGAAAAATTTGATAAAATACAATTTTGTTGTGCAAATAAATAAGTTCAAAACACTTTCAATCTACTACCTCAAAAAATTGCTTTCCATTACCCAAACCTAAAGTAACCTATAAATAAGAACTCAAATGAACAAATGTTTAAAGGTACAAGATAGGTGATGCAATTGATTAACTCAAATTAAAAAATAAAAATCAATTAATAAAATCACAATAGTAAAAATGAAACACACCTCAGAATTCTGCAAAGAAGAACCTAAAAAGAAAAAAAAAAGGAAAAAGATGAGTGTAAGATGGGTATAAATTAAATGGTATAAAAATGAATATATGAAGCATGGAATCCAATAATCCCTCCCACGTCACAAAATTTGCAATGCTTCGAGAGTAATAATGAACAAGTCAAATAAAACTAGTTGTATTAGTCATTTATATGGGCTTCCAACTTTGAATTCAAAACTACTAATTAGGTGGCGTGTATAATGATATATGTATCTTTACTAGAGATCACAAATTCCACAGATTTTCTTTATATTTGTTTTTGGCAATATTTCAGTATGACACCAAATTTTACTAAGTGCTCAAATTAATTAAGTTTTTATGATTTTTTCTTTTCTTTTATTTTCTTTTTTGGGGGGGGGAGACAAGAGAGATAAATAAAGAGATTATTAAGAGGAAGCACAAAAGGCCATGCTAATGATATTATTACCTGCAATTCCCCTCAATTTATAGATTACTGTTAATCGATTAAACAAATTGTGGAGTAAAATATATTTGCTTACCTCATTTTCTGCACTCTTTTCATTTTTATAACCTGTTCTGAGGAAGATATCACGAACTGCTGTCAAGTCCATCATTGCACAAGCATTTTGTTGACATTCCAATTTTGCCCCCTCATTTAATAATTACAATATTTAATACTTTTAATTGAATGGTGCTCTACCGATTAACTTTCCTTAATTATAGGATATGTCAAGTGCCAGAATTCAACAAAAAGCAAACAATTAGCAAAATACTGGTTATACCCCTAGAGCTAGGGAGAAACCAAGCTAATGACCTCGATCAAGGTAGAAGGTCACCAGACTGCACAGGTATGTCCAAGACACCAAACTGAAGATCCCAACATTAATAGAAGAGGCAAAATCCAGAATCAAGGGTCAATTTAGTCTAGAAATCAAGAACGACCTCAACCGACGCACTTAAAGGCCAGTATCAACCAGAATACCCAGATTAAGCCAAAAATAGGCAATAAGATACGTAATATCCTAAGACATTCCAAAAAAACATAGAACATAGATCAGAACAGCCAAAATGCCGTTCCAGAGGTTATCCAAGCTTTGCCAACTCAGAATAGCTCTTACTGACGAGAAAAAACTAATGGCACTCTAGACACAATTTAAGCTTCCAGTCAAAGTTAGAATTATCCTTAAATTGCATAAAAATGTTGAAGGATCATTCGTTGAGTTAATGGCATAGCTAAGTCAAGTTAAGTCAAACCTTAAAAGGTCCCTCTATAGCTTTCTTTGCAAAATTTGTCAAATTTTCATAAATTCATAAAAGTATCCCAAAGTCTTGGGGATGGCATTTTTGGACTCCTTATACCCAAAAAAGGTCGGGTAGTCATCCTAGTGGTGCCTCCAGGGGTTAGGCAAAAGATTTGGCTGATCCATTCTCCATTTTTACTCAATTTGGAGTAGCAATTTTCAAATAGATATAACTTGGTCCTAGAGAGTCCAAATTGAATCAAATTTTGACCTAATTGGTTTAATTCTCTCCAAAAAGTGCCTGGAAGGTTCTGAAAGCTCTTGAAAACTGGACTAAAGGTCTTAGAATGGCTCGAACTTGTCCTATTTTGGCCTGGCCAAGAAACACTTTGCCAAATAGCCATTTGGAAAGCTTTTTTTTTTTTTTTTTCCTATTTTGACTTGCAAGAAGCTTCACCTAGCTTGTTATGCAATCATAGCCATTCGTGGTGTTGTGCAGGCATGTTCGCCTATTCTCTTAAGTAGAAAGGGTTGCTAGAAGGCATTGGTAAAGATTGTCGCCCATTTTATCAAGCAAACTTGTTCGCCCATTTTATCGAGCAAACTTGCTCGCCCAACAAAATGGGCAATGTTTGTCAATTTTTTTGATTGGGCAAAAGGTTTTGTTTGGCCAAAAGGCCTGTATAAGGAGGCCTTCCCTTCCTCATTTCATTCATCCCACACTTGGCGCTTAGAGCTCTCAAGTCCAAAGTTTCTCTCTCTAGAAAAAGCTTTCATCGGTAAAATTCTCTCTCTATAGAAAATTTTTTATTTGATTGTTCAATTCAATTTATTTGTATGATTAAGATAACTCAAGTTTGGACTGGACCTAAAACATGATATTGACTGAATTTACTTGAGATAAATTTTACAAAATTTCAAACATTATGCATATGACATGCCCACTTCATACTAACATGTCATACCATGCCATAACATCATTCTGTCATACTATACTATATTATAATACCATGTTCACCATTTCATGCCAGGTCATAACATCAAATTACCATACTAAGTCATACTAAACATCATTCCCACCATGCTATGTCATCTCTACCATTCTGTACCATGTCATTGTCATCATATATCACGCTAACATACCATATTGCCAAGCTATGCGATGCTATATCATGCCTTGACCATGCTATGCCATGCCAGCATGTTATATTATCATGTTATTCTATGCTACCATGCTCAATCACCATCCCACATCATGATATAACATATTAGGACATCATTTACCATGTTAGCACGTGCTTTGACATGCTATACGCCATGTTTTGACACATCGACGCATGCCTTGACATGCTAGAACACATTCAAACATACAAACATATACCTAGTAGGGCTAACACAAATTTGGAAATCAAATACTTATCAATCCAGAGCATTCACTTGAGTGAGCAAGGCTTTAGAGACTGAGAATGACCAAGGATTGGCTAAGCTGATGATTTCTAAGTCATGATTCCTTTAGACATATCTGACATGCATCCTTGAACTGTCATCACTGTTAGAATATAAGTTGTCATTACATTTAATATGTCCATGACATACTAGAACATAGAAACTGCGCCACTCATGTAATATTAGGATCCTAGGCTTTTCACATAGACTTGATCATCATCATTAGGAACTGAGCTCTTGATTTATGTTGAGTTTGTTTCCTAAATGATAATACTCATTTACATGAGCAAGGCACACCTTGGGACTTTGAGCTCCTCATTGGAGTGAGGCTCCCTCCTCCAGTTATGGGCTAAGCGCTAACTGTTTCTCTTTAGTCTGGAGCGAAGCTCCTTTCCAAAGTTATGCGTTAGGCGTTAACTTTTTTTCTAAATAGAGCTACGTAAACCTAATCCCTTCACAGCGTACAGAGGCAGCTTAAGCAGAAGGCTTGAGTCTAGTCATTATAGTATGAGGTGCTACCTTAAAACTAGGATCCTTTCCCTGGTTAAATGTAAGGCATTAACGCTCTCTTCTCTAGAGTAAGGCTCTCTTTTCTAGTTATACGCTAGATGCTAACTTTCGTTCTTGTTTGGAGTGAGGCTTCTTCATTTAGTTAACTATTTCCTAGTTATGTGCTAAGTGCTATCTATCCTTTCCCAATGGAGCAAGTCTCTTTTCCTCTGGTTATGCGCTAGGCATTAACTATTCTCTCTCATCTGGGGCTGGGCTCCATTTCCCAGTTAAGAACAAAGTGCTAACTGTCTTTTATCATCCAAAGCGAAGCTCTCTTCCTAAGTTATGCGCAAGGTGCTAACTTTCATTTTAGTCTTAGAGCTACGTAGACCTAATTCCTTAACAGGATACATATGTAGCTCGGTAGAAGGCTTGAGTCCGGTCACCATAACGCGAGCTACTACCTTAGAACTAGAAAACCTTTTCTTGGTTAAACACAAGGCATTAACCATCTCTTATTTAGAGCAAGGTTCCATTTTCTAGTTATGTATAAGGTGCTAACTATCCTTCTTATTTGGCGTGAGGCTCCTTTCTCTAGTCAACCATTTCCTAGTTATGTGCTAAGCACTAACTATCCTTTCCCCAGTAGAGCAACGCTCCTTTCCACCAATTATACGCTAGGCGCCAACTGTTCTTTATCAAATGGAGCAAGGCTTCATTCTCCAGTTATGCGTTAAGTGCTAATTGTCTCTTACTCTTTGAATTTGGGTTCCTCTTCCAATTAAACATAAGGTGCTAATTGTCTTTTATCAACCGAAGCGAAGCTCTCTTCCTAAGTTATGCAGGAGGCGCTAACTTTTATTTTAGTTTTTAAAGTTAGTCTCTAATAGTATAAAAATGATTACTCCTAATCTATTTCTAGAGTTGAGCACTTTCTTTCCCTCATCCCATGTCTGGAGCATGGTTTCGTCACACACAGCACTGACCTTATTGTTCTTACATTGTTCCACTTACTGAGGGCCAACCTTAGGAGCCTCAGGATTTTTTTCCTATTGAACCACATTTGTATTTGAGCCTATAGGCATTGAGTAGGATCATCAACCCAATCATATTGGGGATGATGTTTGGAATGAGCCTCTTTGTCATTTCTTTGTTGACCTTCCTGTTCAAGAGACTTTTGTATACTTATAGTCCTTTTTTACTATTGAGCCTGATGCTCAACCTACCCTAACTACCTTAGACCCCATTGGGAGTCTTTTGATTCCAACTGGGCATTTGAATGTCACATGGCTCGAGGAGCACATCGTTGAGTTGATTGACCTTAGTTCACTTCACTACACACCAGAGTTTGAGAGTGATGCACACCTCTCACCTCTTGACTTAACCCCACCTAAGACTCTTAGTATGGGGATTGTGAGTGACTACCATGCGATTGACCATCATTGGGGGGAGGTAGTAGACACGAGGCAAGCTTGCATAGACTTTTTGGGGGCCGAGATATCATTAGAGCGTACCATTTCTGCATCCGTATAATTCTTAGGTATTGAGAGATTAATTGAACCCGCCATGTCTATATCCATACATGCATCATGGCCATATTTAAGATTTTATGAACCTCACAAGGCCTTCTTTCCTGAGGCATGTTTTACACTCGAGAAGTGTCCACCTTTGGTATTTCATGGGGCTGAAGCGAACATTTTATTTCTTAAACTATTTATGGACGCATGGGATAGAGAGGGTGTTGGATAACCTTCTTCTTCATTTCATTTGTACATAGTAGATTAGATTTTTCTTTTTCTTATTTTCTTATTTATTTTTAGTTTGATTTTATTCTCTTATTTTATTTCCTTTTATTTTTATTTCTTCTTTTGTACTAACTTTTCTCGTCTTAATCTAACTATTCTTTCTCAAATTGGGCCTAAATGTTTTCAAGAAGCCAAAAATGATGAGAGTTGAATTTTAACTATGCAAGAAGAGCTTAACCAATTTGAAAGAAATCAAGTTTGGGATTTAGTCCCAAGACCTAATGATCATCCCGTGATTGGAACAAAATGGGATTTTAGAAATAAAATGGATGAATCCGGGATAGTTATTAGAAATAAAACTCAATTGGTTGCCCAAGGTTTTAATCAAGAAAAAGAAATTGATTTTGATGAAACTTTTGCTCCGATAGCTAGATTAGAAGCAATTAGAATGTTACTTGCAATTGCATGTTTTAGAAATTTCAAACTTTATCAAATGAATGTTAAAAGTGCTTTTCTAAATGGATACATTTCGGAAGAAGTTTATGTTGAACAACCTTCAGGTTTTGAAAATTATGCATTCCCAAATCATGTTTATAAACTCAAAAAGGCTTTATATGGTTTAAAACAAGCTCCAAGATCTTGGTTTGAAAGATTAAGTAAATTTTTGATTGAAAATGGCTTAACTAGAGGACAAATTGACACTACTCTTTTTATTAAAACAAAAAATCGTGACATGCTTATTATTCAAATATATGCAGATGATATTATATTTGGTTCTACTAATGATTCTCTTTGTCAAGAATTTGCTAAGAGCATGCAAGGTGAATTTGAAATTAGTATGATGGGAGAGCTAAATTATTTTCTTGGATTTCAAATTAAGCAAACTAAAGAAGGTATCTTCATAAACCAAGCCAAGTACACAAAAGATCTACTCAAGAGGTTTGGAATGGAAAATGCAAAGCCTATTGGGACCCCTATGAGTCCTTCAATCAAACTTGACAAGGATGAAAATGGTAAGAAAGTTGATGAAAAACTTTATAGAGGTATGATTGGCTCACTCTTATACTTAACAGTAAGTACACCCGATATTATGTTTAGTGTATGCATGTGCGCTAGATTTCAATCATGCCTTAAGGAATCTCATGTTATTGCCGTTAAACGTATTTTTAGATATTTATTAGGAACACCTAATTTAGGATTATTATCCTAGGGATATTGCTTTTGACCTTATTGGTTACTTCGATGGAGACTTTGCTGGATGCAAGGTTGATAGAACAAGTACTAGTGAAACTTGTCAATTTTTAAGTCATTTACTTATATCATGGTTTAGCAAGAAGCAAAATTCTGTAGCATTGTCTATCGCAGAAACTGAGTATATCGCAATTGGAAGTTGTTGTGCACAAATTTTATGGATGAAACAACAATTAGAAGATTTTGGACTCTACTTTGATCATATTCCAATTAATTGTGATAATACTAGTGCTATTAATTTATCAAAGAATCCCATTCAACATTCTAGGACCAAGCACATTGAAATTAGACACCACTTTCTTAGAGATCATGTTCAAAAAGGTGATATTATTCTTGAATTTATTGGAACAGAATATCAATTAGCCGATATTTTTACTAAACCATTGAATGAGGATAGATTTTGTTATATTCGTCGAGAACTTGGTTTGTCTAATCCAATATGATATTGATTTAATTTCCTTATGTGCTCATTGATGCTTATTTTACTATCATATATTTAGAGGGAGCTAAATGTATTCTAATGATATCTTTTTTACATTAATATTGATGCATATATTTAGAGGGAGAATTATAACTAATTTTAACAAATTTTTTTCCTCCTAATATTATTTTTGATGATGTCAAAGGAGGAGAAAAACAAGATATTGATGATTGATTGAACTTCCATGAATAGAAGATCTTTTCATGATTTATGTCTTTTGAAAATTTTATCTTAAATTATCAATAGTTTGTCATCATAAAAAAAAGGGAGATTGTTGACCCAAAGTTTATAAAGTTAGTTTCATAATTGATTTTGATGATAACACTGAATTAAATTTTCACAATTAATTTTCAAATAAACATTGTATAGATACATTAAATATAATAGAGTTGGAAGAGATTGATATTATTTTTTAGATATTTTCACATAATTTGGATGATTGAATAAAGGAATTTCAAAGTTGGGAGTAATAGAAATCAAAGTAAGATAAAGATTTGAACTAGAGGTTAACATGGACAAACAGATAAATTAGACACATGTTAGTATATAGCTGATATATTAAGATCTAGCGGTTCAATTTTTATGAAATTTTAATATAGTAAACTAGACTTCCATATCTATAACTTTACGGAAGGGAGATTTTTGTGGATCGGAAGTTAAGATATCAAAAAATGAGTTGGAATATTAGCATTGCAGAAAAGATTTTAATTCTGGATTCTGAAGCTAGTCTTAGTTTATGAGACATAACTCACACTCTACAGCTGTAAAAATTCTAATTTTTAGTGTGTGAAAAAAATACTCAAAAAGGTACAACTTTTGTAGTTTAAGTTTTTTCTAATTCTAAAAGTATCATGGTGAAACAGAAGCTTAAACTAGAAACACAGATTCAGAATGTCAGAAAAAACTATTAGAAGCTGGTCTAGGTTCAGAAGCCATATCGGACTATCTAACCGTTGGATGAAGCTCAAAATTTGACATGAGATAGCTGACTTATATATCTACAAAGTCTTCACTCTGAGGCAATGTCAGATTTGAACATTACGAGAGTGAAAAACGGTCACAAATGTATGTCAGAAAATCTGCAACTAAAGACAGCATTGGAAGCAAGGAAATTCAATTTCTTTCCAGGGCAAAAATGTCTTTTCACTTAGTAACGGCCATTTGGAGATTTTCATCCATAAATAGAGCCTCAAACTCAGATTCAAGACAAAGAAGAAGGCAAGAAGGAAGTGCTTGGAAAGAGATATAAGAAATTCCATAACTTTGCTTACATAGAGTGATTTCTTCCCACACTTGTGCTTCATATTTCATATTCAACTTGTGAGAGTTTCTTTTTGATTTGATTGATTTTTAAACTCACCATTGTTGTTGTAAGAAAGGGAAATTTAAAACCCTTTTAATTTGTGAGAATTGGGTGAGCTCTCGTTGGTTTTGATTCAAGTATTAGAACCAAAACAAGATACTTTCTTTAAGAGAGACTTGTGTGAGTGATTTGGGGATAAAATCACTTGGGAAAGGTTTCTTGCACCTTGGGAAGCTAGTGTGTAATAAGCTCTTCAAAAAATAGTGGAAAAATCTCAAGGAAGGCCTTGGGGAGTGAATGTAGGCAACATTGAAGCCGAACCACTATAAATTGATTGTGTTTGCTTCTTCTCCCTTCTCTTTATATTTATTACAAACACTAACACTCACTCTTCATCCACAAATATTGAATAATATTTTTTGGTGCATTTTATATTTGATTATCCTTTGCATCTTGACATATTTGTTTTAGGGTTGAAATTTTTATTTACAATTTTTTAACAACCCTATTCACCCCCCTCTAGTGTTGCTATTTGGGACAACACTTTAGTTTTTAATATCTTTTTTTGTTTTCATTTTTCGTTTTACATCAATAGATGGTTTGCTAGCATATTTTCCTCTTCGAAGTTCAATCATGTTAGTCTAGGGTTTGTCTTTGGCTTCAAGCCATTGATGGTGGTGTGGAAAATGAGAATATTTTTCAATGGAATATCTTTCTGACTTTTAATTGGAATCCTATAGTAAGCTAGGGTTCTTTCGAAATCAAATCACCTGTGTTATAATCATAGTTTGGTTACGGTTGGCCACTCGTGCATACTAAGTGTTTGATTCAATGGCCCAGTGATTTGGAACTTATTTTCTAAACCATAACAAGTGGTTTTCTTAAGAAATCGATTCACCTATGTCATAATTGAAGCCTGGCTATGAGTTGATGCTTGTGCACGTTAGGTGTTTGATTTAATGTCCTCGTGAGTCCAAAACTATTTTCAAAAGCCTCCGCTTACCCAGAGTTCTAGAAATTAGGCTTTAATGAAATATCTTCCAAACTAGCAGTGCATGGCGTTCGCTAGGTTGAGTTACAAATGCGTTTGAGTAAACCACTATCCCACTACCGGATTTGGTTCAAAGCCAGGGTTATCTTAGTTATTTTATTTTTAATATTTTCATTTTCTTTTTATATCACAACTCCTTCACTCCATCCTTCTCAACCCAACCATCCTCAAGCATCTTATCAATCCAAAGTTAGTTTAGATTAACTTATGTTCACCTACTAACTAAGAGAGCAAGTTTAGAGCATTTAACAAAGCCCTCTCTGTAGAGATGATCTCGGTTCTCATCGAGTAAAACTACAACTACCCTCTTACACTGGAGAGGTCAAACCCGAGCACATTTCAACGTCAGTCACATACCTCTAGCCAGTCAAAGATAGCTCCTATCTCATCAATCTGATTTGTAAGACTTAGTCTTTTCTCACTAAAGCAAAGTGTTTTCTCCAAAGGATCCTCAATAATTTTATGATCATCATAATCTTAGACTATAGTTTCAACTAAGTCCACCTGTTCTATATCAGACACCTCTTTTGGTTATTTACTTACATAGAAAATATTAGTTTCAAACTCAATGTTACCAAAAGACATTTTCATTAACCCATTCCTTTAATTGATAAGTGTATTTGATGTTGCGAGGAATGGTCATCCCAATATGACTGTGTCTGATTTGGTGCAGATATACTGGTTAGTAGTTGAGTCTCAAGGATAATGAAATCCACTAGAAAGTAAAAATTTTCTACTTTGACTAGTACATCCTCAACTGTACCTCGTGGAATCTTAATAGATCTATCCGTAAGTTATAAAGTCACACAAGTGAGCTTTATTTTGCCTTAGCCTAATTGTTCATATACTGAATAGGATAACAAGTTTACATTTGCCCCTAAGTCAAGTAATGCTTGACTAATATAGTACTCCCCAATGTAACATGATATCATAGGACAACCAGGGTCCTTATATTTTGGGCTCATACAACACTGTAGTATGACACTGTAAAGGACTCAACTTGCTTACATTCCTTTTTACAATACAATAATAGGTAAAATAAGTAAAAAGAGACTCAAATATTAAACATACATTTAGCTGTTCCTTTACAACTTTCATAAAAAAAAGCTAATAGAGAGAGGGAGAGAGATACAATTAATTTTTACAAATTCAGGGTAATTATAATGTAAGGCAGGGCAAAAGTTTTATTTAGTGCCAATCCAATGTAATAGTTCTATAGAAACAGGAATATAAATGGCTCAATTTGCCATGTTGACCTACAATGTGAACAAAAATAAGGAGGATTTAACTTGAAGTTCACTTTTTAAAATAAAGAACTTTAATTATTTAAAATAAAGAACTCATCAAAATGCACTTTAGTTAAAATATAACTAGAATAATATAACTTTAATTACACAAATATCCACGTTTTGATTTTCATTCATTTATGCTATCTAGAACAAAATTTTCCTTAAACTATTATTGGATATCCTATACAAAGCTCCTGCCATTTGTTGTCCAACATGCTCAGACTGCTACTAATTAATAATATGAATGAGTTGGGTGGGCTATCTAAACAAAGCTAATACAGGATCAATCATATGCTAAAGTTAGGCTGGGATGTTGAGGCACGTCCCAATCAACTTCCATTTATTACTTTATATATACTAATACCATGATATATATATTGTTATTTACTTTAAGTATTGAACTATGATCCTGAATTCCTTATATTTTCCAAACTTTACTTATTTTAAAAAATTAAATTTCTCCAACATTTACTAACTTTTTCACACTTTTCAACAAAAATATCAAACACCCAACAATTCAAATTTTGTCTACTTTTATTTTTTGCCAAGAGTTGGAACAATTTTCCCAATTCTCCCCACACTAAAATCTCCAACTTCTCAAACTTCGTCAACTTTTATCAACTTTTTCACACTTCAAAATTTCACCTTTCTTCTCTAATTTTCTCCAACTTTAATCAATTTTGTATATTTTTCAAAGAACACATCAAACACCCAACAATTCAAATTTTATCAACTTTTTTTTTTACCAAAATTTGACACTCCAAACAGGCACTTAATTCACAAATAAGTCTCCCAAAAAAATGACCATTAATGAACTACAAGTCCTTACATTTTCCAAGCTTCACTTCTTTTGAAAAAAACAACATTCTCCGACTGTATCTAACTTTTTTCCAAATTGCCAATTTTATCCAACTTTTCCACACTTCAAGAAAACATCAAAAACCCATTGATCCAAAATTTGGCACTCCAAAAATTGGTGCTCAGTATGCATTTGGAATACCAAATGTGGCCAAAATCTCAAACATTCTCCAAATATTTCCAATTTTTTTCACACACTAAAATCTCCAACTTTTTCTAAGTATCTAAATTTTTTTCCAAATTTTTTTTTTCAATTTTCACCAACTCTTACCAATTTTATCACATTTCCAACTTTTATAGACTTTTTTCAATTTTCTCTAACATTTACCAACTTTTTCACATTTTTCAAGAAACACATCAAACGCCAGACTATTCAAGTTTTATCTACTCTTTATTTTTTAGCCAAAATTTAATACTCCAAACAGGCACTTAATTCACAAACAATACTCCCACAAAAACAACCATTAATGAACTTTGGATCCTTACATTTTCCGAACTTTACTTATTTTGAAAAAAAGAAAAAGGGGCCTAATGTGTTTGGAATACAAAATTTGGCCAAATTCTCATACGTCCTCCAAAATTTTCCAATTTTCTCAACACTAAAATCTCTAACTTTTACCAACTTCTCAAAATTTCTCCAACTTTTACTAATTTTTCACATATTTCAAGGAATACATCAAACACACAACAATCCAAATTTGATCAACTTTTTGTTTTCCAACCAAAATTTTATTGATTTTTTTTTGGCCAAAATTTGGCACTACAAACGGGTGGTTAATTCACAAACAAGTCTCACACAAAAACAACCATTAACGAACTATGGGTCCTTACAATTTCCAGATTTTACTTATTTTGAAAAAACAACTGATTGTAAGGTAAAATGTACAATTTAATGTCCTAAATGAGTATTGTTAATCCACCTTATACTAATAAATGAATTGAATTGATAAATATTAGTGTACGAAGATTTTGAACTTGCTTTGCAAGAAATGGAACTAATGAATTATGAAAAAAAGCAAAAGCAAGCACAAGGATCAAAGGTGGTCCGGACAGCTGTTTGGCAAACAGCTGTGTGCACAACAGAGCTGCTGAAGATTTGAGAAGCTGAAATTTTCTAAGTGTTTGATGCCGTCTAGAAAGCCTGACAGCAATTTCAATTTTGTAATTAGAAGGTATTTTTATACTTAAACATGTTTAGCTCTAAATATAAATAGCAAGAGTTAGTGCTGAGAGAGGAGTCAATTGACATATTACATTTCATACATAGTTGAGAGAGATTGGTAGAGAGAGAAAATAGATCTAGTTTGTTTTCTTAGAAAATTCTACTTTCCTTTTCAATTTTGTTGTGAACAATGTTTGCATTCAATACGAGTTCTTCATCAATTATGAAAGAGTAGTTTCCTTTCTTGGATTCAAATCAAGGATGATAGTTGATCTCCACCGATTTTCAAGGTAACTTGTTCTTCAAGTTTACATCTATGATCCTCATGGGACAATTGATGATGTCTTCCACAAAAACAACTATTAATAAACCATGGATCCTTACATTTTCCGATCTTTACCCATTTTGAATAAACAACTTTCACCAACTCTTTTCAAAATTTTCCAACCATTTCACAAATTTTGGCGAAAACAACAAACACCCAATAATAAAAAATCTGACAATTTTTTTTCCTTTTTTGCTAAGATTTGGAACTCTAAAGAGGTGCAAAGTTTTCATTGGGAATATAAAATTTGTCCAAAATCTCAAACTATCTCCAAATTTTTCCAATTTTCGCCACACACTAAAATCTCCAACTTTTTCCTACTTCTCAAAGTTAGTCAAACTTCTACCAACTTTTCACACTTTCAAATTCTACCTGTTTTCACCAATTTTCTCCAACTTCTATCAATTTTTTCAAAATTTTCAAGGAACACATCAAGCACCCAACAATCCAAATTTTTTCAAATTTTCGTCTTTCTGCCAAAATTTTGCACTCCAAATAAGCGCTTACTTCATAAACAAGTCTCCCACAAAAACAACCATTAACAAACTATGGGTCCTTACATTTTATAAATTTTACTTATTCTGAAAAAACAACCTTCTCCAAAGTTATCTAACTTTTTCAAAATTTTTCCAACTTCATCTAACTTTTTCACATTTTTCAAGAAAAACATCAAACACCCAACAATCCAAAATTTGCCAACTTTTCGTTTTTGCCAAACGTTAAAACTCCAAAGAGATGCCTAGTGTGTGTTAGGATTATCAAATTACGCCAAAATCTCCAAGTATCTCCAATTTTTTGTAATTTTCTCCACACTAAAATCTCTTGTGCATGTTAGGATAACCAAAGTAGTCCAAAATCTCCAAATTTATTTCAAATTTTTCCACACGCTAAAATCTCACAAACTATACCCAAATTTTTTCAAAATTTCTCCAACTTTTTCCATTTTCTCCAACTCTTACCAACTTTTTCACTATCAACTTTTTACATGCTTTCTACAATTTTTACCAACCTTTTCACACTTTTCACGGAACACTCAAAACACCCAACAATTCAAATTCCGTCAAAATTTGGCACACCAAACAGTACCTTAATTCACAAATAAGTCTTCCACAAAAACAATCATTAATGAAATAAGAATCCTTACATTTTGCAATCTTTGCCTATTTTGAATAAACAACTTTCTTCAAGTTTTTTTAAAACTTAAACAAAATTTTCACACTATTCGACGAAAATATCAAACACCTAACAATTCAGTATTTGCCGAATTTTTATTTTTGCCAACATTTGGAACTCTAAACAGGTGCTTAGTTTGTGTTCGGAATAACAAATTTGGCCAAAATCTCAAACTTCCTCCAAAATTTTCCCATTTTCACCACACTAAAATCTCCAACTTTTACCAACTTCATAAAGTTTCGGAAACTTCTACCAACTTTCTCACAATTCCAACTTTTACCTGTTTTAATAATTTTCTCCAATTTTTATCTGTTTTCTCAAAATTTTCAAGGACAATCCAAAGTTTATCAAATTTTTTGTTTTTTTGTCAAACTTGGTCACTCCAAACCAGCACTTAATTCACAAATATGTCTCCCAAAAAAAAAACCAATAATGAACTACAGGTCCTTATCTTTTCCAGATTTTATATATTTTGATAAAACAACCTCCACTAAATTTATCTAACTTTTTTCAAACTTTTCAAACATTATCCAACTTTTTCACACCTTTCAAGAAAAGCATTAAACACCCAACAATCCAAAAATTGTCTATATTTTGTTTTTTGCCAAAATTTAAAACTCCAAATAGGAGCCTAGTGTGCACTAGGATTACCAAACTACGCCAAAATCTCCAACTACCTCCAAATTTTTCCAATTTATTGCACACACTAAAATCTCCAACTTTACCCAAACTTTCTCAAATTTTCTCCAACTTCTATCAACTCTCTTCAAAATTTTCCAACTCTCACTAATTTTTTCATACTTCAAACTTCCACATGCTTGCTGCAACTTCTACCAGCTTTTTCAAACTTTTAAAGGAACACATAAGACACCCAACAATCCAAAGTTTACCTACTTTTTTGCCTAAATTTGGAACACCAAACAGTACCATAATTCACAAATAAGCCTTCCACAAAGACAACCATTAATGAATTGTCGATCCTTACAAGAAATCAACAAAACCCCAGTACCTTCAAGAAATCAACACTGTAAGCAGAGATCTAAAGAAAATGTCGCAAGTCGGCAGTTCGCAGGTTGCAGCGGCATGCCGGAAGCTCGTCGGAATCACAGCTTACACGGACTCGCACCTGGAGACAAAGATTTGGGAGACCAAAAGGAAGAAACGAAGACCTTGGTTGTGCCAACAATCCTCCGTTTTGTGGAAAAAAATTAGGGCCTTTTTTGTTTTACTTCATTTTCCCCTAAGTTTGATGAAACGACACCCAAAACCCAAAATTTTGTAAAATCGTAAAATCGCATGTAAAATCGCGATTTTACCGATTTTAACCCATAAAATCGCTTTTTTACCTATTTTATCCCAAAAAACAATTTTGATGCGATTTAACAAGGTTTTGCCATCTAAAATAGTAAAATCATACGATTTTACGATTTAAATCGTGATTTTAACAACAATGATCTAAAAATTTTTCAAATTTTCTCCACACACTGAAATCTCCAACCATGTCCAACTATTTCAAATTTTCTCGAACTTTTGTCAAACTTTTTTAATTCTCGCCAACTCTAACCAATTTTTTCCCACCTGAAACTTTTACATAATTTCTACAACTTATACCAACTTTTTAACACTTTTCAAAGAACACATCAAACATCCAAAAACTCAAAAACCTCACCTACTTCTTTTTCCCAAATTTGGAACTCCGAAGAGTACCTTAGCTAACAAATAAATCTTCCACAAAAACAACCATTAATGAACTATTGATCCTTACATTTTCCAAATTTGCCTATTCCGAATGAATAATTTTCTTCAACTTCTTCCAAATTTTTACAACTTCGATGAACTTTTTCACACCTTTCTACGCAAACATTAAATACCCAACAATCCAAAATTCGTGTACCTTTTGCTTTTTGCAAAATTTAAAGCTCCAAAGAGGTGCCCAATGTCCGTTATGATATTACCAAATTAGGCCAAAATCTCCAACTCCAAATTTTTCTAACTTTCTTCACATTAAAATCTACATATTTACCACAACTTTCTCAAATTTTCTCAAACTTTTATCAACAATTTTCAATTTCCTCCAACTCTTACCAATTGTTTCCACTTCAAACTTTTACATGCTTTCTACAACTTCTACCAACTTTTTCACACTTTCAAACAACACATCAAACATCCAAAAATGCAAAAACCTGACCTACTTCTTTTTTCCAAATTTGGAACTGCTAACAGTACTTTAATTAACAAATAAATCTTCCACAAACACAACCATTAATGAACTATCGATCCCTACATTTTCCGAATTTGCCTATTTCGAATGAACAATTTTCTCCAACTTCTTTCAAATTTTTACAACTTCGATGAACTTTTTCACACCTTTCAACGTAAACTTCAAACACCCAACAATCCAAAATTCGTCTACCTTTTGCCATTTGCTAAAATTTAAAGCTCCAAAGAGGTGCCCAATGTGCGTTATGATTACCAAATTAGGCCAAAATCTCCCACTAACACCAAAATTTTCTAACTTTTTTCACATTAAAATCTCAAATTTTACCCAAATTTTCTCAAACTTTTGCCAACAATTTTAAATTTTCTCAAACTCTTACCAATTGTTTCATACTTCAAACTTTTACATGCTTTCTACAACTTCTACCAACATTTTCACACTTTTCAAACAACACATCAAAAATCCAAAAACTCAAAAACCTGACCTACTTTTTTGTCCCAAATTTGGAACCCCTAACAGTACCTTAATTATCAAATAAATCTTCCACAAAAACAACCATTAATGAACTATCCATCCTTACATTTTCCAAATTTGCCTATTTCGATGGAATAATTTTCTCCAACTTTTTTCAAATTTCTACAACTTCGATGAACTTTTCCAAACCTTTCGACGTAAACATCAAACACCCAACAATCCAAAATTCGTCTACTTGTAGCTTTATGCCAAAATTTAAAGCCCCAAAGAGGCACCCAATGTGTGTTATGATTACCAAATTAGGCCAAAATCTCCAACTAACTCCAAATTTTTCTAACTTTCTTCGCATTAAAATCTCCAATTTTACCCAACACTTACCAATTGTTTCACACTTCAAACTTTTACATGCTTTCTACAACTTCTACCAACATTTTCACACTTTTCAAACAACAAATCAAACATCCAAAAACTCAAAAACCTGACCTACTATTTCCCAAATTTGGAACTCCTAACAGAACCTTAATTACCAAATAAATCTTCCACAAAAACAACCATTAATGAACTATCGATCCTTACATTTTCCAACTTTACCCATTTCGAATGAATAATTTTCTCCAACTTCTTTCAAATCTTAACAACTTCGATGAACTTTTTCACACATTTCGATGTAAACATCAAACATCCAACAAGCCAAAATTCGCTTACCTTTTGCTTTTTGCCAAAATTTAAAGCTCCAAAGAGGTGCCAAATATGCGTTATGTTTACCAAATTAGGCCCAAATCTCCAACTAACTGCAAATTTTTCTAACATTCTTCACATTAAAATCTCCAATTTTACCCAAACCTTCCCAAATTTTCTCAAACTTCTATCAGCAATTTTCAATTTTCTCCGACTCTTACCAATTGTTTCACACTTCAAACTTTTACATATTTTCTACAACTTCTACCAACGTTTTCACACTTTTCAAACAACACATCAAACATCCAAAAACTCAAAAACTTGACCTACTTTTTCCCAAATTTGGAACTCCTACCAGCACCTTAATTAACAAAAAAATCTTCCACAAAAACAACCATTAATGAACTATCGATCCCTACTTTTTCCGAATTTGCCTTTTTTGAATGAACAATTTTCTCCAAATTTGATGAACTATTTCACACCTTTTGACGTAAACATCAAACACCCAACAATCCAAAATTCGACTACCTTTTGCTTTTTGCTAAAATTTAAAGGCCCGAAGAGGTGCCCACTGTGCATTATGATTACCAAATTAGACCGAAATCTCCCACTAACACCAAATTTTCTAATTTTCTTCACATTAAAATCTCCAAATTTACCCAAAGTTTCTCAAACTTTTACCAACAATTTTAAATTTTCTCAAACTCTTAACAATTCTTTCACACGTCAAACTTTTACATGCTTTCTACAACTTCTACCAACATTTTCAAACTTTTCAAACAACACATCAAAAATCCAAAAACTCAAAAACCTGAACTACTTCTTATTCCCAAATTTGGAACTCCTAACAGTACCTTAATTATCAAATAAATCATCCACAAAAACAACAATTAATGAATGATCCATCCTTACATTTTCCAAATTTGCCTATTTCGAATGAATAATTTTCTCCAACTTTTTTCAAAATTTTCCAACTTCGATGAACTTTTCCAAACCTTTCGACGTAAACATCAAACACCCAACAATCCAAAATTCGTCCACTTGTTGCTTTATGCAAAAATTTAAAGCTTCAAAGAGGTGCCCAATGTATGTTATGATTACCAAATTAGGCCAAAATCTCCAACTAACTCCAAATTTTTCCTTCTTCACATTAAAATCTCCAATTTTACCAAAAATTTCTGACATTTTCTCCAACTCTTACCAATTGTTTCACACATAAAACTTTTACAAGTTTTCTACAACTTCTACCAACTTTTTCACACTTTTCAGACAACGCATCAAACATCCAAAAACTCAAAAACCTGACCTACTTTTTCCCAAATTTGGAACTCCTAACAAAACCTAAATTACCAAATAAATCTTCCACAAAAACAACCATTAATGAACTATTGATCCTTACATTTTCTAACTTTACCTATTTCGTAAGAATAATTTTCTCCAACTTTTTTCAAATTTTTACAACTTCGATGAACATTTTCACACTTCTCGACGTAAACATCAAACGCTAAACAATCCAAAAATCATCTACTTCTTGCATTTTGTAAAATTTGAAGCTCCAAACAGGTGCCCAGTGTGCGTTATGATTACCAAATTAGGCAAAAATCTCCAACTAACTCCAAATTTTTCTAACTTTCTTCACATTAAAATCTCCAATTTTACACAAACTTTCTCAAATTTTCTCAAACTTTTATCAGCAATTTTCAATTTTCTCCAACTCATACCAATTGTTTCGCACTTCAAACTTTTACATGCTTTCTACAATTTCTACCAACTTTTTCACACTTTTCAAAGAACACGTCAAACATCCAAACACTCAAAAACCGGACCTACTTCTTTTTCCCAAATTTGGAAATCCTAACAGTACCTTAATTAATAAATAAATCGTCCACAAAAACAACCATTAATGAACTATCAATCCTTACGTTTTCCAAATTTGCGTATTTCAAATTTGGAATCCTTACATTTTCTCCAACTTCTTTCAAATTTTTACAACTTCGATGAACTTTTTCACACCTTTCGATGTAAAAATCAAACACCCAACAATCCAAAATCCGTCTACCTTTTGCTTTTTCCCAAAATTTAAAGCTCCAAAGTGGTGCCCAATGTGCGTTATGATTACCAAATTAGGCCAAAATCTCCCACCAACTCCAAATTTTTCTAACTTTCTTCTCATTAAAATCTCCAATTTTACCCAAACTTTCTCAAATTTGCTCAAACTTTTATTAGCAATTTTCAATTTTCCCCAACTCCTACCCATTGTTTCACACTTCAAACTTTTACATACTTTCTACAACTTCTACCAACTTTTTCACACCTTACAAACAACACATCAAACATCCAAAAACTCAAAAGCCAGACCTACTCCTTTTCCCCAAATCTGAAACGCCTAATAGTACCTTAATTAACAAATAAATCTTCCACAAAATCAACCATTAATGAACTATCGATCCTTACATTTTCCAAATTTGCCTATTTTGAATGAATAATTTTCTCCAATTTTTTTCAAATTTTTACAACTTCGATGAACTTTTTGAAACCTTTCGACGAAAACATCAAACACCCAACAATTCAAAATTCGTCTACCTTTTGCTTTATGCCAAAATTTAAAGCTCCAAAGAGGTGCCTAATGTGCGTCACGATTACCAAATTAGGCCAAAATCACCAACTAACTCCAAACTTTTCTAACTTTCTTCACATTAAAATCTCCAATTTTACCCAAACTTTCTCACATTTTCCCCAACTCATACCAATTGTTACACACTTCAATCTTTTACATGCTTTCGACAACTTCTACCTACATTTTCACACTTTTTAAACAACACATCTAACATCCAAAAACTCAAAAACCTAACCTTCATCTTTTTCCCGAATTTGAAACTCCTAACAGAACCTTAGTTACCGAATAAGTCTTCCACAAAAACAACAATTAATGAACTATTGATACTTACATTTTCCAAATTTGCCTATTTTCAATGAATAATTTTCTCCAACTATTTCAAATTTTTACAACTTCGATGAACTTTTTCACACCTTTCGACGTAAACATCAAACACCAAACAATCCAAAATTCGTCTTTCTTTTGCTTTTTGCAAAATTTAAAGCTCCAAAAAGGAGCCTAATGTGCGTTATGATTACCAAGTTAGGCCAAAATCTACAACTAACTCCAAATTTTTCCAACTTTCTTCATATTAAAATCTCAAAATTTTCCCAAACTTTCTCAGATTTTCTCGAACTTTTATCAGCAATTTTAAATTTTCTCTAACTCTTACCAATTGTATCACACTTCAAACTTTTACATGCTTTCTATAACTTCTACCAACTTTTTCACACTTTTCAAACAACACATCAAACATCCAAAAACTCAAAAACTTGACCTACTTCTCTTTCCCAAATTTGGAACTCCCAACAAAACGTTAATTACCAAATAAATCATCCACAAAAACAACCGTTAATGAACTATCGATCCTTACATTTTCCAAATTTGCATATTTCAAATTTGGACACCTTACATTTTTCCCAACTCCTTTCAAATTTTTACAACTTCGATGAACTTTTTCACACCTTTCGACGTAAAAATCAAACACCCAACAATCCAAAATCCGTCAACCTTTAGCTTTTTGCCAAAATTTAAAGCTACAAAGTGATGCCCAATGTGTATTATGATTACCAAATTAGGCCAAAATCTCCTACTAACTCCAAAATTTTCTAACTTTCTTCACATTAAAATCTCCAATTTCACCTAAACTTTCTCACATTTTCTCCAACTCCTACCAATTGTTTCACACTTCAAACTTTTACATGTTTTCTACAACTTCTACAACTTTTTCATGCTTTCAAACAAAACATCAAACATCCAAAAACCCAAAAGCCTGACCTACTTCTTTTTCCCAAATTCGAAACCCCTAACAGTACCTTAATTAATAAATAAATCTTCCACAAAAACAACAATTAATGAACTATCGATCCTTACATTTTCCAAATTTGCCTATCTTGAATGAATAATTTTCTCCAACTTCTTTCAAATTTTTACAACTTCGATGAACTTTTTCACACCTTTCGACGTAAACATCAAACACCCAACAATCCAAAATTCGTCTACTTTTTGCTTTTTGCAAAAATTTAAAGCTTCAAAAAGATGCCCAATGTGCGTTATCATTACCAAATTAGGCCAAAATCTCCAACTAACTCCAAATTTGTCTAACTTTCTTCACATTAAAAACTTCAAATTTACCTAAACTTTCTCAAAATTTCCCAAACTTTTATCAGCAATTTTCAATGTTCTCCAACTCCTAACAATTGTTTCACACTTCAAACTTTTATATGCTTTGTACAACTTCTACCAACTTTTCATACCTTCCAAACAACACCCAAGCATCCAAAAACTCAAAAACCGGACCTACTACTTTTTCCCAAATTTGGAAATCCTAACCGTACCTTAATTAGCAAATAAATCTTCCACAAAAACAACCATTAATGAACTATCGATCCTTATATTTTCCAAATTTGCCTATTCTGAATGAATAATTTTCCCTAAATTTTTTCAAATTTTTACAGCTTCAATGAACTTTTACACACCTTTCAACGTAAACATCAAACACCCAACAATCCAAAATTCAACTACCTTTTGGATTTTGCAAAATTTAAAGCTCCAAAGAGGTGCCCAATGTGCGTTATGATTACCAAATTAGGCCAAAATCTCCAACTAACTCCAAATTTTTCTAACTTTCTTCCCATTAAAATCTCTAATTTTACCCAAACTTTTAAAAATTTTCTCCAACTCTTGCCAATTGTTTCACACTTCAAACTTTTACATGCTTTCTACAATCTCTACCAACTTTTTCATGCTTTCAAACAACACATCAAACATCCAAAAACTCAAAAACCTGACCTACTTCTTTTTCCCAAATTTGGAACTGCTAACAGTACCTTAATTAACAAATAAATCATCCACAAAAACAACCATTAATGAACTATCGATCCTTACATTTTCCAAATTTGCCGATTTCGAATGAATAATTTTCTCAAACTTCTTTAAAATTTTTACAACTTCGATGAACTTTTTCACACCTTTCGACGTAAACATCAAACACCCAACAATCCAAAATTTGCCTAACTTTTGATTTTTGCAAAATTTACAGCTTTAAAGAGGTGCCCAATGTGCGTTATGATTACCAAATTAGGCAAAAATCCAACTAACTCCAAATTTTTCTAACTTTCTTCACATTAAAATCTCCAATTTTACCCAAACTTTCTCGCATTTTCTCCAACTCTTACCAATTGTTTCACACTTCAAACTTTTACATGCTTTCTACAACTTCTACCAACTTTTTCACACTTTCAAATAACACATCAAACATCCAAAAACCCAAAAACCTGACCTACTTCTTTTTCCCAAATTTGAAACCCCTAACAGTACCTTAATTAAGAAATAAATCTTCCACAGAAACAACCATTAATGAACTATCGATCCTTACATTTTCCAAATTTGCCTATTTCGAATGAATAATTTTCTCCAACTTCTTTCAAATTTTTACAACTTCGATAAAAAAATTAACAAATAAATCTTCCACAAAAACAACCATTAATGAACTATCGATCCTTACATTTTCGACGTAAACATCAAACACCCAACAATCCATAATTCATCTACCTTTTTCATTTTGCAAAATTTAAAGCTCCAAAGAGGTGCCAAATGTGCGTTATGATTACCAGATTAGGCTAAAATCTCCAACTAACTCCAAATTCTTCTAACTTTCTTCACATTAAAATCTCCAAATTTACCCAAACTTTCTCACATTTTCTTCAACTCTTACCAATTGTTTCACACTTCAAACTTTTACTTGCTTTCTACAACTTCTACCAACATTTTCACGCTTTCAAACAACACATCAAACATCCAAAAACCCAAAAACCTGACCTACTTCTTTTTCACAAATTAGAAACCCCTAACAGTACCTTAATTAAGAAATAAATCTTCCACAAAAACAACCATTAATGAACTATCGATCCTTACATTTTCCAAATTTGCCTATCTCAAATGAATAATTTTCTCCAATTTCTTTCAAATTTTTACAACTTCGATGAACTTTTTCACACCTTTCGACGTAAACATCAAACACTCAACAATCCAAAATTTGTCTACTTTTTGCTTTTTGCAAAAATTTAAAGCTTCAAAGAGATGCCCAATGTGCGTTATCATTACCAAATTAGGCCAAAATCTCCAACTAACTCCAAATTTGTCTAACTTTCTTCACATTAAAAACTCCAATTTTACCCAAACTTTTATCAGCAATTTTCAATATTCTCCCCCTCCTACCAATTGTTTCACACTTCTAACTTTTACATGCTTTGTACAACTTCTACAAACTTTTTCACACTGACCACTTTCTAATTTGGTAGTGGCTCACTCTCAAGTATAAGAGGTCGGTTGAGTTTACTCTAGGTGAGTCCTAGGTAATCTTCCACAGGGAGCAAGGGTGTGACTAAATTTTGGAAAACTTGGTTTTGAAAGCACTTGCAAAAATTTTAAGAAGCAAATAAAACAATCTTTTTGGAGTTTTCGAATAGAGATTTGTAACAATAATTTGAGAATTTTAACACGAATTAAACGGAAGATGAACACACTACAAAAGAAAATCAATTTATAAACTTAAACAAACTATGTGAATTAAAACACTTAGCTTTAACCTAGTCCTGTAACGTCCTCGAAGGGCTGAATTCGGATATATAGTTAACTCAACCTAATTCTTACACCTGTAATATTAGGTCGGAAGATTTGGCGTTAAAAACCTTTTTCGTAAAGAACTCACAATTCTAGAATTTTGAAATCAGATTCAAAATCACCGGGACATGGAATTGACCTTCAATTTACACGAGCGTAATCGAAGTTCAACTGTATCACGGGCAATTCGTTTTTGAAAATTAATCTAGAATTATGTGCCTTACATTTTTATTCGAAAGATAAACACAGTTTAGTTCGAACTATCCAAATTCAACTCCTTCAATTCGATTACACTCCTAGGTTAAAACCAAGAAAACCCTAGCCTAGCATTACTAAAACATGAACAAAGCATTTCGAAAAGAAAAACATCTTCATCATGCAACAGAATATGAAAACGAAATAGATTAAAAAGGTTTAAGACAATTTCGAAAGCAAATTAATCCAAACTAAGTCTACGAAATACTACGAAGTGAACATAGAAGATAAAGCACGAAGAACATGAAATTCTGATTAAAACAAATTAACAAATAGAACTTACACGTAAATCTTATTGCGAAGACGAAATTAAGCTTGAACAATCCAATCCAAAGCGAAATCGAAATCGTAACCCTAATCTAAACTAAACTAAGAAAAAGAGAAAAAGTGCATACGGTTTCGACCCCTCCTACATCAGATTTTTAACCTTTTATATCAACGTATATTACGAGGGCATAAAGGTAAAAATATAGCTCAAACTTATTCTAAACTTGTGCTGGAAGAGTCCTCATGGGTGCCCATGGCTGAGGTGGGGCGCCCATGGTACAAGTGTTTGATGAAGTCCTCAAAGAGATAGCCTAAAAATAGCAGTTCAGAACTCCCTCTCTATGGGCGCCCATCTGATGAAGAGTGGGGACGCCCATGCTTGTGGTCAGGGGCGCCCATGGGTCTACGGTGGGGCGCCCATCTGCAACTACAGTGAACAGTTCTTCTTTGACAGCTTTCTGTCCCTGAACTTCCGATGCGATTATGACATTGAATATGACAGATTCAGGCTTCGGCTATAACCAGCAAAGTTGTAGGGCTTCGAGTCTTCTTTCCAGCGCAAAAAGAATGGAACCATTTAGAGTTGTGACGAAAAACGTTATGGCGGGAAAACTGAGAGGGTGTTGAGCTGGAACTTCAACCGCACACCACTTCAACTATTTTGAACTTCAAACCACTTCCTTCTCCTTGGCACCCATGGTAGTCGATCTTATGCCTTGGGATGGCTCCTCCTCACATGCAACCTTGGTGTTGTTTGGGCCAAAAAGACCATATTATATCACCTGAAATATACACACACCAAGAATGCATGAAAATGAGATAATCATACTAACACATCGCCAATAATAACTGTAAATTCATAATTAGCATGCTCAATATATATATAATTGTACAATAATGCATGCTAATCACACCCCCCAACCTAGACATTGCTAGTCCCTAGCAATGAGTGCAATCAAACCATGAGGTATAAGAACAAATGCAAGGGCACCCACAACATGTAAGCTCTTATTCAAATCAAAATAAGACAAAATAAAAACAAACTAAAGTGATGTCCGTTTTCGTGGGAGACACACGACCACACTTAGCGCATGAGGCAAGCCCTTTAAACCCCTAGGTTCCCCCTAGTGGACAAGTAAGGTCTCGTGAGGGTTTGCAGTGATGCTACCCACAAACATCTATGGTATGGTCTCAAGGTGTCAAAGAGTGATTAAGGTCAGCAACGAATCAAGTTCAAGCTTAACAAGTCACAAAACTTAAATATCATGTGTAATTCCCAAGTGCTAAGCATGAATGTATGCACTATCAAAGTTGGAAAAGCATGTGTGCAAAACAGTGTCATTTATTCAACAAGGTCTCGAGAGCATAATCAGAACTAGGTTTTGACTTCAAAAATGCACAAGGTAGATCACTCAGAGAAAGAAACTCACTCATCAAGGGTTCACTCATACCTATGAGGATAAAATGCTCTCCTAGTTGCACACAACCACACAAATAAGTGAGTGAATTGAATTGAAGTTCCGTATGGATAGCTTATACCAAAAATAAGTTCCAATGCCATGTAATAGATTACACCACACAACCTACACAAAACCACTACATGCACACACAAGAGTTGCTCGCTTAGAATCCACTAGGTCTTTGATTCGGTTGTAACTTTGCCAGGGGTATTGGTTAACAATGGAAGATATAAAAATCAAAACACATGTCTTGGGATAAAGATGTTCAAATACGTACAAGTCCCAAACTACCCATTTCCTTTCTATACCCTAACCAACAACATGAAGCTTATTCACAAACTTACAAACTACTTTTGGGACACTCTTAGCAACCGCATTACAAAACATAAATCCCACAATTGAATAAACAAAAGAAATGAGAAAATATTTTTTTTCTTTTTTTTTTCTTCTTTTTCTTCTTCTTTTTTCTTTGTATCCCTTTATTTTTTTTTTTTTTTTTTTGAAATTAGAAGAATGAACTATACAATGTATAAATTCTCATCCCAGCACTCACCCTCATTTGGCTCTCAAAAGCTTACATTCCCAACCCCACATTCCCAACTTAGACTTTGAGGCACTTTCACAACCCAAGACATGTGAGGGTTAGGCTTAAAGTGTGTGAATAGGGTGTAGGGGATATCATGTGTGAGGAGAATCAAAAAGAGAAAACTTTATATCACACACTTTATTTTGATGCTTCAAGTTGGTTCTTAAGACAATTTTATATCAAGAAAGAACATAAAGACCCAAAATAGCAAAGAGGGCCTAGCATCATGTTCTAAGCTCGCAAACAACTCATATGCACCAAGTATATACTCATGCAAGTGTGTGATGCAACTGGGGCAATGAAAACCAAAATAGAGAACAATTGAGCTGAAATAATGTGCAACCCCTCTTGAAAAGAAAAATGGCTCTAAAGCTCACCACTGGAAAGGGTATAAGTCTCTACCTAGTCCAGGGATGCTCAATTAACCAATGTTACACAAAGTTCACTCTTAAGCACGAAAGTTCTTCCGTGATAGCCAAAAATGCACAAGGTCATGACACACTCAACTTAAATTAAGTTTCCTATCAGAACTTGAACAAGACTCACTTATCACTCTCTCACCCAAATTCACAATCAACCAAACCAAAAAAGGCCAACATGCAAGTACAAATGTGCTAACTCATGTATGTGAGCTCAAAGATGCTCAAAATTTGAAAAATTTGACAATTTTAGCATAAAGGGTCATCATGCGAACTCTACCCCCCAACCTAAACTAAACATTGTCCTCAATGTGAGAACTATGATGCATATGTGGGTCCGTAGTGTGCAAAGTGAGCATGATGATGATGAGCATAAAAAGCAATCAATATGTAACACATAAGCCAAGCATGCACCCAAAATAAGAATCCCCATAAGCAATAAAGAACACCCCCTAACCTAGTTTCTACAGCACTTCCAACAACAACCAACAACATATAGCCAAGTGTTATGCTCAAAATGTAGAAACAGAAGGTAAAAAGGGTGGATATTACCTCAAGAGCTTCCTTATTTGAAGAAAAGAAAAAAACTATACAAGAGAAAGGGTTAAAAAGAAAATAAAAGAAAATAAAGGGAGAATAAGACAAGAGAAAGAGTTAGTACACAAGAAAAAAATAAGAGAAAGAAAATAAGAGAATAAAATCAAACCAAAAAAACATAAGAAAATAAGAAAAAGAAAACTCTAATCTACTATGTAAAAGGCAACAAAGAAGAAGGGTTATCCAACACCCTCTCTATCCCATGCATCCACAAATGGTTCAAGAAATAAAATATTTTCTTTGGGCCCATGAAGCACCAAAGGTGGATGCTCCTCAAGTGTAAAACACGTCAAGGGATGTAAGGCCAAGTGAGATTCATGATTCCTTGGATGTGGCCATAATGTATGTAAGGACATAAATATGGTGGGTTCTATCAGTCTCTCGGTGCCTAGAAAATCAATGAACTCACCCCCAATATCTCCTACCTCCCCCCAAGGATAATCGGTCACAGTGTAATCACTCACAATCCCTAGAGTAACACTCGTGGGTAGGGCTATGCCAAGAGGTAAGAGGTGTGCACCACTCTCAACCTTGGATGTATAAATGAGTGAAAAAGGATCTATCGACTCAATGATATGCTCCTCGGGCGTTGTAACTTGCAATTGCTCAAACAGAGTCAAAAGACTCTCAATAGGGCCCGTGGTGGTCTGGGTGGGTAGAGCATCAAACTCAGTAGTAGGAAAGGACTGCATGTCTCCCTGACTCTCAAAAGGTGGTAAAGAAATCTCCTGAATGGGAGAGTCCATAGGGAAATGAGAAAGACACTCATCCCAAACATCATCCCAAGTGTGGTTAGGGCAATTGTCCCACTCAGTGCCCATGGTCTCAAATTGTGCATCATAAGGTTCACTAGGCCAATAATCTTGGGGCTACTCAGACTGGCCCTCAGTGAGTGGAACAAGGTTGGGACATGCAAAATCTGAGTAATTAGGCTCCACGTATACGTTACTTCCAAGGGATGGATCATGAGGATCAAATGAAGTAGAAGCATGGGGGAAAAGGTCAATGTGGCTTTCAAGTACATATGGTTCAAATCTAGTTTCAAGTCTTTCCCATGGCCTGGTGTGTTCATAGAAAAATTCAAGGAATGACCATGCCTCACCCGGTGTGAGGTCAAGAAATTCCTTCCCCAAGACTATATCAAATGCCTGGTGCAACTCATGAGACAGAGCATTATATTATATGGCTATGATGTCCCCTAACTCTAATCCATGACTTGGGAAAGTGTCCAAAAGTATGTTAAATCTCTCCCAGCATTTATAAAAGACTTCACCCTTCTTTTGAGAAAAATTTCTAATTTGAAGGCCATGGGTGAAGGTTTGATGAATAGGGAGGAAATGTTTAATAAAAGCTTGAACACATTGATCCCAAGTGGTCCATTCACCAAAATTATAGCACCAGTCACCAGCCACACTTTGTAAAGACAAAGGGAAAAACATGAACCTAAGTCTCTTATTCATTCTAACATCATCACTGAAACCACACACTGCCTTAAACCTATCGAGATGAAGACATGGGTCTTCCTCCTCGTGCCCGAAAAATTGGGGAAGCATACGATATGTATCTAATGTAAAAGCATATCCAAACATGCCACCTAGATACTCTATGTATTCTCGAGTATCAAAAGGGCTATGTACAAACTCACCAACATCCATCTCAAAGATCAGAAAATCAAAATGAAAATAAAATGAGAAAAGAGAAAAACTAAGTTAACTAGCATGCAAACTAGATTATATGATATGCAAATGACTATATTATTTTTTTTTTGTGTGTTTTTTTTTTTCAAATATCTAAAAGAAGAAAAATCCTAAAACTAGAGAAAATGAATCAAAATAAAAAAATGAAATATACAAAATGAAATAAATAAGGAGCGACGTCACCTGGAAGTCCAAATGTAACCGCACCAGCAAGTGCTTTCACCCACAAGCTCTCCGAGTTCAGCATACACACACCGTTGCTCCCCGGCAACGGTGCCAAAAACATGACTACTCTCTAATTTGGTAGTGGCTCACTCTCAAGTATAAGAGGTCGGTTGAGTTTAGTCTAGGTGAGTCCTAGGTCATCTTCCATAGGGAGCAAGGGTGTGACTAAATTTTGGAAAACTTGGTTTTGAAAGCACTTGCAAAAATTTTAAGAAGCAAATAAAACAATCTTTTTGGAGTTTTCGAATAGAGATTTGTAACAATAATTTGAGAATTTCCAACACGAATTAAACGAAAGATGAACACACTACAAAAGAAAATCAATTTATAAACTTAAACAAACTATGTGAATTAAAACACTTAGCTTTAACCTAGTCCTGTAACGTCCTCAAATGGCTGAATTCGGATATATAGTTAACTCAACCTAATTCTTACACCTGTAATATTAGGTCGGAAGATTTGGCGTTAAAAACCCTTTTCTTAAAGAACTCACAATTCTAGGATTTTGAAATCAGGTTCGAAATCACTGGGACATGGAATTGACCTTCAATTTACATGAGCGTAATCGAAGTTCAACTGTATCACAGGCAATTCGTTTTCGAAAATTAATCTAGAATTATGTGCCTTACGTTTTTATTCGAAAGATAAACACAGTTTAGTTCGAACTATCCAAATTCAACTCCTTCAATTCGATTACACTCCTAAGTTAAAACCAAGAAAACACTAGCCTAGCATTACTAAAACATGAACAAAGCATTTCGAAAAGAAAAACATCTTCATCATGCAACAGAATATGTAAATGAAATAGATTAAAAAGGTTTAAGACAATTTCGAAAGCAAATTAATCCAAACTAAGTCTATGAAATACTACGAAGTGAACATAGAAGACAAAGCACGAAGAACATGAAATTCTGATTAAAACAAATTAACAAATAGAACTTACACGTAAATCTTATTGCAAAGACAAAATTAAGCTTGAACAATCCAATCCAAAGCGAAATCGAAATCGTAACCTTAATCTAAACTAAACTAAGAAAAAGAGAAGAAGTGCGTAGGGTTTTGACCCCTCCTACATCAGATTTTCAACCTTTTATATCAACGTATATTACAAGGGCATAAAGGTAAAAACATAGCTCAAACTTATTCTAAACTTGTGCTGGAAGAGTCCTCATGGGCGCCCATGGCTGAGGTGGGGCGCCCATGGTACAAGTGTTTGATGAAGTCCTCAAAGAGATAGCCAAAAACAACAGTCAGAACTCTCTCTCTGTGGGTGCCCACCTAATGAAGAGTGGGGCTCCCAAGGGTCCTCAGGGGCGCCCATGGGTCTAGGTGGGGCGCCCATTCTTGTGGTGGGGCGCCCATCTGCAACTATAGTGAACAGTTCTTCTTTCACAGTTTTCTGTCCCTGACTTCTGATGCAATTTTGACATTGAAGATGACAGATTCAGGCTTCGGCTAAACCAGCAAAGTTGTAGGGCTTCGAGTCTTCTTTCCAACGCAAAATGAATGGAACCATTTCGAGTTGTGACGAAAAAGTTATGGCTGGAAAACTAAGAGGGTGTTGAGCTGGAACTTCAACCGCACACCACTTCAACTATTTTGAACTTCAAACCACTTCCTTCTCCTTCGCAACCATGGTAGTCGATCTTATGCCTTGGGATGGCTCCTCCTCACATATAACCTTGGTGTTGTTTGGGCCAAAAACACCATATTATATCACCTGAAATATACACACACCAAGAATGCATGGAAATGAGATAATCACACTAACACATCGCCAATAATAACTGTAAATTCATAATTAGCATGCTCAATATTTATATAATTGTACAATAATGCATGCTAATCACACACTTTCCAAACAATGCACAAACATCCAAAAACTCAAAAACCGGACCTACTACTTTTTCCCAAATTTGGAAATCCTAACCGTACCTTAATTAGCAAATAAATCTTCCAGAAAAACAACCATTAATGAACTATCGATCCTTACATTTTCCAAATTTGCCTAATCTAAATGAATAATTATCCCCAAATTTTTTCAATTTTACAACTTCAAATGAACTTTTACACACCTTTTGACGTAAACATCAAACACCCAACAATCCAAAATTCAACTACCTTTTGCATTTTGCAAAATTTAAAGTCCAAAGAGGTGCCCAATGTGCGTTATGATTACCAAATTAGGCCAAAATCTCCAATTAACTCCAAATTTTTCTAACTTTCTTCACATTAAAATCTCCTATTTTACCCAAACTTTCTCACATTTTCTCCAACTCTTACCAATTGTTTCACACTTCAAACTTTTACATGCTTTCTACAACTTCTACCAACTTTTTCACGCTTTCAAACAACACATCAAACATCCAAAAACTCAAAAACCTGACCTACTTCTTTTTCCCAAATTTGGAACTGCTAACAGTACCTTAATTAACAAATAAATCTTCCACAAAAGCAACCATTAATGAACTATCGATCCTTACATTTTCCAAATTTGCCAATTTCAAATGAATAATTTTCTCAAACTTCTTTTAAATTTTTACAACTTTGATGAACTTTTTCACACATTTCGACGTAAACATCAAATACTCAACAATCCAAAATTTGCCTACCTTATGATTTTTGCAAAATTTACAGGTCTAATGAGGTGCCCAATGTGCATTATGATTACCAAATTAGGCAAAAATCTCCAACTAACTCCAAATTTTTCTAACTTTCTTCACATTAAAATCTCCAATTTTACCCAAACTTTCTCACATTTCCTACAACTCTTACCAATTGTTTCACCCTTCAAACTTTTACATGCTTTCTACAACTTCTAACAACTTTTTTACACTTTCAAATAACACAACAAACATCCAAAAACCCAAAAACCTGACCTACTTCTTTTTCCCAAATTTGAAACCCCTAACAGTACCTTAATGAAGAAATAAATCTTCCACAAAAACAACCATTAATGAGCTATAGTTCCTTACATTTTCCAAATTTGCCTATTTCGAATGAATTATTTTCTCCAACTTCTTTCAAATTTTTACAACTTCGATAAAAAAATTAACAAATAAATCTTCCACAAAAACAACCAGTAATGAACTATTGATCCTTACATTTTCCAAATTTGCCAATTTCGAATGAATAATTTTCCCCAAATTTTTTCAAATTTTTACAACTTAAAAAACTTTTACACACCTTTCAACGTAAGCATCAAACACCCAGCAATCCAAAATTCGCCTAACTTTTGATTTTTGCAAAATTTATAGCTCCAAAGAGGTGCCCAATGTGCGTTATGATTACCAAATGAGGCCAAAATCTCCAACTAAATCCAAATTTTTCCAACTTTCTTCACATTAAAATCTCCAATTTTACCCAAACTTTCTCACATTTTCTCCAACTCTTAACAATTGTTTCACACTTCAAGCTTTTACATGCTTTCTACAATTTCTACCAACTTTTTCACACTTTCAAACAACACATCAAACATCCAAAAACTCAAAAACCTGACCTACTTCTTTTTCCCAAATTTGAAACCCCTAAGAGTACCTTAACTAAGAAATAAATCTTCCACAAAAACAACAATTAATGAACTATCGATCCTTACATTTTCCAAATTTGCCTATTTCGAATGAATAATTTTCTCCAACTTCTTTTAAATTTTTACAACTTCAACGAAATTTTTCACACCTTTTGACGTAAACATCAAACACCCAACTATCCAACATTCGTCTACTTTTTGCTTTGTACAAAAATTTAAAGCCTCAAAGAGATGCCCAATGTGCGTTATCATTACCAAATTAGGCCAAAATCTCCAACTAACTCCAAATTTTTCTAACTTTCTTCACATTAAAATCTCCAATTTTACCCAAACTTTCTCAAATTTTCCCAAACTTTTATCAGCAATTTTCAATTTTCTCCAACTCCTACCAATTGTTTCACACTTCAAACTTTTACATGCTTTGTACAACTTCTACAAACTTTTTCACACTTTCCAAACAGCACCCAAACATCAAAAAACTCAAAAACCTGACCTACTTAATTTTCCCAATTTTGGAACTCCTAACAGAACCTTAATTAACAAATAAATCTTCCACAAAAAATATCATTAATGAACTATCGATGCTTACATTTTCCAAATTTGCCTATTTCGAATGAATAATTTTCTCCAACTTTTTTCAAATTTTTACAACTTCAATAAATTTTTTCATACCTTTCAACGTAAACATCAAACACCAAACAATCCAAAATTCACCTACTTTTTGCTTTATGCCAAAATTTAAAGCTCCCAAGAGGTGCCCAATGTGCATTATAATTACCAAATTAGGCGAAAATCTCCCACTAATACCAAATTTTTTTTAACTTTGTCCACACAATAAAATCTCCAACTTTCTCCAAATTCTCTCAAATTTTCTAAAACTTTTGTCAAACTTTTTCAATTTTGTCCAACTCTAACCAATGTTTTCACACTTCAAACTTTTATATGCTTTCTACAACTTCTACCATTTTTTCACACTTTTCAAATAAATATCAAACCTCCAAAAACTCAAAAACCTGACCTACTTCTTTTTCCCAAATTTGGAACTCCTAACATTACCTTAATTAAGAAATAAATTTTCCACAAAAACAACCATTAATGAACTATGGATCCTTACATTTTCCAAATTTGCCTATTTTGCATGAAAAATTTTCACCGACTTCTTTCAAATTTTTACAACTTTGATGAACTTTTTCAAACCTTTCGACGTAAGCATCAAACACCTAACAATCCAAAATTCGTCTACTTTTTGCCTTTTGAAAAAATTTAAAGCTTCAAAGCGATGCCCAATGTGCATTATCATTACCAAATTAGGCCTAAATCTCCAACTAACTCCAAATTTTTCTAACTTTCTTCACATTAAAAACTCCAATTTTACCCAAACTTTCTCAAAATTTCCCAAACTTTTATCAGCAATTTTCAATTTTCTCCAACTCCTACCAATTGTTTCACACTTCAAACTTTTACATGCTTTCTATAACTTCTACCAACTTTTTCACACTTTTCGAACAACACATCAAACATCATAAAACTCAAAAACCTAACCGACTTAATTTTCCCAAATTTGGAACTCCTAACAGTACCTTAATTAACAAATAAATCTTCCACAAAAACAACTATTAATGAACTATTGATGCTTACATTTTTCAAATTTGCCTATTTCAAATGAATAATTTTCTCCAACTTTTTTCAAACCCTGCGCAGGTTCCGGGTCTTTCAACTCGAGGGTAATCTCACGACCCTTCCTATTTTCGCACCCCACCACGGCTCCCAGCACACAACCAATCATTCATCTTATTCAATACTCATCAATCACAATTCACATTCAACACCATCAGTTTCCAACATGCGCAACCACATTCCATTTCATCATGTAGCCCAACTCATTTCATCTTTTCATTTTATTTAATCCAAGCCTCATTTAATTTCCATCATTTGTTATCAAAAGTTCACTTTTTGGTTCATCCCAAGATTCATCACATATCAATATTGATCAACCTTATTAAACATTTAACATTTATCAACATGTACCATTCAACACACATGTCAATGTTACCATTCATTCCATAGCTCATTACATATAGCATTGATCAAACCATATTAAGCACTTCGCATTTACCAAAAATTATAAACATATGTCTCTTTGTTAAGTTACCTTTCACTTAATCAATCACAAGTTCATATACCTCAACATTTAGTTTGCATCAAGACATATTTACAATTCAACACGATTAAGACCCTTATCTCAAAATAAGCTTCCAATTCATTTTATTTAAGATAACATTCATTCACCCTTACAAGTTGAATTCCATAGGTTTAAGATAATCAACCCTTAGTCACTTTTTAAAGCTCATTTCCCTTTTTAAATCAATGAAATTAATCAAGTAAAAGTTTCATATGAAAACAAGTTATCAACTCTTCCAAATGCCCAAAGTAGAAGGCTAAACTAAGCAATGTCAAAAAAGTGACCTAGGCTCGGTGGGCACCCAAGCTGACACTCAGCCGTGCGCCCAAGGGGCTTGGGCACCCATGCCTTAATTTCTTGGGCGCCGAAGGGGCTTGGGCACCCAACTGTGTTCCCCCTCGTGCACCCACAGCCTGGGCCAAGTTTCGGGTTTCACGTCCTGTTTTCTGGTTTCATTATTTTTTACCCTTAGGACCTCAAATTGATCATGTTAATGTAAAAATACCTCACGTTTCAAGTTTCTAACATCAACACAAGGTTCTTAGGCTTCAAACAAAATAAAAAATTTGAGTTTTTATCAGCCACAAGTTAAGTTATAGATCAAACACTACTTTCACTCTCTCAACCTATACATATATATAGACATGTGTATAACTCCCATTTTCTTCCATACATGAAACCAAGACTCAAAGAGGGTTTTCTAATGGTAATCTACTCCTTATTACACAACACATATGTAAGAATGAGGCATTAAATCCCTACCTCAAGTGGTAAAAAGATAGATCAACATGAAGGTGTCTTGAGCTTCCAAACCCTCAAACTTTGATGGACTCAATCTCTTCTCTCCTTGATCAAAACTACAAATAAATTACATAAGAAGGTTTCTCTGGGTTCTAATCACCATCTTGCAAAAGGAATTTGGTTTTCATGAAGGGTAGAAAGACCTACCTTGAAAACCCTACCCGGTTGTCTTCTTTGCTCTTCTTTTGCTCTTTCTTGCTTCTCCACTCGATTCTGTCTTCTTCCAAGCAACTTCTCTCTCTCTCTCTTGCATCACACACACTAATATATATATATATAACCAATATTTTAATCCCCAAATGGTGTCTTCCAAATTTTTCCATCCCCCTAGCCCTAATATAGGTGCATAGGGGTGAGGGGCCGGCTGGAAAATGCAGAGCAACAGTTATCTGTCAAAACCACTGTGCCTTAGGCACCCAAGGGGTTCTCAAGTGGGCGCCCAAGACCTTGGGCGCACAAGCTCCTTTCAGGTGGGCGCCCAAGGTTCCCCCATTTTCCACCACTTGGCTAGAATGTGTCCTTTTGACTGCTTAACCCATTTCCTTCAAAGTTCTCAACTCTAAACACCATTAATGACCCATACAATTACATTAACATATCTTAACTCCCAAAATGCACCCAAAACCTTATACTTGTATTAATACAAAAGTCTGGGGTATTACAAATTCAAAACACATATTGATTGCATAAGTTTATGTTGATGATATTGTGTTTGGATCTACCTCACCTGAATTTGCTCATGAATTTAGTGAACACATGAAAGATACCTTTGAGATGAGCATGATGAGGGAATTGAATTTCTTTCTAAGTCTTCTGGTTAGGCAACTAGAGAATTGGATCTTTGTTTCTCAATCCAAGTATGCAAAAGACCTAGTTAAGAAATTTGGGCTTGATAATTGTAAACATGCTAGGACCCCCATGAGCACTTCCACTAAGCTTTCTAAAGATGAATATGGGAAACCAGTGGATCCTACATTATATAGAAGCATGATAGGCAGTTTGTTGTATCTCACTGCTAGTTGTCCTGATATCTCTTTCAATGTAGGAATTTGTGCTAGATTTCAGTCCAACCCTGTAATACCCCAGACTTGTATTAAAGTAAGTATATGGTTTTTGATGTATTTTGGAGGTTAAGATATGTTAATTGAGTGGTATGGATCATTTATGGTGTTTTGGAGTTAAGACTTTGAAGGAAATGGGTTATGCAGCCAAAAGTGACATTTTGGCCAAGTGCTGGAAAAATGGGGGAAACCTTGGGTGCCCACCTGAAAAGAGCTTATGCACCCAAGGTTGTCACGCCCCGAAACTCGTGACCCGGGGGGTGAGTGATAAATGCACACAACATGCATTAACATAACCAACCCATCATCAGAGCAATGCAACGTAAGCTAGTGAGCCCGAGACATAGTTAAGATAAAATAAATTTAACCTTGGCTATAATCAAGTTACAAACTTCCAACAACTCTTTCATTAATACATAACTCGGGCCTTAGGGTTCATACAACCAAATTGAACAAGTCCCCAATGTACTATATTACAATTCCAAAAAAAAAGAAAATTTAAACTAGATGACCAAGAGCTTTGCTAAGCTTGGTAGGGCTCATGCATAACCTCCTAATCCAACCCCATTAGCCCACCTGATTGTTATGGCTTGTACCTGCATCAAAATCTGTAGGGATGTAAGCACGGGTCCACTTGTGCCCACAATGTCTCAAACAAACATATATGGTATGCAATCTAGTCATGTAATACAATTCAGATAAGGTTAGTCACTTGAATATTTTCTAGAGCCACAACATTTCATTAACATAATCGATAGCCAAAATAGGTGGAAACATATACTCTCATAACAATGTCAAAGTTTAAGATTTCAATTTCGGATTGATGTTTAAGTATAGCCGACTACATAACCATATTCACAATATTTATCTTTATTCATTAACATCATAAGGTAGCATTCAATTCCAATTATTCCTCATTATTGAATCTCCCAACATTACATCTAATCACATTCACTACCATATTATCACAATTTCAACATTCAATCACATATCCACATCCATATTACATTTGTTCATCATTCAATCATGAAATCACATCCACAGTACCATCATTTCATTCATCAATCACATAGCCATAGCCACACAAATTCTCGGGGGTTGGGTGCATCCACAATATCGTCTTTTATGGGCTAACACCCAATGGAAACGATAAACCGACGTCATCGTTTAGGATCACAGTCCAGGGCCATGAGGAGCCAAAACACACACAATGTTGTGGGCTACTAACCCACTGGCATTGACACCAAACCCTGCGTAGGTTCCGGGTCTTTCAACCTGAGGGTAATCTCACGACCCTTCCAATTTTTGCACCCCACCACGGCCCTAGGCACCAACCAGTCATTCATCTCATTCAGTACTCATCAATCACAATTCACATTCAACACCATCACTTTCCAACACGCGCAACGACATTCCATTTCATCATGTAGCATAACTCATTTCATCTCTTCATTTTATTTAATCCAAGCCTCATTTAATTTCCATCATTTGTTATCAAAAGTTCACTTTTTTGGTTCATCCCAAGATTCATCACATATCAATATTGATCAGCCTTATTAAACATTTAACATTTATCAACATGTACCATTCAACACACATGTCAATGTTACCATTCATTCCATAGCTCATTACATATAGCATTGATCAAACCATATTAAGCACTTCTCATTTACCAAAAATTATAAACATATGTCTCTTTGTTAAGTTACCTTTTACTTAATTAATCACAAGTTCATATACCTCAACATTTAGTTTACATCAAGACATATTTACAATTCAACTCGATTAAGACCCTTATCTCAAAATAAGCTTCCAATTCATTTCATTTAAGATAGCATTCATTCACCCTTACAAGTTAAATTCCATAGGTTTAAGATAATCAACCCTTAATCGCTTTTTAAAGCTCATTTCCCTTTTTAAATCAATAAAATTAATCAAGTAAAAGTTTCATATGAAAACAAGTTATCAACTTTTCCATATGCCCAAAGTAGAAAGCTAAACTAAATAATGTCAGAAAAGTGACCTAGACGGGTGCCCAAGCTGACACTCAGTCGTGCGCCCAAGGGGCTTGGGCGCCTATGCCTTAATTTCTTGGGCGCCTAACTATGTTCCCACTCGTGCGCCCATAGCCTAGGCCAAGTTTCGGGTGTCATGCCCTGTTTTCTGGTTTCATGATTTTTCACCCTTAGGACCTCAAATTGACCAAGTTAATGTAAAAATACCTCAAATTTCAAGTTTCTAACATCAACACAAAGTTCTTAGGCATCAAACAAAATAAAAAATTTGAGTTTTCGTCAACCACAAGTCAAGTTATGGATCAAACACTACTTTCACTCTCTCAACCTATTAATATATATAGACATGTGTATAACTCCCATTTTCTTCCATTCATGAAACCAACACTCAAAGAGGGTTTCTAATGGTAATCTACTCCTTGTTACACAACACATATGTAAGAATGAGACATTAAATCCCTACCTCAAGTGGTAAAAAGATGGATCAACAAGAAAGTGTCTTGAGCTTCCAATCCCTTAAACTTTGATGGACTTGATCTTCTCCCTCCTTGATCCAAACTACAAATAAATTACATAGGAAGGTTCCTTGAGGTCTCAATTTCATTTTTGCAAGAGTAATTTGATTTTGGTTAGGGCTAGAGGCACTTACCATGCAAACCCTCCTTGGTTCCCTTGTGTTCTTATTTCTTGCTCTTCTTTGCTTCTCATCCGATTCTTTCTTCTTCTAAGCCACTTCTCTCTCTCTCTCTTGCATCAAATCACCCAAATATATATATATAACAATATTTTAAAGTCCCTCAACAGTGATTCCCAAGTTTTCCCTCACCCCTAGCTAGGTATAGGTGTTAATAGAGTAAGGCTCGGCTGGAAAATGTAGAAAAACACTTATCTGTCAAAACCACTGTGCCTTGGGCACCCAAGCACTTTTCAGGTGGGCGCCCAAGACCTTGGGTGCACAAGCTATTCTCAGGTGGGTGCACAAGCTATTCTCAGGTGGGTGCACAAGACCTTGGGTGCCATGTCTTGTGTGCCCAAGGTCCCCCCATTTTTCCAGCACTTGGCCAAAATGTCACTTTTGACTGTATAACCCATTTCCTTCAAAGTCCTCAACTCCAAAACACCATAAATGATCCATACCACTAAATTAACATATCTTAACCTCCAAAATACATCAAAAACCATAAACTTACCTTAGTACAAGTCTGGGGTATTACAAAGGTCTTGGGCGCCCACCTGAGAAGAGCTTGGGTGCCCAAGGTGCAATAGATTTGACAGACAAGTGTTGCTCTACAATTTTCAGCCGGCCCCTCACCCCTATACACCTATATTAGGGCTAGGGGGATGGAAAAATCTGGAAGACACTATTTGGGGATTAAAATATTGGTTATATATATATATATATATATTAGTGTGTATGATGCAAGAGAGAGAGAGAAGTGGTTGGAGAAGAAGAAACCGGGTAAGAAGCAAGGAAGAGCAAGGAAGAAGAACAAGACAACCGGGTAGGGTTTTTAAAGGTAGGTTCCTCTTCCCTCCATAGAACTCAAACTCGTTCGGTAAGATTGTAATTAGAACCCTAAGAAACCTTCCTATGTAATTTATTTGTAGTTTTGATCAAGGAGAGAAGGGATTGAGTCCATCAAAGTTTGAGGGTTTGGAAGCTCAAGACACCTTCATGTTGATCTATCTTCTTACCACTTAAGGTAAGGATTTAATGCTTCATTCCTACATATGTGTTGTGTAACAAGGAGTAGATTACCATTAGAAAACCCTCTTTGAGTGTTGCTTTCATGTATGGAAGAAAATGGGAGTTATATACATATATATATGTATATGTATAGGTTGAGAGAGTGAAAGGGGTGTTTTGATCCATAACTTGACTTGTAGTTGATGAAAACTCAAATTTATGGTTTTGTTTGGAGCCTAAGAACTTTGTGTTGATGTTGGGAACTTGAAACTTTAGGTATTTTAACATTAACATGGTCAATTTGAGGACCTAAGGGTGAAAAACCATGAAACCAGAAAATAGGGCATAAAACCCAAAACTTGGCCCAGGCTGTGGGCGCACGAGGGGGACACAGTCGGGCACCCAAGCCCCTTGGGCGCCTAAGAAATTAAGGCATGGGCACCCTAGCCCCTTGGGCGCACGACTGAGTGTTAGCTTGGGCGCCCACCGAGCCTAAGTCACTTTTCTGACATTGTTTAGTTTAGCCTTCTACTTTGGGCATATGGAAGAGTTGGTAACTTGTTTTCACATGAAATTTTTACTTGATTAATTTCATTGATTTAAAAATGGAAATGAGCTTTAAAAAGTGATTAAGGGTTGATTATCTTAAACCTATGGAATTTAACTTGTAAGGGTGAATGAATGCTATCTTGAATGAAATGAATTGGAAGCTTATTTTGAGATAAGGGTCTTAATCGAGTTGAATTGTAAATAAGTCTTGATGTAAACTAAATGTTGAGGTATATGAACTTATGATTGATTAAATGAAAGGTAACTTAACAAAGAGACATATGTTTATAATTTTTGGTAAATGCGAAGGGCTTAATATGGTTTGATCAATGCTATATGTAATGAGCTATGGAATGAACTGTAACATTGACATGTGTGTTGAAAGGTACATGTTGACAAATGTTAAATGTTTAATAAGATTGATCAATGTTAATATGTGATGAATCAAAGTCAACTTTTGTTAACAAATGATGGAAATTAAATAAGGCTCGGAATAAATAAAATGAAGAGATGAAATGAGTTGTGCTATATGATGAAATGGAATGTGGTTATATGTGTTGGAAAGTTTTTGGTGATGAATGTGAATTGTGATTGGATGAGTATTGAATGTGATGAATGATTGGTTGTGTGTCGGGAGCCGTGGTGGGGTGCAAAAATAAGAAGGGTCGTGAGAGTACCCTCGGGTTGAAAGACCCAGAACCTGCGCAGGGTTTGGTGTCAATGCCAGTGGGTTAGTAGCCCACAATATTGTGTGTGTTTTGGCTCCTCGTGGCCTTGGACGGCAATCCTAAATGACGACATCGATTTATGGTTTCCATTGGGTATTGGCCTATAAAAGACGATAATGTGTATGCACCCAACCCCCGAGGATTGTGTGGTTATGGCTATGTGTTTGATTAATGAAATGATGTTACTGTGGATGTGATTTCATGATCGAATGATGAACAAATGTAATATAGATGTGGATATGTGATTGAATGTTGAATTTGTGATAATATGGTAGTGAATGTGATTAGATGTAATGTTGGGAGATTCAATAATGAGGAATAATTGGACTTGAATGCTACACTATGATGTTATTGAATAAAGATAAATATTGTAAATATGGTTATGTGGTCGGCTATGTTTAAACATCAAAGAGATAATTGAAATGTGATATGAACATATGTATGCATTTTCAAAGATTAAATATAAATTGGAAACTTAATCTTTCTTATGATATTGTAGTGTAAATATATATATATATTCCATGTCGGTTATGTAGTTATGGTGATAAATTGTTGTGGCATTAGAACATATTGAGATAACTAGATGCACCATGAATAGTATGCACGTTTGGAATACATACCATATATGTTTATTTGCGGCATCGTGGGCACAAGTGGATCTGTGCTCACGTCCCTACAGATTTTTGATGCAAGTACAAGCTGTAACATTCAGATGAACTAATAGGGTTGGACTAGAAGGGTATGCATGAGCCCTACCAAGCTTAGCTAAGCTCTTGGTTATTTAGTTTATATTTCTTTGGAATTGTAATATTGTACATTGAGGACTTATTCGATTTGGTTGTAAGGGCCTTAAGGCCTATGTTATATATTAATGGGAGGAAGGTTGGAAGTTTGTGACTTGACTATAATCAAGGTTAGATTTATGCTATCTTATCTTATGTCTTGGGCTCACTAGTTGATGTTGCATTGCTCTGATTATGGGTTGTTTATATTAATGCATGTTGTGTGTGTTTATCACTCACCTCTCAGGTCATGAGATCCAAAGCGTGACAGGTTGGTATCAGAGCCTAGGTCAGAATACCTAGGGACAATGGGAGTCTATCATTGCATGTTACATGTTGATGTGATATAATTGACATTTAGTCACTTTCATGGGATGGACTTATTAGCACTTTGTTGTGAGGATTATGGTGCAGATGGGTAGAACTAAATGTTACTAGAACCTTGATCGTATTGTTTGGAGATATGAGGATTCAGTAAACATCCTGGCTAATGATAGATAAGGTTGATATGTGATCAAATGGTGTAATCATTAGAGATGTGAACCTAGAGGTAATGTTTGATAGATGTTTAATGGTAGACATGGCATTATGAAACATGATTAGAAGTGGTTGTGGATATGATTGAAAGTTTGTAAGTGCTAAGGGGTTTAGAGAGTCTAAGGTTGTGATTTTGGGAATTATTGAGGCTACTTTTTATTGGTGGGAATTGTGAGATTATGGATTGAATTGAAGTGGAAATGGCAATAGTAGAGAATTGAGTCTTAAAATGTATGAGTTACTAACTTGATGAGCAGTGATTGATCATTATAATGGGTTGGTGATAACCAGTTATTTGATGATATGGTGGTTTAGATGTGTGATGAGGAACCCTTTTTAGTTAATGATATTAGGCATATTGGGGAAGAACTTGGTGTTTGCATGGTTAATGGGAGATTGAGTAAAAAGGAGTCTAAGTGTTCTCTTGTAAGTGAGGTGTTGATTTTGGATGTGATACTTGGGGAGTTGGCTTGACTTTTATAGATTCCACATTAGATGTCGCTATTATTTTTTCGTTAGGCCATATTTTGTGGCACCAATGAAGTCTTGGATGTTTGGAAATTCGATCAAATGATTGTGAGTCTATGATTCTATAAAATATAGTATTGGACATTGGGACATTTGAGATTCTTGTTAAGAGGAATGGTAAATGTTTGGGTTTCAAGTAAAATTTGAAGTTTGCAAATTTAGTGGTAATTAAGATAGCATACTGCTTATCGAGTTTTGATGTTTTGACTGAGTCATTAGGCATTAATAATAATAAATGTTGGATAGGTTTGCATGAAACAAAGTTTGGAGATAGGTGATATTTTTTCGGATGACTTTGAGGGATTAGTGTAGTAATTGAGTATAGCCAAGACCATGTTTGATGCTTAAGTTTTGTGGATTTGGTGAGGTTCCACCTTTATCTTACTCAAGTACCTCCTAGTTAATGGACCTATTGATTTAAATGAATTGGGGCAAAGTACAAGTGTGTGGGGTAATGATAATGAGAACATTTTATGGCACAGAATATATATTGATTGAAATTTTACGATTACTTTTACTTGAAGAAGGATTGTTTTTAGTATTGTGAAAGGTTACAAGGAAGATTGAGTTATGTCATGATGTTTAGTGATTAGATGACAATGTCAATTGAGGAGATTAGAAGTATATGAAAAGGAATTACCTGTACCTAATTCAGTATTAGCTATGATATTTTTGCATTGAAGTCTTGTTGTGGTTAAGTAAACTAAGAGAATAGTTTGGAGTGCATTAGAACATAAGGACGCCGAAGGTATTTGTTTATGTAAGGTAAATTGACTATGAAGTAAAGTGAAAGAGTGGAATGTTAAAAAGGGGTTGATTTAAGGATCTCCTACATTATTTGAGTGAGGTTGAAGATATGAGCGACGCTATGAGTTAAAGGTCGAAAAGTCTGTACATGGTTAAAGTAACTTCTAGCAAATGTTTAAGATTTCAAGACTCTTTGGGAGGAGGATAATGGTAATAGAGGCATAAATTTCACATTGGTGAGTTGCTCAGAGATGATATAGGAAGGTTATACTTCATATTACTTATTGCACTTCTTATATATTGCAGGATAGATCTTAGTAATTCCAAACTTTGAAAGTATAGCTGAATCCAAGTTTTATTAAATTCTTGATTGCTACTTGCACATTTAATGTTGAAAATACCTTTGAGTTGAATGTTTTCTAAACTGTTATGTTGATAATCCTTTGGCACGGCCACCTAAAATTTTGGTTACCAAATTTTGCTAAAGTTGTCACACTAAGAAAATTCTTTCATCTCTATGTTGCTTACTTAAAACTTGATGGCATTGCTATTTCACTGATGTTGGGGAAGATGGACATTGACTACAAGAAGACTAGATTTAGTTTTTTTTTGGTTAATGTAATTTTCTAAGAAAACAGGAGAAAGCAGTTGGAAGATACTTAAATCACATACTTAAGCATACACTATTGTCCCTTATTTATAAAGTATGTGATTTAAGTATTGGGCATAAGATGCCAATACAAAAAGATTTAAATCACAAGTTTTATAAATAAAAGTAAATTCACAGCTAATTAATGAAACGGGCATTTCATTATGTTAAAGCTGCAACTTTTCTACTTCTTAATTGGATGATTTATCTTGATCACTAAAGTGGTGACTTTAAATAGGAAAGTTAGTATGTATATGTGATATACATATTGCAAGGACTGTTGCAAATTATGATTTGGTTAATAATGTCTTTAATCATAATTTACATAAGCTTTAATATACTTAATAAACCTTAATCCTAAGTTTGTCACATTCATAGATTAAGTGTATTTGAGTTATCACGGAGTGAGATCTTATTAATGGTCAAAACCTCGATAACTTGGAGATTTAATATTATGAATCGTGGGAACATATACTTACAAGATGGAATCCATTTTGATACGCTCACCTAAGCTATTCATCTTTTTGATCATTAAATCTGTGGCCGCAATTTATTCAATAAATTATTTATTGAATAACAATATTTATTTGTAAATTGTTTACAAATATGGAAATATTGAGAATGAAATAAAATATAGATAAATAGTGACTTAGGGTTAAATATGTAATTAAGGAGCTCGACATTTAGCCTAGCTTAATTACGAGCTTATAATGGAGGGTTAATTAAGTGGATATTATTGGTCTAAGACCAAAATTTATTTTATTAAAAGTTGTTTTAATTAAATGAATTTCAACATGGACTACTAGAGTGTAGCTCAGGGTTTTTAGTGGAATAGCCCTGGGTTAATTTAAAAGATAATGGGTTGTCATGAGATGACAAGGCCCAAAATATCTTTTAAGTTGGAGATAGGGATCCATGGGCCTTCAGTCCCCAAGCTAGCTCAATTTTATCTTGATGGGCCAAGTCCAATTGGCTAATTATTTATAATTTATTTATGAGATAAATTATAGATAATTAATATATATATATTTAGATAAGATGATATGGTTGGGAGATTTTCTCAAGATACCATATCTTCTAAATATATATTAAGATGATATATATAGATAAGATATGTGTGAGAGTAGATAAGAGATAATCTCTAGAGTTAGAGATCTTCTCTGATACAAACTCTGTATCTCACTCTTTATAAATATCTTTTATATATCAATTAGCGGATTGATTTGAAAAGTGTGCCCACACACATCCATCGAGAGAGATAATTTGAGAATAGTTTGGAAGGCTGAATCGCTGAAAGAAGGTGCTTCCACTGTGCATCAGAAGAAAAATTTTAAAGAGTTTATCCTTCGATTCGAGGTATTCTTCTCAACCCTATGCTATAAAAACTAGCAGGTAAAACGCACTATTGTAACTCTGAAATGGCTCTTGTGTTGAACTTAGCTCAATGTTGGTTAAAATTCTTGAATGGCAAGTTCGATCCATTGCATCTCAAATATGGCTACTATGATTTGAGAAATGTTAATGAGTGAGGAAATGAACATGTATGAATTAAAAAAAAAATTAAATTAGAACCTATTTGGTTGTCTAAATTGAAATGCTAATGTGTTATGGTATTGTGCAAATTGAAATGCTAATGTATTATGGTAATGTGTGAATTGAAAATTTGAACTTGTGTGGTTGTTCTTAACCTTTTGAGTGTTAAGGTGTTTGACTTTATCAAATGGTGCTAGTTGTGGGAACTTGCTTGGCTTAGTGGATTTGGCTTTGAGTGTTATGGTAATATTGAGGATATGCCTTGACAATGTTATGCAAAGAGAGATATGGGATCCCAGTCGTGGGACTATTTTATTAGAAAACACATGAGTATGGAGATATAGCTATAAATGGGTGAACTGAGTTTGAGAGTGAGTAAGTGGTCTGGTGAGATAACATATAAGGTGATGTTCATCAAATTTGGAAGGAATTTTAGAGGAGATTAGTAGCTAATTGCCTGAAAGGAGAAAGAGAAAATTTATGTCAAAGGCTGATGCAAGGAAAGAGGTTTATTAAATTTGGGAGATTGATTTGTGTGTTTGGTTGGTCGTGCTTGGTGAAATCAATTGTTATATGGTGGATGGAAGATTGCCTGGGAATTTAGTTGTGAAGTAGAGGACAATAGAGAAAGTTGGAAATGAGATATTTTACTAAATATTTGAAATTTCATAGAATGTTTGACAACTTCATTACACTAAACTTATCATATTGGTTAGGCCTTAAGACAATTAACGTGGGTTCATACAAAGGGGTGAATTAAACATTGAGTACAATTAGAATCAAGAATTGTATTTTGGACATATATGTATTATAGAGGAATGTGGCAAGTGTAAAGGAAATTAGAACTGATAAGAGAAAGCGGTTTTGGTTGAATTAAACTTGAGAGCTTAGCATATGATATCTTATAAATGGTGACTCTATATGGTATGTTGAAATGCAGTTAAGAGAATTATTGATGTTTCAAGGGAATGATTTAAGGTTTGAACACTAATAATAGAAGATAAGTTGAAAGGATGGTTCCAGGACAACATTTTATAAACTCCTGCTGTAGATTGGTAAATGCCTCAGTATTCTCATGGAGTTAATAATGTGGAGTGCTTAGATTGTTGTTTCGATGAATGGAAAATTGTAAATGTTTTTCAGTTATTGATGTGTTACTCATTTGTTGAAGTCCTAATTATTGGATGAGTACTTATTGAGGTTGAGGTAAAGTGGATGGGTACAAAGACATGTATATTTTTGTGAATAAACTGTCAAGGATGACATTAAACAGTGAATTAAGGAGTTTCTATATTGGATTGCCTATGGTTTATGTTGGATTGCCTATAGTAATGATGTAATATATGGTCAGCTAAAATGTTGGCTTGCCAATTAGTTTATAAGGTGTATGTATCTATATGGGAGTATTGAGCTAAGGGAAGGTAATAGCTTTGGATAAACGTAATTCAATGAGTTTAGTATGATGAGGTTAGAAATTAATGGGCAAGTTCTGTTTACAATTGGAGATAGAGAAAAATGATGAATGTGTGGACTGAAAAAGAGTTCTAGAACGGAATAATTAGCCTACTTAGCTTTATTTGATGGTTTCCCTGCTCATGATTAATTATATTGTGGATTTTAGTTTTATTCAAAGAGAAGTAGTTCCATTGGATTAAAAGTTTGGTGGACCAACAGAGTAATGTGAGTCTATAAAGTAAAGGAGAACTTGAAATGGAAAATAATACTTGGAAAGAAGAGATGTTTGAATAGAGAAGAAGGATTACGAAGAAGTTGATTACAAAGGAGATGTTTATGGAAATCTTCAAGGTTAATTTGGACTCCAAGTTCAGTATAGTTATGATGTGACCTATTTGGTTTGTGATATAGTTTGATTGGATGGACCACAGTTTTGGATACAAAAGAGTTGAGTGTTGAGGTTACGTGCTTAAGTATTGGATCCATGAGGAGAAACTTGGAAGAAAGGTGACCTTTTTGATGAAATGGTGAATCTAGTACAAGACAAATTGTGTTAAGAGCAAATTGGGTAAATAAACACATTAAGGATATCATTGGTTCTTAACGAGGGAAAATATTGATTAAATGAGAGGTGTTATGAAGATTTAAGGAAGTCTAAATGTTGGGATGTGTGGGAAGAGAAGAAGTTCAATTTTATAGAGGAAAGAGATTGGCAGGAAAGGTGATTGGATAGAGTATTATGGGAAACCATATAGTAAGGGATGAAGGATAAGGATATGAAAATTTGATTGCCATTGCTTGAGGAACCATTGGAATAATTACTGAGTTTACAGATGCACAGTAAAGGTATAGTTATGAGTGTTTTTTTGTTGCTATGATTAATTTGTAAAGTGATTTGAATATTGATTCATGAATAGAATTTCAAGTTTCACATATGTAAGAAATTTCAGGACGATGAGGGACTTGTTTAAAGATGAGAGTTTAAGATCTAGAAGAGACATTTGTGACTGTTTACCTAGGAGTTTGGATATGGTTGTGGTACCAATTTCGGGGATGAAATTTTTTTAAGGGGGGGAGAATGTAATACTCCAGACTTGTATTAAGGTAAGTTTATGGTTTTTGATGTATTTTGGAGGTTAAGATATGTTAATTTAGTGGTATGGATCATTTATGGTGTTTTGGAGTTGAGGACTTTGAAGAAAATGGGTTATGCAGTCAAAAGTGACATTTTGGCCAAGTGCTGGAAAAATGGGGGACCTTGGGCGCATAAGATATGGCACCCAAGGTCTTGGGCGCCCACTTGAGAATAGCTTGGACGCCCACCTGAAAAGTGGTTGGGCGCCCAAGGCACAGTGGTTTTGACAAATAAGTGTTTTTCTGCATTTTCCAGCCGAGCCTTACCCTATTAACACCTATACCAAGCTAGGGGTGAGGGGAGACCTAGGAATCACTATTGAGGGACTTTGAAATATTGTTTTATATATATATTTGGGTGATTTGATGCAACAGAGAGAGAGAGAAGTGGCTTGGAAGGAGAGACAATCGGATGAGAAGCAAAGAAGAGCAAGGAAGAAGAACACAAGGGAACCAAGGAGGGTTTGCATGGTAAGTGCCTCTAGCCCTAACCAAAATCAAATTCCTCTTGCAAAAATGAAATTGAGACCTCAAGGAACCTTCCTATGTAATTTATTTGTAGTTTGGATCAAGGAAGGAGAAGATCAAGTCCATCAAAGTTTAAGGGTTTGGAAGCTCAAGACACTTTCTTGTTGATCCATCTTTTTACCACTTAAGGTAGGGATTTAATGCCTCATTCTTACATATGTGTTGTGTAACAAGGAGTAGATTACCATTAGAAAACCCTCTTTGAGTGTTGGTTTCATGAATGGAAGAAAATGGGACTTATACACATGTCTATACATATTTATAGGTTAAGAGAGTGAAAGTAGTGTTTGATCCATAACTTGACTTGTGGTTGATGAAAACTCAAATTTTTGATTTTGTTTGAAGCCTAAGAACTTTGAGTTGATGTTAGAAACTTGAAACTTGAGGTATTTTTACATTAACTTGGTCAATTTGAGGTCCCAAGGGTGAAAAACCATGAAACCAGAAAACAAGACATGAAACTCGAAACTTGACCTAGCTGTGGGCGCACGAGGGGGACACAGTTGGGCGCCCAAGCCCCTTGGGTGCCCAAGAAATTAAGGCATGGGTGCCCAAGCCCCTTGGGCGCATGGCTGAATGTCAGCTTGGGTGCCCACCGAGCCTAGGTCACTTTTCTGACATTGTTTAGTTTAGCCTTCTACTTTGGGCATATGGAAGAGTTGATGACTTGTTTTCACATGAAACTTTTACTTGATTAATTTCATTGATTTAAAAAGGGAAATGAGCTTTAAAAAGTGATTAAGGGTTGATTATCTTAAACCTATGGAATTTAACTTGTAAGGGTGAATGAATGCTCTATTGAATGAAATGAATTGGAAGCTTATTTTGAGATAAGGGTCTTAATCGAGTTGAATTTTAAATATGTCTTGATGTAAACTAAATGTTGAGGTATATGAACTTGTGATTGATTAAGTGAAAGGTAACTTAACAAAGAGACATATGTTTATAATTTTTGGTAAATGCAAAGGGCTTAATATGGTTTGATCAATGCTATATGTAATGAGCTATGGAATGAATCGTAACATTGACATGTGTGTTGAATGGTACATGTTGATAAATGTTAAATGTTTAATAAGGTTGATCAATATTGATATGTGATGAATCTTGGGATGAACCAAAAAAGTGAACTTTTGATAAAAAATGATGGAAATTAAATGAGGCTTGGATTAAATAAAATGAAGAGATGAAATGAGTTATGCTACATGATGAAATGGAATGTGGTTACGTGTGTTGGAAAGTGATGGTGTTGAATGTGAATTGTGATTGATGAGTATTGAATGAGATGAATGATTGGTTGTGTGCCGGGGACTGTGGTTGGGTGCGAAAATAGGAAAGTTCATGAGATTACCCTCAGGTTGAAAGACCCGGAACCTGCGCAGGGTTTGGTGTCAATGCCAGTGGGTTATTAGCCCACAACATTGTGTGTGTTTTCGCTCCCCGTGGCCTTGGACGGCGATCCTAAACGACGACGTCGGTTTATCATTTCCGTTGGGTATTGGCCCATAAAAGACGATGATGTTATGCACCCAACCCCTAAGGATTATGTGGTTATGGCTATGTGATTGATTAATGAAATGATGGTACTGTGGATGTGATTTCATGATTGAATGATGAAAAAATGTAATATGGATGTGGATATGTAATTGAATGTTGAATTTGTGATAATATGGTAGTGAATGTGATTAGATGTAATGTTGGGAGATTCAATAATGAGGAATAATTGGAATTGAATGCTACCTTGTGATGTTATTGAATAAAGATAAATATATTGTAAATATGGTTATGTGGTCGGCTATGCTTAAACATCAATCCGAAATTGAAATCTTAAACTTTGACATCGTTGTAAGAGTATATGTTTCCACCTATTTTGGCTATTGATAATGTTAGTGAAATGTTGTGGCTCTAGAAAATGTTCAAGCGGCTAACCACATCTGAATTGTATTACATGACTAGATTGCATACCATATATGTTTGTTTGAGACATTGTGGGCACAAGTGGACCCGTGCTCACATCCCTACAGATTTTGATGTAGGTACAAGCCATAACAATGAGGTGGGCTAATGGGGTTGGATTAGGAGGTTATGCATGAGCCCTACCAAACTTAGCAAAACTCTTGGTCATCTAGTTTAAATTTTCATTTTTTTGGAATTGTAATATAGTACATTGAGGACTTGTTCGATTTGGTTGTATGAACCCTAAGGCCCGAGTTATGTATTAATGAGAGAATTGTTGGAAGTTTGTGACTTGATTATAGCCAAGGTTAAATTTATTTTATCTTAACTATGTCTCAGGCTCACTGGTTTACATTGCGTTACTCTGATGATGGGTTGGTTATGTTAATGCATGTTGTGTGTGTTTATCACTCACCCCTTGGGTCACGAGATCTGGGGTGTGACATATATATAAATTAGTGTGTATGATGCAAGAGAGAGAGAGAGAGAGAAGTGGGTTGGAGAAGAAGAAACCAGGTGAGAAGCAAGGAAGAGCAAAGGAAGAAGAATAAGACAACTGGGTAGGGTTTTTGAAGGTAGGTTCCTCTTCCCTCCATAGAACTCAAATTCCTTTGGTAAGATTGTAATTAGAACCCTAAAAAACTTTCCTATGTAATTTATTTGTAGTTTTGATCAAGGAGAGAAGAGATTGAGTCCATCAAAGTTTGAGGGTTTGGAAGCTTAAGACACCTTCATGTTGATCTATCTTCTTACCACTTGAGGTAGGGATTTAACGCCTCATTCTTACATATGTGTTGTGTAACAAGGAGTAGATTACCATTAGAAAACCCTCTTTGAGTGTTGGTTTCATGTATGGAAGAAAATGGGAGTTATATACATGTATATATATATATGTATAGGTTGAGAGAGTGAAAGTGGTGTTTTGATCCATAACTTGACTTGTAGTTGATGAAAACTCAAATTTATGGTTTTGTTTGGAGCCTAAGAACTTTGTGTTGATGTTGGAAACTTGAAACTTTAGGTATTTTTACATTAACATGGTCAATTTGAGGACCCAAGGATGAAAACCATGAAACCAGAAAACAGGGCATGAAACCTGAAAGTTGGCCCAGGCTGTGGGCGCAGGAGGGGGACACAGTCGGGCACCCAAGAAATTAAGGCATAGGTGCCCAAGTCCCTTGGGCACACAGCTGAGTGTTCGCTTGGGCGCCCACCGAGCCTAGGTCACTTTTCTGACATTGTTTAGTTTAGCCTTCTACTTTGGGTATATGGAACAGTTGGTAACTTGTTTTCACATGAAACTTTTACTGGGTTAATTTCATTGATTTAAAAAGGGAAATGAGCTTTAAAAAGTGATTAAGGGTTGATTATCTTAAACCTATGGAATTTAACTTGTAAGGGTGAATGAATGCTATCTTGAATGAAATGAATTGGAAGCTTATTTTGAGATATGGGTCTTAATTGAGTTGAATTGTAAATATGTCTTGATTTAAACTAAATGTTGAGGTATATGAACTTGTGATTGATTAAGTGAAAGGTAACTTAACAAAGAGACATATGTTTATAATTTTTGGTAAATGCGAAGGGCTTAATATGGTTTGATCAATGCTATATGTAATGAGCTATGGAATGAACCGTAACATTGACATGTGAGTTGAATGGTACATGTTGATAAATGTTAAATGTTTAATAAGACTAAGCAATGTTAATATGTGATGAATCTTGGGATGAACCGAAAAGTGAACTTTTGTTAACAAATGATGGGAATTAAATGAGGCTCCGAATAAATGAGATGAAGAGATGAAATGAGTTGTGCTACATGATGAAATGGAATGTTGTTATATGTGTTGGAAAGTTTATGGTGATGAATGTGAATTGTGATTAGATGAGTATTGAATGTGATGAATGATTGGTTGTGTGTCGGGAGCCGTGGTGGGGTGCGAAAACAGGAAGGGTCATAAGTGCACCCTCGGGTTGAAAGACCTGGAACCTGCGCAGGGTTTGGTGTCAATGCCAGTGGGTTAGTAGCCCACAACATTGTGTGTGTTTTGGCTCCTTGTGGCCTTAGACGGCGATCCTAGACGACAACGTCAGTTTATTGTTTTCGTCGGGTATTGACCCATGAAAGACGATAATGTGTATGCACCCAACCCCGAGGATTGTGTAGTTATGGCTATGTGATTGATTAATGAAATGATGTTACTGTGGATGTGATTTTGATGATCGAATGATGAACAAATGTAATATGGATGTGGATATGTGATTGAATGTTGAACTTGTGATAATGTGGTAGTGAATGTGATTAGATGTAATGTTGGGAGATTCAATAATGAGGAATAATTGGACTTGAATGTTGCACTATGATGTTATTGAATAAAGATAAATATTGTAAATATGGTTATGTGGTCGGCTATATTTAAACATCAAAGAGATAATTGAAATGTGATATGAACACATGTATGGATTTTCAAAGATTAAATATATATTGGAAACTTAATCCTTCTTATGATATTGTTGTGTAAATATATATATTCCATGTCGGTTATGTAGTTATGGTGATAAATTGTTGTGGCATTAGAACATATTAAGATAACTAGATGCACCATGAATAGTATGCATGTTTGGAATACATACCATATATGTTTCATCCAAAGAAGTTGGGTGCAAAAACTACCAGTAGCTATATACTCAGATTCAGCAGTGGACAAGGACACGAACTTCTGTTTCTTACTGTGCCATCTATATCTCTAAGAATCCTGTTCAATACTCATGTACTAAACACATTGACATTCGACATCATCTCATTTGTGAGTTAATTGAAAATCAAGTCATCATTCTAGAGCACATTGAGACTTAATACCAACTGGTTGACAAATTCACTAAACCATTGGACCACTTGAAGTTTGAATCACTCAGATCATCTCTTGGTGTTTGTTCCTTAGACTAAAGAGCACTCCTAATTTTTGTTATATCTATAGGTATAGTTAGATATTATTTTTGGAAAGGGATGACAATTTCATGATTATTCTAAGAACTATTCCTTCATATACATTTCAAAACATGGAAGTATTGTTTTTGATTTACATAAGAATTATGACATTGACTTCCTTAATATTCTTGAAACTTATGTTTTGATGTTCCTTATCATGGTAGTGGTGTGCCTAACTGAAAAATCACTGAGGTTAGGAGTCAAGAACTTACTTTTTCTTATTTACTTGTGCTTAAAGCCTCCATTTTGATCTATTGATTGTGTTTAAGTATAAAATTAAAAAAAAAAAAAAACTTGGAAAAGGGCTACCATATGGGATAGAGTGAAAGCTAGCTTGTTGACGTGCAGGTTATCAAAATAACCACCCTCTGGGTTTGACGATACAAGAAGAAAGCTACTTACCCATAAGTGTGCGTGAAAGCCACCAAGAAAAATTAAAAAAAAAAGGGAGAAAAAGAAAAAAAAATTGTGATTTTATCTTGGCATTTAGTTGAAAACAATGAATTGAGACATATTTAGTTGAAGAGCTTTCAATGCATTTGTACTTGACTCAATTGAAAAATCAAAAGAAGCTTTATTGAAAATCTTGTAAATATGTGAAAAGTATAGATCTTGATCTTTCAAAACCTCGTTTCACACACTGCACAGGTATTTGACCACTGGTATAACATGTGTGAATATCTCATGACATAATAAGTAGAGCATGTTTTGGAATTCTTTTTCATCATTACTTATGTTTTATTACAAGCTTGAACCTATGTTTTGATAGGTATTTAAGGGAATAGGACTTAAAATTTTTGGACAAATCTCATACTTTTCCTTTAGATTTTTTGTTTTGGTTATTTTCAATAAATAAAAAAAATTAGTGGGATCACCGCAGGTAGGGCGCTCTGAGTCGCAGGATAATCCAGAGAGGAGTTTGAGGGAGGATGTTCTTTGTGGAAAAGCCGCAGGATCACCACAGGTATAGCCTTCCCACGGCCTAACTCTTATAAATGCCTCCCAAGCCTTCATTTGGTCCCTGTTCACTCTACCATCAGCCTAACGTGTTCTTCTCCATCTGTACGGCAGTTCTGTCCCTTCCCTTCCAAAGGTACGGTCTTTCTAGTTTGTTTACTTCTTAGCTTGTCTGTCTGTCTTTCTCATGGGTCCTAGGTGTCGTCTTCGTCTTACTTATGATTCACATCGTTTTAGAGGTGAACGTTAACAGTCCCTTTATGATGAGACATTCATGTATCGCTCCATTGTTGTTGAGCATAACATTTTGCTACGTGACTTTGCTGCTTTAGAGAGTTGTTTTGATAGGTTAGGATGGTCTGATTATGCTTCATGTTCTGGTTTTGAGGGTCCCTATTATGAGTTTGCCATAGGAGAGCTTGACTGAAGTCAAGTTGTATGCTCGAACTACCTATGTACCCTATGAAGGAATTAGGTTAATCATAGTTCAGATTGAAGGTGGCCTGAACTATGTGATTGATGTGTATGGGAGCCTAACTCTAAATGTGGGTAATACCTTGTGCAGATGATTTATGAAGACTATGGAGACCACACTCAAGCTATCTGCTTGAACTACCTACGTACCCTTCTAAGGGATTAGGTCAACGTAGCTTTAGGACAGTGCTTAATGCGAGTGTGATTTGCAAATGTGAATGTGAAAGCAACCGATAGGGTTAGTGCTGTATGTAGGATTAGTGTAAAGAGCCTCACCCTAGATATGGGATGAAGGCAAAAATAGCCTAGCTCTACGTTTGGATTCAGAATAATCATCTTTGTACTATTAGAGTCAGACTCTAGGATAATAATGAAAGTTAGAGCCTCCACGTAACTTATGAAGAGAGCTTTGCTCTAGATGATAAAAGGTAGTTAGCACATTGTGATTAACTTAGGAATGGAGTCTAGCTCCAGATAAGAGAGAATCATTAGTACCAAGTACATAACTGGAAGAATGGAGTCTTGCTGCATTAGGGAAAGGAAAGTTAGCGCTTAGCATATAACTGGAGAATGGTTAACTAGGGAGAAAAGCCTTGCTCCAAACAAGAAGGATAGTTAGCGCCTAACGCATAACTGGGGAATGGAGCCTTACTCCATAGAAAAGAAAGTTAACACCTTTTGTCTAACAAGGGAAAGAGGCTTAGCTCCAACCCAGCGCTTCATGCTGTGATGACAAGACTCAAGCTTTCTACTATAGCTACCTACATACCTTGTTAAAGGATCAGATCTATATAGCTCTATCCTATGGTTTGAGCTAATGTATAAATATCTTTTATAGTATAGGGTTGAGAAAAATACCTCAAATGAAAGGATGAACTCTTTAAAATTTCCTTGATGCACAGCGGAAGCACATTGTTACAGCGATTCAGCCTTCCAAACTATTCTCAAATTATCTCTCTAGATGGATGTGTGTGGGCACTCTCTCAAATCTATTGGCTCATTAATATATAAAAGATATTTATAGAGAGAGAGATACAGAGTTCGTATCAGAGAAGATCTCTAACTCTAAAGATTATCTCTTATCAACTCTCTCATATATCTTATCTATATATATTATCCTAATATATATTTAGAAGATATAGTATCTTGAGAAAATCTCCCAACTATATCATCTTATCTAAATATATATTAATTATCTATAATTTATTTCATAAATAAATTATAAATAATTAGCCAACTGGACCTGGCCCATCAAGATAAAATTGAGCTAGCTTGGGGACTGAAGGCCCATGGATTCCTAGCTCCAACTTAAAAGATATTTGGGCCTTGTCATCTCATGACAACCCATTATCTTTTAAATTAACCCAGGGCTATTCCACTAAAAGTCCTGAGCTGCACACTAGTAGTTTATGTTGAAATTCATTAAATTAAAACAACTTTTAATAAAATGAATTTTGGTCTTAGACCAATAATATATCCACTTAATTAACCCTCCATTATAAGCTCGTAATTAAGTTAGGCTAAATGTCGAGCCCCTTAATTACATATTTAACCCTAAGTCACTATTTATCTATATTTTGATCATTCTCAATATTTCCATATTTGTAAACAATTTACAAATAAATATTGTTATTCAATAAACAATTTATTGAATAAACTGCAGCCACAGATTTAATGATCAAAAAGATAAATAGCTTAGGTGAGCGTATCAGAATGGATTCCATCTTGTAAGTATATGTTCCCACGATTCATAATATTAAATCTCCAAGTTATTGAGGTTTTGACCATTAATAAGATCTCACTCCGTGATAACTCAAATAGACTTAATCTATGAATGTGAGTCCATTACAAACTCAGGATTAAGGTTTATTAAGTTTATTAAAGCTTATGTAAATTATGATTAAAGACATTTATTAACCAAATCATAATTTACAACAGTCCATTCAATATGTATATCTCATATACATACTAACTTTCCTACTCAAAGTCACCACTTTAGTGATCAAGATAAATCACCTAATTAAGAAGTAGAAAAGTTACAGCTTTAACATAATGAAATGCCCATTTCATTAATAGCTGTGAATTTACTTTTATTTATAAAACTTGTGATTTAAATCTTTCTGTATTGGCATCTTATGCCCAATACTTAAATCACATACTTTATAAATAAGGGACAATAGTGTATGCTTAAATAAATAAATGTTTTATTTTAACCAGAAAAATAAATTAAATGAAATGTCATAACAAAAACATGCTTTCAAGGGCACCAAAGGAAAATAAATCTAACATAAGTGATGTATAGCTTAGCTCTAAGTTAGTGTTTCACACTGGGGTCTCTAGACTCAAGCTTTTTGCTTGAGCTACTTACGTAATATGCTAAGGGATAAAGTCTACGTAGCTCTACATCTATGTTTGCACCTCACACATATGGATGAGGAGGAATAGCTAGCACCTTGCGCATAACATTAAATGGAAAAGAGCCTCAATTTAGATAAGTGGTAATAGTTAGTGCCACGCACATAATTAAAGATAGAATTTTACTCCATTAGGGAGCTCAACTCCCAGGGAAGAGACAGTTAGCACCTTACGCATAACTGTAGAAAGAAGCATTACTCCAGGGGCATACCTAGCGCATGTGAGTGAGTGTCTATCATTTGGAAAAGGATCTTAGCTCAGATCAAGAGCTCAGTTCTTGGTGATGATGGTCAAGTCTATGTGAATAGACTAGGAGCCTAAGGTGATGTTAGTGATGCACTTATCATGATCAGGTGTAGGCATTTTGAATGTGATGACAACTTATATTCTATCATGGATGGCAATTTAAGGATGCATGTTAGATATATGTAAGGGAAGTCATAACTTAGAATTCATCAGCATAGCCAATCCTTAGTCATTCGTAATATTTGGAGCCTCGCTCACTCAGGTGACTGTTCTGGATTAGCGAGCATTTGATTTCTAAGTTTGTGTTAACCTTAGTGGGTGTATGTTTGCATGTTTGATTGTGTTCTAACATATTAAGGCATGTGCCGGTATGTCAAAATATGATGCATGGCATGTTAAAACATGTGCTAGCATAGTAAATGATGTCCTATCATGTCATACTATGATGTGGGATGACGATTGAAGATGGTAGCATGGAATAACATGATAATGTGACATCCTAGCATGCAAAGCATGGCAATATAACTTATGAGCTTGGCGTAGGATAACAATGAAATGGTATAACATGATAAGGATGACATGGCATGAAAAATATGATGTTCTGCATGACCTAGGATGATATTATGATGATATAGCATGGCATAGCCTGACAGACATGATATTATGACATGGTATTGTATGAAAGAATGATGTTATGGCATGGTATGACATGATAGTTGAAATGGACATGCCATATTTATGATGTTTGAAATTTTACAAAATTTGTCAGGTACGTCCAATTAATATCATACATCAGGTATAACCTAGTCTTCAATTATGATACGAATACCTTTCATTGACAAAGACATATATTTACACAATTAAAATTATTTTATTCTAATTATACAAACAAATTGAAATGAAAGATAAAATAAAATATTTTTAGTGAAAGAAAATTATACTGAAAGTGAAACTCTAAAGAGAAAAAGCTAGGAATTCTTCCAAAAACCTTAAGAACACTACCTAGTAGCTAGCTTTGGGGAAGGAGAAGAGAGGGAGGCAGGTGGAGATGATGGAAATGAGAAAGGGTGGCCCCCTATTTATAAAATTTTTAGCCTCGATCTATTGTTTTGCATAACCCAACAAGCAAAAAACATTGCTCGTTTTGTTAGGCAAACAAGTTTGCATGACAAAGCAGGCAAACATATTTGCCAAGCTTGTTTTACAACCCTTTTTGCTAAATAGAGTAGGCAAATAAGTTTACATAACACCACGAGCAAATATGTTCAACAAAACATAAAGGGCGGACAAGTTTGCAAACTAAAATAAGTAAAAAAATTTGCCAAACACCTATATGGCAAGATGCTTGGCTGCTAGGCCAAAAAGAAAGCTAATTTAATCTGAGCCCCTGGATCAGGCCATGTTCTGTAAGGTGTAGGTTTCATCCTGACAAGTCCGAGCCATTTTATGAACTTTAGCGTAGTTTCTGGGAGCTTCCAAAACTTCTTGGGCACTTTTTTGAGTGAATTAAACCAATTAGGTCAAAATTTGGTTCAATTTGGATTCTCCAGAACAAGTTATGTCTATTTGAAAATTGCTGCTCTGAAACGGGTTGAAATGGAGACAGGGTTAGCAATATTTGACTTAACCTCCTGAGGCACCACTAGGATGACTCCTTCTACCATTTTTGGGTATGAGGAATCAAAAAATGCTATCAGCAAGTCTTCGGGACACTTTTATGAATCTATAGAAAAATTACAAAATTTTGCAAACATATCATGAAAGGGACCTGTTAAGGCTAAAATTGTAGATTAGCAAATCCATGGTCAAAGAAAGTGTTTTGTAATGTCTACACTTAGTCTAGGCTAAGGTACTAGAGTCTTAAGTCGATTAGAATTCTAAAAGGCCTCAGAAAAATAAGTTTCCATAATGCTTGGAAGTCCTGAAGAAGCCAAACAAGCTTCAGAATTGAATAACATAGGAAGACCGCAGGAAGCCCACAATTTGTCGCAGGAAAATCCCGAGACTTGAAGTTGGAGAACAAACCATGCGAGATGGCTGCTCTGAGTCATGGGAAGGCTGCTTGAAGGCCACGGGTGTGCCCTTCTCGCAGTGTGTGTTTTTCCAGGCTATTTTGATTGGTCCGAGCCCTAGCCGCCTGAGTTTGTCTATATTTATCTCTTGGATGTCTTCAAGGTTAAAAAAATAGAGAGAGAATGCACATAAGATTTGAAGCTTGAAAGTTCAATTATTATCTCCATCACTTAGCCAACACGTTTCATGTTCAATCCGAAGGAGTTTAGGTTTGAGGTTTGTGAAGGCTGAGGATGTGGATTCAGCAAAGCTACTGAAGAGTCAGTATTATGCCTTCGAGGAGTTGGAGGGCTTTTGCTAAAGGCGTTGGTGAATCGAAGAGTCGAGAAAACGTCAACGTAGTATAAAGTCAAGGAGTCGATCTATCGAAGGGTTGAGTTTGTAACCAATGTTTGATTTTAGTGAAAGTTTTGTTTGAGGTTTCCCTTTGTGGGTTTTCTCGTTTCTTGTATACTGCCTTCTACAATCTTTTGTTTGTGTGTGGTTGATTGTTTGGGATCTTTATCAGCATATTTCAAATTTTCAATTGGTATCAGAGCAGGTACATTTTCGAGAACAAAACATGATCTTGTTATTTGCTGATGGATCCTCCTAGAGAAGGCAGCTCGAGCACGAGACCCCCATGGTTCAATGGCACCAACTACGCATATTGGAAGGTTTGAATGAGAGCTCATCTAATCTCATTGAACGTCAATGTTTGGCTGGCTATTGAAAAAGGTTGGGTAAAACCAACTCATTCTATTGACAACGTGATGGTTGAGAAGCCTATGGATTTGTGGACCAGGGAAGAGTAAGAAAAAGCAGAATGGAATTACAAACCTTAAGTTCTATTTTCTATGCAGTCTCCGCGGATAAGTTTAGAAGAATTTTAAGCCATGAGATTGCACAATAAGCTTGGAAGATCCTTGAATTGACTCACGAAGGGAATTCTACTGTTAAGAAGTCCAAGCTCCAGAAAATAACCTCCGAGTTTGAAAAGTTGAAGATGTCTGAAGACGAACTCTTTGATAGTTTTTATGCAAAGCTCAGTGACATCATCAACACCAGCTTCAATCTTAGAGAACCAATTCCAAATCGAAAAATTGTGAGTAAGATTCTCCGATCCCTACCTTTGTCCTTTCAAGCCAAGGTCACAGCTATTGAGGAAGCTAGAGATGTTGATTCAATGAGGGTGGAAGACTTCGTTGGCTCCTTGTAGACTTATGAAGCCAACATGATCAAACCAAAGTCTAGAGGAGTTGCCCTAAAGACGGTGAAGGAAGACGAGTCCTCCTCTAGAAATGATGAATCAATCCCCTCTCCTGAAGAAATTGCTATCTATACCAAGAAAATTAGAAAATTCTTCAAAAAGAAAGATAGCATGCAAGAAAAGATGAAGAAGAAAGAAAAAGTCAAATAAGAGAAATCTTCGGAGAAAAAGAAGAAAAAGGAGAACAAGTCTAAGGGCGTAAAGTGCTACAAGTGCCAAGGTTATGGTCACATAGCTCAAGACTATGGAAACAAGAAGAGTAAGAAGAAGGTTCTCAATACAACCCTTGATAATTCAGATGATTAGTCGAGTACCTCTTCTTCTTTAGAAGATTTTCCAGAGAATTATAATACATCCATGGTGAGAGCAAGTGCCCCCTCAAATTCTGCAGAGTCATCGTTCTCTACGCATAAGGAAGAAGAATCCTCTGAAAGTGAAGTTGAAGAAAATTCAGATGAGGAAGCAGGCGTTGAAGAGGCCTATGAACAGTTATACCAAGATTATCGTAAACTTCACAAACAAAATGAGAAGTTGACCATGAAGAACAAGGTGTTGAAAAAGAAGAGAGACAATCTAAAAATTGCTCTGGAAGAATTGCAAGCCAAATGTGAAGATCTTGAAGTAAACAAGAAAACTCAAGAGGAGTTGATAGCAGCACTTAAGGCCAAGTTGGAACAAAAAGAAAATATGTGAAAGAGGCACATGGTAAGATGTAATCCATGCAGTTCAAGATGAATTTAGCTTCCTCCAAACTTGATGACATACTTGGAATGCAAAGAAGTCCGCGTGACAAAAGAGGACTTGGCTACATTGGCATGCAAGTGGACAATCTTGAAGCTAAAGCTACTCCCAGTTCCTCAAAAATAACTGCTCCAAGGATAGTTAAAACTCCTCAAACAAAGAAAGGTAATCAGTCTAGAGCCTATTTTCAGAAACCTAAAGGTACACCCACTAACTTACAACATAAGTTTGTTCCTATATGTTTTCATTGTGGTATACCCGGACACACAAGACCACACTATCACAAATTATTTGGGCTTCCCCTATCCTATTTTGACTACAGGAATTTCATGAGACCTAATTTTCAAGTGTCAAATAGGTTTAATCCATTGAGGTTTCAAAAGTCATATCTTGATTCTAGACCTTACATGACTTGGCCAATGAGGAAAAACATAAAGAAAAATTTTTCAAAACCCATTGGTCCAAAACCCACCAATCCCAAGACTCAAAATGATTTTTCAAAAATAAGAACTATTTGGGTTAGGAAGAGTGATCTCTATGTCACTCACACTCCTAAGAGTATTGAAAGGGTGAGCCTTGATATGTAGAGGCAATTTTTTTCATGAACTAGGTTGTGCGTCATTGTTTATTTTTACTTAGTTCTATGAAATCTTGTAGATTAGATATTATTTTTTTATTTTTTTGAGATAATTAAATTTTTTTTGGTGCAATGCTATTCCTTGTGATATTCTTGCATGTTCTATTACCTCATACACACTTCTAAATCACTGGATTAAAATTTTTGATTTACATAGTGGTCATAAATTTGAATTACTTGATGAACTTGAATCCTATGTTTTGTTGTTCCTTGTCATGGTAGTGGTGTGTGATTGAGCACATATAATGTTATTTCACCATGATTTTGTAATTGGTTTTAGGTGTTTTAGGTACATAAATCTCATAAGATATAATGAAGTGAGCTGATTTACATACTTGTGGATGTTTGTAGGTGTTTGGTGTTTCATTTGAGGAAGAAAGATGAAAATAAGAGCTAAAAGAGTAAGGAACCAAAGTTGTGGATGAAGGTAGAGAGGCATGGGTGCCCCACATCAATCATGGGTGGCCTACTGGTGGCATGGGCACCCCACAATAGATCAGATGGGTGCCCACCGAGAGTATGATTTGGGCAGAAAGGCTAGTTCTCAGAAGAATTTTGTCAAATAGTTGGAGTGCCCTACTTTGGTCATGGGTGCCCCACTGTGAATCAGATGGGCGCCCACCGAGAGGAGGTTTTGGAGCAGTTGATTGAGGACTTCATCAAACACCTTGGACAGCTAGGCTATGGGCGCCCCACACCTACCTTGGGCGCCCGCGACGTCCCTCCAGCAAACTTTGAATATTAATTTTTTATTATAAATTTACATTTATACCCTTGATTTATGTATGCCTATAGATTGGCTTAATGTTGATGTAATAGGGACCTTTTTCTCAGACCTTTAACCCTACGTTAGCCGTTTCATCTTATTTTGGATTGTTCGAAGAGTTTATGTTATTTTTGCTTTAGGGTTTACATGTAAGTTTCTTTTTTCTCAATATTTTTAATTTAAAGTACTTCATTTTTGTTTTTCATCTTTTGCTTTTACTTTGTAGTACTTTGTTTGTGTCTTTCGTCTTTCACTTTTACTTTGTAGTATTTCGTTTGTGGTTTTCGTCTTTCGCTTTTACTTCGTAGTATTTCATTTCATATTTCGTTTGTGGTTTTCGTCTTTCGCTTTTACTTCGTAGTATTTCATTTCCACTTTTCATCTTTCGTTTTTACTTCGTACTTGTTCATTTTACATTAATGGATGGTTTGCAACTTTATTTTCCTCTTCCTAGTTCAATTATGCTAGGCTAGGGTTTGTTCTTGGCTTCAAGCCATTGAAGGTGGTGTGGTAGTTTGGTGAACTCAAACGTAAAAGGGTTTTATTTCAATAAAATATGTTTTTGATTTCTAATTGGAATTTCATAGTAAGCTTCTTTCGAAATCAACTCACCTGAGTTATAACCATAACTTGGTTACAAGTATTCACTTGTGCACACCAAGTGTTTGGTTCAATGTCCCGATGAGTGTAGAAATATATTTTCCAAAAACCAAAGTAGGTTTTCTTATGAAATCAATCACCCGTGTTAAAACCAAAGATTGGTTACGATTGGCCACTCGTACACACCAAGTGGTTGGTTCAATGGCCCGGTGATTTGGAACCTATTTTCATAAAACCATGACTTGAGGTTTTCTTAAGAAATCAGTTCATTTGTGTTACAATCGAAGCCTGGTTACAAGTTAACGCTCGTGCATACTAGGTGTTTGATTCAATGTCCTGATGAGTCCGAAACTAATTTCAAAAGCCTCCGCTTAATTTAAGTTCCATAAATTAGGTTTTAATGAAATATCTTCTAACCTAGCAACGCATGTGCGATTGCTAGGCTGAGTTATCAATGCGTTCGAGTAAACCATCACTATCCCACTACCGGATTTGGTTCGAAGCCAAGATTAACTTAGTTATTTTATTTGTAGTGTTTTTTTTATCTTAATTTAGAATCTCAATTCCTTTACTTCACCATTCTCAACCCAACCATACTCAGGCATCCCATAAATCCAAAGTTAGTTTAAATTAATTTAGGTTCACCTACTAATTAAGAGAACAAGTCTGGAGCTTTTAACAAAGCCCTCCCTATGGAGATGACCTCGGTTCTCACCGAGTAAGACTACGACCACCCTCTTGCACTTGAGAGGTAGAACCTAAACGCATTTTAGGGTCAGTCAGTGTGCCAATTGTAATTACACGAAGTTTAGTACCTCATGAGAAATATTTTCCACCACTCAATTGGTTTAATAAATTCTCCTTTTTTGGACTATTGGTTGCTCTTGAGTTTAAAAAGAAAAAATCACTTGGAAAGGGCTACTATATGGGATAGAGTTAAAGCTAGCCTGTTGATGTGCGGGTTATCAAAATAACCACTCTCTGAGTTTGACGATACAGGAAGAAGGCTACCTACTCATAAAGTGTGTGAAAGCCACCAAGTAAAAATAAAAAAAAAAGAAAAAGGGAAAAGTTAGCAGATGAAAATTGAAAAATTGAAATATTGGTGTTTAGTTGAAAACAATGAATTGTGGAGAATTTAGTTGAAGAGCTAACACTGCATATCTTACTCAATTCAATTCAATGTCCAAAAGGAGCAATTTTAAAATTCATGAGAGTATGTGAAAAGTATTAATCATTTTGCACTCAAACTTCAATTCACATACCGCACAGGCATTTGACCATTGGTACGACATGTGTGAACAACTCATGACATAAATAGTAGGGTGATTTTTGGAATTCTTATTTGTTACTATTTATGTATGGTCAAAATTTTGAAACTGTGTTTAGTTTTGTGTTTTGGGAAATAGAATTTGGAATGATTTGATCAATATTATCTATTATACCTTATTTTTTGGTCAATTAATGTCAAAAAGGGGGAGAATAGTTAGGGAGGATTGGATATTTTAGAATATTTGAATTAGTTAACTAAGGGAGAGATATAGTTAAGGGGGAGTATGGTTTGAAAAGAAAATAATTTTGTTTATTAAGGGGGAGAATATTTTGTGTATTTTGTGTCATTTATGTTTTATTTAATTTTTTTAAATTATTTATTTATTCTACATGATGCCTTGATCGTTTTGTTTAAGTATGCAGCAAACAGGTTAAATAATCAAAACATATTGATCAAGGAATAGTTCACTGAGGCCTTAATGTAGATTAATTTTATTTGTAATTTCATTTATTGAGTTTTGACATGGAATTGCTAAAGGGGGAGATATTGTTAAGGCTAAAATTGTAGATTGGCAAATCCATGGTCAAAGAAAGTGTTTTGTAATGTCTAGACTTAGTGTAGGCTAAGGCACTAGATTCTTAAGTTGATTAGAATTCTAAAAGGCCTCAAAAAAATAAGTTTCAATAATGGTTGGAAGTCCTGAAGAAGCCAAACAAGGTTTGGAATTGAATAACGCAGGAAGACCGCAGGAAGGTCGCAGTTTGTCGCAGGAAAATCCTGAGACCTGAAGTTGGAGAATAAGCCATGCAAGATGGCTACTCTGAGTCGCGGGAAGATCGCTTGAACACCACAGGAAGGCCGCAAGTGCGCCCTTCCCGCAGTGTGTGTTTTTCCAGGCTGTTTTGATTGGTCTAAGCTCTAGCCACCTGAGTTTGTCTATATATATCTCTTAGATGTCTTCAGGGTTAAAAAAACAAAGAGAGAATGCACATGAGATTCGAAGCTTGAAAGTTCAATTATTCTTTCCATCACTTAGCCAACATGTTTTGTGTTCAAGCCGAAGGAGTTCGGGTTTGAGGTTTATGAAGGCTAAGGATTCAGCACGCTGTGGATTCAGCAAAGTTACTGAGGAGTCAGTATCGTGCCTTCAGGGAGTCGAAGGGCTTTCACAAAAGGAGTTGGTGAATCGAGGAGTCGAACAAACGGCAACATAGTATAGAGTCGAGGAGTCGATCTATCGAGGGGTTGAGTTTGTAACCAATGTTTGGTTTTAGTGAAAGTTTTGTTTGAGGTTTCCCTTTGTGGGTTTCCTTGTTTTTTGTATACTGCCTTCCACAATCTTTTGTTTGTGTGTGGTTGATTGTTTGGGATCTCCATCAGCATATTTCAAAATTTCAGGACCTCCTAAGGTTTTACTTGGCTAGGTTTAGCTATACCATTACCTCAGGGAGTGAACCTTTAACATTTTTATGCAATTTGAGGGCATTCTAACTTCATCTAGATGCTCAAATTGTATCAAAGGCGCTAATAGGTTCCTTCTTCTCGATAGGTGCCATTTTGAGTTGGCAAAGCCTGGATGACATCTAGAGTGTCATTTTGGTTGCTCTGAGCGTGCCACTATGTTCTATGACATGTTCTGGAAATATGTGTATCTTCTTATACCTTTCTGATCTGATTTGGGCATTCCGGTCGATGTCGACGTTCGAGCAGGCCGATAGAAGCTGTTTTTGACTTCTGGACTGAATTGACCATTGATTCTAGATTTTGACTCTTCTGTTGATGTTGGGATTCTTGATTTGATGTGTGATCTGGTCCTTTGGCTTGGCTTCTCTCTAGTACCAGAGGCACAACTTGCATTTTGCTAAATTTTTGCTTTTTGTCGATTTTTGGCACTTTAACATATCCTATGATTAAGAAAACTTAATCAGTAGAGCACCATTTAGCTAAAAACATTAAATACTATAAATATTAAGTGAGGGGGCAAAATTAGGGTGTCAACACTATGTATAACTCATTTTTACCATTTAGTTAGTTGAGGGAGTTTAATAGGTCCCTCCACGGTGTGGTTACGTATGCAGTCCCCTTAACAGGTGCATTGAACTTCCTCTTAACTGGATTACCAACCTAAGAAGGTTTTCTTAAAAAAACTACAGGTTTGAAGATCTTGTGGCTGTTAACATTTTAAGGGTGCATTAAGTCCAGCCATGAGCCTCTTATCATATATAGTCAAGCCATAAGCTAGAGCCTCACAGAACCTAATTTTTACAAAAACACTAGAGAGGGTGGTGCTACCCTATTAGTTCCCTATGATTGCTTTCAACATACATTTATCTTTACACAATAAAGGAAATAGCTCATTATTGTCTCTACATAACAATAAAGCCTACCAATTTTTTTCTAAGGCACCAAGCCCCAAATAAACTATTCATTTATGCAAACTGAACACCTAAGGTTCATCATTTTAAATAAAACAAAGTGATTGCATTCAAATCTGAGCTTATCTTGTATTTACCCACAGAGTCAAAGTCAATGTGTATCTCAATTCGAAACTCGAATTTTATCAAATCTTACCTCAAAAGTAAAAAAAGTTTCTACTCGAAACTCTACTAGATTTGAGTTTGAGATTCAATAGAATCTTCAAACCTAAGCAAAAATCCCCTGAAACAATTTGTAGGGTTTTCATCCTCAAATCTAGTTGTAATTTCAACCTGAAACTCATTTAGATTTGAGATAGAAATCCTAAGTTAGAGTTTCTCTAAATTTCTGTCCAGATTTGCAGTTTTGTCAAAACCATACCCAAAAATCTACAACAATTTCAATTTGAAACTCCGCAAATTTAAGGTAGGATTTTTGACAAAATCTCACACTAGAAATTCATCAAAGTTTCAACTCAAAACTTTGTTAAAATTTTGGTAAATATGAACTAGAATCTGCAATGACAAAAACTTAGGTCAATAAGAGGCACCCATTCAAATAAAGAGGAAGTTCTTTCTAGTTAGACAATGAAATATCAAAAATGAAGATCCGAAGACTAAAAGAGTAGATAGGTTTTTTATTTATTTCCATTCTTTAATGTAAGTATTCACTGCATTTTATAAAATGAATACTCATTTCAATTCATTCAATTCATTATTTCTAATATTGCTTCTATAAACAATTTGAATTGGATAAGATAATAAAACAAAGATTTCAGTGACAATCTCTCTATATATAATTTAAATCAATTTATCTTCTTTCCCTCATAGTGAGGATGATTCCATAAATAAAATCAAATAAATTTTCATTCAAAATCGTTTTTAATAAACTTTCATTTTCATAACAAGTACTATCGCTACCATTCACTCTACTCAACACTCATCTGTTAATTCCAAAACTTAGACCAGAAAAATCACATTCTCGTCTAAAGTAGTCACCACTATTACCATTAGAACTCAAGCACCAATCATAGCTGCATCAAAAGGAACAATCCAGTAGCAACCATTCCCCTCTCAATGTTAGCCTCATTCTTAGCACCACTATGGACACCCCTCCAGCCATAACCACCTCTGCTACTAGTCGCCTACTAAATAGTCCTGTCCTATCCTTCTTCAGGACCTTACCTACCATTATCCTAGGAGTGACAACATCTCTACTAAACCCTCAAACAAAAGACCAATGAATCGCCAACTTGACTTTAGTTCTTAGTTGAGCACTTGCCCATATTCTCATCGCTCTACATAGCCAAATACTACCCGCTCACTTTTAAGCACCCTAAAATTCTAACACAAAAAAAGACCCTCAAAAAGAGTTCAAGGCACACCATCAGCCAAAATTTCCAATCTTGAACCAGCCTTTCACTTTCTTCACTCAACAATTACCACAACATCTAGGATATCAGACATCTATCTCCAGTATTCCACATATGCCCTCCATTGTAAATTCCAAAAATTTGTAAATCTAGCCTAACAGCCTTCTACCTCAATAACAAACACCTCTGCCTCTGCCATACACATCAATAAAGCTAGCCCTAGCCCAGAGGATCAAGTTTATTGAGCTAGCTTTGAAAATTCTGCTTGACATACATATGCATGGTTGATAACATTACAAGCTCTAGTAACTCCAAAAGTCATTGTTGATCTGTTACCCGATTACACTGCAATTGACAACAACTCACCAAAGGAAGTGTTGGACTTATCCTACCTAATAGGGGATGATCATTAGAATTCCTTCCACCGATCTTCAGCTAATGCCAGACCTCATCGCTATGATCAACAAAGAAACCTCAACCAGCCACTACTGTAATACTAAAACCACCAATCTTGCACCTTAATTACCAGCCTCAGAGCACACCTTTCCTATACCTGCTTAGCCAATCTCAAGCTAACTTAGACCAAACTTTTGCAGTACCCACTTCATCAACTCTACTATTCATCTATCCTAGCATACTCCCTAACAAATTAACCAGAGGATTGACATGCCTTGGGACCCAGAAAAATCAACACAACTTGTAAGTCTTGTGCCATACCAGCCAATCTCTCTATCCGACTACCCAAAAATGATAAGGATTCGCACAAGACAAGAATTCTTAGATCCACCTTTCACTGATCGCCCTCTAAGCCCAAAGTATCCTATTACTTGGGAAGATGTTCCTCGTCTATTCTAGGAGAGCTAGTCAATCTATGAAGAGTTCATCTCTTCCACCTATCAATTAAATTGCAGAACTGATGGCAACCTACCAAATTTAACAAAGATCTGGGAGAAGTTAACTTTTTCTACCCTTAAGTCCTCACAGAGAAGCACCAATACCCTAACTTTTAGGAATCAGCCTCCCATCGATCTAGCTCTTGTTTCACAATCTATGTCAAAGATCAATAACTTTATCCATAAACCAATGCTTAACAGCAACATCAAGAAATTGAATGCAGAAAGCTATCCTACTTAATACAAAAGAAGATGAGCATAGTTCCCCCGCCTTAAAGGGTCTATAAGAGGATAAGGTTTGACCCTAAGAAAGGGTTAGGCAAGAATCAGTAAGGCATAACTAAGCCTCTAGAGTTTAAAAGAGGGATCCCAACTTTAGCATTGGAGCAGAGCTTAACCACTAAAAGGAAGAGAAATGCGTTGAAAGAGTAGAGAGAGAAGTTGTGAAGCCTAACCTATGTATGTATCAGGGACTATTCACCACTTTTCCTATATACTTTTGCAAAGAAGGTGCAGAGGAGGTAGTATATCCTCTGATACCCATACAAGCAACAAGTCCAAAGGACGAAATCAGTTAAAGAGCTAGAATCAAGTTCAAAGAAAAAGAAGCTTGGAGTCTATAGGATGGAATCAAGCAAAAACTAGAGTCAAAGCAAAAGCAAAGTAGAAGCACAAACATCATCAACAACTCAATAACCTGAATGGGAGAAAAGTAAGCAATGACCAAATTCTAGCTCTGAAGCATCAAGAACAATGGAGTAAGCTGACTCATCAAATGAAGAATCAAACGACCTTAAGATCATTCAAACCCCAAAAGGATAACTTGAGCTTTAATACCCTTCTTTTCTACAGCCCTAACCCATTGCCTACATTATGGTCCAAATAATTGAAATTGATAGATTTATTCAAATACATCCATCAAAGACACTCGAAGCACTCCCCATGGTAGAAAGATGAATTCTCATGTAGAAGACCTTGCAAATGATCCTTGGAAAATTTTACCCGAGTAGAAATAGGAATTTGAGCATTTGTATTTCTTCTTTTGTTCAAACCTTGGAACCAAGCCTACATTATAAACTAAGTAAAAGTCCTCTCCAATTGAAAATGGTCATTTAGTTGAAGAGATCTCATAAGCTAGGAGTAACCCTCTTTTTTCAAAACCATCCTTACTCCTTAATTCAAACCAATAACTTCCTAACCAAATACAAAACCTTGTCAATTGATAATGATCTGTTAATCTAAAAGCTCTTGAAGCAAAGAAAGCCTTTAAGGAAATAAATAATGCATTCAGTGACTAGGTCTCCTCATAAAATTGTAAACATAGTTAATACCTCAATGAACACTTCAAAAGTATGGTCATTCACAAAATGAAAAATTTTCAAAAGTGCATAAGTAGTCATTCAACCACACTGGTGAGTCACACACCTTGTAAATACCCAGTCATCCATATTCAAATTAGGCATCAAGAGCACATCCTTAGCAATATATACCAGATTCATTCATTAAAATTTATTCATTTTACATAACCAAATTTTTTAAATAATGCACGCTATTTGAATTGTATTCATTAATTGCACGTGACTTTGTTCACAAAATAAGACCACACACGGTCATATTTCCCAATTTTCAAAACTTAAGCATTTTTCAAAGTCAAACGCCCTAGGATCATGCATAATGCAGATCTCATGGGCACCTAATAGTGACCTTGACAGTATCACAATAAAACTGCACAAAATAAACTATGAATACACCAACCTATAAGGCTTCCATTCTTTTCATCAATGTCCAGTGCAAGGTGTAGGACCGCCAACAACCAAAGAGTAAAGCATCATTCACAAAATTAAGTGCAAAGTATGGACTCAAACATCAATCGAAGGACAAAGATCAAACAACTGTTTAGAAATAAAGCTCCTATCAAGAAAATATGTGCAAAGGTATAAATTCATCAAACTTGTTACCTAAATCTGTGTGTTTAACAAAAGATTCAGATGCCTGGGGCTGAGCATAAAACGCAGAGCTTAGATGATTAGTTTGGAGAATAAGTTTCTTTTTTGAAGTCAAGTGCTAGGCATAGACTCAGATGCTAATTTGTTACTTGAATCTAGGATTCAGATGCCTGAGGCTGAGCGTAAAACATGAAACTCAGATGATTGGTTTGGAAACAAAGTTTCCTTGCTGAAGTCAGGTGCTAGGCACAAACTCGAATGCCAATTTATTACCTAAATCCGCGTGTTAGATGCAGGATTCAAATGCCTGAGGCTGAGCGTAAAATGTAGACTCAGATGATTGGTTTAGAAACAAAGTTACCTTTCTAAAGTTAGGTGCCAAGCACAGACTTAAATGCCAATTTGTTACCTGAATCTAGGATTCAGATGCTTAAGGTTAAATGAAGTTATGAAACTTAAAAGACTAGATAGAGCTAGGCTTGGGAGTGAGGTAGAGGCTCCTTACTAGACTAGTTAGAGTGAGGCTAATCCCTGATTTAGCTACAAGGCACCGAATCCTTCTTGAGAATTATAAAATAGAGCTAAGCTTAGGAGTGAGGCTCCTTACTAGATCAATTAGAGCAAAATTTTCTAGGAAAATGAAGCTCCTTTTTGGATCAAATGCAAGGCATTAAATCCTCCCCACATAAAAGTGCACCTAAGAGTGAGACTCCTTAATTAAGACAAAACTCTACCCATAAGATTATGTGCAAGGCACTGATTCAGCTTTAAAGTGAAGCTTAGAAGTGAAGCTCCTTACCAAACCAAACCAAATACAGTGAAGCTCCTTATCATACCATACGAAATAGAGCAAAGCTCTTTACCAGAACAGACTGGATAGAGCAATGCTCAAGAGTGAAACTTCTTACAATTCCAAACCAAATAGAGCAAGGCATGGGAGCGAAGCTATCACGCCCCAGATCTCATGACCCGAGGGGTGAGTGATAAACACACACAACAAGCACTAAAATGACCCACCCATGATCAGAGCAACGCAACGTAAACTAGTGAGCCTGAGACATAAGATAAGATAACGTAAGTTTAACCTTGATTATTGCCAGGTCATGCACTATATACACCATTAATACATAACTTAGGCCTTAAGGCCATTACAACCAAATTGAATAAGTCTAGTAGTATACAATATTACAATTCCAAAAGAAATTTAACTAAATGACCAAGAGCTTTGCTAAGCTTGGTAGGGCTCATGCACACCCTTCTATTCCAACCCCATTAGCCCACCTGATTATTATGGCCTGTACCTACATCAAATTCTGTAGGGACGTGAGCACAGATCCACTTGTGCCCACAATGTCTCAAATAAACATATATGGTATGCAATCTAATCATGCAATGCATTTCAAGTAAGGTTAGACACTTAAACATTTTCTAGAGTCATAACATTTCATTAATATAACCAATAGCCAAAATAAGTGGAAACATATATTCATTCAACCATGTCAAAGTCTAAGATTTTGATTTCGCTTAATGTTTATGTTTTGCAATTCAAACTTCAATTTCATTCACATTTCAACACCATTTTATCACTTGAGTCTTATTCAATCAAGTAACCATATCCACTTCATCATCCATTAATCATTACATTTCACAACCATAACCACACAAGTCATTGAGGGATGGGTGCATACACGTTATTGTCTTTTATGGGCCAATACCCAACGTAAACAATAAACCGACGTCGTCATTTAGGATCACCATCTAGGGCCACGAGGAGCCAAAACACACACAATGTTGTGGGCTACTAACCCACTGGCATTGACACCAAACCCTGCGCAGGTTCTGGGACTCTCAACCCGAGGGTACTCTCTAAACCCTTCCTATTTTCGCATCTCACCACGGCCCCCGGCACACAACAACCATTCATCACATACCATTCTCATCTTTCATAGGTTCACATTCATCATCATATACTATCCAACACACATGTCAATGTTACAGTTCATCTCATGGTATCATTACGTATCAAGTTGATCAAACCTTATTAAGCATTCCACATTTACCAACATTATGAACATGAGCCCCTTTATCAATTCACATTTCATTTAATCAATCACAAGTTCATAAACTTCAGCATTAAGTTTATTTCAAGACATATTCACAATTCTACTCAACTAAGACTCTTACCTCAAAGTAATCTTCCAATTTATGCAATTCAAGGTGACATTCACTTACCCTTACAAGTTAAATCCCATTAGCTTAAGATAACCAATCCTTAATCACTTTTAAAAGCTCATTTCTATTTTAAAATCCATGCAATTAATCTATTAAAAGTTTCATGTAAAAAAAAGTTACCAACTCTTTCATAAGTCTAAGGTAGGAGGTCAAACCAAGCAAAGTCAAGAAAAGTGACCTAGGCTCCGTGGGCGCCCAAGCTGACACTCAACCATGCGCCCAAGGGGCTTGGAAACCCACACCTTATGTGCCCATGGGCTGGGTGCCCATGTCTTAGGCGCCCAAAGGGCTTGGGCACCCGACTGTGTCCCCCTCATGCGCCCACAGCTTGGGCCAAGTTTTGGGTTTCATACCCTGTTTTTTGGTTTCATGGTTTATCACCCTTAGGACCTCAAATTGACCAAGTTAAAGTAAAAATACCTAAAGTTTCACGTTCCTAACATCAACACAAGGTTCTTAGGTACCAAACAAAATCATAAATTTGAGTTTTCATCAACTAAAAGTCAAGTTAGGGATCAAAACACCATTTTCACTCTCTCAACCTATACATATATATATACATGTGTATAACTCCTATTTTCTTCCATGAATGTAACCAACATTTAAAAAGGGTTTTCTAATGGTAAACTACTCCTTATTACACATCACATATGTGAGAATGAGGCATTGAATCCCTACCTTAAGTTGGAAGAAGATGGATCAACAAGAAAGTGTCTTGAGCTTCCAAACTCTCAAGCTTTGATGGACTCAATCTTCTCCCTCCTTGATCCAAACTACAAATAAATTACATAGGAAGGTTCTTTGAGGTTTCAATTTCATTTTTGCAAGAGGAATTTGATTTCCATGGAGGTTAGAAGACCTACCTTCAATTTGCTCAACCCGGTTCCTTGTTCTTCCTTCTTTGTTCTTCCCTTGCTTCTTCACCTAGTTTCTTCCCCTCTAATCCACTTCTCTCTTTCTTTCTTGCATCAGATCAACAATATATATATACCAATATTTAATTCCCCCAAACAGTGAATTTCAGACGCCTTTCTCACCTCTAGCTAGATATAGGTTCATAGGGAGAGGGGTCAGCTGAAAAATGTAGAGCAACACACATCTGTCAGCTCCACTGTACCTTGGGCGCCCATGCCTTCTTAGGTGGGCGCCCATGACCTTGGGCGCCCATGACTTGTGTGCCCAAGACCTTGGGCGCCCATGCCTTGTGGGCCCAAGGTGCCCATTTTTCCTGCACTTGGCTAAAATGCCATCTTTTGATTGCCTAACCCATCTCCTTCAAAGTTCTTAACTCTAAAGCACCATAAATGATCCATTCCACTAAATTAACATACATTACTTCCAAAATGCATCAAAAACCTTAAACTTATGTTAATACAAAATTTTGGGGTATTATATTCTCCCCTCTACAAAAAATTTCATCGTCGAAATTCAATACTTAACATTACTTTAAGAGAACAAATGTGGGTATCGTTCTCGCATCTCAAGTTCACATTCCCAAGTTGATTCTTCCACCCCATGGTGTTTCCATAATACTCGAACCAATGGAATTGTTTTACCCCGAAGCACTTGGTCTCGAGTATCCAAAATCTAAACTGGCTGAACTTCATACTTTACATCCGAGTCTATTTCCAATTTAGTCCAATTCAACACATGTTTAGGGTCCGGAATGTACTTACGCAACATAGAGATATGAAAAACTTCGTGCACTCCAGACATTTGGGGTGGCAATACCAACCGTTAAGCAACCTCTCCAACTCTTGCTAGTATTTCAAATGGACCAATGTATCTGAGAGATAACTTCCCTCGCTTGCTAAATCTGTACTATCCCTTCCGCGGTGACACTTTCATAAATACATGATCCCCCACTTGAAACTCTAAAGCCTCCTCCTTTGATCCGCATAACTTTTCTGGCGATTGCATGCTGTCTCCAGTCTTTGCCTGATTACATTAATTTTTTCATTAGTTTCACGAACTAACTCTGGCCCAATCATGGTTGCTTCTCCAACTTGTGTCCAACACACAAGGGACCGACATGGTCTTCCATACAATGCTTCAAACGGTGCCATTCCAATGCTAGCTTGGTAACTGTTGTTATAAGCAAACTCCACCAATGGCAAATGATCTTCCCAACTTCCTTTAAAGTCCAACACACAAGCTCAAAGCATATCTTCTAAAATCTGAATTGTTCGTTCTGAGTGTCCATCAGTTTAGGGATGATAAGCCGTACTAAAACATAATTCCGCCCTCATGGCTGCTTGAAAACTTTGCCAGAATTGGGAAACAAAATGAGAGTCCCGATCTGAGACAATAGACACTGGCGTTCCATGCAACCTCATAATTTCGCGGATGTACAACCGGGCCAAGGAGTCTATTGAATCTATTATTCGCATTGGAAAAAAGTGAGCCAACTTTTTCAGTCAATCAACAATCACCCATGTGGCATCACAACCTTTTTTTGTCTTTGGCAATCATGACACAAAGTCCATAGTCACGTTCTCCCATTTCCACTTAGATATTGGCAATGGCTGTAACAATCCAGCCGGTCTCTGATGCTCTACCTTCACTTGCTGAGAAGTTAGACACTTGCTAATAAACTCCGCCACATCTTTCTTCATTCTTGCCTAGTAAAATTGCCTCTTTAAATCATGATACATTTTTGTACTTCTCGGATGCACTGCTAGCCGGGAACGGTGAAATTCTCTCAAAACTTCCTCTCTAACTGAGGTGGGCACAAAGATTCTCCCTTGATATTTGACCACTTCATCATCACCTACTATCCAGCTCGAAATATCGACTTGTCCCCTTATTTTAGTATAAACATCATTAGCTTCCTCATCTAACTTTTGAGTCTCAGTTACCCTATTGATTAAGGCTGGCTGGGTGATGATAGTATTCAATATCCCTTATTTTTTTCCCTCTTTAAGTTCCAATTCAAATTCATTCAATATCCCCACCATTTCCTATTCTTTAATTGCTACATAAGCCATAGCACTTCTGCTCTTCCTGCTCAAAGCATCTACAACCACATTAGCCTTACCTGGATTGTAATGCAATTCAAAGTCATAATCCTCCATGTACTTCATCCACCGCCGTTGCCTCAAATTTAAATCTCTCTGAGTAAAGATGTATTTCAAACTTTTATGGTCTGAGAACACTTCAAATCTCTCACCATACAAGTAATACCTCCAACTCTTTAAATAAAAAATGACGGCTGCCAGCTAAAAATCATGCACTGGATAATTCCTCTCATGATTCTTCAATTGTCTTGAACCATATGCCACCACTCGCCCATTCTGCATAAGAACACACCCAAGTCCTTCCAGTGACGCATCATAATATACTAAGTAACTAGCTCCCCTCTCTGGGATGATTAATACTGGTGCAGTATTCAACCTTCCTTTTATCTCTTGAAATGATCTTTCACATGCATCATCCCAATCAAATTTGATTCCCTTTTGGGTCAATCTGGTCAGCAGGGCTGCTAATCTAGAGAAATCCGAGACAAACCTTCTATAGTATCCTGCAAACCCAAGGAAACTGCAGATCTCAAATACGGACTTTGGTTGAGCCCATTCCAAAATAGGTTCAATTTTGGATAGGTCCACTGCTACTCCTTCCTCCGAGAGAACATGTCTTAGAAATTTAACTTTTCTAAGCCAGAACTCACATTTGCTCAGCTTGGCATATAACTGATGATCCTTTAACCTTTGTAGTACGAGCCTTAGATGTTGTTCATGTTCTTCATCTGATTTAGAATACACCAAGACATCATCTATGAATACCACCACAAACTTATCCAGATAATCTCTGAAGACTCGATTCATCAAGTCCATAAAGACTGCCGGTGCATTTGTCAAACCAAAGGGCATAACCAGAAACGCATAACGACCATACCAAGTCTTGAATGCCGTCTCTGGAATGTCTTCTTCTCTTATTCTAACTTGATGGTACCTAGATCATAGATCAATCTTCGAAAACACCAATGATCCTTTCAATTGATCAAATAAATCATCGATTCTTGGCAGCGGGTATCTATTCTTGTTAGTCGCCTTGTCTAATTTCCTGTAATCAATGCTCATTCTCGACGTTCCATCTTGCTTAGCGGCAAACAATGCCGGTGCTCCCCAAGGTGATATACTTTGCCGAATGAATCCCTTAGCTAACAACTCTTCCACTAGTGTTTTCAACTCAACTAACTCTACCAGTGCTAACCTGTAAAGTGGAATGGAGATAGGTTCGGTGCCTGGGACTAGATCAATGCAAAACTCTACTTCCCGTTCAGGCAGCAACCCGGATATTTCCTCAGGAAATACTTCAGGAAATTCATTCACAACTTTAGGCAATTCAACTCTTTGTTCCCCGTCCTCTTCCTCTATAACCATGCAAGCAAACAGACTACATAATTCATCTTTTCCCCAACTTTTCAAAAGCGATGCTTCTTATATTTCACACTGGTCTGTAAAGAAGCGAATTTGATCTCCCTTCAGCGTGGTTAAGGTTACCTTACACTTTTGACAGTCAATCATAGCTTGGTAAGATATAAGCCAATCCATTCCAAGTATGATATCAAAACCCCTCATCTCCAATACAATTAAGTCAAAGGTTGAGACAAACTCTCGCCTATCAAAAACATCAGTTACCCTTAATTCACACCTCTTACATACATGAGTCAAAGAAGAAAATTCGACTATAGGGGTTTCAACACGTAAAAACAATTCCAAGGGGCTAACATCTATTCCCAAGGCATATGCAAAGGATGCGGCAATAAATGAATGAGTTGCTCCGGCGTCTAACAATACAATAGCATTTGATGAATAGACACAAAAAATACTTCTTATCACAATAGGCTCAACTGACGCCTCCTGTTGTGCCACTGTAAACACTCTACCCTGTGTTTGGACATTCTGTGGCCGGCCAAACCTCTATCCCTGTGGGTTCACCCTCAACTGCTGTGATGTCCCAGCTTGGACCGTCTTTTGTGGGACACTCCTCTGCTGATACTGCTGCTGTACCGACTGGGAGATCAATGGGCGGGCTCCCTGTAACCACTGTCCAGATTATGCCACTCTCTCCCTGCACCTCGCTGAGTCTGAGGGCAAAACCTTTGAATATGCCCCATTTCTCCACATCCATATCATCCCTGATTCACCCCAACCTAACCACTCCTCATTGGTCCTATTGATTCAACCTGTTTCTTGCTCCTAGGACACTCTGTACTTTTGTGGCCTTCTTGTTTACAATTAAAACATATAATTTGCCTTCGAGAAGTCCCCCTGTCTCTCTATTAGTGCAGGTGCAATACTTCCCTAGTAAGACAATTGGACCTATAGAGCTGATGAACCACCTGTAATCATTTTTCTGCTAACTCCTTCTTGTTGAGTTCCTATGGTCTTGCCTCGCCGACTTTCATAAATGACTTTGGTTTCATTCAAGTCCCTTTCAACAGTTATCACTCGATTTACCAATGTTTCATAATCCTCCAATCCCAACAACACCATTTTATTCCTCAGAGTCGGTCTTAATCCCATTTCAAATCTCCTGCACTTCAAATGAGTAGTAGAGACCAACTCAGGTGCATATTTTGATAAGTCTAAAAATTTCCTTTCACACTCCAACACCGATATAGTCCCTTGTATCAGCCCTGCAAATTCCTCTCTCTTAGCATCTCTTAAAGATTGAGGGAAGAAGTGATCCCTGAACTTCTCCTTGAACCTTTCCTAAGTAAGACCCATTGATCCTCCTATGTCCTTTAAACTAGTCCACCAAGCTGACGCCCTTCCCACTAATTGAAATGCTGTCAGCGTAACGCGAATAGAAGAATCAGTGATCTCCATTGCTACTAATATCTTCTCACATTCCTCCAAGAACTATTTCGCCACATCCATGTCAACCACACCATCATATGTTGGAGGTTTCATCCTCCTAAATTTCTCCAGGGTAGTTGGACCAACTTGCATTTATGTCTGAGGTCTAACCCGAGCCCCTCCTGCTATTGTAGCCACAGCCACTGCCAGTTGTTGTAACATTGCCCCAGCATCCACAGCTGCTGGCTGTGGAACCCCTAGGGCTCTCATCTGCACCTCCTCCCCTTCTGAAGCATTCTGTTGTACACTAGGAGGTGCCTCTGCCACTGCACTATGGTGTGTTTCCTGTTCTTACTGAACAGGTGTATGCTCTTTTCCTTTACTCTTATCTTGACCTCGACCATTACCTCGGCCTCGGCCCCTAACTCCCATCTCACGCGGTGACATTTTATCTAAGATATGTCAAGGCATAAAATAACAATATTAAATCAACATTTAAGATTATGATAGAGCATAACTTCATCTCATAATAACAATACAACAGTTCAATACATTCATAAAGGTTCAACATAATAACACCATCTTACTTCCATCAGTACTACCACAGAAGTTCCAACATTACATGATCTCAAGTTACTCTACTGACTAAGTTAAAAGAGTACATAACATAGCATAAGTCATTAGACTAATAGCCACTTCGATTACTACTAAGGGAATTGCCTTTCCAAAATTTTTCCCTTTATAAGCTTACATTTTTATTTCTACGATAAGTGCAAGAGCTACGAGTGTGCCCCCTTCTGCCACAGTAAGTACAACATTTGATATATTGCCTAGGGCACCAGTAACGTATATGTCCCCACCTACGATAGCCTGTACATACTACTCGCAGATGATCTTCCTCACTACTAGAGCTTCTATCTATTTCCCCAACGTTAACACTAGCCTCCTGTGGATTAACATTCTGACTGCTTGGGTTGGGTTCTATCATTACATCTAGTGTCATGGTTGGATTTGTTGAAAGGGTAGGTACAATCACAGTTACATTCTATACTACTATCACTGGTAGGCAGATTGGAGCTAAACAGGCATCTGATAAGGCATCACACTCTGATAGGGATAAGGTGCTGGATATGAAACTGGATATGTCATCCCATAGTAGGGTACCATTTGATGACCTAACGTTGCTGACACCCTACTTATCCCTTCTACATTCCCTGTCACATTCTAGGGTTGAGCCTCAGTTAAACCCTCGGTTGCCACTTGGGTAAAGATATCGTCACTAGGCCACACTATCTTTTTTTCCACTGATTGGGCTTTAGTACCACTGCTCTCCCCTTTCTCTAATCCCATCTAAAATTTTAAACAAGACAAATTAGATTCTAAGATCAAACTCAATTATATTTCACTTAAGCATGCAATACAAGATGCAAGACTCCCCATGTCCCTAGGTATTCTGACCTAGTGTTCTAATACCATCCTGTCACGCCCCGAATCTCATGACCCGAGGGGTAAGTGATAAACACACACAACAAGCACTAACATGACCCACCCATGATCAGAGCAACGCAACGTAAACTAGTGAGCCCGAGACATAAGATAAGATAATGTAAGTTTAACCTTGACTATTGCTAGGTCATGCACTACATACACCATTAATACATAACTTAGGCCTTAAGGCCATTACAACCAAATCGAATAAGTCTAGCAGTGTACAATATTACAATTCCAAAAGAAATTTAACTAAATGACCAAGAGCTTTGCTAAGCTTGGTAGGGCTCATGCACACCCTTCTATTCCAACCCCATTAGCCCACCCGATTGTTATGGCCTGTACCTGCATCAAATTCTTTAGGGGCGTGAGCACAGGTCCACTTGTGCCCATGATGTCTCAAACAAACATATATGGTATGCAATCTAATCATGCAATGCATTTCAAGTAAGGTTAGCCACTTTAACATTTTCTAGAGTCATAACATTTCATTAATATAACCAATAACCAAAATAAGTGGAAACATATATTCATTCAACTATGTCAAAGTCTAAGATTTCGATTTCAGTTAATGTTTATGTTTTGCAATTCAAACTTCAATTTCATTCACATTTCAACACCATTTATCACTTGAGTATTATTCAATCAAGTAACCATATCCACATCATTATCCATTAATCATTACATTTCACAACCATAACCACACAAGTCATCGGGGGATGGGTGTATACATGATATCTTCTTTTATGGGCCAATACTCAATAGAAACGATAAACCGACGTTGTCGTTTAGGATCACCGTCCAGGGTCACGAGAAGCCAAAACACACACAATGTTGTGGGCTACTAACCCACTGGCATTAACACCAAACCCTGCACAGGTTCTGGACTCTCAACCCAAGGGTACTCTCTAAACCCTTCCTATTTCTACACCCCACCACGGCTCCTGGCACACAACAATCATTCATAACATACCATTCTCATCTTTCATAAGTTCACATTCATCATCATATACTATCCAACACACATGTTAATGTTACAGTTCATCTCATGGCATCATTACCTATCAAACTGATCAAACCTTATTAAGCATTCCACATTTACCAACATTATGAACATGAGCCCCTTTATCAATTCACATTTCATTTAATCAATCACAAGTTCATAAACTTCAACATTAAGTTTATTTCAAGACATATTCACAATTCTACTCAATTAAGACTCTTACCTCAAAGTAATCTTCCAATTCATGCAATTCAAGGTGACATTCACTTACCCTTACCAGTTAAATCCCATTAGCTTAAGATAACCAATCCTTAATCACTTTTAAAAGCTCATTTCCCTTTTAAAATCCATGCAATTAATCTATTAAAAGTTTCATGTAAAAACAAGTTACCAACTCTTTCATAAGTCTAAGGTAGGAGGTTAAACCAAGCAAAGTCAAGAAAAGTGACCTAGGCTCGATGAGCGCCCAAGTTGACACTCAGCCGTGCACCTAAGGGCTTGGGTGCCCACACCTTGTGCGACCATGGGCTGGGCACCTAAGCCTGTGTCCCCCTCTTGCGCCCACAGCTTGGGCCAAGTTTCGGGTTTCATACCCTATTTTCTGGTTTCATGGTTTCTCACCTGTAGGACCTCAAATTGACCAAGTTAAAGTAAAAATACCTAAAGTTTCATGTTCCTAACATCAACACAAGGTTCTTAGGCACCAAACAAAATCAGAAATTTGAGTTTTCATCAACCAAAAGTCAAGTTAGGGATCAAAACACCACTTTCACTCTCTCAACCTATACATATATATATATGTGTGTGTATAACTCATATTTTCTTCCATGAATGTAACCAACATTTAGAAAGGGTTTTCTGATGGTAAACTACTCCTTATTACACATCACATATCTGAGAATGAGGCATTGAATCCCTACCTCAAGTTGGAAGAAGATGGATCAACAAGAAGGTGTTTGAGCTTCCAAACTCTCAAGCTTTGATGGACTCAATCTTCTCCCTCCTTGATGCAAACTAAAAATAAATTACATAGGAAGGTTCTTTGAGGTTTCAATTTCATTTTTGCAAGAGGAATTTGATTTCCATGGAGGTTAGAAGACCTACCTTCAATTTCCTCCACCCGGTTCCTTGTTCTTCCTTCTTTGTTCTTCCCTTACTTCTTCACCCAGTTTCTTCCCCTCCAATCCACTTCTCTCTCTCTCTCTTACATCATATCAACAATATATATATATGTATATACCAATATTTAATTCCCCAAAACAGTGAATTTCAGGCCCCTTCCTCATCCCTAGCTAGATATAGGTTCATATGGGAGAGGGGTCGGCTGAAAAATGCAGAGCAACAAACATCTGTCAGTTCCACTGTACCTTGGGCGCCCCTGCCTTCTCAGGTGGGCACCCATGACCTTTGGCGCCCATGACTTGTGCCCCCAAGACCTTAGGCGCCCATGCCTTGTGCACCCAAGGTGCCCATTTTTCTTGCACTTGGCTAAAATGCCATCTTTTGATTGCCTAACCCATCTCCTTCAAAGTTCTTAACTCTAAGGCACCATAAATGAACCATTCCACTAAATTAACATACATTACTTCCAAAATGCATCAAAAACCTTAAACTTACGTTAATGCAAAGTTTGGGGTATTACAGAAGCATCTTACTAGACTTGAGTCAACCTCGGAGTCTTTACTCCCTTTCTGATGGCTTGTGTCCACCATGAGACTTAGAGTCAAACCTTGTAGTTTTTACTCCCTTTCTAAACTATTGTGTTCATCATAAGACTCAAAGTCAACGTAGAAGTTTGTACTTTGTTTTTAAAATCTTGTGTCAATCTTAGATTCAGAAACCAACCTAAGAGTAAGGCTCTCTTCTCATAATCCATTGCAAGGCATAAGATTATATATCAATTCAAGAACGAGGCTCCTCACATTAGCTAACCAAATAGAGCAAGGACACTTATTTGACCAAACACGATAGAGCAAGACTCAGGTGCAAGGCTTCTTACCTTACCTAACTAGATAGAATTAGGCTCAGGAGCTAGGCCTATCTCTAGACCAATTTAGACAAAGCGAGGCTTAGAGCTAGGCTTCTCACCTTACTAAATTGGATAGAACAAGGCTTAATCCATTGTGACTTATAGGTTCAATCACCCATTTGAGAGTGAGGCTCTCTCCCTCAAAACTAGTGCGAGACCTAATATTAAAAACAATGTAAGAGTGAAGCTCAATCCTACGCAAGGCATGAGATTGAATATCAATATAGTAGCTAAGCTCATGACTAAATACAAGGAAAATAATCATCTAGCAGTCTAATAGTAGAATTCTCTTTTCAAAATCAAATGCAGATAGCAATTCATCCATCAGCCCAAGAGCAAAATTTATTCTTCAAAATCAAGTGCGAGACACAAATGTAACCCTAAAATCATTGAAGGTTGAGACACAAACGTATCCCCAAAATTGTTGAAGGTAACTCCTATACCAGTTCAAGTACGAGGCACTAACTCAAGTTAGAAAAGTCATTTCTTTCTTTGACTCAGCAAGTAAGGGAACAAAATAGGCTATCCCCATTTGATTTTCTCCCTTAGATAAGCTAAGGCAAAAAAAATGGGGCAGTTGTAGACAGCCAAATTTTTCTCCATTTGTTAAAATTTATAGTATTTAATGTTTTCAATTGAATAGTGCTCTATTGATTAAGTTTTCTTAATCGTAGGATATGTCAAAGTGCTAGAATTTGACAAAAAGTGAACAATCAACAAAATGCTAATTTTACCCCAAGAGTTAGGGACAAACCAAGTTGAAAACTTATACCAAGGCAAAAGGCTACCAGACTATACAAACATGTTCAAGACAACAAACTAAGGATCTCTATATCAATAGAAGAGCCATAATTTAGAGTCAAGGGCCAATTCAATCGAGAAGTCAAGAACGGCCTCTACTAACGTACCTGAAGGCCAATATCAATTGAAATAACCAAATCAAGCTAGAAACACATAAGAAGACATATAACATCCCAAGATAAGTCCGAAAACATATAACATAACTCAAAATAGCTAAAACACGGTTCCAATGGTCATCCAGGCCGCACTGACTGAAAATGCCTCCTACTGACGAAAAGGAAGCTATTGACATACCAACCATAATTTAAGCATCCAGACAAAGTTAGAATGCCTTCAAAATACACAAAAATATCAAGGGTAAGATTCCTGAGCTAATGGGACAGCTAGGTGTGGCCAAGTCAAACCTTAGAAGGTCCCTCCGCAAGTTAGATTACAAAATTCGTTAATTTTTTTTATAAATTTTTAAAAATATCCCAGAGTCCTATTGATGGAATTTTTGGACTCCTCATAGCCAAGTTGAAACAAATTTTGATTAATCAGTTTACTTCTCACCAAAAAGTGGCTGCCGACCGCTTTTAAATAGTGCGTCTTAATTAACTCCCAAGTGTAAGGGTGTGCGGTGTAGTTTTAACTCGGTGAGTCCGAGGTCGAATTCACAGGGAGGCTAAGTTGTTCAGTTTCTAGGTTATAATTCGATTTGTAAGTTTGAAAATCAGCTAAACTAAATTCGTAAGTTTTGCAAGTTTAGAACTTAAAATAAAAACAATGTGAAAGCTAATCAAAAGAATTTCAGCAATTTAACAATTTTCATTTCGAATTTCAAGAAAATTAAATCTTAATTAAAGGAATTTTTCCTAATTTAGAAATTGCATGAAAATAATCTAATCTAAAAAATTACAATGTAAACACTTCAATTAATTCAAAAGAAAACAATTCAATTAACAAGAAATATATTTAAGAAGTTCCTTATCTAACTTTCAATTTCAGGTAGATTATGTCTTCACTATGAGATGTGTTGTAATACTTGCGTTAAAACCTAAGTTAGGATTTGTTTGAAAATTATTGAGAAAGTTTTAATCAAAAGTTTTTACCAGTGATTACAGAGAATATAGTTAAAAACTTTTGCGTTCGAAGGGTTCTCAAACAATCCTATTTGAATTTAGATTCGAATCCAATTTTTCTAGTTTATCCAAAATTATTAAGAAAATTTTAATCGAAAATCTTTACTAGTGGTTACAGAGAATATAGTTAAAGATTTTTGTTTTTTAATATTTTTGAAATAAACCAATTCAAAATTGGATTCAAAATCTGAATTTTCAGTTCTCCAAAATTATTAAGAAAATTTTAATCGAAAACCTTTACTAGTGATTACAGAGAATATAGTCAAAGGTTTTCATTTTCGAAAGTTTTTGAGAGATACTAAACTAGGTTTAAACATTGTAGATCCCTACGCATGTGTTTTCGCAAATCATGTGAAGGGTCTACGCAAATGTTCAAAAGTTGTAGACCCCTTCGCATGAGTTTTCACTAACTATGCGAAGGGTCTATGTACATCCCATAGATTAGAGTAAACTACCCTTCCTTGATTCGTTGAATCAAGAACTAGGGTTTCTACGCTAGCATGCTTGTAAACGAAACGAAAACATTCATCGAAGACATATTTAACGGATCTAACGAATAAGATGAAGAAATAAGATTATTAAACTGAAGAACGAAAGTAAACGTACTCTAAAATCAACTTCGAAACAAAACTTTGAACATTAACTGCTGAAATGAATGTGATGAAAGCTCCAAAAACGCGTAAAAACATTAACGAACTCGATCAAAACATCCTAAAAACTTTTAAGTATGCTGGAAGAATGAAAAAAAAAAAAGAGTGTGTCCTAGTTGGCCCCTGAAGCAGTCTTTTTATAACAAACAAAAACCCTAAAAATTTAAATTGCCCGCATGACATCCCAACACACTGTGGTCCGGACTGTGCGTCAGGTGGTCCGGACCACAAAAACTTTGTTTCTCCACTTTTGCTCCTCATTTGCAGCTAAGTCCTTGGGGTACTCTGGGCCATCCTAGACGAAGTTGGTTCCACATCATTCCCTTCGTCTTCTAAGTCACCAAAATCACTATCTTCTTCAATTAATTCACCGTTTTCCTTGCAATTAAGAAAATAAACTTTATAAGTGAGAAAATAGTGACGAATCTTCAAAATAAATTGCTTAATTACATTAATAACTATGCATAAGTGGAGTTTGTAATTACACTTTTCAAGTGTAATCACACCCCCCAACTTGAGCGTTGCTAGTCCTTAGCCATGCCCTTTATTAAAAAAAATGCAACTAATATCCTATTCCTCTTTTCGTTGGAAACACGGCTACACTTAGCTATGTGCAGTAAGCCCTTTAAACCTCTAGGCTCCCCCTAGTGGACGAGTAAGGTCTCATGAGGGTTTGCAGTGAATCTACCCATAAAATTCTATGGCATGGTCTCAAAGTGTTAAAAAGTGATCAAGATAAAAAATGAATCAAGCTCAAGCCCAACAAGTCACAAAACCCAAATATCATGTGTAATTCCCAAGTGCTAAGCATAAATGCATAGACTATCAAAGTAGGAAGAGTATGTGTACAAAATTGTTTCATTCATTTAACATCGTTGCAAGAGCATAAATGGAACTAGGTTTTGACTTCAAACACTCACAAGATAGCACTCATAGACAGAAATTCACTCAACAAGGGTTCACACATACCTATTAGCATATGATGCTATCCTAGTTACACATACCCCTACAAATAAGTGAATGAACTGAATTGAAGTTCAAAGTGGATAGCTCATAACCATGTTCCAATGCAAGTGTAAGAGATCACACCACACAACCTACATAAGACCACTATATGCACAATACAAGAGTTGCTTGCTTAGAATCCACTAGGTCTTTGTTTTGGTTGTAACTTGGCCAAGGGTAATGGTTAACAATGGAATATATGGAAATCAAAGAACATGTCTTGGGATAAAGATGCTCAAGTGCGCACAAGTCCTAAAATACCCATTTCCTTTCCAAACCCAACAAGGATCCCAACAAGAAGCTTATTCACAAACTTGCAAACTACTCATGGGACATTCTCAATAATTATACAATGCACAAGTCCCAAAATTACACAAGCAAAAAGAAATGGCAAACTTTTTTTTTCATTTCTTTTTCTTTTTCTATATTTTTTTTCTTTTTCTCTTTTCTTTTTATTTTTTTCTTTTTTTTTTGAAATAATGAAAATACATCAACTAGATTCTCCACCCAATATTTCCTCTCAGTATGCTCTCAAAAATTTCCATTCCCAACCCCCATTCATATCATTGACATTAAGGCACTTTCACAATGCAAGACATGTGAGGATAAGGTTTAAAGTGTGTGAATAAGGTTAAAGGACAATATATGAGGTGGGAACCAAAGAAAATATATATATATATATATTTATCACATACTTTATTAAACAAGCTTCAAGTTGTGTGACGCCCCAGATCTAGTGACCCGAGGGGTGAGTGATAAACACACATAACATGCACTAATATAACCAATCCCATAATCAGAGCAACGCAACATAAGCTAGTGAGCCCAAGACATAAGATAGAATAACTTAAGTTTAACCTTGACTATTGCCATGTCACCAACCACATACACCATTCCCAAATTACATAACTTAGGCCTTATGGCCATTACAACCAAATTGAAAAGGTTTAGAAGGGTACAATATTACAACCCCAAAAGAAATTCAAGTTAGAAGACCAAGAGCTTTGTTAAGCTTGGTAGGGCTCATGCATAACCTCCTAGTCCCAACACATCAACCCACTTGATTTTTATTGCTTGTACCTGCATCAAAGTCTGTAGCGATGTGAGCACGGGTCCACTTGTGCCCACAAGTCTCAAACAAACATATATGATATGTATTCCACACATGCAAGCATTTTATGATGTATCTAGTTACCACCTATACTCTAGAATCAAAATCATTCATTGACATTACCAATTTAGACTATGCACCTTTATACACAACAATATTGTAAAAAGAAATTCAATTCCAACCAATACTTAATCCTTGAATTCTCATTCTTAAGTCTCAAATCACATTTCAATTCTCTTTTTAATGTTTAATCAAAATTGACCACATAACTATATTTACAACATCTATTGACATTCAACAACATCACAATGTAACATTCAATTCCAAATAATCTTCATTATTAAATTTCTCAACATTACATCTAATCACATTCCCTACCACATTGTTACAAATTCAACATTTAATCATGTATTCACATCTACATCATCACTTTCCATCAATCTATCACACAATCATAGTCACACAAATCATCGGGGGTTGGGTGTATACATAACACCGTCTTCTATGGGTCCAGACCCAACGGAAATGGCAAACCAAACACCATCGTTTAGGATCACAATCCAAGGTCACGGGCAACCCATACACTCACAAATGTTGTGGGCTACTAACCCACTGGCATTGACACCAAACCCTGCGCAGGTTCTGGGACTCTCAACCCGAGGGTAATCTCAAACCCTTCCTGTTTACCACACCCTACCACGGCCCCCGTCACACAAACAATCATTCATCATATCACCTCTCATTATTCACATGTCCACATTCAACATCATATACTTTCCAAAAAATAAATCCACATTTCGGTTCATTCCAGGATTCATTACATAACAACATTTATTAAGCATCATTAAACATTTAACATCTTTCATTGTTATGAACATGAGTTCCCTTTTGCCAAATCACAATTCATTAAAGCAATCACAAGTTCATACACTTTAACATTTAGTTTACATTAAGGCATATTCACAATTCTATTTGATTAAGACCCTTATCTCAAAGTAGGCTTCCAATTCATTTCATTCATGGTAGCAAGCATTCCCCTTTACAAGCTTAATCCCATAGGTTTAAGATAATCAACCCTTAATCACTTTTAAGAGCTCATTTCCATTTTAAAATCCATACAATTAATCAAATAAAAGTCTCACATACAAACATATTCCTAACCCCTTCATAATCCTAAGGTAGGAAGTCAAGTTAAGAAAAATCAGGAAAGGTGTTCTGGTCCCTGTGGGTGCCCCTCCAAAAGATCATAGGCGCCCCTTAAGGGTCATGGGTGCCCCTCAAGGGTCATGGGCGCCCCACTAAAACCCATGGGCGCCCCTCTGTTGTCCGGAAAGTCACTTTGTTCCGGTTCGAGCCCTAAGCCATGTTTTTAGGTTCCAAACTTTACCTAATCTAATATCTAACCTAATACGTTATTTTCTTGAGTTGTCTAGGACCTAGAAGACTCCAAAAAGTCCATCAAAACAAATTTTAATCCATTCATTTCTTCAATACAAAAATCTTGCTCCAACTTATACATATATATACACACAACCATTCTTCCACACAAACTCCACTTCCAAGGTTTCCAAATCTTAAATAAATTTCATAGAAGTGTTTACTAGCTCAAATACATCTCATATATGCTAAAATCAGACTAGAAATCCCTACCTTGAGTGGTAAAAAGATAGATCAAAATGGAGGTGTCTTGAGCTTCCAAACCCTAAAACTTTGATGAGGTCAATCTCCTCCCTCCTTGATCAAAACTAAAAATGAATAACATAGGAAGGTTTCTTAGGGTTCTAATTTCAATCTTGTAAAAGGAATTTGAATTCTATGAAGATTTGAAAAACCTACCTTTGAAAACTCTACCGGTGGTCTTCTTCTTCTCCTTTGCTCTTCTCACTCGATTCTCTCTCTTTCAGGCCACTTCTCTCTCTCTCTCTTGCATCAAATCAATCTAATATATATATATATAACAATATTTTTAATCCCCAAACAATAATCCTCAGGTCTCCCCTTACCCCTAGCTTATCATAGGTGTCAATAGGGTTAAGTCTTGGCCTTCCAACCATAGAACACCCTTCTGCTAATTTTCTGTACAAGTGAGGCACCCCTCATGGACCATGGGCACCCGTCCTAGACCCATGGGCGCCCCTCTTCTACCTTGGGCGCCCTTCTGCATGCCCCCGAGTCAAAATATTAACTTTTGAGCTATTTTGCCCATTTCTTCCAAAACTCACACTCCAAAGTCATCTTTAATGACTAAACTTACTTAATTAACATACTAACATGCCTAAAACATGTTAAAACCATCAAATTACATTAACATGAAAATTCGGGGTATTACATTCTCCCCCCCTTTAAAAAAATTTCACCCTCAAAATTTAGTACACAACATAACCTTAAGAAAACAAATGTGGATAGCGTTCCCGCATCTTGAGCTCATGTTCCCAAGTTGATTCTTCCACTCCATGATGTTTCCATAACACTCGAGCCAAAGGAATTGTTTTACCCCGTAGCACTTGGTCTCGAGCATCCAAAATTTGAACCGGTTGTACTTTATACTTCACATCCAAGTCTATTTCCAATTCAGTCCAATTCAGCACATGAGTAGGGTCTGGAATGTACTTACGCAACATAGAAACATGAAAGACTTCGTGCACTCCCGACATTTAGGGTGGCAATGCCAACCGGTAAGCAACCTCTCCAACTCATGCTAGTATTTCAAACGGGCCAATGTATCTAGAAGACAACTTCCCTCACTTGCTAAATTTGTACTGCCCCTTCCGTGGCGACACTTTTAGGAATACGTGATCTCCCACCTGAAACTCCAAGGGTCTCCTTCTTTGATCTGCATAACTCTTCTAGTGACTGGTGCGGTCTCTAATCTTTGCCTAATTACCTTGATCTTCTCATTAGTTTCCTGAACTAACTCTGGCCCAATCATGGCCGTTTCTCCAACTTGGGTCCAACACACCGGGGATCTACATTGTCTTCCATACAGTGCCTCAAATGGTGCCATTTCAATGCTAGCCTGGTAACTGTTATTATAAGCAAACTCCACTAGTGGCAAATGATCCTCCCAACTACCCTTGAAGTCCAACACACAAGCTCGAAGCATGTCTTCTAAAATCTGAATTGTTCGTTCCGATTGTCCATCAATTTGGGGATTATAAGCCATACTAAAACACAACTCTGCCCCCATAGCAGCTTGAAAACTCTGCCAAAATCGAGAAACGAAATGGGAGTCTCGGTTTGAGACAATAGACACTAGCGTTCCATGCAACCTCACAATTTCTCGAATGTATAATCGAGCCAAAGAGTCCATTGAATCCGTCATCCACATTGGCAAGAAATGAGCCGACTTGGTCAACCAATCAACAATCACCCATATGGCATCACAACCTCTTTTTGTCCTTGGTAACCCGGACACAAAATCTATAGTCACATTTTCCCACTTCCACTTGGATATTGGCAAAGGCTGCAACAGTCCAGCCGGTCTTTGATGCTCTGCCTTCACTTGATGACAAGTGAGACACTTGCTAATGAACTCTGCCACATCTTTCTTCATTCCTGCCCAATAAAACTGCCTCTTTAAGTCATGATACATATTTGTACTCCCTGAATGCACTGCTAACCTGGAATGATGAAAATCCCTCAAGACTTCCTCTCTAACAGAGGAAGGCACAAAGATTCTCCCTTGGTATTTGACCACTCCATCATCACCCACTGTCCAGCCCAGAATATCCACCTGATCCTTTATTTTATTACAAACATCATTAGCTTTCTCATCTAACTTCTGAGCCTCAATTACTCTATTGATTAATGACCAACCCTAACTTGTGTTTCGGGTTCTACCTCTCAAGTGCAAGAGGGCAGTCGTAGTTTTAAAACTCGGTGAGTACCGAGGTCGAATCCACAGGGAGGGCTTTGTTAAAAGCTCTAGACTTGTTCTCTTAGTTAGCAGGTGAACCTAAATTAATTTAAACTAATTTTTCAACAACTCAAACTTTTGTTTTAGGTTGTAAATAAATTAAATATTAATTAAAGAAATTCAATTTAATTTTAAAATGCAAACAAACCATCTACTCTAAATTTTAAAGCGAATAAATCAACTCATAAATTAAATTAAATAACAAGCACGATACTAAAAAGGTTCTTGATCCAACTTTCAAGTGCGGGTAGTTCACTACTTTGCTTTGGGGTGTGTTTGTTTGAAGAACAGGGTTTAATTTGAAAAGTTTTAAAAATGTTATAATCAAAGGTTAGTACCAGTGATCTCACGCGGATATGGTTAAAGACCTTTGTTTCCTAGAGTTTTTCAATTAAACACCAAAATATTAATAAAAATCTGATTTTTAATTCTATTCAAAAGTATTTGATGATTGGTTACGAAAATCCATACCAGTGATCTCACACGGATTTGGTTAAGGATTTTCGTATTCGAATGTTTTCGAAATAGGAAAAAAAAATAGATTTGTGAAAGGTAAATCCCTACGCGAAGGGTTTTGCAACCTACGCGAAGGGTCTCGAAACCTACGCAAAGGGTTTCGCAACCTACGTGAAGGGTCTGAAAACCTACGCGAAGGGTTTCGCAATTCCTATACACTGTGGTCCCGACCATTAGATGGACGGTCCTGACCCCCAAGTGTCTTTATTTCTTGCTTTTCTTCCTCCTTGAGGTTGAGTCTTTCGGCTTGTCTTGGCCATCCAAGGTGAGGTTTGAACCATGACATTTCCTTCATTTTCTCGGCCATTTCCATAGCTATAAACTTCGACATCCTTGCCCTTTTCTCTGCAAATAAACAATAAAAATATAAGTAATACAATAACACTAAAACTTCAACTTTAATTATTTAAATGCATGAATAAGTGTTGAGTTAGGGAGTTTGTAATTACACTTTTCAAGTGTAATCACACCCCCCAACTTGAACATTGCTAGTCCCTAGCAATGCTCTTTATTAAAATGAAATACATGATGTTCTTTATTAAAATGAGATGCAACTACTATCCTATTTCTCTTTTCGTTGGAAACACGGCTACACTTAGCTACGTGTAGCAAACCCTTTAAACCCCTAGGTTCCCCCTAGTGGACGAGTGAGGTCTCGTGAGGGTTTGCAGTGAATCTACCCACAAAATTCTATGGCATGGTCTTAATGTGTTAAAGAGTGATCAAGATAAAAAAATGAATTAAGTTCAAGCTCAACAAGTTACAAAATCCAAAAATCATGTGTAATTTCCAAGTGCTAAGCATAAATGCATGGACTATCAAAGTAGAAAAAGCATGTGTGCAAAATTGTTTCATTCATTCAACAAGGTCTCAAGAGCATAACTAGAACTAAGTTTTTGACTTCAAATGCTCACAAGGTACCACTCATAAAAAAAAGAATTCACTCATCAAGGGTTCACACATATCTATTAGCATGTAATGCTATCCTAGTTGCACATAACCCCTCAAATATGTGGTGAACTGAAATGAAGTTCAAAGTGGACAGCTCATAACCATGTTCCAATGCAAGTGTAAGAGATCACATCACACAACCTACATAAGACCACTACATGCAAAATACAAGAGTTGCTTACTTAGAATCCACTAGGTCTTTGTTTTGGTTGTAACTTGGCCAAGGGTAAGGGTTAACAATGGAGGATATGGAAATCAAAGCACATGTCTTGGGATAAAGATGTTCAAGTGCACACAAGTCCCAAACTACCCATTTCCTTTCCAACCCCAAGAAGAACTACAACAAGAAGCTTATTCACAAACTTACAAACTACTCATGGGACATTCTCAATAATTATAATACAATGCACAAGTCCCAACATTACATAAGCAAAAATGAATGACATATTTTTTTTTCTTTTCCTTTTTTTTTCTCTTTTGTTTTTTTTTCTTTTTTTTTTCTCTTTTTCTTTTGTTTTTGAAATAATGAAATAAACATAAGCTAAATTCTCCACCTAATATTCCCTCTCAATATGCTCTCAAAAGTTTTCATTCCCAATCCCCACTCACATCACTGACATTGAGGCACTTTTCATAACCCAAAACATGTGAGGGTAAGGCTTAAAAGTGTGTGAACAAGGTTATGGGATAATATATGAGGTGGGAGCCAAGAAAAAAATATATAAATATCACACACTTTATTAAAAGGCTTCAAGTTGGTTCCTAGGGTAATTTCATATCAAGGAAGGATGAAAAGGCCCAACAATAGCAAAGATAGCCTAGCATCATGTTCAAAGCTTGCAACAACTCATAATGTGCCAAGTGAAACTCATGCAAGTGTGTGTGATGCAATTAGTGCATTGAAAACCGAAGTGAAGAGCAAAAGAGCTGTGATTATGTGCAACCCCTCAAGAAAAAGAATATAAGGTTCAAAAGCTCACAATTAAGGGGTATAAGTCTCCACCTAGTCCAAGAATGCTCAATTAACCAATGTTAAATAAAATCTACTCCTAAGCACATAAGTTCTTCTCCATGATAGTCACGAAAATTCACAAGGTTATAGCACACTCAACTTGAATTAAGTTTCTTATTAAAACTTGAGCAAAACTCACTCATCATTATCTCACTCAAATTCACCATTGACCAAACCAAAAGGGTTGACATGTAAGTATAAATGTGCTAAGTTCATGTGTTCAAGATAAAAAAATGCTCAAATTTTGAAAAATTTGACAATTTTAGCACAAAGTGTCATCATGCGAACTCTACCCCCCAACCTAAACTAAACATTGTCCTCAATGTGAAAACTATAATGCATAAGTGGGTCTGTAGTGTGCAAAGTGAGCATGATGATGAGCATGAAATAATAGCCACAAAAAGCACAATTAAGAACATAGCACAAATTAAACCAAGCGTGCACCCATTATTCAAGCCCCTTAAGGCATCACCCAAAACAGCCCCCAACCTAGATTCTACAGCACTCCCAACAACAACAATTATATATAATGGAGTACCAAAATTGAAAGTGCAAGATTAAATAAGAAGGAGAGGAAAAGTATTACCTCAAGAGCTTCCTTATTTGAAGAAAACAAAAGAAACTATTCAATAGAAAATGTTAGACATAAAATGAAATGAAAATAAGACAAGAAAAGGGTTAGTACAAAAGAAAAAATAAAAATAAAATAAAGGAAGAGAATCAAACTAAAAAAGAAATATGAAAATAAGAAAATGAAAAATCTAATCTACTATGTACAAATGAAATGAAGACAAAAATGTTATCCAACACTCTCTCTATCCCATGCATCCACAAATGGTTTAAGAAATAAAATGTTCTCTACGGGCCCACGAAACACTGAATATGGATGCTTTCCAAGTGTAAAACACACCGGGGAATGAAAGGCCAAGTGAGATTCTTGAAACCTCAGATGTGGCCAAAGTGTAAGTGCAGGTGTGGACATGGTTGGCTCAATTAGTCTCTTGATACCTAAGAAATCTATGGATGTGGAAAAGGTGTGTTCAATAATTCTTTCAATGCCCACGAAATCTATGGGTGTAGAAATGCTAGGTTTGAATGAACTTTTAACACCCAAAAAGTCAATGTAAACCTTCCTCGTGTCTACTACCTCTCCCTAATGATGGCCGATCTCATGGTCGTCACTCACAATTCCCATAGTAAGACTTTTGGATTGGACTAAGTCAAGAGATGAGAGGTGTGCACCACTCTCAACCTCGGTTGTGTAGTGGAGTGAACTGGGGTCAACTGACTCAATGATATGTTCCTCGGGCCATGTGGCATTCAAATGCTCAGTTGGAGTCAAAGGACTCTCAATAAGGCTTGGGGTGGTTGGGGTAGGTTGAGCATCAAGTTCGATAGTAGGAAAGAATTGTATGTCTCCCTGACTCTCCGTAGATGGTAAAGGTGTTAGAGCTATATTTCTTTAGTGCCCTTGAAAGCATGTTTTATGTAATGACATTTTATTTTAGTTTATTTTTCTGGATATAATAAAATGTTTATTTATTTAAGCATACATTAATGTCCCTTGTTTATAAAGTATGTGATTTAAGTATTGGGCATAAGATGGCAATACAGAAAGATTTAAATCACAAGTTTTATAAATTAAAGTAAAATTCACATCTATTAATGAAACGGGCATTTTATTATGTTAAAGCTGTAACTTTTCTACTTCTTAATTGGGTGATTTATCTTAATCACTAAAGTGGTGACTTTGAGTAGGAAAGTTAGTATGTATATGAGATATACATATTGAATGGACTATTGTAAATTATGATTTGGCTAATAAATGTCTTTTAATCATAATTTACATAAGCTTTAATAAACTTAATAAACCTTAATCCTGAGTTTGTAATGGACCCACATTTATAGATTAAGTTTATTTGAGTTATCACGGAGTGAGATCTTATTAATGGTCAAAACCTCGATAACTTGGAGATTTAATATTATGAATCGTGGGAACATATACTTACAAGATGGAATCCATTCTGATACGCTCACCTAAGCTATTTATCTTTTTGATCATTAAATCTGTGGCCGCAGTTTATTCAATAAATTGTTTATTGAATAACAATATTTATTTGTAAATTGTTTACAAATATGGAAATATTGAGAATGATCAAAATATAGATAAATAGTGACTTAGGGTTAAATATGTAATTAAGGGGCTCGACATTTAGCCCAGCTTAATTACGAGCTTATAATGGAGGGTTAATTAAGTGGATATTATTGGTCTAAGACCAAAATTCATTTTATTAAAAGTTGTTTTAATTAAATGAATTTCAACATGGACTACTAGAGTGCAGCTCAGGGCTTTTAGTGGAATAGCCCTGGGTTAATTTAAAAGATAATGGGTTGTCATGAGATGACAAGGCCCAAATATCTTTTAAGTTGGAGCTACGAATCCATGGGCCTTCAGTCCCCAAGCTAGCTCAATTTTATCTTGATGGGCCAAGTCCAATTGGCTAATTATTTATAATTTATTTATGAAATAAATTATAGATAATTAATATATATATATTTAGATAAGATGATATGGTTGGAAGATTTTCTCAAGATACCATATCTTCTAAATATATATTAAGATGATATATATAGATAAGATATGTGTGAGAGTGGATAAGAGATAATCTCTTAGAGATGTCAACGGGGCGGGTATGGGGCGGGTATGACCTTTCCCGTCCCCGTCCCCGTTTAGCAATACCTTTACCCGTCCCCGTCCCCATCCCCGTTTCGGGGAAAAATTTTTTCCCCATACCCGTCCCCACAAAATAATGAATTCCCCGTCCCCATCCCCGTTTACCCGTCAAGTATATTAATTATTACAAATTATAGATTATATGTATAAACTAAATATTTAAAATTATTATAAATATTATATATATTAAATAAAAAAATATATTACATATATATATTAAATAAAAATTAAAAATATATATATAATATTTGACTTTGACTGATGCACTTAACCAAAGATGAAGTGGTCTTTATTTATAATCTCACAAGACCTTCACTTCTTTGTGAGAAACCGATGTGGGACTTCTAAAGGAGTCACCACGCCAACAAAATTGACAAAAAAATATTTAAACGGGTATGGGGCGGGGTGGGGACTATCGTACCCGTCCCCGTCCCCATACCCGTGCGGGTAACATTTCAAATCTCCATACCCGTCCCCGTCCCCGCTATTAACATCCCCATACCCTCCCCGAACGGGGCGGGTGAAACGGGTACCCACCGGGTACGGGTATATTTGACATCCCTATAATCTCTAGAGTTAGAGATTTTCTCTGATACAAACTCTGTATCTCACTCTTTATAAATATCTTTTATATATCAATTAGCCAACTGATCTGAGAGAGTGCCCACACACACCCATCTAGAAAGAGAGAATTGAGAATAGTTTGGAAAGCTGAATCGCTGAAAGAAGGTGCTTCCGCTGTGCATCAGAAGAAAATTTTAAAGAGTTCGTCCTTCCATTCGAGGTATTTCTCTCAACTCTATGCTATAAAAACCAACAATTGGTATCAGAGCTTTTGTTGAATTTATAGCATGGTTTTAATTATGCATATATGTGGCATCAATTTTTTTTTTCTCTCTTGTGTGGATGAATAAAACCCTTAATTCACAGTAGTTTTTTATTTATTTTAAGGGTGTAACAGGAGGGGTGGTTAATTTTTTGGAACCATGTTTTCCCTCCTCATTTTATATTTTCCAGATTTGTAATCACTGTATTTTTCTGTTTTTGAGTCTGTAATTTTTTTTATTTTTGGGATTGTATTGTTCTGTGAAACAATTGAGACCTGAAGATAAAACAATGAAGAGAACATGTGGACAAAAACAGCAAAAGGTAAACAATGAAGAGTCTGGCAGTTCCATGGCAGCGGCGGAATGGCACGAAACCGGATTTCATTAATTGAATAAAAAAAAAAAAAAAGGAGATAGTGCCTAGCGACCCGCGGCACCTGGGATGGCCTTTGGCGTGAAGGATTGCGACCTCCGCCGGACTGCAGGTTGCGTGAGGCAGTTTCGACTGTAGCAACTCATGAAAAACCTGTGGTGGAGGATGGCGGCAGATCTGGCGATCCAGCATCCCGCGGCAGCATGCGGCGGTGGGAACCTGCAGTTGAGGCGGAAGCCTCTGTTAGCAGCAGGGCAACCCGCGGTGCGGGTAGGACCGAACGCTGTAGTACGCGGCGGCATCTGAGCAACCTGCGGAGACGGCACAACAGCGGGAGCTGCGCGCAGCAGCGGTAGCGTCGCCAGCCGCGGAAGTCGCGAGCGGCAGTAGTGGAGCCACCGCGGCAGCTGCGGGGTGTCATGATTTTGGTCCATCCTCGCCAGAGAGGCTGCGAATGGTACGCAGATCTGGCGGAGATGGTTGGACTTTGCCGGATTTTTGGTTTTTGCCAAGACCGCCGCTGGCAATTGTTTTGTTTCCAGCAACGTGAGATTAATTTGGGAAAGAGGGCAATTTTGAAAAGTTTTGGATCCCTGGGGCTATTTTGAAAATTTTTTAAAAATTTTTGTATGGGCTTAAAAGAAAGGTTTCAAAATTACCGGGGTAAAACTGAAATTTCTCAAACTTTTAAACTTTAACATTTTAAAGGTTGCTGGGCAAATTAAACTTTCAGCCCACAAAACTTTTTATTATTTATAAAATTAGTTTATAAATTTTGAGAAATATCAAAAGTGCCCTCGACCCAAATCAACTCAAAACGCCAAAGGAGCAATTGGAAGCAAAAGGAAACAGCTGGAAGATGGAGATTGACTGCAAGAAGACTAGATTAAAGTTTTTTTTTGGGTCAATGTAATTTTCTAGGAAAACTGTGAATTAAGGGTTAGTTATTTATTTATTTTGGTTAATTGATCTATTACGTATGTTTGTTTGATAGCATGTCATATAGATTTTAGGGATGCCATATCACATGTTCATGCATAATTAATGTTAGATGATATTTATATTCTAATGTGATTAGGATATAGTTAATGTCATTTATTTAATTTAGATAATGTTTATATTCTAATGTGATTAGGATATAGATAATATCTTTTGTTTATTTTTATGATATTTATATTCTAATGAGATTAGAATAAGGTTAATATCATTTATTTAATTTTGTTAATTTTATATTGACATAACCAATTAATTATTTTATTTTATAAAATTAGATATTAATGGTTAGAATGTCAATTAATATTTTTCTTAAAATATTAAATTAACAAAATTAAAAACTCTAAGTTATAAAAAAAAAAAAAAATGAGTGGGAGAGGGTTTTAGACATAAAATCCACGGTCTCCACTGTTAATCCTATAGTAAGATAGATTAATATCTTGTCTCAAATCTTGTGAGCTCCCTACGGAGGATATTAATCAGTATTGGTTACTAGATAGGATTTCTTTAAAGGATAAAATTTTGAATATTACTAAATAGAATTGACTGCCCTACGGTAGCTCTTTTATTTGGGAAATATGAAAAATTGAAACAGTGGTTATACACTCAACTTAGAATATTTAATATCCTCCCTACGGAGTTCTTATTAAATTAATTCTAAGAGGCTAAAAATATCGGTAATTTATTATTATTTAGATATGAGATATCTAATGAAAATAATAATAAATAAGTAAGTGGACTTGTCTAATTAGTGGCAAATATGACCACCCTACGGAGGCATATTTAAAACGGAATTAGATTACCGATGCATGATAAAGTAGTTATAGAGTTCTACTTATGCATATATATTTTGTTATGCATTTTATTATGTAAAAGTTTTATGTTTTGAGAATGTATGCTTATTTAAATTTATTTGTTTTATTTAGAAAAATGTCATTCAACCCATTACCTGCTATTTTAAGTCAGAATAAATTAATTGGACCTAATTATACAGACTGGAAAAGGAGTTCGAACATTCTCGTCATTGAAACTTGTTTAGTGGTTGATTCTACGGATTCCTGGATAGTAGATTCTGGAGCCACTAATCATATTTGCAATTCATTGCAAGGGTTCCAGGAAACCAGGGTTTTAAATGATGGAGAAGTTAGTCTTAGGTTGGGAACTGGTGCATTGGTTGCAGCCAAAGCAGTGGGAGTCGTTACTTTATTTTTCGATGCATTCAGATCTATAGTTTTAGAAAATTGTTTATTTGTACCTGAACTTAGACGTAATTTGATTTCGGTTAGTAGCTTAAATAATTGTGGTTACTCAGTTATTTTTGATACTACCGTGGTAATCAAAAAGAATAAAACGTTTATTTGTTCTGGTACAATGGTTGACAATTTATATTGTTTGCATCCTAAAATAAACTCACTGCATGACACAGAATTGAATAACGAAACTAATCACCATAAAAGAATCAAGGTATCCCAAACTAATAAAACGTATCTGTGGCACTTACGTTTAGGTCATATAAATTTAGACAGGATCCAAAGACTAGTTAAAAGTGGACCTTTGGATTCACTGGTTCTTGAACCACTACCAGTTTGCGAATCTTGTCTAGAAGGCAAAATGACCAAAAGACCTTTTAATGCTAAAGGTAATAGAGACACAGAACCGTTGGAATTAGTGCATTCTGATGTATGTGGACCTATGAACACTCAAGCAAGAGGGGGTTTCGAATATTTCATCACTTTTGTTGATGATTATTCAAGGTATGGTTATGTGTACCTAATGCACCGTAAGTCCGAAGCTTTTGAAAAATTTAGAATCTTTCAGGCGGAAGCGGAAAAGCAATTAGGAAAACACATAAAGACACTTCGATCTGATCGAGGTGGCGAGTACCTCCTTAATGAGTTTAGGGACTACTTATCAAATAATGGGATACTTTCTCAATTAGTTGCACTAGGGACTCCCCAGCAAAATGGTGTAGCAGAAAGGAGAAACAGAACTCTGCTTGATATGGTGAGGTCTATGATGAGTTATTCAACTCTGCCCATCTCGTTTTGGGGTTATGCCTTAGAAACAGCCATGTATCTTCTAAATCTGGTTCCATCTAAGTCTATTCCTAGTACACCCTTACAATTGTGGAATGGTAATAAACCTAGTTTACGCCATATACACATTTGGGGTTCTCCAGCACATGTGCTGAAGGGAAACGCGGATAAATTGGAACCTAGGTCTGAAGTTTGCTTGTTTGTAGGATATCCAAAAGGAACGAGAGGAGGTCTCTTTTATAGTCCTGAAGAAAAGAATGTATTTGTTAGCACAAATGTTACTTTTCTTGAGGAAGATTATCTGAGAGATTTCAAACCTAGGAGCAAGATAGTTCTTGAAGAATTATCTAACAATAGCATTGCTAATCCCAGTCAGATTAATGAGTCAATTCCTAATCCAGAGTCTATTAATCAACCTGAGCCAGTTGCAGAACATCAACCACCGGTGCTCCGTCATAGTGGGAGGACAATTAAACGTCCATCTAGATACATGTTAATTGGAGAGTCTTATCAGGCAGTCTCTGATGAACATGAATCAGACCCCACTAGTTATGATGAAGCGGTGAATGATGTGGATGTAGATAGTTGGCATAAAGCTATGAAATCAGAGATGAGTTCCATGTACTCTAATAAAGTCTGGGAACTTGTAGACAAACCTGAAGGAATCAAACCCATTGGGTGTAAATGGGTTTACAAGAGAAAGAGAGGGGTAGATGGGAAGGTGGAAACCTTCAAAGCTAGGCTTGTTGCGAAGGGTTATACTCAGAAAGAAGGTATCGATTATGAGGAAACCTTCTCGCCAGTAGCCATGCTTAAATCTATCAGAATTCTCTTATCCATTGCAGCAAATCTAGATTATGAGATTTGGCAAATGGATGTCAAGACCGCTTTTCTAAATGGCGATCTTGATGAAAGCATCTATATGATGCAACCAGATGGTTTTATAGCTGAAGGCCAAGAACATAAGGTCTGCAAACTGCAAAAGTCTATCTATGGGCTTAAACAAGCTTCTAGATCATGGAACATCAGATTTGATCAAGCAGTCAAGTCTTTTGGTTTTGAACAAAATCCTGATGAACCATGTGTTTATAAGAAGACAGACGGCAGGTTGATAGTTTTTCTGGTCTTGTATGTTGATGATATCTTACTCATTGGTAATGATGTGGGAGTATTATCAACAGTAAAAGTCTGGTTATCAAGCAAATTTGATATGAAAGACCTAGGGGAAGCCAGTTATATCCTTGGGATCAAGTTATTACGAGATCGCAAGAATAGGATATTAGGCTTATCCCAAGCTCCTTACATAGACAAAATACTAGTCAAGTACTCTATGCAAGACTCCAAGAAAGGATTGCTTCCTTTCAGACATGGAGTTGGTCTATCTTAAGATCAGTCTCCTAAGACTCCTCAAGAGATAGAAAGCATGAAACGAGTTCCTTATGCTTCGGCAGTAGGGAGTTTGATGTATGCTATGCTATGTACTAGACCAGATATTTGCTATGCAGTAGGAATGGTCAGTAGATACCAGTCTAATCCAGGACTAGAGCATTGGGTTGCAGTAAAGCATATACTTAAGTATCTTCGGAGAACAAGAGATTATATGCTTGTGTATTCCAGTGAAGATCTTGTACCCATTGGATATACAGATTCTGACTTCCAGGCAGATAGAGATAACAGAAGATCGACTTTGGGATGTGTTTACTTTGGGTGGTGGAGCTGTAAGTTGGAGGAGTGTGAAGTAGACATGCATCGCAGATTCCACCATGGAAGCCGAATATGTAGCTGCTTCAGAAGCTGCAAAAGCGGCTGTGTGGCTTCGTAAGTTCCTTATGGAACTTAGTGTGGTTCCCAGTGTTAGCATGCCTATTGTTCTTTACTGTGACAATAGTGGGGCAGTAGCACAATCAAAAGAACCCAGATATCACAAGAAAGGAAAACACATAGAGAGGAAGTATCATTTAGTAAGAGACTTAGTTCAGAAGGGTGAAGTGATTGTATCCAAGATTGCTTCTGTAGAGAATCTAGCGGATCCATTCACGAAGACCCTAGCAGTTAAGAGTTTTGATCATCATGTTTATGATATGGGTGTTCGTCATATGCCTGACATGCTTTAGGGCAAGTGGGAGATTGTTAGAGTTATATTTCTTTAGTGCCCTTGAAAGCATGTTTTATGTAATGACATTTTATTTTAGTTTATTTTTCTGGATATAATAAAATGTTTATTTATTTAAGCATACATTAATGTCTCTTGTTTATAAAGTATGTGATTTAAGTATTGGGCATAAGATGGCAATACAGAAAGATTTAAATCACAAGTTTTATAAATTAAAGTAAAATTCACAGCTATTAATGAAACGGGCATTTTATTATGTTAAAGCTGTAACTTTTCTACTTCTTAATTGGGTGATTTATCTTAATCACTAAAGTGGTGACTTTGAGTAGGAAAGTTAGTATGTATATGAGATATACATATTGAATGGACTATTGTAAATTATGATTTGGCTAATAAATGTCTTTTAATCATAATTTACATAAGCTTTAATAAACTTAATAAACCTTAATCCTGAGTTTGTAATGGACCCACATTTATAGATTAAGTCTATTTGAGTTATCACGGAGTGAGATCTTATTAATGGTCAAAACCTCGATAACTTGGAGATTTAATATTATGAATCGTGGGAACATATACTTACAAGATGGAATCCATTCTGATACGCTCACCTAAGCTATTTATCTTTTTGATCATTAAATCTGTGGCCGCAGTTTATTCAATAAATTGTTTATTGAATAACAATATTTATTTGTAAATTGTTTACAAATATGGAAATATTGAGAATGATCAAAATATAGATAAATAGTGACTTAGGGTTAAATATGTAATTAAGGGGCTCGACATTTAGCCCAGCTTAATTACGAGCTTATAATGGAGGGTTAATTAAGTGGATATTATTGGTCTAAGACCAAAATTCATTTTATTAAAAGTTGTTTTAATTAAATGAATTTCAACATGGACTACTAGAGTGCAGCTCAGGGCTTTTAGTGGAATAGCCCTGGGTTAATTTAAAAGATAATGGGTTGTCATGAGATGACAAGGCCCAAATATCTTTTAAGTTAGAGCTAGGAATCCATGGGCCTTCAGTCCCCAAGCTAGCTCAATTTTATCTTGATGGGCCAAGTCCAATTGGCTAATTATTTATAATTTATTTATGAAATAAATTATAGATAATTAATATATATATATTTAGATAAGATGATATGGTTGGAAGATTTTCTCAAGATACCATATCTTCTAAATATATATTAAGATGATATATATAGATAAGATATGTGTGAGAGTGGATAAGAGATAATCTCTAGAGTTAGAGATTTTCTCTGATACAAACTCTGTATCTCACTCTTTATAAATATCTTTTATATATCAATTAGCCAACTGATCTGAGAGAGTGCCCACACACACCCATCTAGAAAGAGAGAATTGAGAATAGTTTGGAAGGCTGAATCGCTGAAAGAAGGTGCTTCCGCTGTGCATCAGAAGAAAATTTTAAAGAGTTCGTCCTTCCATTCGAGGTATTTCTCTCAACTCTATGCTATAAAAACCAACAAAAGGAACATCCTGAATGGGAGTGTCTAGAGGACTATGAGAAAGTTGGTCATTACAAATATTATCCCCAATGTAGTTAGGGCAATTGTCCCACTTAGTGCCTATAATAGTGTCTGAGGACGACGTCTCAGTCATGTTACCACTTAGATTGGTGCTCATAGCTTGTGTTAACTTAGAAAGTTGCTCTCTCAAGTCATCTAAGGCTTGGTTACACTCGTTATTAAAGCTCAATTGCTGTTGCATAAATTGATAAAAAATGTCCTCTAATTGTGCATCATTAGGTTCACAAGGCCAATAATCTTGAGGTTTCTCGTTCTGGCCCTTGGTGAGTGGAACAAGATTGGGATAGGCACAATAATCAGTCTCTATGCATGTGCTACTTCTAAAAGATGGATCATGAAGGTCAAGTGAAGTAGAAGCATATGGGGAAGGTTCAGTGTGGCTTCTAAATGCATAAGATTCAAAATTAGGCTTAAGTCTTCCCTGTGGCCTGGTGTGTTCATAGAAAAATTCGAGAAATGACCATGCTTCACCTGGGGTAAGGTCAAGAAATTCCCTATCCAAGACTTTATCAAACGCCTGGTGTAAACTACTAGGTAGAGCATTATATAATGTGGCTACAATATCCCCTAGCTCTAATCCATGACTTGGGAATGTTTCCAAAAGATTGTTAAATCTCTCCCAACTTTTATAAAATACTTCAACATTTTTTTGATAAAATTTTTTTATTTGAAGGCCATGGGTGAAGGTTTGATGAATAGGGAGGAAATGTTCAATAAAAGCTTGATGAAATTGCTCCCAAGTACAGACCCATTCACTTACAGCATAGCACCAGTCACCAGCCACATTTTGCAATGATAAAGGGAAAAACATACACCTAAGTCTCTTACTCTTTCTAGCATTATCACATAAAGCACATGCTACCTTAAACCTATCGAGGTGAAGACATGGGTCTTCCTCCTCATGCCTAAAGAATTGAGGAAGCATACTATAGGTGTCTAATGTAAGAGCATATCCAAACATACCACCTAGATACTCTATGTATTCTCGGGTATCAAAAGGGCCATGTACAAGATCACCAACTTCCATGTCTAAGATCAGAAAATAAAAATGAAAATAAAATGAGAAAGAGAAAAACTACACTAAAATGTAACCTAAGTTAACTAGCATGCAAACTAGGTTAGATGATATGCAAAAGAAAGAAAAATACTAATAAAGAGATGGAGAAAAGAAAAATTCACCCAATTTCTCAAGTGAACTCTCTTTTAACTCCCAAGTTTAGCGCTTAGTTGCCCTCCCCGGCAACGGCGCCAAAAACTTGACCAACCCTAAATTGTGTTTCAGGTTCTACCTCTCAAGTGCAAAAGGGCAGTCGTAGTTTTAAAACTCGGTGAGTACTGAGGTCGAATCCATAGGGAGGGCTTTGTTAAAAGCTCTAGACTTGTTCTCTTAGTTAGTAGGTGAACCTAAATTAATTTAAACTAATTTTTCAACAACTCAAACTTTTGTTTTAGGTTGTAAATAAATTAAATATTAATTAAAGAAATTCAATTTAATTTTAAAATGAAAACAAACCATCTACTCTAAATTTTAAAGCAAATAAATCAACTCATAAATTAAATTAAATAACAAGCACGATACTAAAAAGGTTCTTGATCCAACTTTCAAGTCCGGGTAGTTCACTACTTTGCCTTGCGGTGTGTTTGTTTGAAGAACAGGATTTAATTTGAAAAGTTTTAAAAATGTTATAATCAAAGGTCAGTACCAGTGATCTCAAGCGGATATGGTTAAAGACCTTTGTTTCCTAGAGTTTTTCAATTAAACACCAAAATATTAATAAAAATCTAATTTTTGATTCTATTCAAAAGTATTTGATGATTGGTTACGAAAATCCATACCAGTGATCTCACACGGATTTGGTTAAGGATTTTCGTATTCGAATGTTTTTGAAATAGGAAAAAAAATAGATTTGTGAAAGGTAAATTCCTATGCGAAGGGTTTCGCAACCTACGCAAAGGGTCTCGAAACCTACGCGAAGGGTTTCGCAACCTACGCGAAGGGTCTCGAAATCTACGCGAAGGGTTTTGCAACCTACGCGAAGGGTTTCACAACCTACACGAAGGGACTACGAACACCCCAAGGCTTTTCGTGAACTACGCTTTCTTGATTCGTTGACTCAAGATTAGGGTTTTACACTAAAACTACTTCAAGCATCTTAAAAACAATCAAATAGCATTCAATCATACAAAAAGAGAATTGAAACAAGCAAAACATGATATTACGAAACAAATCGAAATAAAACAAAATAGATTAAAGTGCAACTTACAATGTAAAGCGAATATAAAAGACGAAGTGAAGAATGACTACAAAGATAACGATGAAAGCTCCAACAAAAACCATGAATCCACGCATCCAAGCTTGAAACCTAATCTAAAAACTCTCGAAACTCTATTCTAACGCTCAATTGAAGGTGAAAAATCAAAAGGGGCTTCTCCCCTTCTTGGCCGTGCAATAGCTCTGTATATAGATGCCAAGAAACCCTAAAAGAGGTGCTTTAATTCTTGGATTTTGGATACACGGTGGTCCCGACCGTCTAATCTGAGGGTCGGGACCACAGAAAGCTTTCTTCTCAATTCCTATACACTGTGGTCCCGACCATTAGATGGACGGTCCCGACCCCCAAGTGTCTTTATTTCTTACTTTTTTTCCTCCTTTAGGTTGAGTCTTTGGGCTAGTCTTGGCCATCCAAGGTGAGGTTTGAACCATGACATTTCCTTCGTTTTCTCAGCCATTTCCATAGCTATAAACTTCGACATCCTTGCCTTTTTCTCTGCAAATAAACAATAAAAGTATAAGTAATACAATAACACTAAAACTTCAACTTTAATTATTTAAATACATGAATAAGTGTTGAGTTAGGGAGTTTGTAATTACACTTTTCAAGTGTAATCAATTAAGGCTGGCTGGGTGACAACAGTATGCAACATCCCTTGTTCCCCTCCTTCTTTAAGTTCCAACCCAAATTCATTTAATGTCTCCATCATTTCCCATTCTTTAACTGCTATACAAGCTATGGTTCTTCTACTCTTCCTGCTTAAGGCATCTGCAACTACATTAGCTTTCCCTGGATGATAATGCAATTCAAAGTCATAGTCCTCCATATAATCCATCCATCACCGTTGCCTCAAATTCAGGTCTTTTTGAGTAAAAATGTACTTCAAACTCTTATGATCCGAGAATACTTCAAATTTCTCACCATACAAGTAATGTCTCCAACTCTTCAAGGCAAAAATGACTGCTGCCAGCTCCAAATCATGCACCTAATAATTCTTTTCATGATTTTTCAACTGTCTTGACTCATAAGCCACCACTCGCCCATTCTGCATAAAAACACACCCAAGTCCTTCTCGTGACGCATCACAATACACCAAGTAACTGGCTTCCCTCTCTGGGATAACCAACACTCGTGCAGTAGTCAATCTTCTTTTTATCTCTTGAAATGATCTTTCACATACATCACTCCATTCAAATTTGATCCCCTTTCGGGTTAATCTTGTTAGTGAGGCCACTAATCTAGAAAAATCCAAGACAAACCTTCTGTAGTATCCTGCCAACCCAAGGAAACTGCGGATCTCAAATACGGACTTCGGTTGAGACCATTCCAAAACAGCTTCAATTTTGGATGGGTCCACTGCTACTCCTTCCTCTAAGACCACATGTCCCAAAAATTTAACCTTTCTAAGCCAGAACTCACATTTGCTCAGCTTAGCATATAACTGATGATCTTTCAAACTTTGTAGTACAAGCCTCAAATGTTGTTCGTGTTCCTCTTCTGACTTCGAATATACCAAGACATCATCTATGAACACCACCACAAACTCATCCAAGTAATCTCTAAAGACTCAATTTATTAAGTCCATAAAGACTGCCGGTGCATTTGTCAAACCAAAAGGCATAACCAGAAACTCATAACTTGATGGTACCCGGATCGTAAATCAATCTTCGAAAACACTAATGATCCTTTCAACTGATCAAATAAATCATCAATTCTTGGTAGTGAGTATCTATTCTTGATAGTCACCCTATTTAATTTCCTATAATCAATACACATTCTCAAAGTCCCATCTTTCTTAGCTACAAATAATGCCTGCGCACCCCAAGGTAAAGTACTTGGCCGGATGAATCGCTTGGCCAACAATTCCTCGACTTGTGTCTTTAATTCTGCTAACTCTGCCGGTGCCAACCTGTAGGGTGGAATGGAGATGGGTTCAGTGCCCGGAACCAGATCAATGCAAAACTCTACTTCTTGTTTAGGTGGTAACCCCGATATCTCCTTAGGAAACACCTCAGGAAATTCATTCACAACTCTAGGCAATTCAACTCTCTGTTCCCCGTCCTGTTTTTCTATAACCATGCAAGCAAACAGATTACACAATTCATCTTTTCTCTGACTTTTCAAAAGCGACGCTTCTCTTATTTTACACCGGTCTGTAAAGAAGCAAATTTGATCCCCCTCTGGCGTAGTTAAGGTCACCTTACGTTTATTATAGTCAATCATAGCTTGGTAAGACATAAGCCAATCCATTCCAAGTATGACATCAAAACCCCTCATTTCCAATACAATTAAGTCAAAAGTTGAGATGAACTCTTGCCTATCAAATACATTAGTTACCCTTAGTTCGCACCCCTTACACACTTAGGTTAAAGAAGAAAATCCCGCTATGGGGGTCTCAACACACAAAAACAATTCCAAGGGGCTAACATATAATCCCAAGGCATATACAAATGAAGCGGTGACAAATGAATGGGATGCTCCTAGGTCTAAGAGTACAATGGCATTTGATGAATAGACACAAATAATACCTTTTGTCACTAATGGCTCAGCTGGGGCCTCCTGCTGTGCCACTGCAAACACTCTACCTTGTGGCTGAATATTCTGTAGCCGACCAAACCTTTGTCCCGGCAGGTTCACCCTTGACTGTTACGATGTTCCAGCTTGCATCGCCTTTTGTGGGACACTCCTCTGCCGATACTGCTGCTGTATTGATTGGGAGGCCAATGGGCGAGCTCCCTATAACCACTGTCTAGGTTGCGTCATCCTTTTTCCTACACCCTGCTGACTCTGAGGGCAAAACTTCTGAATATGCCCTGTCTTCCTACACCCATAACACACTATCTCATCTTCAACCTGTCTGCTTCTCATCTGCTTTATGGATTCATTTTGTCCTTTAGCCTTAGGGCATTCAGTGCTCTTATGCCCTGGTTTCTTGCAATTAAAACATATAATTAGCCTCTAAGAAGTGCTTTCAAATTTCCTTGATGGTCTAGGTGTTATACTCTCTTGGTAGGATAATTGCATATGTGAAGTGGATGAGTTACCCTTAGCTCTTTTTCTGCTAACTCCTTCTTGTTGAGTCCTCATGGTCTTGCCTCGCTGACTTTCGTAGATAACTTTGGTCTCATTCAAGTCCCTTTCCACTGTCATGGCCGGATTTACCAAAGTCTCATAATCCTCTAGCCCCAACATCACCATCTTGTTCCTCAGAGTTGGTCTCAATCCCCTTTCAAATCTCCTACATTTCAAATGAGTAGTGGAGACCAACTCAGGTGCATACTTTGATAGGTCTGAGAATTTACTCTCATACTCCAACACTGACATTGTCCCTTGTATCAACCCAACAAATTCCTCCCTCTTAGCATCCCTTAAAGATTGAGGGTAAAAGTGATCCCTGAACTTCTCCTTGAACCTTTCCCAAGTGAGATCTGCTAATCCTTCTGTGTCCTTTAAACTAGACCACCAAGCTGACGCCCTTCCCACCAATTGAAAAGCTGTTAGCATGGTGCGAGTAGATGGATAAGAAATTTCCATTGCAAGTAGTATCTTCTCACATTCTTCCAAGAACTGCTCTACCACATCTGTGTCAGCCACACCATCATAAGTTGGAGGTTTCATCCTCCTAAATTTCTCTAAGGTAGTCGGGCCTGCTTGCACTTGTGTTTGGGGTCCAACTCGAGCCCCTCCTGCTATTGCGGCCATAGCTGCTGCCAATTGCTGTAATACCGCTCCAACATCCATAGCTGCTTGTTGTTGAGCCTCTGGTGTCCTAGACTGTACCTCTTCCTCTCCTAGGTCATCCCATTGTGCAATAGGTGGTGCCTCAGCCACTGCACTTTGATGTGTTTCCTGTTCTTGCTGAACAGGAGAATGTTTTCTCCCTCTACCCCTACCTCGGCCATTACCTCGGCCTCGATCTCGGCCTCTAACTCCCATTACACGTGGTGGCATTATTTCGAAAGTATACCAAAGCATAAAATAACAATATTAGATCAATATCTAAGATTAGAATAGAGTATAACTTCATCTCATAATAACAATAATATAACCGTTTAATACATTCATAAAGGTTCAACATAACAACAACTTCTTACTTCCATTAGTACTACCACAGAAGTTCCAACATTACAAGTTCCCAAGTTACTCTACTGACTGAAATTAAAAGAGTTCATAACATAGCATAAGTCCTTAGACTATCAACCATTCCGATTACCACTAAGGGAATTGCCTTTCCAAAATTTTCCCTTTACATTCTTACATCTCAATTCCTACGATACGGGCAAGAGCTACGAGAGTGCCTCCTCCTACCACAATAACTACAACACTTGATACATTGCTGAGGGCACCAGTAGCGTATCCATCCACGCCTACGACAACCAGAACACACTCCCCGCAGACGATCTTCCTCACTATTAGAGCTTCCATCCATCTCCCCAACATTAGTACTAACCTCATGTGGATTAACATTCTGACTGCTTGGGTTGGGTTCTATCACCACGTTGAAGGTCATGGTTGGATTTGCTGAAAGGGTAGGTACAATCACAGTTACATTCTGTACTAGCATCACCGGGTAAGCAGACTGGTACTGAACAGGCATCTGATAAGGCATCACACTCTGATATGGATAAGGTGTTGGATATAGAACTAGGTATGGCATCCCATAGTAGGGTACTATTTGAGGACCTAAAGTTGCTGGCACCCTGCTTATCTCTTCTACATTCCCTGTCACATTCTGGGACTGAGCCTCGGCTAAACCTTCAGTTGCCACTTGGGTAAAGATATCATCACTAGGCCACACTATCTCTTCTTCCACTGACTGGGCTTTAGTACCACTGCTCTCCCCTTTTTCTAACCCTATCTAAAATTTGAGACAAGGCAAGTTAGATACCAAGGTCAAATTACAGTTATAATACATTCAAGCATGCAATATGAGATGTAAGACTTCCCATATCCCTAGGTATTCTGACCTAGTACTCTGATACCAACCTGTCACGCCCTGGATCTCGTGACCTGAGGGGTGAGTGGTAAACACACATAACATGCACTAATATAACCAATCCCATAATCAGAGCAACGCAACATAAGCTAGTGAGCCCAAGACATAAGATAGAATAACATAAGTTTAACCTTGACTATTGCCATGTCACCAACCACATACACCATTCCCAAATTACATAACTTAGGCCTTATGGCCATTACAACCAAATTGAAAAGGTTTAGAAGGGTACAATATTACAACCCCAAAAGAAATTCAAGTTAGAAGACCAAGAGCTTTGTTAAGCTTGGTAGGGCTTATCATAACCTCCTAGTCCCAACACATCAAACCACTTGATTGTTATTGCTTGTACCTGCATCAAAGTCTGTAGGGATGTGAGCATGGGTCCACTTGTGCCCACAAGTCTCAAACAAACATATATGATATGTATTCCACACACGCAAGCATTTTATGATGTATCTAGTTACCACCTATACTCTAGAATCAAAATCATTAATTGACATCACTAATTTAGACTATGCACCTTTATACACAATAATATTGTAAAAAGAAATTCAATTCCAACCAATACTTAATCCTTGAATTCTCATTCTTAAGTCTCAAATCACATTTCAATTCTCTTTTTAATGCTTAATGAAAATTGACCACATAACCATATTTACAACATCTATTGACATTCAACAACATCACAATGTAACATTCAATTCCAAATAATCTTCATCATTAAATTTCTCAACATTACATCCAATCACATTCCCTACCACATTGTTATAAATTCAACATTTAATCATGTATTCACATCTACATCATCACTTTCCATCAATCCATCACACAATCATAGTCACACAAATCATTGGGGGTTGGGTGTATACATAACACTATCTTTTATGGGTCCAGACCTAATGGAAACGGCAAACCAAACACCATCAGTTAGGATCACAATCCAGGGTCACGGGTAACCCATACACTCACAATGTTGTGGGCTACTAACCCACTGGCATTGACACCAAACCCTGCGTAGGTTCCGGGACTCTCAACCCGAGGGTAATCTCAAACCCTTCCTGTTTACCACACCCTACCACGGCCCCCGTCACACAAACAATCATTCATCATATCACATCTCATTATTCACAAGTCCACATTCAACATCATATACTTTTCCACAAAACAAATCCACATTTCGGTTCATTCCAGGATTCATTACATAACAACATTTATTAAGCATCATTAAACATTTAACATCTTTCATTGTTATGAACATGAGTTCCCTTTTGCCAAATCACAATTCATTAAAGCAATCACAAGTTCATACACTTTAACATTTAGTTTACATTAAGGCATATTCACAATTCTATTTGATTAAGACCCTTATCTCAAAGTAGGCTTCCAATTCATTTCATTCATGGTAGCAAGCATTCCCCTTTACAAGCTTAATCCCATAGGTTTAAGATAATCAACCCTTAATCACTTTTAAGAGCTCATTTTCATTTTAAAATCCATACAATTAATCAAATAAAAGTCTCACATACAAACATATTCCTAACCCCTTCATAATCCTAAGGTAGGAAGTCAAGTTAAGAAAAATCAGGAAAGGTGTTCTGGTCTCTGTGGGTGCCCCTCCAAAAGTTCACAGGCACCCCTTAAGGGTCATGGGTGCCCCTCAAGGGTCATGGGTGCCCCACTAAAACCCATGGGCGCTCCTCTGTTGTCCAGAAAGTCACTTTGTTCCGGTTCGAGCCCCAAGCCATGTTTTTATGTTCCAAACTTTACCCAATCCAATATCTAACCTATTACGTTATTTTCTTAAGTTTTCTAGGACCTAGAAGACTCCAAAAAGTCCATCAAAACAAATTTTAATCCATTCATTTCTTCAATACAAAAATCTTGCTCCAACCTATACATATATATACACACAACCATTCTTCCACACAAACTCCACTTCCAAGGTTTCCAAATCTTAAATAAATTTCATAAAAGTGTTTACTAGCTCAAATACATCTCATATATGCTAAAATGAGACTAGAAATCCCTACCTTGAGTGGTAAAAAGATAGATCAAAATGGAGGTGTCTTAAGCTTCCAAACCCTAAAACTTTGATGAGGTCAATCTCCTCCCTCCTTGATCAAAACTAAAAATGAATAACATAGGAAGGTTTCTTAGGGTTCTAATTTCAATCTTGTAAAAGGAATTTGAATTCTATGAAGATTTGAAAAACCTACCTTTGAAAACTCTACCGGTGGTCTTCTTCTTCTCCTTTGCTCTTCTCACTCGATTCTCTCTCTTTCAGGCCACTTCTCTCTCTCTCTCTTGCATCAAATCAATCTAATATATATATATAACAATATTTTTAATCCCCAAACAGTAATCCTCAGGTCTCCCCTCACCCCTAGCTTGTCATAGGTGTCAATAGGGTTAAGTCTCGGCCTTCTAACCAGAGAACACCCTTCTGCTGATTTTCTGTACAAGTGGGGCACCCCTCATAGACCATGGGCGCTCGTCCTAGACCCATGGGTGCCCCTCCTCTACCTTGGGCACCTCTCTGCATGCCCCCGAGTCAAAATGTTGAGTTTTGAGCTATTTTGCCCATGTCTTCCAAAACTCACACCCCCAAGTCATCTTTAATGACTAAACTTACTTAATTAACATACTAACATGCCCAAAACATGTTAAAACCATCAAATTATATTAACATGAAAATTTAGGGTATTATAAGTTGGTTCCTAGGGTAATTCATAACAAGAAAGGATAAAGAGGCCCAAAAATAGCAAAAATGGCCTAGCATCATGTTCAAAGCTTGCAACAACTCATAATGTGCCAAGTGAAACTCATGCAAGTGTGTGTGATGCAATTGACGCATTGAAAACTAAAGTGAAGAACAAAAAAGCTCTGTTTATGTGCAACCCCTCAAGAAAAAAATAATAGGCTCAAAAGGTTACCATTAAGGGGTATTAATTGAGCACATATAATGCTATTTCATCATGATTTTGCAAGGGGTTTTAGGTGTTTTATCTTCATAAATCTTATAAGTTAAAATGAAATGAGCTAATATGCATATTTGTGGATGTTTGCAGGTGTTTGGTGATCAAATGGAGAAGAAAAGAGGTAAAGATGAGCTGAATGAGGCAAGGAGCAGAAGTTGGAACTGATGGGCGCCCCACAAAAGTGATGGGCGCCCCGCAGAGGCCACGGGTGCCGCACCCAAAAGCAGATGGGCGCCCACCGAGAGGAGTTTTTGGATAAAAGTTCAAGTTTCAGAGGCATTTCATCGAGTAGTTGGTGGAGGTTACCCACGGGTGCCCCTCACTAATCCACGGGCGCCCCTGACTAGCCACGGGCGCCCCACCCTTAATCAAATGGGCGCCTGCTGAGAGGGCGTTTTGGGGCTATTTTGTTGCGAAATTCATCAAACACTTCTGACTACTAAGCCACGGGTGCCCCACATCAACCATGGGCGCCCCTGATGACCTCTCCAGCACATGTTCAGAATGAGGTTTATAATGTGATTTTACCATTATACCCTTGAACTATGTAATGATATAAAAGGGTAGATTTTTTATGTACTGAGGGTCGAAAAAACCCTACGCACTTCTTCTCTTTTCTTAGTTTAGTTTAGATTAAGGTTAAGGTTTTGATTTCGCTTTGGGTTGTTCAAGCTTTGTTTCATCTTCGCATTAAGATTAACTTGTAAGTCACTTTTGTTACTTCGTTTTAATTAAAGGTTCATTATTCTCAATAGTTTTGTTCTTTATTTTCGCTTTGTAGTATTTCGTAGTCCTTGTTTGTGATTGATTTGTTTCTGAAATCACTTTAAACCTCTTTGATCTATTTCGTTTTCATGTTTGAGTGTATAATGAAAATGATTTCCTTTTCGAAAGGCTTCGTTTATGCTTTCGCAAAGTTAGACTAGGGTTTTCTTGGCTTTAATCTAGGAACGTGATGAAATCGAAGAGTTGAATTCAAATAATGTAAAGTGTAATATGTTTATTATCTTCTGAGTAAAAACGTAAGGATCGTTATTCTAGGTTACTTTTCGAAAATGAACCACCCGTGATACAATTGAACTTTGTTTACACTTGTGCGAAATGAAGGTTAATTCCATGTCCCGGTGACTTCGAACTTAAATTTAAAACCTTAGAATCTCGAACCTCCTTACGAAAGAGTTTTCTAACGTTGAATCTTCCGACCTAATATTATAGGTGTAAGAATTAGGTTGCGTTAAATACATATCCGAATTCAGCCCTTCGAGGACATTACAAGGTTGGGTTAAAGCCAAGCGTTTCAATTTACATAGTTTGCTTAAGTTCAATTCGCGTAGTTTGTTAAAGTTTACATCTTCGTGTTTTCGTTTAAATTGTGTTTTCAATTTTCAAACCATCATCACAATTCCCTATTTGAAAACTCCAAAAAGATTTTCATCTTTTTTTTTAAGATTTTCGCAAGTGTTTTTGAAACCAAGTTTTCCAAAGATTTAGTCACACCCTTGCTCCCTGTGGAAGATGACCTAGGATTCACCTAAACTAAACTCAACCAACCTCTTATACTTGAGAGTGAGCCACTACCAAATTAGAAAGCGGTCAATTTTTTGGCGCTATTGTCGGGGAGCAACAGTGTGTGTGTGCTGAACTCGGAGAGCTTGTGGATGAAAGCATTTGCTGGTGCAGTTACATTTTGACTTCCAGGTAACATCGCTCCTTATTTCTTTTCTTTTGTATATTTCATTTTTTTATTTTGATTCATTTTCTCTAGTTTTAGGATTTTTCTTCTTTTAGATATTTGAAAAAAAAAACAAAAATAATATAGTCATTTGCATTCATATAATCTAGCTTGCATGTTAGTAAACTTAGGTTGCATTTTAGTGTAGTTTTAATCTTTTCTTATTTTGTTTTCATTTCTATTTTCTTATCATAGACATGGATTTTGGTGATTTCAATCATGGTCCATTTGATGCCCAAGCCTACTTTGAGTCTCTAAGTAACAAATTTGGATATGACTATACATTGGAGACTTATCACCAATTACCCCAATTTTTCGGGCACGAGGAGGAAGACCCATGTCTTCATCTTGATAGGTTTGAGGCAGTGTGTGGCTTATGTGATGATGTTAGAATGAGTAAGAGGCTTAGGTTTATGTTCTTTCCTTTGTCTTTACAAAGTGTGGCTGGTGACTGGTGCTATGATTTTGGTGAATGGACCACTTGGGAACAATGTTATCAAGCTTTTATTGAAAAATTCCTTCCCATTCATCAAACCTTCACCCATGGCTTCAAAATTAGAACTTTTTATCACAAGAGGGGTGAAGTATTTTATAAATGCTGGGAGAGATTTAACATACTTTTGGACACTTTCCCAAGTCATAGATTAGAGTTGGGGGACATCATAGCCATATTATACAATGCTCTGCCTCATGAGTTGTACCAGGCGTTTGATAAAGTCTTGGGGAAGGAAGTTCTTGACCTTACACCGGGTGAGGCATGGTCATTCCTTGAATTTTTTTGTGAACACACCAAGCCACGAGAAAGACTTGAAACTAGATTTGACCCATATGTACTTGAAAGCCACACCAACCTTTTCCCGCATGTTCCTACTTCACTTGATCCTCATGATCCATCCCTTGGAAGTAGCGTAAGCGTGGAGCCTGATTACTCGGATTTTGCATGTCCCAACCTTATTCTACTCACTGAGGGCCAGTCTCAGGAGCCCCGAGATTATTGTCCCAGTAAACCTTCTGATGCACACCTTGAGACCATAGGCACCAAGTGGGGAAATTGCCCTAACCACACTAGGGATGATGTTTGGGATAAGTGTCTTTCTTAATTCCCTGTGGACTCTCCCATTCAGGAGATTTCTTTACCACCTTTTGAGAGTCAGGGAGACATGCAGTCCTTTCCTACCACTGAGTTTAATGCTTTGCCTACCCAGACCACCACGGGCCCTATTGAGAGTCTTTTGACTCCTTTTGAGCAATTACAAGTTACATTGCTCGAGGAGCATATCATTGAGTCGGTAGATCCTTTTTCACTCACTTATACACCCAAGGTTGAGAGTGGTGCACACCTCTCACCTCTTGGCATAAGCCCACCCATGAGTGTTACTCTAGGGATTGTGAGTGATTACACTGTGATCGATTATCATTGGTGGGAGGTAGAAGACATTGGGGGTGAGTTCATTGATTTTCTGGGCACCGAGAGACTGATAGAACCTACCATATCTATGTCCTTACGTAAATTATGGCCACATCTAAGGTTTTATGAATCTTGCTTGGCCTTACATCCCTTGATGTGTTTTACATCCAAGCAGTGTCCACCTTTGGTGCTTCATGGGCCCAAAGAAAATATTTTATTTCTTAAACCATTTGTGGATGCGTTGGATAGAGAGGGTGTTGGATAACCATTCTTCTTTGTTTCTCTTGTACATAGTAGATTAGAGTTTTCTTTTTCTTATTTTTTGGTTTGATTTTCTTCTCTTATTTTCTTTTCTCTTTTTTTTTATTTTTTCTTTTGTACTAACTCTTTCTCTTGTCTTATTTTCCCTTCATTTTTCTTTTATTCTCTTTCTCACCTTTTATTTTGTATAGCTTTTGCTTTTCTTCAAATAAGGATGCTCTTAAGGTAATATCCACCCTTTTTACCTTCTGTTTCTACATTTTGCGCATAATACTTGGACATCTGTTGTTTGTTGTTGTTGGAAGTGCTGTAGAAACTAGGTTTGGGGGTGTTCTTTATTACTTATGGGGATTCTCGTTTTGGGTGCATGCTTGGCTTATGTGTTACATATTGATTGCTCTTTATGTTCATCATCATCATGCTCACTTTGCACACTACGGACCCATATATGCTTCATAGTTCTCACATTGAGGACAATGTTTCGTTTAGGTTGGGGGGTAGAGTTCGCATGATGACCCTTTGTGCTAAAATTGTCAAATTTTTCAAATTTTGAGCATCTTTGAGCTTACATACATGACTTAGCACATTTGTACCTGCATGTTGGCCTTTTGGGTTTGATTGATGGTGAATTTGAGTGAGAGAGTGATGAATGAGTCATGTTTAAACCTTGATAGGAAATTTAATTTAAGTTGAGTGTGTCATGACCTTGTGCATTTCTAGCTATCATGGAAGAATTTGTGTGCTTAAGAGTGAATTTTGTGTAACATTGGTCAATTGAGCATCTTTGGACTAGGTAGAGACTTATACCCCTTTAGTGGTGAGCTTTAGAGCCATTTTTCTTTTCAAGAGGGGTTGCACATTATTTCAGCTCAATTGTTCTCTATTTTGGTTTTTTTTTTTTGATAGTTAAGTGAGTATAGTTTGTATTAATGGGAGAAAAAAATATTTACAACTTCTTGGGGGCATACCCCCGTTTTTACAATATCTATGAGATTCCCCATTTGCTACAAAGGTCTACATTTATGTTGGAAGCATTCTTATCAATATTTTGAGAACATCTAACCTTGACATCATAGACAATCTCCTTAATAATCTGTGAAGCCGATGGAGTAGTATCATTAAAGATCTTGGCATTCTTTCCCTTCCATATGTGATAGATCATAGCACACTAAGCAAGCTTACAAATCTTTTGGTGCAATGCATTTCCATTAAACTTCCCTGCGGCCCATGTCACTTCTTCCTTCCACGGCTGAACTTGTCTTGAGATACCACATCTTTGCAAGATTGAGCTTCTCATATCAGTTGAGAGGGGGCATTGGTAGAATAGATGATCAATTGTTTCATTGCATTGCCCACATAATACACATAAAGGTTGACATTCATTCCCCAAGCTACTAATTTATCTTTAGTAGTGAGCTTTCCTTTGATGGCAAGCCATGAGATGAAGCTATGCCGCGGCATATGGTTAGAAAACCATAAAAGGTTATGCCAAGGTACCTTATTAGCATGTTGCCGAATGGATTCCCATGTGGCTGCTGGATTGTACTTTCTTGTTCTTGAGACTATCCATATAAATTCATCATCTATAGCTTGGTTAGGTAAATAGTATTGGATTGTCAAGTATGACCTCACGGAGCTCCGATGTGTTTGGAAAGGGCCATTTCCATTTTTCATCTTCAATCACCCTTGATACCTTAGCATTTCATGGCAAACCGGCATCATAAGCTATTCTTGGTCCATATTTAGGGATAAGGGGGCCTTTTGGGTGCCAACTTGAATACCAAAGAGAGATGGAATTTCCATTGCCTACTTTGTACTTGGAAATTTTACTTGCCTCACCTCGGAGCTTGAGAATTTTCCTCCAATTCTATTTTGGTTTTCAATGCCCCAGTTGCATCACACACTTGCATGAGTATATACTTGGTGCATATGAGTTTTTTGCGAGCTCAGAACATGATGCTAGGCCCTCTTTGCTATTTTGGGCCTTTTTGTCCTTTCTTGATATAAAATTGTCTTAGGAACCAACTTGAAGCCTTATAATAAAGTGTGTGATTTAAATTTTTCGCTTCTTGGTTCACCTCATATATGATATCCCCTACACCCCATTCACACACTTTAAGCCTAACCCTCACATGTCTTGGGTTGTGAAAGTGCCTCGAAGTCTAAGTTGGGAATGTGGGGTTGGGAATGTAAGCTTTTGAGAGCCAAATGAGGGTGAATGCTGGGATGAGAATTCATGCATTGTATAGTTCATTCTTCATCTTTTCAAAAAAAAAAAAAAAAACATAAGAAAAAAAAATTTTTCATTCCGTTTGTGGGACTTATGCTTTGAAATGGAGTTGCTAAGAATTTCCCAAAAGTAGTTTGTAAGTTTGTGAATAAGCTTCATGTTGTTGGTTAGGGTATAAAAAGGAAATGGGTAGTTTGGAACTTGTGTGTACTTGAACATATTTATCCCAAGGCATGTGCTTTGATTTCCATAACTTTCATTATTTAACCATTACCCATGGCCAAGTTACAATCGGATCAAAGACCTTGTGGATTCTAAGCGAGCAACTCTTGTGTGTGCATGTAGTGGTCTTGTGTAGGTTGTATAATGTGATTTCTTACATATGCATTGGAACATTGCCATGAGCTATCCACACTGAACTTCAATTAAGTTCACTCTATTGTTTGTGGGGTTATGTGCAACTAGGACAGCATCATATGCTATTAGGTGAGTGTGAAACCTTGATGAGTGAGTTTCTTTCTATGAGTGATCTACATTGTGCACTTTTGAAGTCAAAACTTAGTTTCAATTATGCTCTCGAGACTTTGTTGAATGAATGACACTGTTTTGCACACATGCTCTTCCAATTTTGATAGCACACACATTCATGCTTGCACTTGGGAATTACATATAATATTTGAATTTTGCGACTTGTTGGGCTTGAACTCGATTCATTGTTGACCTTAATCACACTTTGACACCTTGAGACCATACCATAGATGTTTGTGGGTAGCATCACTGCAAACCCTCACGAGACCTTACTCGTCCACTAGGGGGAACCTAAGGGTTTAAAGGGCTTGCCTCATGCGCTAAGTGTGGCCGTGTGTTCCTATAAAAATGGACATCATGGTAGTGTAGATTTGAGTTAATTTGTTTTGATTTGAATAAAGACTTGCAAGTCAAAGATGTTCTAGCATAAGTTCGGGTGACCCATTGACCGCATATGGAAAGTGCGTCTAAATTAACCCCCAAGTGCAAGGGTGTGCGGTGTAGTTTTAACTCGGTAAGTCCGAGGTCGAATTCACAAGGAGCCTATATTATTTAGTTTCTAGGTTATAATGGAAATCCTAAATTTGAATGTAAACTAAGTTTGAAAGTTAATTAAAACTAATTCCTAGGGTTTTGCAAGTTCAAAATGTAAACTAAAACGAATTAACAACTTATTACCAAAATTCCAGCAATTTAGAATTGATTTTTGATTCAAGGAATAAAATATTAGCTAAACGAATTTTTCCTAATTTAAATGCGCAGCAAAATAATCTAATCTAAAAACTGCAATGTAAATACTTCAATTAAATCAAACAAAGGCAATTCAATTAATAAGCAAATAAATTTGAGAAGTCCTTGATCCAACTATCAATTCCGGGTAGTTTACATCTTCACTATGGGATGAGTTGTAATACTTGCGTTAAAACCTAAATTAGGATTTATTCGAAAATTATTGAGAAAGTTTTAATCAAAAGCTTTTACCAGTGATTACAGAGAATATAGTCAAAAACTTCTGTTTTCGAAGGGTTTTCAAACAATCCTATTCGAATTCGGATTCAAATCCAATTCTTCTAGTTTATCCAAAATTATTAAGAAAGTTTTAATCGAAAACCTTTACCAGTGATTACAGAGAATATAGTTAAAGATTTTCGTTTTCGAATGTTTCTGAAATAAACTAATTCAAATTAGGATTCAAAATCTAAATTTTCAGTTCTTCAAAATTATTGAGAAAATTTTAATCGAAAACCCTTACCAGTGATTATAGAGAATATAGTCAAAGGTTTTCGTTTTCGAAAGTTTTTGAAAGAACTGAATTAGGTTTTAAAAAGTGTAGATCCCTTCGCATGAGCTTTCACAAACCATGCGAAGGGTCTACGTACATCCCATAGATCAGAGTAAACTACACTTTCTTGATTCGTTGAATCAAGAACTAGGGTTTCTACGCTAGCATGATTTTAAACAAAACGAAAGCAATAAACGAAAGCATAAACATTAGATCTACCACTAGAAAATAATAAATCATATATTAAATTAACGAAACGAAAGTCAACTTACACAGCAAGCAACTCTGAAACTACGTAATGAAAGAGCAGTGCAGCGAAGAATAACCAAACATCGAACAACTCCATAAACAAGACAAGTAATTGAAAACTCTCTAAAATAACTATTCTAAAACTCTCAAAGTATCTGAAAATAAGAAAAAAGAGGTTCCTAAAGTATGTAGAACTAAAAACTAGGGCTCCCTTGGGTCGGCCATGTAGCAGATGTTATAAAGAAGTTGTAAAGAAAACCCTAAAAGACGGAGTGAAGCCGCACGCGCATAACACACTGTGGTCCGGACCGTTTGGCAGGTGGTCCGGACCACAGAAACTTTGTTTTTCAAGTTCTGCTTCTCGTTTGCTGCTTCTGACAGCTTTCTGTCGTCAACTTCCATTGCAATTTTGACCTCGAAAAGAATCAATTCAAGCTTCGGTTAAAGCATGAAAGTTGTAGCCCTTTGAGTCTTCTTTCCAACCCAAAAAGAATCAGGTCGATCCTAGTTGTGAGTGAGAAGATATGGTCAACATACTGACAGAGTGTCAAGCTGGAACTTCAGCTGCACACCACTTCAACCATCTAGAACTTCGGACCCTTTTCCTCTCCTCGGCAGCCACTTTCATGATTGCTAATCTCACTTATTTTACCCTTTTACCTACAATTAAGAAAATAATAATAAAACTTCAAAATAAACTACTTAAATGCATCAAAAGTTATATAAAAGTGGAGTTTGTAATAGCACTTTTCAAGTGCAATCACACCCCCCAACTTGAGTGTTGCTAGTCCCTAGCAATGCCCTTTATTAAAATGAAATGCAACTACGATCCTATTTCTCTTTTCGTTGGAAACACGGCTACACTTAGTTACATGCAGCAAGCCCTTTAAACCCCTAGGTTCCCCCTAGTAGACGAGTAAGGTCTCGTGAGGGTTTGCAGTGAATCTACCCACAAAATTCTATGGTATGGTCTCAAAGTGTCAAAAAGTGATCAAGATCAAAGATGAATTGAGTTCAAGCTCAACAAGTTACAAAACCTAAATATCATGTGTAATTCCCAAGTGCTATGCATAAATGCATGGACTATCAAAGTAGAAAGAGCATGTGTGCAAAATTGTTTCATTCATTCAACAAGGTTGCAAGAGCATAAATGGAGCTAGGTTTTGACTTCAAATGCTCACAAAGTACCACTCATAAAAAAAGAATTCACTCATCAAGGGTTCACACATACCTATTAGCATATGATGCTATCCTAGTTGCACATAACCCATAAAAAATAAGTGAGTGAACTGAAATGAAATTCAAAGTGGATAGCTCATAACCATGTTCCAATGCAAATGTAAGAGATCACACCACACAACCTACATAAGACCACTACATGCACAATACAAGAGTTGCTTGCTTAGAATCCACTAGGTCTTTGTTTTGGTTGTAACTTGGCCAAGGGTAATGGTTAACAATGGAGGATATGAAAATCAAAGCACATATCTTGGGATAAAAATGCTCAAGTGCGCACAAGTCCCGAACTACCCATTTCCTTTCCAACCCCAACAATTCCAATCCCAACAAGAAGCTTATTCACAAACTTGCGAACTACTCATGGGACATTCTCAATAATTCTAATACAATGCACAAGTCCCGAACTACCCAAGCAAAAAGAAGTGAAAAACCTTTTTTTTTTCTCCTTCTTTTTTTTTTCTCTATTTTTTTCTTTTTTTCTTTTCTTTTTTTTTTCTTTTTTTCTTTTTTTTTTTGAAATAATGAAAATACATCAGCTAGATTCTCCACCCAATATTTCCTCTCAATATGCTCTTAAAAATTTCCATTCCCAACCCCCATTCACATCATTGACATTAAGGCACTTTCACAACCCAAGACATGTGAGGGTAAGGCTAAAAGTGTGTGAATAAGGCTAAGGGATAATATATGAGGTGAGAACCAAGAAAAATATATATATAAATATCACACACTTTTTTTTTTTAAAAGGCTTCAAGTTGGTTTCTAGGATAATTTTATAACCAAGAAAGGACAAGAAGGCCCAACAATAGCAAAGTTGGCCTAGCATCATGTTCAAAGCTTGCAACAACTCATAATATGCCAAGTGAAACTAATGCAAGTGTGTGTGATGCAATTGGTGCATTGGAAACCAAAGTGAAGAATAAAAGAGCTGTGATTATGTGCAACCCCTCAAGAAAAGAATAATAGGCTCAAAAGCTCACCATTAAGGGGTATAAGTCTCCACCTAGTCCAAGAATGCTCAATTAACCAATGTTAAAGAAAATCAACTCCTAAGCACATAAACTCTTCTATTGATAGTCAAAGATGCACAAGGTCATTATACAATCAACTTGAACTAAGTTTCCTATTAAAGCTTGAACAAAACTCATTCATCACTTTCTCACTTAATTCCACAATCGACCAAACCAGAAAGAAAGGATGACATGTAGGTACAAATGTGCTAAATTCATGTATTTATGCTTAAAGATGCTCAAAAAGTTTAAAATTTTCAATTTTGGCATAAAAGATCATTATACGAGCCCTACCCCCCAACTTAAAATTCACATTGTCCTCAATGTGAGAACCATGATGCATATGTGGGTCTGTAGTGTGCAATGGTGAGCATGATGATGAGCATGAAACAATAACAACAGAGGCACAAATAAGAACAAAGCACAAATTAAACCAAGCATGCACCCATTATTCAAGCCACTTAAGGCATCACCCAATACATCCCCCCAACTTAGATTCTACAGCACTCCCAACAAGAACAATTATATATGTGAAGTACTAATTAGAAGTGCAAAACTAAATAAAAGGGAGAGAAAGTATATTTCCTCAAGAGCTTCCTTATTTGGAGAAAATAAAAGAACTTGGGCACTTTATTCCTTTGAATTAAATTGTACTAACAGAAAAATAAAACTTTTACGAGAGAAAATGTTAGAATAAACAAATAGAAGAAAATAAAAGAAAATTAAAATTAACCTAGGCAGAAAGAAAACAAAAATAAATAAATAAAATCTAATCTACTAATATGCAAAGGTTAATGCAAAAATATACTATCCAACTCCTAATCTTTCCCAAGCCTTACCAAATGGCTTTAGGAATGAAATATTCTCCTTGAGTCTAGGAGGTGCCAAGAATGAGTATGCTCCTAGTGTAAAGAAAGCTAGAGAATCTATAACCTTGTAGTGATCTTTGAACCACAAATATGGCCCAAGATTATTTGCATATGTGAACATGGAATGTGGTTGAGTGTTTTCTAGTATCCCCTCGACACCTAAAAAATCAATGCAAACTACCTGTTGGTTTGATATCATGGAATTCAAATTCTCCTCACTAAAGTGAATAGCTTTCTCTAAAGGATCCTTGACGACTTCACGATCCACGTAATCTTGGACCATAGATTCTAATAAATCTACTGGTTGTATATCAGGCACCTCTTTTGGTTGTTTGGTAACATGAAAGATATTCGTTTCAAACTCAGTGTTACCAAAAGTTATTTTCATGGATCCATTCCTATAATTAATCAAAGCATTCGAAGTTGCTAAGAATGGTCGTCCTAGAATTACTGGTGTCTGATCAGGTGCAGATAAACTAGTAAGTGGTTGAGTATCTAAGATTATGAAATCCACTGGAAAATAAAAATTTTCCACTTGTACCCATACATCTTCAATTATACCTCGTGGGATTTTAATTGATCTATCTGCAAGTTGCAAAGTCACACGGGTAGGCTTTAACTCACCTAAGCCCAATTGCTCATACACTGAGTAAGGGAGCAAATTCACACTCGCTCCTAAGTCAAGCAGTGCTCTACTAATATAATACTTCCCTATATAACAAGATATTGTAGGACATCCTGGGTCTTTATATTTAGGGGGAGTACGACATTGTACTATGGCACTTGCTTGCTCAGTGAGAAATGCTTTTTCTTTGACATTTAAGCCCCTTTTTACAGTGCATAATTCTTTGAGAAATTTGGCATAAGAAGGGAATTGCTTAATTGCATCAAGGAGAGGTATATTAATTTTCACTTGTTTGAACACCTCTAGCAATTCAGCTGTTTGGGCTTCTTTCCTAGCTTTCAAAAATCTCTGAGGGAAGGGTGCTTTAGGAACATATTCCCTAGGTATTATCATGGGTTCTTCTTCCTTTTCCTCCTCATTTTTTCCTCAGTTTCCGTTTTCTCTTGTTCTTTTATTGTGGACTCCTCAACTATGATTGATTCTTTTCCCGCCTTCTTATTATCATCCACCACACACACCTAGGTTTCAACTCTTCACTCATTTCATCCTTCCTAGGAGGAATAGTTTTATCTACAATTTTTCCGCTCCTAAGTGTGATGATGTTTTGGACTTGCTCTATGTTCCCTTAAAAGTTAGAAGATCCTTCAACTTGTTTAGCTTGGGCCAATGGATTGGGACGAGGTTGAGCCGGAAATTGACCCTTTGGTTGTGTGACTAAAGTTTGTGTCAAAAGAGTCAATTGGCTCTTGATTTCATCCATATTTCTCAATTGGCCCTTGATTTCATCCATATTTCTCAATTGGCCCTTGATTTCTTCCATATTTCTATCATTTTGAATCCAACGTGTATTTTGACTATGCATGAATTGTTGAAGTGTTTCTTCTGTAGATCTCTTGTTTGGAGGAATGTAAGGAGCATGGGGTGGTCCCATATTCTGAGACATTCCTAGATTGGACATTGGGGCTTGAGGAGTTGGAGAATGAGGTGCGTGATAAGGTTGTGGAATTAGAGCTCCCTCATTTCTCCAACTAAAATTAGGGTGATTCCTCACTGCCAGATTGTAAGTCTCAGAATAGGGATTTCCTCCTAGATTTTGTCCCCTATATGGTTGGCGATATTGGTTTATGGCATGTATCGGGAGTTCACTAATTTGTTGGCTCTGGGCAACTTCTCTACAAATATGAAGGTTAGAGCAATCGTTTATTCCATGGGATTGGTTTTCACATAGTGCGCAATAGACATTTGCCACTAGCTCTCTTACGGGTTGTGGTTCCTTTTTGGTTTTTAGAGTTTCTATTTCTCGAGAGAGTGTTGCTAACTTTGCCTTAAGGTCATCGGCTTCACTTAATTGATACATACTTCTAACTGGGGTAACACTAGTTGTTCGAGAACTTTAGGTTCCAGTGATATCCCAGGTTTGGGCATTTTCAGCTAAAAATTCAAAATATTCAAAAGCTTCTTCAGGGGTTTTATCATAAAACTGTCCATTGCACATTGTTTCCACAAATTTTTTTAAGTCTGACGTTAATGAGCTATAGAAGATGCTGGCAAGACGCCAAACTTCAAATCCATGGTGAGGGCAAGAATGTACGAGAGTTTTAAACCTCTCCCAACTTTGATAGAAAGTTTCACCATGTTGTGGAGCAAAGTTCAGTATTTGATGCTGTATAGCATCAGTTCTATTGGGAGGAAAAAATTTCTTAAGAAATTTGGTTTGCATTTCATCCCATGTGCGAATGGAGTTAGATGGTAGGAATTCAAACCATCTAGCAGCCTTATCGTGCAAAGAGAATGGAAAAAGCTTAAGAAATACTAATTCTATGGGACATCCCTGATCCTTGATAGTGACACAAATGTTCCTAAATCGAGTTAAATGATCGTATGGGTTTTCAGAGTCCATACCATAGAAAGTAGGTAACAATTGTATCATGCCATGTTTAAAGTTGAAAGGTCTTTGGTTTTCTGGCCAAACTATGCAAGACTCAGGTGTATGCCTATCTGGTTGTAAAATATCTCTCATGGAACGCCTAGCAGCAATAACTTGTTCTTCAGCCATTTCTAAAGGTGGAATAGGAAGTCTAGGACTTTGATTTCCTTCTAAATGAGGTTCAAATTCTAAAGGAACAGCTAAGGGATCAGGACGCTGTAATCCCCTCGAATCTAGTTGTTCATAAGCTAGGAAAAGAATCAGAGAAAGGATACTGTGGTCCGGACCAGAGGGTAGACGGTCGGGACAACAGAATACTAATTTGAAGCAAAAAGGTTTGAAAAATAATTTTTTTTTTTAGAAAAAGAAAATTAACTTAAAAATGAAAACAACCTAAAAACTAAAATTTGGCTCCCTGGCAACGGCGCCAAAAACTTGACCGCTTATGGAAAGTGCGTCTAAATTAACCCCCAAGTGCAAGGGTGTGTGGTGTAGTTTTAACTCGGTAAGTCTGAGGTCGAATTCACAAAGAGCCTATATTATTTAGTTTCTAGGTTATAATGGAAATCCTAAATTTGAATGTAAACTAAGTTTGAAAGTTAATTAAAACTAATTCCTAGGGTTTTGCAAGTTCAAAATGTAAACTAAAACGAATTAACAACTTATTACCAAAATTCCAGCAATTTAAAATTGATTTTTGATTCAAGGAATAAAATATTAGCTAAACGAATTTTTCCTAATTTAAATGCGCAGCAAAATAATCTAATCTAAAAACTGCAATGTAAATACTTCAATTAAATCAAACAAAGGCAATTCAATTAATAAGCAAATAAATTTGAGAAGTCCTTGATCCAACTATCAATTCCGGGTAGTTTACGTCTTCACTATGGGATGAGTTGTAATACTTGCGTTAAAACCTAAATTAGGATTTATTCGAAAATTATTGAGAAAGTTTTAATCAAAAGCTTTTACCAGTGATTACAGAGAATATAGTCAAAAACTTCTATTTTCGAAGGGTTTTCAAACAATCCTATTCGAATTCGAATTCAAATCCAATTCTTCTAGTTTATCCAAAATTATTAAGAAAGTTTTAATCGAAAACCTTTACCAGTGATTACAGAGAATATAGTCAAAGATTTTCGTTTTCGAATGTTTCTGAAATAAACTAATTCAAATTAGGATTCAAAATCTGAATTTTCAGTTCTTCAAAATTATTGAGAAAATTTTAATCGAAAACCCTTACCAGTGATTACAGAGAATATAGTCAAAGGTTTTCGTTTTCGAAAGTTTTTGAAAAAACTGAATTAGGTTTTAAAAAGTGTAGATCCCTTTGCATGAGCTTTCGCAAACCATGCGAAGGGTCTACGTACATCCCATAGATCAGAGTAAACTACCCTTTCTTGATTCGTTGAATCAAGAACTAGGGTTTCTACGTTAGCATGATTTTAAACAAAACGAAAGCATAAACATTAGATCTACCACTAGAAAATAATAAATCATATATTAAATTAATGAAACGAAAGTCAACTTACACGGCAAGCAACTCTGAAACTACGTAATGAAAGAGCAGTGCAGCGAAGAATAACCAAACATCGAACAACTCCATAAACAAGACAAGTAATTGAAAACTCTCTAAAAAAACTATTCTAAAACTCTCAAAGTATCTAAAAATATGAAAAAGAGGTTCCTAAAGTATGTAGAACTAAAAACTAGGGCTCCCTTGGGTCGGCCATATAGCAGATGTTATAAAGAAGTTGTAAAGAAAACCCTAAAAGACGGAGTGAAGCCGCGCGCGCATAACACACTGTGGTCCGGACCGTTTGGCAGGTGGTCCGGACCACAGAAACTTTGTTCTTCAAGTTTTGCTTCTCGTTTGCTGCTTCTGACAGCTTTCTGTCGTCAACTTCCACTGCAATTTTGACCTCGAAAACGATCGATTCAGGCTTCGGATAAAGCATGAAAGTTGTAGCCCTTGGAGTCTTCTTTCCAACCCAAAAAGAATCAGGTCAATCAGAGTTGTGAGTGAGAAGATATGGTCAAAATACTGACAGAGTGTCAAGCTGGAACTTCAGCTGCACACCACTTCAACCATCTAGAACTTCGGACCCTTTTTCTCTCCTCGGCAGCCACTTTCATCATTGCTAATCTCACTTATTTTACCCTTTTACCTGCAATTAAGAAAATAATAATAAAACTTCAAAATAAACTACTTAAATGCATCAAAAGTTATATAAAAGTGGAGTTTGTAATAGCACTTTTCAAGTGCAATCACCCATGGTCTAGTTGCATGCATTGCTAGGGACTAGCAATGTTTAGGATGGGGGGGTGTGATTGAGCACATATAATGTTATTTCATCATGATTTTGCAAGGGGTTTTAAGTGTTTTATCTTCATAAATCTTATAAGTTATAATGAAATGAGCTAATTTGCATATTTATGGATGTTTGTAGGTGTATGGTGATCAAATGGAGAAGAAAAGAGGTAAAGATGAGCTGAAGGAGGCAAGGAGCTGAAGTTGGAACTGATGGGCACCCCACAGAGGCCACGAGCGCCCCACCCAAAAGCAGATGGGTGCCCACCGAGAGGAGTTTTTGGAGAAAAGTTCAAGTTTCAGAGGCATTTCGTCGAGTAGTTGGTGGAGGTTACCCACAGGCGCCCCTCACTAATCCACGGGTGCCCCTGACTACCCACGGGCGCCCTACCCTTAATTAGATGGGTGCCCGCTGAGAGGGTGTTTTAGGGTTGTTTCGTTGGGAACTTCATCAAACACTTCTGATTACTAAGCCACGGGCACCCCACATCAGCCATGGGCGCCCCTGATGACCTCTCCAGCACATGTTCAGAATGAAGTTTATAATGTGATTTTACCATTATACCCTTGAACTATGTAATGATATAAAAGGGTAGATTTTTGATGTACTGAGGGTCGAAAATACCCTACACACTTCTTCTCTTTTCTTAGTTTAGTTTAGATTAGGGTTAAGGTTTTGATTTCGCTTTGGGTTGTTCAAGCTTTGTTTCATCTTCGCATTAAGATTAACTTGTAAGTCACTTTCGTTACTTCGTTTTACTTAAAGGTTCATTATTCTCTATGGTTTTGTTCTTTATTTTCGCTTTGTAGTATTTCGTAGTCCTTGTTTGTGATTGATTTGTTTTCGAAACCGCTTTAAACCTCTTCGATCTACTTCGCTTTCATGTTTGAGTGTATAATGAAGATGATTTCCTTTTCGAAAGGCTTCGTTTATGCTTTCGCAATGTTAGGCTAGGGTTTTTCTTGGCTTTAATCTAGGAACGTGATGAAATCGAAGAGTTGAATTCGGATAATGTAAAGTGCAATATTTTTATTATCTTCTGAGTAAAAACGTAAGGATCGTTATTCTAGGTTACTTTTCGAAAACGAACCACCCGTGATATAATTGAACTTTGTTTACACTTGTGCGAAATGAAGGTCAATTCCATGTCCCGGTGAATTCGAACTTAAATTCAAAACCCTAGAATCTCAAACCTCCTTACGAAAGAGTTTTATAACGTTAAATCTTTTGACCTAATATTACAGGTGTAAGAATTAGGTTGTGTTAAATACATATCCGAATTCAGCCCTTTGAGGACATTACAGGGTTGGGTTAAAGTCAAGCGTTTCAATTTACATAGTTTGCTTAAGTTCAATTCACGTAGTTTGTTAAAGTTTACATCTTCGTGTTTTTGTTTTTCATTTAAATTGTGTTTTTAATTTTCAAACCATCATCACAATTCCCTATTTGAAAACTCCAAAAAGATTTTCATCTTTTTTTTTTTAAGATTTTCGCAAGTGTTTTTGAAACCAAGTTTTCCAAAGATTTAGTCACACCCTTGCTCCCTGTGGAAGATGACCTAGGACTCACCTAGAATAAACTCAACCGACCTCTTATACTTGAGAGTGAGCCACTACCAAATTAGAGAGCGGTCAGGTATAAGTCTCCACTAAGTCCAAGAATGCTCAATTAACCAATATTAAACAAAATTCACGCCTAAGCACATAAACTCTTTTCTATGATAGTCAAAAATGCACAAGGTAATTATACAATCAACTTGAGCTAATTTTCCTATTAACACTTGAACAAAACTCATTTATCACTCTCTCACTCAATTCCACAATCAACCAAACCAAAAAGGGCTGGCATGTAGGTACGAATGTGCTAAATTCACGTATTCAAGGTTAAAGATGCTCAAAAATTTTAAAATTTTACAATTTTGGCACAAAAGGTCATCATGCGAACCCTACCCCCCAACTTAAAATTCACATTGTCCTCAATGTGAGAACCATGATGCATATGTGGGTCTATAGTGTGCAATAGTGAGCATGATGATGAGCATGAAACAATAACCACAAAAGGCACAAATAAGAACAAAACACAAATTAAACCAAGCATGCACCCATTATTCAAGCCACTTAAGGCATCACCCAATACATCCCCCTAACTTAGATTCTACAACACTCCCAACAAGAACAATTATATATGTGAAGTACCAATTAGAAGTGCAAAACTAAATAAAAGGGAGAGGAAGGATATTACCTCAAGAGCTTCCTTATTTGAAGAAAATAAAAGAACTTGAGCACTTTATTCATTTGAATTAAATTGTACTAAAAGAAAATAAAACTTCTACAAGAGAAAATGTTAGAATAAACAACTAAAAGTAAAATAAAAGAAAATTAAAATTAACCTAGGCAGAAAGAAAAAAAAATAAAATCTAATCTACTAATATGCAAGGGTTAATGCGAAAATATACTATCCAACTCCTAATCTTCCCCAAGCCTTACCAAATAGCTTTAGGAATAAAATATTCTCCTCGAGTCTAGGAGGTACCAAGGATGAGTATGCTCCTAGTGTAGAAAACGCTGGAGAATGTATGACCTTGTAGTGATCTTTGAACCACAAATATGGCCCAAGATTATTTGCATATGTGAACATGGAATGTGGTTGAGTGTTTTCTAGTATCCCCTTGACACCTGAAAAATCAATGCAAACCACCTCTTGGTTTGATGTCATGGAATTCAAATTCTCATTACTAAAGCGAATAGCTTTCCGTAAAGGATCCTTGAAAAATTCATGGTCCACGTAATCCTGGACCATAGATTCTACTAAATCTACTTCTTGTATATCAGGCACCTCTTTTGGTTGTTTGGTAACATGAAAGATATTCGTTCAAACTCAGTGTTACCAAAAGTCATTTTCATTGATCCATTCCTGCAGTTAATTAAAGCATTCAATGTTGCTAAGAATGGTCGTCCTAAAATAACCGGTGTCTAATTAGGTGCAGATAAACTAGTAAGTGGTTGAGTATCTAGGATTATGAAATCCACTGGGAAATAAAAATCTTCCACTTGTACCAGTACATCTTCAGCTATACCTCGTGGGACTTTAATTGATCTATCTACAAGTTGCAAAGTCACACGGGTAGGCTTCAACTCACCTAAGCCCAATTGCTCGTATACTGAGTAAGGGAGCAAATTCACACTCGCTCCTAGGTCAAGCAGTACTCTACTAATATAATACTTCCCTATATAACAAGATATCGTAGGACATCCAAGGTCTTTATATTTAGGGGGAGTACGACATTGTACTATGGCACTTGCTTGCTCAGTGAGAAATTCTTTTTCTTTTACATTTAAGCCCCTTTTTACAGTGCATAATTCCTTGAGGAATTTGGCATAAAAAGGGAATTGCTTAATTGCATCAAGGAAAGGTATATTAATTTTCACTTGTTTGAACACCTCTAGCAATTCAACTGCTTGGGCTTCTTTCTTATCTTTCAAAAATCTTTGAGGGAAGGGTGCTTTGGGAACATATTCCCTAGGTATTATCATGGGTTCTTCTTCCTTACCCTCTTCCTTTTCCATTTTATCTTCGGTGATAGACTCCTCAACTATGATTGGTTCTTTTCCCTCTTTCTTACCTCACCTACCACACACTTAGGTTTCAACTCTTCACTCATTTCATCTTTCCTAGGAAGAATAGTTTTATCTACAATTTTCTCGCTCCTAAGTGTAGTGATGTTTTGGACTTGTTCTACATTCCCTTGAGTATTAGAAGATCCTTCAACCTGTTTAGCTTGGACTACTGGATTTGGACGAGGTTGATCCGAAAATTGACCCTTGGGTTGTGTAACTAGTGTTTGCATCAAAAGAGTCAATCGGCTCTTGATTTCATCCATATTTCTATCATTTTGAATCCAACGTGTATGCTGATTGTTCATGAATTGTTGAAGTGTTTCTTCTGTGGATCTCTTGTTTGGAGGAATATAGGGAGCATGCGATGGTCCCACATTCTGAGACATTCCTGGATTAGACATTGGGGCTTGAGGAACTGAAGGATAAGATGTAGGATAAGATTATGGAATTTGAGCTCCCTTATTTCTCCAACTAAAATTGGGGTGATTTCTCACTGCCAGATTGTAAGTCTCAGAATAGGGATTTCCTCCTAGATTTTGTCCCCTATATGGTTGACGATATTGGTTTATGGCATGCATTGGGAGTTTACTAATTTGTTGGCTTTGAGCAACTTCTCTACAAATAGGGAGGTTAGGGCAATCATTTATTCCATGGGAGTGGTTTTCACATATTGCGCAATAGACATTTGCCACTAGCTCTCTTACGAGTTATGGGTCCTTTTTGGTTTTCAAAGTTTCTATTTCTCGAGAGAGTGTTGCTAACTTTGCCTTAAGGTCATCAGCTTCACTTAATTGATGCATACCTCTAACTGGGGTAACACTAGTTGTTCGAGAACTTTGGGTTCCAGTGATACCCCAGGTTTGTGCATTTTCAGCTAAGAATTCAAAATATTCAAAAGATTCTTTAGGGGTTTTATCATAAAACTGCCCATTGCACATTGTTTCCACAAATTGTTTTAAGTTTGACGTTAATGAGCTATAGAAGATGCTAGCTAGATGCCAAACTTCAAATCCATGGTGAGGGCAAGAATGCACAAGAGTTTTAAATCTCTCCCAACTTTGATAGAAAGTTTCACCATGTTGTGGAGCAAAGTTCAGTATTTGATGCTGTATAGTGTCAATTTTATTGGAAGGAAAAAATTTCTTAAGAAACTTTGTTTGCATTTCATCCCATGTGCGAATGGAATTAGATGGTAGAAATTAAAACCATCTAGCAGCCTTATCATGTAAAGAGAATGGGAAAAGCTTTAGAAACACTAAATTTATAGGACAACCCTGATCATTGGTAGTGGCACAAATGTTCCTAAATCGAGTCAAATGATCATATGGGTTTTCAAAATCCATACCATAGAAGGAAGGTAACAATTGTACCATGCCAGGTTTAAAATGGAAAGGTCTTTGATTTTTTGGCCAAACTACACAAGACTCAGGTGTATGCCTATTTGGTTGTAAGAGATCTCGCTTGGAACGCCTAGCAGTGACAGCTTGTTCTTCAGCCATTTCTAAAGGTGGAATAGGAAGTCTAGGGTTTTGATTTCCTTCTAAATAAGGTTCAAATTCTAAAGGAACAACTAAGGGATCAGGATGCTGTAATCTACCGTCTTCCCCTCGAATCCAATTGTTCATAAGCTAGGAAAAGAGTCAGAAAAAGGTTACTGTGGTCCGGACCAGAAGGTAGACGGTCGGGACCACAGAATACTAATTTGAAGCTAAAATATTTGAAAAATAATTTTTTTTTTAGAAAAAGAAATTAACTTAAAAATGAAAACAACCTAAAAACTAAAATTTGGCTCCCTGGCAACGGCGCCAAAAACTTGACCGCTTCTAAATAGTGTGTCTTAATTAACCCCCAAGTGTAAGGGTGTGCAGTGTAGTTTTAACTCGGTAAGTCCGAGATTGAATTCACAGAGAGCCTAAGTTGTTCAGTTTCTAGGTTATAATTTGATTTCTAAGTTTGAAAATCAGCTAAACTAAATTCGTAAGTTTTGCAAGTTTAGAACTTAAACTAAAAACAATGTGAAAGCTAATTAAAAGAATTTCAACAATTTAACAATTTTGATTTCGAATTTCAAGAAAATTAAATCTTAATTAAAGGAATTTTTCCTAATTTAGAAATTACGTGAAAATAATCTAATCTAAAAAATTGCAATGTAAACACTTCAATTAATTCAAAAGAAAACAATTCAATTAACAAGAAATATATTTAAGAAGTTCTTGATCCAACTTTCAATTCCGGGTAGCTTACGTCTTCACTATGAGATGTGTTGTAATACTTGCATTAAAACCTAAGTTAGGATTTGTTTGAAAATTATTAAGAAAGTTTTAATCAAAAGTTTTTACTAGTGATTACAGAGAATATAGTCAAAAACTTCTGTGTTCAAACGGTTCTCAAACAATCCTATTCGAATCCAATTTTTCTAGTTTATCCAAAATTATTAAGAAAAGTTTAATCGAAAACCTTTACCAGTGATTATAGAGAATATAGTCATAGATTTTCATTTTCGAATGTTTTTGAAATAAACCAATTCAAATTTGGATTCAAAATCTGAATTTTCAGTTCTCCAAAATTATTAAGAAAATTTTAATCAAAAACCTTTACCAGTGATTACAGAGAATATAGTCAAAAGTTTTCGTTTTCGAAAGTTTTTTGAGAGATACTGAACTAGGTTTAAACATTGTAGATCCCTACGCATGTGTTTTCGCAAACCATGCTAAGGGTCTACGCAAACTTTCAAAAGTTGTAGACCCCTACGCATGAGTTTTCGCAAACTACGCGGAGGGTCTACGTACATCCCATAGATTAGAGTAAACTACCCTTCCTTGATTCGTTAAATCAAGAACTAGGGTTTCTACGCTAGCATGCTTGTAAACGAAACGAAAACATCCATCGAAGACATATTTAACGGATCTAACGAATAAGATGAAGAAACAAGATTATTAAACTGAAGAACGAAAGTAAACATACTCTAAAATCAACTTCGAAATAAAACTCTGAACAGTAATTGCCAAAATGAATGTGATGAAAGCTCCAAAAACGTGTAAAAACATCAATGAACTCAATCAAAACTCCCTAAAAACTCTTAAGTATGCTGGAAGAATGAAAAAAAAAAAAAAGAAAAAGAGCGTGTCCCAATTGGCCCTTGAAGCAGTTTTTTTATAACATACAAAAACCCTAAAAATTTAAATTGCCTGCGTGACATCCTAACACACTGTGGTCCAGACCGTGCGCCAGGTGGTCCGAACCACAAAAACTTTGTTTCTCCACTTTTGCTCCTCATTTGCAGCTAAGTCTTTGGGGTACTCCGGGCCATTCTAGATGAAGTTGGTTTCACATTGTTCCCTTCGTCTTCTAAGTCACCAAAATCACTATCTTCTTCAATTAATTCACCGTTTTCCCTGCAATTAAGAAAATAAACCTTTTAAGTGACAAAATAGTGACAAATTTTCAAAATAAATTACTTAATTACATTAATAACTATGCAAAAGTGGAGTTTGTAATTACACTTTTCAAGTGTGATCAGCTGCGAGGTCTTAAGAGCTCCTGAAAATTGTGCAGAAGGTCTTAAAATGGCCCAAACCTATCAGGGCTGACCCTGAACTTTGCCAAACATGGCCCATGCCAGGGGCTCAGGCCAAATGACCTAAAATTTTGGCCTAGCTACCCAAAACCTTGCCAATTAGGCTTGTGGCAAGTTGTTTTGCCTATCTTGAATTGCAGTACCTTCTACCTAACCTGTTTTATAATTTTGATCACCCGAGGTGCTGTGTAGACGTGTTTGCCTGTCTTGTTTAGCAAAAAGGGCTACTAAACAACCTTGGTAAAGAGTTCTACCTAGTTTATCAAGCAAACTTGATTGCCTGATAAAATGAGTAATCTTTTTTGCCTATTTGGATATGCAAAACCTTTATTCGAGTCCCAAAAATCTTATATAAATGGGGGCCTCCCCTTTTCTTTTTTCACTCATTCAACACTCGGTGCATTCAAAGTAAAACCAGAGCTTCACTCCCTAGAGAAAGCCCACTTTGGCATAATTTTATCACTATAGAAACTTTTTATTTTATCTTTCAATTCAATGTGTTTGCATAATTTGAATAGAAAAATTTTAATTATATAACTCAAGATTGAGCAGGACCCAACGACCGACCCTAAAATAAGTTTAGGTTCTAGCTCTCAAGTGTAAGAGGGCAGTCGTAGTTTTAACTCAGTGAGTCTAAGGTCGAATTCACAGGAAACCTATGTTATTTAGTTTGTAGGATAAAAGAGAAATTTAAAACTTAATGTAACTAAGTTTTGATGTTCAATTGGGAATAAATTCTAAGGTTTTGCAAAATCAAAATTTAAACTAAAATTAAATTAATTCTATTAAAGAAGTTCAGCAATTCAATTTTTAAATTTCAATTCAAATCAAGTTCTAAAATTCAAGGAAAATTAAATTTTGCAAAGAGTTAAATTGAATAATGAAACTTGATAGTAAAAAGGGTTCTTAATTCAACTCATAAGTCCAAGTATTTCACTACTTCACTCTGAGGTGTTTAGGTTCAATTCTGAATTAGGGTTTTGTTTAAAAAGTGTTAAAAATGTTAAAATCAAAGATCAGTACCAATGAATTCAAGCGAATATTGTTAAAAATCTTTGTTTCTGAAGGTTTTCTAAACAAATGAAATCAAAATTGAAATTGAATCCTATTTTCAACTTGTTTCAAACGTGTAAAGAACATTTAACCCAAAAACAAGTATCAGTGATTTCAAACGAATATGATTAAAGATTTTTGTTTTTGAATGTTTTTGAAACAAGTAAAAATGGGTTTTAAAATCGTGAAACCATACGCATGTGTTTTCGTTACCCATGCGAAGGGTCTACGTACACCCCAGAGTGTTTCATGAACTACCCTTCCTTAATTCGTGAACCAAGAACTGGGATTTCTACGCTAACATGATTTTAAACAAAATGAAAGCAATAAACGTAAGCATGAACATTTGATCTACAACTTGAGAACAATAAATCATATATTAAATTAATGAAATAAAAATCAACTTACACAGAAAGTAACTCTGAAACTACGTAATGAAAGGGTAGTGCAGCAAAGAACAAACAAACGTCAAACAACTCCATAAACCTTCTCTCAAAACAATGTAAAAAACTCTCAAAACTCTCAAAATCTAAGCTAAAAAGAATGGGGGAGAAGTCCCTTGTTCAACCATTCAAGATGAGTATATATGGTTTGAGAAAAAACCCTAAAAGAACGAAGTAAAAAACACGCCTAAAGCTTTGCTGGGGTCCAGACCACAGAATGCATTCTTCTCTAGATTCACCCACTGTGGTCCGGACCGTTTGAGGAGGGGTTTGGACCCCTGAACCTTGGTTGCTCCATTTTTCTTTCTCCTTTGCTCTGAGTCCTTGGATTGGTCCAAACCATTCTTGGTGAAGCTTGAACCACAACTTTTCCTTCGTCTTCTAAGCCCTCTCCAATGCCATTAACTTCGTTTTTCTCATCCATTTCCCTACAAATAAGATGATAAAACTTGTAAGTTACAAAATAATGTCAAATCTTTAAATTTAACCATTCAAATGCATTAACATGTATTTAAATATAGAGTTGGTAATTACACTTTTCAAGTGTAATCACATCCCCCCAACTTGAACATTGCTAGTCCCTAGCAATAACTTTATTACAATGAAATGCAAATGCTACCCTATTTCTCTTTTTGTTGGAAACACGTCTACACTTAGCCAAGTGCAGCAAGCCCTTTAAACCCCTAGATTCCCTCTAGTGGACGGGTAAGGTCTTGTGAGGGTTTGTAGTAAATCTACCCACAAAGTTCTTCTGGCATGGTCTTAAAGTGTCAAAAAGTGATCAAGATCAAAATTGAGTTTGGCTCAAACACAATAAGTCACAAAATCCAAATCTATTGTGTGATTCCCCTGCACTAAGCATGAATGCATGGACTATCAAATATAAAGAACATATGTACAAAATTGTTTCATTCATTCAACATGGTTTCATAAGCATAAATGGAACTAAGTTTTGACTTCAAATTCTCACAATATTCCACTCATAAACAAAGGATTTCACTCATCAAGGGTTCACTCATACCTATAGCATACAATGCTATCCTAGTTGCACATAACCCCACGAAAAGTGAATGAATTGAGTCAAAGATCAAAGCGGACAGCTCACGAAAATATTCCAATGCATATGTAAGAAATCACACTACACAGCCTACATAAGACCACTATATGCACAATACAAGAGTTGCTTGCTTAGAATCCACTAGGTCTTTATTTTGGTTGTAACTTGGCCATGGGTAATGGTTTACAACGGAAGATATGGTAGTTAAAGCATATGCCTTGGGATAAAGGTATTTAAGTGCACAAACATCCCAAGCTACCCATTTTCTTTCCAACCCAACAAAGATCCCAACAAAAAAACTCATTCATGCTAAATACTACCCATGGGACCATTTCAAATATTGCAAACAACATATAAGTCCCACAATTTCGTATACCAAAGGAGTAATAAAATTTTTGTTTTGTTTTTTTTTTTTTTTTTTTTGAGAATTGAAAACTACACATACATTCTCATCCCAACATTCATCCTCCCTTTACTTCTCAAAAGCTTACATTCCCAATCCCACATTCTCAACTTAGACTTTGAGGCACTTTCATAACCCAAGAAATATGAGGGTAAGGCTAAAAGTGTGTGAATGGGGTGTAAGGGACAACATGTGAGGTGAACCAAGAAGAGAAAAATTTACCACACACTTTATTATGAGCCTTCAAGTTGGTTCCTAGGACAATTTCATATCAAGAAAGATAAAAGGCTCAAAATAACAAAGAAGGCCTAGCATCATGTCCTAAACTTACAACAACTCATAATGTACCAAAGGATACTTATGCAAGTGTGTGTACTGCAATTGGTGCATGGAAATTCATAGTGAAGAGTAACAGAGCTGTGATCATGTGCAACCCCACAGGAAAAGAATAAAAGGCTCAAAAGCTCACCATAGGGGTGTAAGTCTCCACCTAGTCCAAAAATGCTCAATTAACCAATATTAAACAAAATCTACTCCTAAGCACATAGTTCTTTTCTATGATAGTCAAAACTTTGCACAAGGTAATGACACATTCAATTTGAACTAAGTTTCCTATCGAAGTTTGAACAAAATTCAATTATCACTCTTTCACTCTAATCCACAATCAACCAAACCAAAGGGGTGATATGTAAGTTTAAATGTGCTAAGTCATATGTTTAAGCTCAAAATTCTCGAAATTTTTCAAAATTTGACAATTTTCACACAATTAATCATCATGTGAACTCTACCCCCCAACTATAACTACACATTGTCCTCAATGTGAGAACCAGAATGCATATGTAGGTCCATAGTGTGCAAAGTGAACATGATGATGAGCATGAAATGATAGCCACAGAAGACACAAATAAAAACATAACACAACTAAAACAAACACACACCTATTAAAAATATGTCCCCCTAACCTAGATTAAATGAATTTTTTTTAAGTTAAATGTATTAACAAAATGAATAACATAACAAATAGAAGAATAAATATGAATAAAGAAAATAAAGATATTACCTCGTGTTGTCTTCTAAAAGCTGATGAGATGCAAAAAGAAATTGTAAAGCAGTACCAAAAGCTTCATCTTGGTCTAACTCATTGGGAATTGCAACACCCTCCTTACATGTAGTGTCAACCCTTTCTATGTCAGGGATATCTTCTGAAGGTGGCATATCAGTATATCCAGACAAAGAACTTAATTCAGACTCTATACTGGTGTCAGTGTCTATGGCATAAGAAGGTGCATCTAACCACTCAGTAGCTGCAGTTACCTCTGCCCATTCCATCTCTAACAGGAGTTCAAGGTCAACTTCATTCCACCATTGGCCATCAAGTAATTGATTAGGGGTTACATGCTCCAATGGTGGATATATAAGTGGCAAAGGTAGGGAATTACTCTCTAAAAAATATCTCTCAGGCCACCATTCACAGTTAACTTTAGAACTCTTAGATTCACTATCACTAGACAGGTAGGGTGTTGCTTCCCATTTACGTTTATGCCCAATTAACATGTTAAAATTATCCTTCTGATTAAAATGATCATGGTTAGAACCAGACTTGATGTACCTGTTCCTTTCAAAGAGTATACAAAATAAGACATGAAGAACAAAGGTAATCAAAATCATAAAGTAAAAATAAAAAGAATAATTTCAACGACAGCAAGAAGTAATAAGCAAACATGATTAAGCAAAAATATCAACCTGATGAAGTTAAACATAGATATACATCCGTCCCACATAAAGTGAATGACAAAGTTTTAGGAGCAATAAATAAAACAATAAATCTCTCTCCTAAACTCTCAAAAAGATAAGAAAATAACAATCACTGAGGAGATGGAGGTGGATGAGACTCTCTGATGTAGTCCAAGACGCTCTGTAGGAAGTGTCCATGGGTCTGCTGGCTCTAGTGGATACGCTGAAAGAGCTGGTGGTCTACTTCCTAATTTTGCTCCATAACATTGATACACTCAGCCAGTGCCCTTATTTGATCAGCTAAGTCTTCATTAGTAACCTCCGCCTCATCCTCTTCTGGCTCCTCTGATGTTTGTGAAGGTTCACCCTGACTTTCAAGTTCATCTACCCTCCTCTTCTTTTGGAAGATTATGCCTCAGGATTTGACATAAGACGTGATATTGAAAGGGTGCAAACCAGCGGCTATGGGTAAATCATCAATAATACAAGCTCCCTTCCTTCTGAATATTTCTGTGAGCATTCCACCAAAAGGTAATGCAATTAAAGCAGTAGGGTGCTCACAAGTATATGCCACTTGGTGCCAAAAATGGGAAGGCAAGTCAATTGTCAATCCCATCCCAATAGCATAAATCAATTTAGCTCTAATGCGGGTGCAATCGAAGTTCCTATTCTGAGGCAACAGGTTTATGCAAGAAAACATGTGTAGTGCCCAATATTTGTCCTTAAGTACAAACACTGGCTTCCTATACTCTGCACCCCATTCATGTCCTTCTAACAAGATCTCAAAAGCTACAGCGGGGAATGATGGAGTCCCTTTAGAAAGATAAGTGAACTCTGGCTTTTCAACTCTAGGGAGTTGGAACTTGTACAAAGTCATCGAGGGTTAAGGTAATCTCAACCCCTCTAACCCAACTAACAAGGCGTTCCCTACCTCTTCTTCTGATGATAGACCACTCTCTGAAATTGGCAAAGAATTCCTTTACTAAATCTAATATACAATAGGCATGGAATCTTGCCACATTAAGCCACTGCCTGCCTTCAAAATTCTACTCAAGCATGAACTCTTCTCTCCTAAAATGATCAATTTGCTAAACTCTCTCAATCACCACTGACGTATGTGACCAAGTGTCATCATATTTCTGTTTAGCATCCCTCTTCCAAAATCTACTTCCATTAGAAGAGGTGGTTCCTAATTGTCTATTGGCAGGCTTCTTAACTCTTAGGGCCATGGAAGCTACACAAATACCAGAGAAAGTATTTAATGAATAGTTAGGCAATCCCTATATCCACACAAGTTCAGTGGCCTATTCTAATGAAAAGTGTATATTGAAACTAGGATGATTGTGTAAAATAGACAATTAGGTGGCTGTACAATATCCACCTTGAAATGGGTTCAACAAATTTAATTCTCGTGGTGGCCATACATCATCCACCTGAGATGGGTTCATTCAACAATCTTGGTGGCCATGCACCATCCATCATAGATTTCATTAACGATTTTTCTAAAATTAATTGGAAAATAGAACTTTTGAACATTAAGAACATGGTAAAACACTAAGATTCTTTGAACCCTTGAACCCAAGTTGTGACCCACGGTGAGGAAGGGTGGTATAGTGTGAATGAATTCACTCAAAATAAATAATTCCTTCCTACCCATTGTTAAGAACTCAAAATAGAGCTCTATTATGCAGGAAATTCAGAACCCTTGGTGCTTTGAATCTCAAGTCCAAGGAAGAATGAATATACCAACTACCTAGGGCTCAAATCTTGGAAGAAACATACCTTTTTGAAGCTTAGACACAAAATTAAAGGTTGAAAAATGCCAAATAACCCTCGGAAGGTCGATTCTTGATGGGATGTCCAAGGAGGAAGAGAGAGCTTGAGAAGAATGGAAGTTAGATGAAAGCAATTAGGGTTTAAAGAAGCCGAATCGGGGGTTTTGAAGTTTGCAGGGTCTGGACCCTTTGCGGATGGTCCGGACCACAGAATAGTCCTTCTCCACTTTCGGCCAAGCAAGCTTGCTGTGGTCCGGACCATTTGGCAGGGGGTCCGGACCATAGAATGGTCTCCTCTTCATTTCTTGATCAAAACAGCTCACTGTGGTCTAGACCATTTGGTTAAGAGGTCCGGACCACAGAGTAGGACACTCTCAAACCACTTTATGTTGTGTTAAACTACCTAAGAAGACCTAACTCAAAATAAAAATCCTAAAACAAATAAAAGATGAAACTTATCCTAATCCTAACTATGATACAACTACAACCACATCCTAATTCTATTTCACTCGTAAGGGGAGGGATCTAAAAGATCCCACGTGTCAATTTCCGCCACAAAGTTTTCTAAGTATGGTTTGAGACAATGGCCATTAACCTTGAAAGTGGTGTTATTTCGTGGGTAGTGAACCTCACACACACCATGTCTTGAGACGGATAGGATGATAAAAGGACCACATCACCTAGATCGAAGCTTCCCTGGGAAAAGATGTAATCTTGAATCAGACATTAAAACCTTTTGGCCAACATAGAAGGATTTCCTACGAATATGCTTATCATGCAATTCCTTCATCTTAGCTTTGGCATATTTTGCATTTTCAAAAGCGTCATTTCTTAATTCTTCAAGTTCATTGAGTTGAAGCTTTCGAAATACACCGGCATCATCTATACTCTCATTAAATTACCGGATTGCCCAATAGGCCTTATGTTCCATCTCAACGGGTAAGTGGCAAGCCTTGCCAAAAATAAGACAATAGGAAGACATACCGAAAATGGTTTTATAAGCTATCCTGTATGCCCACAATGTATCAACTAATCTTAGAGATCAATCTTTTTGAGTTGGATTAACGGTCTTTTCAAGAATAGCTTTGATCTCTCTATTTGCTAATTCAACTTGGCTACTATTTTGTGGGTGGTAAGCAATTCCCACATTGTGCGTCACACCATATTTACGCATTAGGATACCAACAGGTTTATTGCAAAAATGCTTACCTCCATCACTAATGATTGCTCGTGGCATCCCGAAACGAGAAAAGATATGTTCTTTTAAGAACTTAACTACCACTCAGTGGTCATTGGTGCGAGTGGCAATGGCCTCTACCCATTTTGACACATAGTCTATGGCCACTAGGATGTATTCAAAACCAAACGACTTAGGAAATGGCCCCATGAAGTCTATCCCCTAACAATAAAAAATTTCTAAGATAATCACAGGGTTTTGGGGCATCTCATTACGCCTAGACAGGGCTCCTAAACGTTGGCAATGGTCACATCTCGTGCAGTAGCTATGCACATCTTTAAACATGGAAGGCTAATAAAATCCGCATTGAAGAATCTTAACGATGGTTTTCTTTGAAGAGAAGTGGCCTCCACAAGCTAAAGTGTGAAAGAACTCAATAACACTATGAACTTCATTATTAGGGATGCATCATCTCACAATTTGATCTGGACAATACTTATAAAGGTAAGGTTCATCCCAAAAGAAATTACAAACATTACGTAAGAATTTACCTTTGTCAATCTTTGTCCAATGTGAAGGCATCTGTCCACTCACTAAGAAATTGGCTATATCTGCATACCAAGGAGGTTGGATTGGAGGATTGGTGCTAATATCATAATATGCTCATCAAGGAAATGCTCGTTAATGGGTAGGTCACTAGAGTCGGACATAAGATAAGGTAGCCTAGACAAATGGTCAGCTACCACATTTTCTACTCCTTTCTTGTCCTTGATTTCTAATTAGATGGATGCTACTCCTCCAAGAGTTTGATTTCCAAATCAAACTCTTGGAGGAGTAGCATCCATCTAATTAGACGGGGTTTTGCCTCTTGTTTGGAAAGAAGATATTTCAGGGCTGCATGGTCCGTAAACATTGTGACATGAGAACCTACCAAATATGACCTAAACTTATCTAGGGCAAAAACTACCGCTAGAAGCTCTTTGTCAGTGGTAGTATAGTTAACTTGAGCTTCATTCAAGGTCTTACTAGCGTAGTAAATAACATAAGGTTTTCTTTCTTTTCGTTGCCCTAAAACTGCACCCACTGTAAAATCACTAGCGTCACACATAAACTCGAATGGTAGAGACCAATCTAGGCTTTGCATAATAGGAGTAGTGGTGAGAAATTGTTTAAGTTTATCAAATGCCTCTTGGCATGACATTGTCCAATCAAATGGAACATCATTAGACAATAGAGAGCATAGGGGGTGGGCAATAGAACTAAAGGACTGAATGAATCACCGGTAAAACCTTGCATGTCCCAGGAACGATCTTACGTCCTTCACACACCGAGGGGTAGGTAAGTTTTGAATAAGTTCCACTTTAGCTTTGTCTATATCTCCTCACATCGAACTAACACCTTTTCAAGGTTGGTTAAACACTCATCAAAAGTATCTCCATAAATGGAAAAGTCATCCATAAAAACCTTTAAAAACTACTAAACCATATCACTAAAAATACTCATTACACACCTTTGAAAAGTCACAAGTGCATTACATAACCCAAATGGCATGCGCCTGTATGCAAAAGTGCCACAGGGACATATGAAGGTGGTCTTCTCTTGGTCCTCTAATGCTATTTCAACCGGATTGTATCCCGAGTATCCATCCAAGAAACAATAAAAAGATCTTCCTGCTGCTCTCTCAAGTACTTGGTCTAGAAAGAGAAGTGGGAAATGGTCCTTACGTGTTACTGCATTCAACTGCTTATAGTTAATACACATATGCCACACAGTCTGGGTGCATTGAGGTACTAACTCTCCTTTCTCATTCTCCACTACAGTGACACCAGACTTTTTAGGAACCACTTAAGTGGGACTCACCCATTTTGAATCAGAGATGGGGTAAATGATACCCGCATCAAGCAACTTAAGCACTTCCCCTTTTACCACTTCTTTCATGTTGGGGTTTAGCATTTTTTGCATTTGCCTTACTAGTTTGGCTTCATCCTCAAGGCATATATGATGAGTACATACTAAAGGACTAATACCCCAAAGATCAACTACTGTCCATCCTAAGTCTTGTCTATGAGCACTTAAAACTGCTAGTAACTTAATTTCCTGAACTTTTTCTAATTTTGAAGAAATGACAACAGGGAAGGTCTCATCCTCTCCTAAGAATGCATATTTAAGTTCAATAGGCAATAGTTTCCTAGGAGGACAAGGAGGGCATTCCACTGATGGCTTAGGTTTAATCAAGGATGGTTTCAAAGATTCAAACACAGGTGTCCAACTATTAGTTGCCATAACCTCGCATCTATCACTTATCACTTTTTCACTCTCCACAGAGTTCTCTCCATCTAAAGCCTCGCACATTTCACTTCTTACTAAGGCTCGTTCTAGATGGTCCTTAATATAATTCTTTTCAAAGTACTCTTCACTTAAACCATGAATCACATCCACCTCCCTAACATCCTCAAATTCTCCCATTTGTTTCCCTACCTTGAAAATGTTTCTACGGTCATATTTTCGAAAGATAGCTTCATAACCTCACGTCTACAATTAATCACAGCATTAGCACTAGCGAGGAATGGTCTACCTAAGATCACTGGAATGGAATTGGAAGGATTTTGAATAGGTTGGGTGTCCAAAACTATGAAATCAATGGGAAAGTAGAATTTGTCTACTTGAACTAACACATCTTCTACTATACCGCTTGGCATTTTGATTGAGTTGTCAGCCAATTGTAAAGTTATCCTAGTGGGTTTCAGCTCACCTAATCCTAATTGTTTGTAAACCATATAAGATAATAGATTGACACTAGCACCTAAATGAAGTAGAGCTTTGTCAATGATGTGATCTTCTATTCCATATGAAATTGTTGGACAACCAGCATCTTTATGCTTAGGAGGTGTATCACGTTAGATAATGGCACTAAATTGTTCAGTCAAGATAGCTTTTTCCTTGACATTAAGCTTTCTCTTAACAGTGCACATATCCCTAAGGAACTTAGCGTAAGACAGATTCTGTTTAATAGCCTCAAGTAATGAGATGTTAATTCTAACTTGTTTAAAAACCTCTACAATCTCAGAATTCAACATCTTATTCTTTCCCTTTCCTAACCTTTGAGGAAAAGGTAGTTGAGGTGTGTAACTATCTATTTCTTTCTCATGCCTACCCGAAGTTCCCACAATAGGTTCTCTCACTTTCTCTTTACTCTCTGCCTCTTTTTCACTATTCTTACTCTCAACTATTGGCTTTTCATTATTACTGGTTTCTTCCTCTTTCTCTTTCTCACCCTTTACTTCACTCAGCTCTTCTACCTCCTCACTACCTTTCATTCCTAATTTAACATCTGGTGCATTAACTCTAGGCTCATCAGGTTTGTGAATCTCCCTCCAGTTTACCTGACCTTTTGGGTTTGGGAAAGTCTATGAGGGAAGTGTACCACTTGGAGTAATACTCATAGCTTGCATAATCTTAGGGACTTGCCCTCTAATATTGTCTAAAGCCCTAGACACATTGTCATTAATAATCGCTTGCTGTTGCACAAATTGTTGCATAGATTCCTCAAAGGATCTCTTCTGGGGCGGTTGATATGCAACAGGATTGGGCTGTTGATATTGAGGTGGGGGTAAAGGATGAGGTTGGAATGGTTGGTTTCCCCCAAAGCTAGGAGGATTCTTCCACCCTGGGGATAAGCATTAGAAATTTGACACCCTCCTTGGTACTTGACATTCCCACCTTGTGGGTAGGAGGTATTACCCTAACCCCTATTTTGAAATGGTCGGTTCTGAGAATTGTTAATGTAAGCCTGACTATAAGAAATCTATTTGAGTAGAGGAACCTCGGGACACGAATTAGGATCGTGTCCCACTTGGTCACATGCTCTACATATCATTTGGGCTTCAACCAATTTCTCCTTCTGCTTGAGCTCAAGAGAATCTAACTTATGTTGTAATGCTATTGTCATGCCTCGGATCTTATGACATAGTAGAGGATTCAACTATGTTTACCTGACCTTTTGGGTTTGGGAAAGTCTATGAGGGAAGTGTACCACTTGGAGTAATACTCATAGCTTGCATAATCTTAGGGACTTGCCCTCTAATATTGTCTAAAGCCCTAGACACATTGTCATTAATAATCGCTTGCTGTTGCACAAATTGTTGCATAGATTCCTCAAAGGATCTCTTCTGGGGCGGTTGATATGCAACAGGATTGGGCTGTTGATATTGAGGTGGGGGTAAAGGATGAGGTTGGAATGGTTGGTTTCCCCCAAAGCTAGGAGGATTCTTCCACCCTGGGGATAAGCATTAGAAATTTGACACCCTCCTTGGTACTTGACATTCCCACCTTGTGGGTAGGAGGTATTACCCTAACCCTTATTTTGAAATGGTCGGTTCTGAGAATTGTTAATGTAAGCCTGACTATAAGAAATCTATTTGAGTAGAGGAACCTCGGGACACGAATTAGGATCGTGTCCCACTTGGTCACATGCTCTACATATCATTTGGGCTTCAACCAATTTCTCCTTCTGCTTGAGCTCAAGAGAATCTAACTTATGTTGTAATGCTATTGTCATGCCTCGGATCTTATAACCCAAGGGGTGAGTGATAAACACACACAACATGCACTAACATAACCAATCCCATGATCAGAGCTACACAACGTAAGCTAGTGAGCCCAAGACATAAAATAGCATGAGTTAAATCATGACTGTTGCCAAATCACTAACTACATACACCATTCCCAAATCGCATAACCTTGGCCTTATGCCCATTACAACCAAATTGAAGGAGTTTATAAATGTACAACGTTACAATTCCAAAAAGAAATTTAAACTAGATGACCAAGAGCTTTGCTAAGCTTGGTAGGGCTCATGCATGACCTCTTAATCCAAACCCCTTAGCCCACTTGGTTGATATTGCCTGTACCAGCATCAAAGTCTGTAGGGATGTAAGCACGAGTCCACTTGTGCCCACAAAGTCTCAAGAAAACATATATGGTATGCAATCTAACCATGCAATGCATCCCAAATAAGGTTATCCATTTTAACATTGTCTATATTCATAACATTACATTATCATATCCATCGACCAAACTAGGTGAAAACATATACTCAAGCAACAATGTCAAAGTTTAAGATTTCAATTTTGATTAATGTTTATGTTTTGCAATACAAACTTCGATTCCATTCACATTTCAACACTATTTCATCATTCAATATCATTCCATCAAATAACCATACTCACATCATCATCCATTCATCATCACATTACACAACCATAACTAAACAAGTCATCGGGGGTTGGGTGCATACACACTATCGTCTTTTATGGGCCAATACCCAACGGAAATGATAAATTGACGTCGTCGTTTAGGATCACCGTCTAGGGCCACGAGGAGCCAAAAACACACACAATGTTCTGGGCTACTAACCCACTGGCATTGACACCAAACCCAGCGCAGGTTCCGAGACTCTTAACCCGAGGGTACTCTCTAAAGCCTTCCTATTTCTGCACCCCACCACGGCCCCCGCACACAAACAATCATTCATCATATGACATCTCATCATTCATAGATTCACATTCAACCTCATACACTTTCCCGCAACACATTTCCACATTTTGGTTCATCCCACAATTCATCATATATCAACATTGATCAAACATCATTAAACATTCAACATTTTTCAATGTTATGAATATGAGTTCCCTTTTGTCAAGTCACATTTCATTAAATTAATATCAAGTTCATAAACTTCAACATTTAGTTTATATTAAGGCATATTCACAATTCTCTTCAATTAAGACTCTTATCTCAAAGTAGACTTCCAATTCAATTCATTCACGGTAGCAAACATTCCCCTTTACAAGCTTAATCTCATAGGTTTAAGATAATCAATCCTTAATCACTTTTAAGAGCTCATTTCCATTTTAAAATCTATGCAATTAATCAATTAAAAGTTTCATATAAAAACAAATTACCAACACATTCATAAGTATAAGGTAGGAGGTCAAACTAAGCAAAGATAGGAAAAGTCACCTGCTCTCGGTGGGCACCCCACATAAGTTCACGGGTGCCCCTCAAGGGTCATAGGCGCCCCTCAAGGGTCATGGGTGCCCCACCTCAGTTCACGGGCGCCCCTCTGTTGTCCAGAATGTTACTCTGCTCCGCTTCAAGCTTTAAGCCATGTTTCTAGGTTCCAAACTTTACCCAATCCGATACCTAACCTAATATCTCATTTTCTTGGGTTGTCTAGGACCTAGAAGACTCTAAAAAGTCCATCAAAACCAATTTTAATCCATCCATTCCTTCAATACAAAAATCTTGATTCAACCTATACATATATATATACACACACCCATTTATCCACACAAATTCCACCTCCAAGGTTCTCAATTCTTAAATAAAATTCATAGAAGTATTTACTAGCTCAAAGACATCCTATATATGCTAAAATGAGACTAGGAATCCCTACCTTGAGCTTGAACAAAGTGGATCAAGTGAGGTAATGAACACCCGGTTTTGGCTCCCAACTTTGGCTTGATTGTTCTCTTCACCCTTTGATCCAAACAACAAACAAAATACATGAAAATGTTCTTTGAGAACTCAATTTCAATCTCTTAAAATTAATTTACATTTGGCTTAGCTTTGAGCAACTTACCACTCCTTCAAAACTTTCGATTTCCACCTTCTCTCGCGGTTCTCCTCCAAAACCTCCAAAATCTCTCTCCTTCTCTCTTCTTACATCTAATCAACCAATATATATATATATATATATTAACAATATTTTAAACCTCCAAATAGTAATTCTCAGGCCTCCCCTCACCTCTAGCTAGGTATAGGTGTTAATAGGGTAAGGCTCGATTGGAAAATGCAGAGGTCAGCTTACTGTTGTCTTTCTGTACAAGTGGGGCACCCCTCATGGACCACGAGCGCCCGTCCTAGAGCCATGGGCACCTCTCAAATTCATGGGTGCCCCTCAGCATGTTCCCAAGTCAAAATGTTGATTTTTGAGTTATTTAGCCAATTTCTTCCAAAATTCACACCCCTAGGTCATCTTTAATGACTAATATTACTTAATTAACATACTAACTTGCCCAAAACATGTTAAAACCATCAAATTATATTTACATGAAAATTCAGGGTATTACAGCTACTATCCTAGCTCTCAAATCATCACTCTCACTTAATGTTAACTGACCACTTGGTATAGAATTCCTATGCTTAGAGGATGAAAGAGGTCCTATTTCCCAATCTTTGGAATCTTCAGCTACCATGTCAAAGAAGTCCATGGCATCCTCTGCAGTCTTATCAAATAAGGTTCCATTACACATGGTAGATACTAATTGCTTAAGACTAAGGGTTAAAGATTCATGAAAAATACTTACTACTCTCCATGTCTCAAAACCATGGTGAGGACAAGCCATTAAAAGGTCTTTGAACCTTTCCCAGGCTCGATAGAAGTTTTCATTAGGTTTGCATGAAAAAGTGGTAATCTGTCTCCTATAATGCTGAGTTTTCTGAGTTGGGAAATATTTCTTTAAAAACTCAGTTTGCATTTAACGCCACATTCCTATAGAACGTGGATGAAGGGAATAAAGCCAAGATTTAGCTTTGTCCTTAAGGGAAATTGGAAATAATTGAAGACGTATTACATCCTCATTGGCATTGTTCTCAACACAAGTATTGCTAACTGATTGGACATCAATTGTTACATATTTATATATTCAAATTACACTTGCACACATCATAAAAAGATATAAAATCTATGTTTTGTGCAGATTCCATCTCCATATCTCCAAAGTGAAATATGTGTTGATTTCAATCACAAAAACAAGAAATTAAGCTACATTGAGGATGTTGAGAAGAAAGCATGCTGCACAACACATCAAAGGATTGAAGCTATTTTAGAAGAAGAAGAAGAAAATTCAGTTGAAATCAATGCAAAGAGATCAGAATCACTATTCTGGAAATTTCTGCAGCAGAGGATCATATTCGAATATGGTTTTACTGTATTCGAATATAAGCTTCTTCACAGCAACGAATTCCATGTGACCCCAACTTCTCCATGTGATGTAACCTGCAATCCAGGGAGGGCAAATCAGTAAAAAATATAGGAGAAAGAAGGAGCCATCATGAGGAGGACATTCAATTAGAGGAGAGAGAATGAAGAGAGAGGTGGAGAGAAAGAGACACGCAAGAAAGCAGAGGGAGTCGGGGGGGAGAAATTCAGTTTTTGTAGAGAGAGTTTTGGAGAAAAAATTTATTGAGAGTTCATAGTTTTACATTTGAATTTCAATTTGGCATTGGAGTTTTTGAGATTTACATTTTGAATTCATTTCAATTTTTGTAATTAGATTTTCAGTTCTGAATCCATTAAACCTTCATTTTCAGATTGAAATGTCTTCAATTCAGATTTCCATTTCTGTTTTTCTTCTTTTTAACATGCTCGGCTAAGTCTTCTTGGGCCAAGGCAAGGGTAATGCCCTTCCAATGAATCTCAAGTGGCCGAACTTCATGGATTTACTTTGAGTTCTTATGATTATCAAGTTAATTTGCTGCTGGGTGTCTTAGAACTCATTGATCCAAGACCTGATTAATCCAAATTTGTATATCCTATTGATGAGTTCATAGGTGTTGCTTAACTTAGAACTCTCATAACATGGTTGTATGTGGGTTGCTAGAATTAGAACTCCTATTGTCCTTAAAATAGGTTATGCACATTGAGTGTTTAATCCATGGTTTGTTTTAATTGAAATTAATTTTCTCAAAAATCAGCACAAATTGATTTGGTAATTTACAAACTCTTGGCACTTGAAATTCATTCGGATTGCTATTAAACTTGTCTTGCTCAACTTTTTTTTATCACTTAATCTTTTAGTTTAAATTCACTTTGCTTTTGGAAAATTAGTTCAAAACCATCAACCAACCAAATCAGATTTTAATTTTCTATTTCACATTTTGCTGTGAGTTGTGTTTTGCCAAATTAATGTCCATTAGAGTCATTCACTTCATTACTCCCTAGATCCCTGTGGAAATGACCTGGGACTTACCAGTTATTTTGTCCTTCAACCACACCTTGCACTTGGGGGAAAACTTGTCTTGATTTACCTCACTTAACATTTTCTTTAAATTTGAATTTATAATCTAAATTTTCATTTGGGCTTTTATTTTGGATTGAGGTAATTAAACAAGAACAAGCACTAACTTCCTCGAACTCTCTAAGATGGTTATAAGGGTTTTCAGATTTTAAACAATGGAAAGTAGGCAAAAGTTGAATAGTTCCTGGTCTAACCATGAAGTTTCCCCTATTGAAAGGTAAAACTATGCAGGAAGGTGTAGATTGCCTTACAGGGTTAAGACGCTCTTTCAAAGGAACAAAACCGGGAACCTCTTGGGGTTCATTATCCCCATGTTCACTACCTTCCTCTCTTAATTTGGCCATTGAGTGAAAGGATGAAGTGGTAAGTGAAACGGTGGAATATGAATTTGTTGAAAAAGATTCAGGAAGATAAGGAAGGTCTTCTAGTTTAGATTCTGCTACAATTACCCTACCTGATCTAAGTTGCATACACTTCAAAAATTTTGGATTTTCAAAATTTTTTTTCTTTTAAAAGAGAAATAAACTTATCTAAAAAGAATTAAGAATAAAAATAGAAACAACCTAAAAATTGAATTTTGGCTCCTCGGCAACGGCGCCAAAAAACTTGACTAACCCTAAAATAAGTTTGGGTTCTACCTCTCAAGTGCAAGAGGACAGTCGTAGTTTTAACTCGGTGAGTCCGAGGTCAAATTCATAAATTCTAAGGTTTTGCAGAATCAAAATTTAAACTAAAATTAAATTAATTCTATTAAAAAAGTTCAGCAATTCAATTTTTAAATTTCAATTCAAATCAAGTTCTAAAATTCAAGGAAAATTAAATTTTGCAAAGAGTTAAATTGAATAATGAAACTTGATAGTAAAAAGGGTTGTTGATTCAACTCATAAGTCCAAGTATTTCACTATTTCACTCTGGGGTGTTTAGGTTCAATTCTGAATTAGGGTTTTGTTTAAAAAGTGTTAAAAACATTAAAATCAAAGATCAGTGCCAGTGATTTCAAGCGAATATGGTTAAAGATCTTTGTTTCTGAAGGTTTTCTAAGCAAATGAAATCAAAATTGAAATTGAATCCTATTTTCAACTTGTTTCAAATGTGTAAAGAACATTTAACCCAAAAACCAGTATTAGTGATTTCAAACGAATATGATTAAAGATTTTTGTTTTCGAATGTTTTTGAAACAAGTAAAAATGGGTTTTAAAATCGTGAAACCCTACGCATGTGTTTTCGCAACCCATGCGAAGGGTCTACGTACACCCTAGAGTGTTTCATGAACTACTCTTCCTTGATTCGTGAACCAAGAACTGGGTTTTCTATGCTAACATGATTTTAAACAAAATGAAAGTAATAAATGTAAGCATGAACATTCGATCTACCACTTGAGAACAATAAAACATATATTAAATTAATGAAATGAAAATCAACATACACAGAAAGTAACTCTGAAACTACATAATGAAGAGTAGTGTAGCGAAGAACAAACACACGTTGAACAACTCCATAAACCTTCTCTCAAAACAATGTAAAAAACTCTCAAAACTCTCAAAATCTAAGCTAAAAAGAATGGGGGAGAAGTCCCTTGTTCAGCCGTTCAAGATGAGTATATATGGTTTGAGAAAAAACCCTAAAAGAACGAAGTAAAAAACGCACCTAGAGCTTTACTAGGGTCCGGACCGTTTGGGGAGGGGTCCGGACCATTTGGGGAGGGGTCCGGACCATAGAATGCCTTCTTCTCCAGATTCACCCACTATAGTCTGGACCGTTTGAGGAGGGATCCGGACCCATGAACCTTGGTTGCTCCTTTTTTCTTTCTCCTTTGCTCTAAGTCCTTGGGTTGGTCCAAACCATTCTTGGTGAAGCTTAAACCACAACTTTTCCTTCGTCTTCTAAGCCCTCTCCAACACCATTAACTTCACTTTTCTCATCCATTTCCCTACCAATAAGATGATAAAACTTGTAAGTTACAAAATAATGTCAAATATTTAAATTTAACCATTCAAATGCATTAACATGTATTTAAATATAGAGTTTTTAATTATACTTTTCAAGTGTAATCACCTGATGTAGGATATTGATTGAATTTACCCAAGATAAATTTGTTATTTGGTTTGAATCAAGGAATATAGTGTTAATTGATCAAAATTCTAGTTTATTTGGGCTAATCATGGTATGTAAAGGTAGTCTTGAAAAAAAGGGGTCATGCTTAGTCTATGAGAGCTCTTCAACTAAATAACCATCGTTAATTAGAGAGGACTTTAATTTAGGTTGTAATGTAAGACTAGTTTCTAGGTTTGAAGAAAAAGAGGAATGTGCAGGCTCAAATTCCTGTTTCTACTTGGGTAAAATTTGCCAAGGATCATCTGTAAGGTCTTGTGCTTAAGAATACATCCTTTACCTTTGAGAAGCACTTCGCGTGCCTTTGATGGATGTATTTGAAAAAAATTGTCACTTCTAATCTAAGAGTAATATAGGCCATGGGTTAAGGTTATAGAAACGAAAGGTATTTAGGCTCAAATTATTATTATTATTTTTTTTTTGGGCTTAAGTGATCCCAAGGTTGTCTGATTCTTCATTCAATGAACTAATGTACTTTATTATTCTTGATGCTTGAGAGCTAGATCTTGGTCATTGCTTGCTTCCCTCATTTTCAAGTTCTTGAGTCTTTGACGACATTTGTGCTTTTGCTTTGCTTTTTGCTTTGACTCTAGCTTTTGCTCGATTCCATCCTTTGGGCTCTAGAGCTTTTTCTTCCTTTGTATTGATTCTAACTCTTTTTCTTGCATCTAGCTCTACTTTGTTTCCTTCTATTACTCTAATGTGGGGCATGTTCCAAGGTAGGGTTTAATGAAAAGAATGTATGATTTTTTTTTATGCCTAAAGTGTTTAACAATGGTTGATACTAATCTACTCAGGATAGCTAAAATGATGGCCTCTAGTCATTTTGACATTGGAGACTTAGTCTCTTGAGCTCTTAAAAATTGCTAAGGGCATGGTTGTCTTGGGAGTTTTAGTTTGTTATTGAAGTGATATGTTGTATTTGAGTATGATTATTTAGAAGAAGATAGGCTAAAGGCTCAAAATTTTGGTAATGGTTGAGGGTTTAAGCTTAATCAAGGATTTTGAGGATTGGATGCCCCTTATCATATTGAAATTGGTTTATTAATCTGTTAAGCTCTAGGATACATTAACGACCACTTTTAGGGAATAGAAACATCCTAAGTGGTTTGATCTCTTAAAGATGGTGACTGAACCATTTAGGTTGCCTACATATCTTGGTGGTCTAAGAATCAAGTCGCCCGTAGTTTTAGCAAACATCATGATTAATTAAACACTTTAAGTGCAGATCATTCGATTGTGTCAAAATATGTTAGTGCTTTGTAATGATTTCTAGCAAACTAGTTTGCGACAATGGTATTAATGAAAAATGTTTGAGCTTTGAAAGGTTATAAATGTTGATGGTTAAATGCAAAATTATATAGGTGAAGGTTCAAAATTGTACAAGGGTATGGTGTTATATCTGGTTTGTAGGAGACAAGACAAAATGCTGACCTCACATGGCTAAAGGAAATAAGGAGTCAACTTAGCATGACAAAGTGTTAACTGAATGATGTGACACTACTCTAGGCAATGGAATACTGTGATATTATGAGAGATAGCATTATGTATGTGGCGGAAGGGACTTTGGGGTTACCCTCAAGTGCTAGGTGAGTTTGAAAGGGAATGCCTCTAGCTGGAAGCATTTTCAAAGTGTAATGTAGTGCACGTAGTGTGATTGTATTAGTTTTACATGTGAAGTTTGCACAACTAGTGATATGCCAATTATTTTATGTGAAGGTCTAGTGATTAAAATGTCTTGAGAATGGGGGTGCCTAGTTTTGTCAGTGATTTGAAAATTAGGTTTGGTTTTATGTTATTGTTCCAAAATGTGAGCTAGATAATTTACTAATAAGGATAGGTGTTGGTATTCTCATTCTGATCATTGGAATGTATTTGTTATCATGCTGCTATAATTTGAATACCTAAAAAATAAATAAACAATGACAAGAATTAATCACATTCACATATATAAATTGACAAAAGTAATATACACAACATTGACATTGATATTTTTACAATTATATATATACAAAAGATTAAAAAGATTTTATTTCAAAAAGAAAACAAAACTGCTGGGCTCTAGCATACCCTTTTTACTGAAGTTTAAAAGCTTTGGTATTTCTCTTGGAGATTGGTTACTTGAAGCAGTGACTTTGACTATTACATCTGGTTTACATCCATCGAGCCCCTCTAATATGGTCACCTGATTATCATTGTTCCTCTAGTGTTATTCTGATGAAATTGTCAAGGACTTCTTCTTTTATGTAGAATCGAGGAGGAGGAAATAGTTTTGGTAGGTGAGGGAAGTAAGTTATGTGCTCCATCCAATGTTGTCTAACTATCTTGGACTTTGTGGCTCTGATCTCTTCCAGAGGCAATCTCTTTTCTTTCATCCATAGAATGGTGTTGGCACTGGCAGCCTTTATGATATGCTCATTCTTAAGAGAGGTCATGGACAAAATTTTCGCCTTTTAGGTTCAAGACTAACATCCCATCCTATTGCTGGTATAGGTATCGGAGGATACACTACCTTCTCTCCTCTATTTTTGCAAAAGTATGTGGGAAAAGTGGTGAACATCCCACGGTGCATACGTAAATTAGGGTTCAGAGCCTCTCTCTATACTTTTTCAACTCATTTCTTTTCCTTCTATTGGTTGAGCTTTGCTCCAATTCCTAAACCCAGGATCCTTCTTTTAAATTCCAACGGCTCAGTCATGCCTTATTATTCCTTGCCTAGCCCTTTGTTTGGGTCAAACCTCATCCTTTTGCGAACCTTTTATTGTTGGGGGAATACTACCCATCTTCATTTGTATTAAGTAGGATAGCCTTCTGTGTTTAGTTCTTCAATGTCATCACTAGACACCAGTTTGTGGATAAAACTATTAATCTCTCATGTAGAATGCAAAGCATGGGATAGATCAATTGGAGGCAGATTCCTAAAAGTCTAGTGCTTCCTTATAAGGACTGAAGGGTTAAAAAGGCATACCACTCCTAAATGTTTACAAAAGTTGGCAAGATGCCATTAGTTTTATGGTTCGATTGATAAGAGGAGATGAGCAGCTCATCATGGCTTGACTGACTTTCCCAGAATGGTTAGGGAACATCGTCCCAAGTAATAGGATACTTTGAGCTTGGAGGGGATCTATAGAAGGTGGATCTAAGGATTCTAGTTTTGTATGAATCCTCATCACTTTTGGATAGTCAGAAAGAGAGAGAAAGAGAGATTGGAAGGTGTGTATGGGGCTTACTGGTTAATGTGTGGGTTTTTTTAGGGCCTAAGGCATATCGGTCCTCTCGTTAATGGATGAAGGAGTATAGCAGGATGGATGAGTAACAGGATTGGTAAAGTGGGTATTACAAAAGGCAAGTTTGAGTTGGCATGAGATTGGCCGAGCATGTACAAGAGACGCACGCTCTGTGTTTAGTAATTAAGATACAAGGCTGGTGGTTTTGATGTTTTGGGAGTTGTTGGTTAAAGTTTATTAGTTTATGGTGGCAATGAAATTCCTCATCGAGTCTAAACTGGCGAACAGAATTCTAACAACTATCCTTTTTTCCCCAATCAGCCAGGAAAGGTCAAACAAGATTACACTTGAAAAGCGTAATCATAAATCTTGATTTCCATGCTAATACCAGCACTTTACATTTTAATATGTTTATTTTAGTTTAATTTTGTTTATTTATGTTAATTTGTTCATTTATGTAGGTTTCAGTAGAAAATATACTAAAATAGCTTGTTAAAACAGGGTAGATGCATTTCTAAGGTAGAAAGAGTCTCAAAAATTAAAAGTAGTCTTCAGTAAAGTTACAATGGACATCTTAAACTTTTTAGAAAGGTATTATAGGTTAAAATTCGAGTTCGTTTGAGCCTTAAAACATTGCCCAAAATTCAAGGCTAAAAAGTTGGACAAATCCTAATTGTGGTAGAATTTGGGACATATCTTGAGTTTCTAGGGTCTAATGGAGGTGATTCAAAAGCACAAAATCAAGTACACATTCTAAGCTACTACTTTCGTGTAGGACCCAACTCCAAAAGAGGTCTTGATCTACCCCGAAATCACCTTGCAAAGTTCCATAATTCAGAATCCTTCAAATAATTCAGTACAACACTTTGTTAGTATTTTGACCATATCTTTTCACTTACAACTCTGATTGATGCGATTCCTTTTAGGTTAGAAAAAAGACTCAAATGGAGGCAAAGATTGAATTTTCTATCCGAACACCCTGTCAGGCTGTCCGGACAACAACAACTATTACTATACGAAAAAATTAGATTTAGGTTTTAATTTTTTTGCCTATAAATATATTCATTGGATATAGCAGCTAGACACTTTTCTCTGTATTTTTTTTCAGATTTAGTATTCCATTAAAATAGATTAGTTTAAAAAGTTCTTATACTTCGTATTATGGATTCAAGTTCCTTAATACTTCAACACACTGTAAGTTCGTTTTGCATTTCATTAATAGAGTTCATTTTCCTTTCGTTTTCACTTTTTATTTACTATTTTATCATTTCATCCATTCTAGGCTAGTTTGTTTATCTTGATTCAACCCATCAAAGATGGGTGGATCCTTATTTGATGGTTGAATGTCATTAAATCTTTGTATGCAATCTAAAACTTGTATGCTAGGGTTCCTTTTTCTAAATCTACTTTTTCTTTTTACAAAAACCTCCAAAAACTTGTAATCTTGATCATATTTCGTTGAAATCCCTGTGATGTTACTTGATTAAAACTTTTTTCATATTTTGAAATAAATGAAAAGAGATTTAGACCAAAGATGAACTTATTGAAAATCTTTCTAGTTCTCTTACCCTAAACGTGATTCTAAAATTGTGCTTTGGAATAATTATTTTAACGATGACATCTTCCAATTTACTTTTCATATACATGAGCTGTAAACTGAGATTTTAAAATGCATTTGATTAGAGAATAAAGAATCCACTCGAATTTGTAGGTTGGGTTAAGATCTTTAGTTATCTTGAACATGTGGTTTTATTACTTTAATTGTTTTAGTTTAATTTAATTTTGAATTCTGTTTTTCTATTAATTAAAATATAAGTAATTTAAGTTCTTGAATTTTAATTTAGTTTAATTTTTGTAATTTACTTTATTTAGTTATTAGTAAGTTAATCAACACTTTTAAAACCTAAAACTAATTTTTCTTTTCCTATTTTGAAAAAAAAAATAGTAAATAGAAGAACTTAAAAAGCCTAGTGTTCAGTCTCAAACTTCCCTATGGATACAATCCTTTACTCACTAGATAGAATTACACAGCACGCCTTTATACTTGGGGGTTTACTCAATTACACTTTTGCATGATAGTCAAGTTTTTGGCGCCGTTGTCAGGAAACTTAGTTTTGATTCATTACAATAACTCCAGGTTACTCTTTTGCTAACTTTTGAACATGGATTATTTTCCTTATAATTCTAGTTTACCAGATATTGCCCACCTACTCATTGGTTATTTAGGCAGTATTTATGGAAATGATTTTTGCTTAGAAACCTTTACCTTACTACCAAAATTCCATGGACTCCAACATGAGGACCTTAAGGTCAGTTTAGAAAATTTTGAGTCAATTTGTTTCTATTGAGCAAATGGTTACATGGATGACACTTTTAAGTATCATTTTCTCCATTATCATTATGAGAACTAGTTGATAATTGGTGTTGTGCCGCTGATTGGACATCAATTGTTACATATTTATATATTCAAATTACACTTGCACACATCATAAAAAGATATAAAATCTATGTTTTGTGCAGATTTCATCCCCATATCTCCAAAGTGGAATATGTGTTGATTTCCATCACAAAAACAAGAAATTGAGCTACATTGAGGGTGTTGAGAAGAAAGCATGCTGCACAACACATCAAATGGTTGAATCTATTTCAGAAGAAGAAGAAAATTCAGTTGAAATCAGTGCAAAGAGATCAGAATCACTATTCTGGAAATTTCTGCAGTAGGGGATTGTATTCGAATATGGTTTTACTGTATTCGAATATAAGCTTCTTCACAGCAACGAATTCCATGTGACCCTAACTTCCCCATGTGATGTCACCTGCAATCCAGGGAGGGCAAATCAGGAAAAAAAGATATAGGAGAGAGAAGAAGCCATCATGAGGAGAACATTCGGTTAGAGGAGAGAGAAAAGGAGGAGAAAGAAGGAAGAAAGAAGGGGAGTGAGACCCACGCGACAGAAAACAGAGAACATTTGGCTGGGAAAAATGGAGATTTCGTAGAGAGTTTTTTTTTAGGGAGTTTTTCATTGAGAGTTCATAGTTTTACATTGGAATTTCAATTCAGCATTAGAGTTTGTGAGATTTACACTTTGAATTCATTCCAATTTCTGTAATCAGATTTTCAAGTCTAAATCCATTAAACTTTCAATTTCAGATTGTAATGTCTTTGAATCAGATTTGCACTTCTGTTTTTCTTCTTTTTAACATGCTCGGCTAAGATTTCTTGAGCCAAGGCAAGGGTAATGCCCTTCCAATGAATCTCAAGTGGCCGAACTTCATGAATTTACCTTGAGTTTTTATGGTTATTAAGTCAATTTGCAGCTGGGTGTCTTAGAACTCATTGATTCAAGACCCGATTAATCCAACTTTGTATATCCTATTGATGAGTTCATAGGTGTTGCTTAACTTAGAACTCTCATGACATTGTTGTATGTGGGTTGCTAGATTTAGAACTCCTATTGTCCTTAAAATAGGTTATGCACATTGAGTGTTTAATCCATGGTTTGTTTCAATTGAAATTAATTTTCTCAAAAATTAGTTCAAATTGATTTGGTAATTTATAAACTCTTGGCACTTGAAATTCATTCGGATTGGTATTAAACTTGCCTTGCTCAACCTTTTCATCACTTAATCTTTTAGTTTAAATTCACTTTGCTTTTGGAAAGTTAGTTCAAAATCATCAACCAACCAAATCAGATTTTAATTTTCCATTTTGCATTTTTCTGTGAGTTGTGTTTTGCCAAATTAATCTCCATTAGAGTCATTCACTTCATTACTCCCTAGATCCCTGTGGAAATGACCTGGGACTTACCAGTTATTTTGTGCTTCAACCACACCTTACACTTGGGGGAAAACTTGTCTTGATTTACCTCACTGAACATTTTCTTTAAATTTGAATTTATAATCTGAATTTTCATTTGAGCTTTTATCTTGGAGTGAGGTAATTAAACAAGAACAAGCACAAATTTATGGCGCCGTTGCCGGGGATCTTTGAGAAGCAATGGTGTTTTGAGCCTTTGGAGCATTAACTGGCAGTACATCTCACCACCATTTTCAACAACAGAGCTGCTTAACTTGTTGAGTAACTTTGTTTCATCTCTATTTCTATTTCTTTTATAGTTTTGGTTGTTAGTTTAGTTTTAGAACTGCTTGCATCTGAATCCTGAAATTCTGATTTGAATCTATTTCATCTGATATTCGAATACGGCTGCATTTCTCTGCTGAGAGCTGTAGTTGCAATTCTCTGTGAATCAGTAGATGAAATTGTGAAGTTAGGAGTTTAGATTGGAGTTTTGTTTCAGTCTGAATGTTGGAGCTAGGCTGGCTGCATTGTCAAGAAAGATTGAATTGATGGAGCAAAAGAAGTAAACATTGAAGGAGAGTGAAGTTAAGTGTGTGATGTGTGAAACCGCAGACCACAGGACTGATGATTGCCCAACACTTCCAGCCTTTAAGGAAGTTCTCTATGGTCAAGCAAATCCCACACAAGCTGCAAGACCCTTCAATCAAAATCAGGGGATGAACACATATTCGAATAACTACAACCCTGGCTACAGAAATCATCCAAACCTTTCTTGGAAAGCAGAAGCACAGAACCAACAATACCAACCTCAACAAAATGTGCAACCCCAACTATTTCCTCCTCAGCCTTTTCAACCTCAGCAGAATACAAATTTTTATCAGCCATCTCACAAAAGATCTTTGGAAGACACCTTGCAACAATTTATGCAAGGGCAGATTGGAACCAACAATCAGAATTCCAAGTTTCAAGAGCAGACAAACAGGGCTATGGAAGACATCCGAAGTCAATTGTCAAAGCTAACTCAAGCTTTAACCATCAGAGAATCAGGAAAGCTTCCATCTCAGCCAAGACCAAATCCTACAAGCCAAGTTCATTTCAGTGAATCATCTTCATCTGCTGCAAATGAAAATCTAGAACATGTACAAGCTGTTTCAACATTGAGAAGTGGTAAGCAAATTGTCAAGCCAGATTACAAACCACCTGCTGAAGAAATTGAGGAAGAAAATGAGCAAGAAATAATGAAAAATGAAGAGGAAATGCAGCTGAAACAGAAATTGGACAGCAGAACAGAAAGTGAACAAAAACAGCAATTTAGCACTTCTGAGAAAGAAGTCATGTTTCAGAATGAAGAGCAAGAATTGAAGCAAAATGAAAGACTAATTGGGGACAACAAGTTGGACAGCAGAAAACTTGAAGAAAAGCAGAATTTGAGTCAAGAAAATCAGGAAATTCTGATGTAGCCAGAGGGATATTCGAATACCAGCAAGCAACATTCGAATAGCAGTAAGCAGCAAATCAGAATCCAGAGAACAGAGCAGGTAAATTCTGAAAACAAAGAGGAAATTTCTGACAATAAGAAAAAAATTTCGGAAGAAAATCAGTTTGAAAAGAGTGAGAAAGATTTTGAAAATAAAGAAATTTTGAATAAAACCAATTTGGACAAATCTGAATTTGTTCCAAAACTTCCATTTCCACAAAGATTGAACAAAGCCAAGAAAGAGAATTTGAATTCTGACATCTATGAATTGTTCAAACAAGTCAGAATCAATATTCCCTTACTTGATGCAATTAAACAAAATCCATCCTATGGAAAATTTTTGAAAGATTTGTGTACTGTTAAGAGGAAAATGAATGTGAAAGAAAGAGCATTTTTGACTGAACAAGTGAGCTCCATTTTGCAATTTAAAACTCCTCCCAAATATAAAGATCCAGGTTGCCCCACCATAGCCTGCTTAATTGGGAATCAAAGGGTAGATCAAGCTTTGCTAGATTTAGGTGCAAGTGTCAACCTCTTACCATTCACTGTTTACAAACAGCTGGGTTGGGAGAACTTAGACCTACAGGGTGACATTACAACTTGCTGATAGGTCAGTTAAAGTCCCTAGGGGTGTGGTTGAGGATGTCTTGATTCAAGTGGATCATTTTTACTTTCCAGTGGACTTTATAGTGCTAGACACTCAGCCCATTCAAGGAAACCAACCAGCTGTACCTGTCATCCTAGGAAGACCATTTTTGGCCACCTCAAATGCCTTGATCAATTGTAGAACTGGAGTTATCAAGCTCTCCTTTGGAAACATGACAATTGAGAAAAACATCTTAAGGTGACCAAGCAGCCGAGTGATTATGAGGAGGTAGAGGAAGTTGATTGGATTCAAACAACCACTCAAGATCACTTTGATAGAGAGTATTTTGATGACCCTTTGGAGAAAGCCTTAGTGAATAATGAGCAAGTAGATTTCCTAGCTGATTGTGACTTGGAGAATTGTGAGGGAGGAGAATTTGAGGAAATGAAAAATTCAGTGCTGATGATGAATCAGTGGAGACCATCTGTTGAGTCTTTAGAGCTGCCCATAGCCAAGCCTTTGTCATTTTTGGACCAGCCACCAAAACCTGAGAGAAACCTTTGCCAAGTGACTTGAAATATGTATTTTTAGGTGAGGGAGAGTCCTATCCAGCTGTCATTTCATCTCAGCTGAGTTTGGACCAAGAAAATAGACTTGTGGAAGTCTTGAGGAAGCATAGAGGAGCTTTGGGCTGGACCATAGCAGACTTGCAAGGAATCAGTCCATTGATTTGCACTCATAGAATATTTTTGGAGGATGAGGCCAAGCCTATTAGGCAAATGCAAAGGAGACTCAACCCCAACATGAAAGAGGTTGTTAGAGGGGAGGTAATCAAGCTTTTGGATGCTGGAATTATCTACCCCATCTCAGATTCTAAGTGGGTGAGTCCAACTCAGGTAGTGCCTAAGAAATCTGGAGTGACTGTGATTAAGAATGAAAAAGAGGAATTAGTTCCAATGCGCATCCAAACAGGATGGCGCATGTGCATAGATTATAGAAAGTTGAATGCAGTCACAAGGAAAGATCACTTCCCTCTTCCATTCCTAGATCAGGTATTGGAAAGAGTGGCAGGGCATGCATTTTACTGTTTCTTGGATGGTTACTCTGGGTATAATCAGATTGAGATTGCATTGGAGGATCAAGAAAAGACCACATTCACTTGCCCATTTGGCACATTTGCATATAGGCGTATGCCTTTTGGTCTTTGCAATGCTCCTGCAACATTTCAGAGATGTATGATGAGTCTGTTTAGTGATTTTGTAGAGAGATTCCTTGAAGTTTTTATGGATGACTTTTCAGTATATGGCAGTGACTTTGATACATGTTTGGGAAACTTAGAGAAGGTTTTGATTAGATGTGAGGAGAAAAACTTGGTTTTGAATTGGGAAAATGCCACTTTATGGTAACTCATGGAATTGTCCTTGGCCACATAGTGTCTTCTAGGGGGATAGAAGTAGACAAAGCTAAAGTGGAAATTATTCAAAAACTTCCTACCCCTAGATGTGTTAAGGATATCAGATCATTTCTTGGCCATGCTGGGTTTTATAGAAGGTTTATTGCATCATTCAGTGCCATTGCTAGACCTTTGTGCAACCTTCTATCCCAGGATGTTCCCTTTGATTGGACACCAGAGTGTCAGGCCTCATTTGATAGACTTAAGAGTTTGCTCACCTCAGCTCCCATTATGCAGCCACCAGACTGGACTTTACCATTTGAGATCATGTGTGATGCTAGTGATTGTGCCATTGGTGCAGTGCTAGGACAGAGGAGGGATAGGAGACCACATGTGTTGTACTATGCTAGCAAAACCCTTAGTGAAGCACAAAGGAATTACACTACTACTGAGAAGGAGTTGCTAGCAGTAGTATATGCCTTGGACAAGTTCAGATCATACCTGGTAGGTTCTCATGTCATAGTATACACTGACCATGCTGCTTTGAAGTATCTCTTGACCAAACCTGATGCTAAGCCTAGACTTATTAGATGGATTCTTCTGCTTCAAGAATTTGATTTAGAAATCAAGGACAAAAAGGGAGTTGAAAATGTAGTTGCTGATCACCTTTCTAGACTCCCACATCAAGATTTAGCATCTTTTGATTCTCCCATCAATGAGACATTCCCTGATGAGCAGTTGTTCCACATAGACTCTTCTGAGGTACCTTGGTTTGCAGATATAGCCAACTACCTAGCTTCAGGTATTGTGCCTTCTCACTGGACCATGTTGGATAGAAGGAAGTTCTTTAGGAATGTGAGACACTTTTTCTGGGATGACCCTTATTTGTTTAAGTATTGCTCAGATCAAGTCATAAGGAGATGCATACCCGAGAGTGAAGTACAGAGTGTCATTAGTTTTTGTCATACTCTTGCATGTGGAGGTCATTTTTCAGCTAGGAAGACAGTGGCAAAGATTTTACAGAGTGGATTGTTTTGGCCTACCATGTTTAGGGATGTGCATGCCTTTTGTGTTGCTTGTGATAGGTGTCAAAGGCTTGGTAAGATCACTAGGAGAAACATGATGCCACTTCACCCCATTTATGTGCTTGATATCTTTGATTGTTGGGGTATGGATTTTATGGGACCATTTGTGAATTCATTTGGCAATGAGTATATCTTAGTGGCAGTGGATTATGTTTCAAAGTGGATAGAAGCCATACCAACTAAGACCAATGACCACAAGGTAGTGATAAAATTTTTGAAGGAAAATGTGTTTTCAAGATTTGGAATGCCAAAGGCCATGATAAGTGATAGGGGAACACATTTTTGCAATAGACATGTTGGTCTTTTGATGAAGAAGTATGGGGTGTTACACAAGGTTGGAACATCTTACCACCCCCAAACAAGTGGACAAGCTGAATTAGCCAATAGAGAGATCAAAAGAATCATTGAAAAAACAGTGAATCCCACAAGGAAAGATTGGTCTTTGAAATTGGTTGATGCACTTTGGGCTTATAGGACTGCCTACAAGACTATCCTAGGCATGTCTCCTTATAGGTTAGTGTATGGAAAAGCTTGTCATCTTCCTGTGGAACTTGAACACAAGGCCTTTTTGGGCAGTGAGACATTTTAATGAGAGCATCACTGAATCTGGTTTTCAAAGAAAATTGCAACTAAATGAGCTTGAGGAGATTAGAAATGATGCATATGAGAATGCTAAGATCACCAAGGATAGAGTGAAGAAATGGCATGATACACATATCCTCAAAAGAGAGTTGTTTGTGGGTCAAAAGGTCTTGTTGTATGACTCAAGGTTACACTTGTTTCCCGGGAAATTGAAGTCCAGATGGAGTGGTCCATATGTGATTCAGAATATCACTGAGTTTGGGGCTGTTGACATTCAAAATCCAACCTCCAAGAATGTTTTTAGAGTGAATGGACAGAGATTGAAAGAGTATCATGAGAATTTTGTTGCTGAAGTAGGAGAGTTGGGATCTTGAAGATCCCCCAAATTCTGTTTGAATGGAGAATGAATTCTGACTTTGTATCATAGTAGTGTAGGTTCTGTTATGCTTTTGATTTTCTGTTTTCTTTGGTTTTTGTAATTTTCTTTCTTTCATCTAAAAAAAAAAAAATTTTCAGTTTGCAAGTTTTAACACATTGGTTTCAGCAAGTTTCATGAAGAATTGAGAATTTCTGCTTTATGTTTTACTGATATTTGAATTTTCAAAGGTTGGAACTGACATGTGCTATTTGAGGTAGCAACATCACTTGTGGTGGACCTACTTGAGAGTCAAATGGAATAAATGCATTTGCTTGATTTGTTTTGGGAGTATAATGCATTAACCAAATTGGGTAGCACATGCTTTTCAAAGTGTTTCAGAATGCAGCCAAAGAATTTCAATTGAGCAAGCTTCATTAAGGATCAAGTCACATCAGCAGGTGCAACAAAAACTGATCAAATCTGGTACTGCTATTAAGTCCAAATCAGATGAGAAACTCATTTCATTCGAATAGCTGAACAGTCATTTGAATAGGCCATCTTAGCACAAAATCTCATCTGTGAACAGCAACCCATCTTGCATACTTACTGATTTCCTGCATCTTGGTTGTTTGTGATGCTTGGCAAAACCTCACTGATCTTTAATTACACTCAACCCATTTTGTATTGTTTTGGTTCTACTGATTTGCATTTTCTTTGAGAATATTGCATTGAACAAGTTGGGGGGAGCAACTGTTTTGGTAATACCTTGGAGTTTCAGCTGGTCTACATCACTCAAACATGTTAACCTTAAACTCAGCAGGTACCTCTTTTCCTTTTGCACTTTATTCCAAATTGATTGACTTGTTTGTGCATTGAGGACAATGCTTGTTTTTAGTTGGGGGGGACACAATCTGAGTTTGTGGATGTGAATAGTTTTTACTGAAATTTGCTGAATTGGGTGATTGGATATGATCAGAATGTTTTGAATATGATTTGGAATTGCTTGAATTGAATTAAGATCATGCTTATGTCAGTTTGAGTTTGCATATGTTGAAAATTTGAAAAAATTTTTTTTTTTTGAAAATTTGGAAAAATTGCAAAACTTCTTCTTGAATTAGTTATTCTTTTGAAATAATTTTCGAATCCTAGCTGTTGGCAAAACTTAATTTGAGTATTCTTAAGAAATGGAGAAGAATTTCTGGTTTTCTGGACACTGGAATTGCAAAGTGCTGATAACCTGTATTCGAATATGGGTCTGGGTATTCGAATATGATGTCAGTTTTAAATCCTGTATATACCCGTAAGTGGCCCCATTTAAGGTCCTGTTCTATTCGAATACGAGCCCTGGTGCCCACAACCCTGAAACCTTCACCATTCCACATCTTCTTCCAGCCTTTTACTTTCAGATTATCTGAGTGAGATTTTGAGTTGACATTGAAAGGAAGATTCAGATACAGAGCTGCGATTGAAGAAGCTAGGGTTTACAGCTTTGGAGAATTTCTGATAAAGGGTGAAAATCAACGTGAAGCAAAATGCCACCAAAGAGGATGAAGAAGATGGCTTACAAAGGAAAGGCTAAGAGAAGGAGCATGAGGATTTTGAGCCAACATGGTAAGGGTTCTTCACTTGTTGTTCAGGAACCCATAACATATGAACTGTCATCCTCTAAATCAGACCGTAGGTCTTCCTCTAGAACAGAATCATTCCATTCTGTAGGCAATGAGAGTTTGAGTGAGAGACATGATGCTCATGTCTCTAATGTTGAAAAGGAAAACTCTGTTGGAGTTCCTGAGAATGTGCCGATTGAGGAACACACCTCTGCTCCTGAGGATGAGGTCCACACCTCTGAAAAGGTTCCTGAAGATGAACCTGAAGCACAACCTGACCATGATCTGTTTGATGAGGGTTCTTTTGATAATTTGAGGTTTTCCAACAAAGCTTCAAAGCTGAAATTTGATGAGAATTACAGCAAGAGAGCTGTGTTGACTGAAAGAGGAATTAAATTGGAGGATTACAATGAACCACCCTATGAATTGTTAGAGTTATTTGAGCAAAGGGGCTGGGTACATTGGGTTACAACCAGTAGGAGGGCTGTGGTACCATATGTGAGGGAGTTTTACTCAAATGCTGAAATGGGTATGATTCATGGGAGACCTGAGATAAACTCTAAGGTTAGAGGGAAGAGAATTAGTTTGAATCTTGAGAAGATTTCCTTCATAGGTCATTTGCCTGTTGAAAGAATACCCGAATCCACACCTAAACAAAAAGCAAAATGGGAGAAGCAATTGCATAAGGACAATTTGGCTAGGCTCTTCACAGCCAACCCTCGAGCTCAATGGACCACTTCTAGGATGTCCAAGTCAGGAATTACTCCCAAAAGTAATATCCTTCACATGCTGGTCTGTTCTTTATTTCTGCCCCATGCTTACAAGTCAACCATCACTCTTGAACAAGCCATGATTATGGGAAAGATGTTGTTAGGCATTCCCATGGATTTACCTTACCACATTTGGTTGGTTATTTCTCATGTGGTAGAGAAACCAGAATCCACTGCTGGGCTGCCTTTTGGAGGTTTAATTACAGAGATAATTGAGCACTTTTTGGGAATAGAGGAAGAGGTAGGAATGGCCATTGTGAAAGCTGCTCCTTTGATAGACAAGATATCCATGAATCGAAGTCGAGGACAATTGAAGAAGGCTACTCCACCTGCAGTTGAGAACAACCAGCAGCAGCCAGCAGAGGAGGAGGCAACTGAAGCAGCCCCCATGAGCACAGAGGAGAAGTTGACATTAATCCAGAAAAATCAAGAAGTGCTGATGAGGGAAGTGAGTGAGCTGAGACAGGGGCAGCAGAAGCTTATTCGAATGGTGGAAAGCATATTCGAATGGAGTCAAGAAGGGAGAAATGCTTAATTTCAGTACTTCAGCCATGATCCAGACTCTTTTGTCCTTGAAACCAGATTTTTGACAAGCAAATCTTCAGAATATTTCAAATATGTTTTGTCAACAATAGGATTTGGATTAATGTTCCTGCTGTTTGTTTCTTTTGATTAGGATTAAGTTGTTTTGTTTTACTTTTGCTACCTAGGACTTTGAACTTACAACTTGGAATGAATGAAATTTCTGTTTTCTTGGAATTAGTAATGTCATTTGCATAAATTGGATTGAGCTGAGTTGAAGTATGAAATTTTAAGAGTTGTTGTGGTTGCCATGTGTTTTAAGTTGAAAAGTGTGTGAATGGATTTAGTTTGAGGATTGTTGATCTAACATTTGTCTTGAAGAATGAATTTATGAATGAATAATGTGTTTTATGGATTTCCAGATATAGTGGAGACTTAAAACCTGAAGTGAGATATTTGAGCCTTAAACTTTGTCATGAGAGACTTCATTTACTCTAAGGGCTTTCCAAAAGCTCAAGCTTTTTGCACTTCAAATTTCTTCAATAACTCCACTTATACTATTTTGCTTTGGGTGTTTGTGAAGTGATGGATGAATGGAACTAGACTTCTGATTCTTAACTTTTATGGTTGAATGGAATGAAATCATAGAAATGATATTAGGCCATTTTTCTTAACATTTGAGCTTGGAATGCCTTTCTTTGATGAACATCATCCTTGGAGCCAAGTTTGAGCTTTATTAGAGCATTCATACTTCTTTATTCTTACCACATCATACCTTTAACCATTATGAATGCTCTTTAGCCTTCCCTAACAGATTGGAATACACTGAAAATATTAAGGAAGAGAAATGAACAACACTTTGGGATTTTGAGGTGAGAAGAAAGAAAATGAATGGAATGAGGAAAAGAAAATGTTAAGGGAAATTGTTGATAAAAAGAAAATCAAAAAGGTGGAAACTGTTTTACTTTTGAAAACATTCACTTGAGGTCAATTTCAAAAAAAAAAAAAAAAAAAAAAAAAAAAAGAAGAAGAATTGGAGAAGGGTGGAAGAAAGTTTATTTCAGTGTTCCAAATCAGTTTTTGAATCCTTATCCTTCCCTTCTATTACCTTATTAAACCTCATGGCCCCATTACAACCCATTGCAAGTCCTAATTGATCTTTGAAAGAATTTTCATTCAATTGTGAAATTTAGGAATTAAGGAATCATGGTGAAAATTCTGAAATTATTTTGCTACATCATTCCTTCATGGAGTTATGCCAAGTCTAATTCTTTCTTGAATACATCGTTTTTGACTTGTTGATGCCACCTTCTAGAATTTGATGAACATTTACTCTTAATAGGGGCATCTTGAGTGAAACCTTGTGTGCTCTATTTTCTTTGGAGTGAATTCCAAGGTGAGATTTGAAGTCAAAACTTGGGAATGAAATGGAATGCAAAGTTCAGGATTAAATGAAGTTCTAAAAGATGTATGTTAAGATTGATAGAGTTAAAAGCTGCTATTCATTCACATTCATTTCACACATTTGGCAAGTTTCACATCTCTTATAAAATTTTAAATTTTAAACTTTGCTTATGAAAATTTTTGCTCATGTGTTGACTAATTCCATATGAATAGCTGAAATATCATTCAAATTGAAATGAAATTAATGCTTTTGGATTTCTCTCCTATTTCTTCTATTAGAAGCATTACTAGGGACTAGTAATGTTGTAGTTGGGGGGTGTGTGATTGGACATCAATTGATACATATTTATACATTCAAATTACACTTGCACACATCATAAAAAGACATAAAATCTATGTTTTGTGCAGATTTCATCTCCATATCTCCAAAGTGGATAGTGTGTTGATTTCCATCACAAAAACAAGAAATTGAGCTACATTGAGGGTGTTGAGAAGAAAGCATGCTGCACAACACATCAAAGGGATTGAAGCTATTTCAGAAGAAGAAGAAAATTCAGTTGAAATCAGTGCAAAGAGATCAGAATCACTATTCTGGAAATTTCTGCAGCAGGGATCGTATTCGAATATGGTTTACTGTATTCGAATATAAGCTTCTTCACAGCAACGAATTCCATGTGACCCCAACTTCCCCATGTGATGTCACCTGCAATCCAGGGAGGGCAAATCAGGAAAAAGATATAGGAGAGAGAAGAAGCCATCATGAGGGGAACATTCGGTTAGAGGAGAGAGAAAAGGAGGAGAGAGAAGGAAGAAAGAAGGGGAGTGAGACCCACGCGACAGAAAACAGAGAGCATTCGGCTGGGAAGAAATTCAGATTTCGTAGAGAGAGTTTTTAGAGAGTTTTTCATTGAGAGTTCAGAGTTTTATATTGGAATTTCAATTCAGCATTGGAGTTTTGAGATTTACACATTGAATTCATTCCAATTTCTGTAATCAGATTTTCAAGTCTAAATCCATTAAACTTTCAATTTCAGATTGCTAATGTCTTCGAATCAGATTTCATTTCTGTTTTTCTTCTTTTAACATGCTCGGCTAAGTTTCTTGAGCCAAGGCAAGGGTAATGCCCTTCCAATGAATCTCAAGTGGCCGAACTTCATGAATTTACCTTGAGTTTTTATGGTTATCAATCAATTTGCAGCTGGGTGTCTTAGAACTCATTGATTCAAGACCCGATTAATCCAACTTTGTATATCCTATTGATGAGTTCATAGGTGTTGCTTAACTTAGAACTCTCATGACATTGTTGTATGTGGGTTGCTAGAATTTAGAACTCCTATTGTCCTTAAAATAGGTTATGCACATTGAGTGTTTAATCCATGGTTTGTTTCAATTGAAATTAATTTTCTCAAAAATCAGTACAAATTGATTTGGTAATTTATAAACTCTTGGCACTTGAAATTCATTTCAGGATTGGTATTAAACTTGCCTTGCTCAACCTTTTCATCACTTAATCTTTAGTTTAAATTCACTTTGCTTTTGGAAAGTTAGTTCAAAATCATCAACCAACCAAATCAGATTTTAATTTTCTATTTTACATTTTTCTGTGAGTTGTGTTTTGCCAAATTAATCTCCATTAGAGTCATTCACTTCATTACTCCCTAGATCCCTGTGGAAATGACCTGGGACTTACCAGTTATTTTGTGCTTCAACCACACCTTGCACTTGGGGGAAAACTTGTCTTGATTTACCTCACTTAACATTTTCTTTAAATTTGAATTTATAATCTGAATTTTCATTTGAGCTTTTATCTTGAGTGAGGTAATTAAACAAGAACAAAGCAGCCGCTACTTGGTCCATTAAGTATTTAGCAAGAGTTACAAAATGATTTTATTGTAGCTTTTCTCCTCAATTTTCAAAACTTCACCTTCTGGTTTCAAAACTAGAAATTTTTATTTCAAGAAGGGTGAAGTATTTTATAAATGCTGGAGAGATTTAAAAACTTTTTGGAAAACTTTCCCATGTCATGGACTAAAATTAGGATACATTCTAGACATATTATATAATGCTCTACTTGTGAGTTGCACTGGGCATTTGATAAAAGCTTGGGTAAAGAATATCTTGATCTCACCACAGAGAAGGCATAGTCATTCCTTGAATTTGTCTATGAACACACAGGCCACGGGAAAGACTTAAACATAGTTTTGAACCTCATGCACTTAAAAAGCCACACTGACCCATTCCCACATTCTCCTACTTCACTTGATCCTTATGGCCCATCCTTAGGAAGTAGAATATGTGTGGACCCGATTACTCAAATATTACAGGTCCTAACCCCACTCCACTCACCAACGGCGAGTCTGAGGAGCCCTAGGATTTTTGTCCTATTGAACCACATGTTGCTTTTAAAGCCTATAAGCATTGAGTGGGTATCACCAGCCTAATCATGTTGAGGATGATAAAGGGGGATGAGCCTTTTCTCATTTCCTATTGTCTCTCCTATTCAAGAGACTTTTGTACCACCTACTGGGAGTCTGAGAGACATGCAATCTTTCCTACTACTGAACTTGATGCTCAACTACCCCGACCACCTCTGGGCCCTATTGAGAGGCCTTTAACTCTAACTAAGCATTTGAACATCACATGGCCCGAGGAGCACATCATTGAGTCCAGTTGAACCCTAGTTTTATTTCACTACACACCTAAGGTTGAGAGTTGTGCACAACCTCTCACCTCTTAACTTAGCCCCATCCAAGAGGTCTTACTACAAAGATTGTGAGTGACTTCAATGAGACTAACCATCATGGGGGGAGGTAGTAGACACAGGGAAGCTAGCATAGACTTTTTGGGTTAGAGCCCACCATTTCCATATCCATAGATTTATTGGGGGTCGAGAGAAGAATTGAACCCACCATGTCCACACCCGCACTTACACTTTAGCCATATTTGGGCTTTTATAACCTCAATTTGCCCTTCATCCCTCGGTGTGTTTTACTCCTCATCCATCTTTAGTGCTTAGGGACCCGAAGAGAACATCTTATTTCTTAAACCATTTGTCGATGCATGGGCTAGAGAAGATATCGGATAACCCCCTTCCCTATTCATCTATACATAGTAGATTAGATTTTTCTTTATTATTTTCTTATTTCTTGTTAGTCAGGCTTTTCTTTCCTATTTTCTTTTTTTTTTCTTTTTTATTCTATCTTTCTACTAACTCTCTTTCTTATTTTATTTTTCTTTTTATTTTTATTTTCTTCAATTCTAACTTTTTTTTGCATAGCTCGTGTATTTTCTTCAAATAGGGAAGCTCTTGAGGTATATCCTTCCTCTCTCTTTATTTAGTCCTTGCACTTCCAATTACTACTTCATATATACAATTGTGGTTGTTAGAAGTGTTGTAGAATCTAAGTTGGGGAGTGTATTGGTTTATTTTGTACTTTGTTCTTATTTGTGCCCTTGGTGGCTATTACTTCATGGTCATCATCATGCTCAGTATTGCGCACTATAGACCCACACACGCTTAATGGTTCTCACATTGATATCAATGTGAATTTTAAGTTGGGGGTAGGGTTTGCATGATGAATTAATTTGACATGCATGAAAAAAATTCAAATTTTGGGCAAATTAAGGTTATCTTGACTTAGCATGACTGAACCTTGCATGTGTCTCTGAATTTGTTTAATGTTGGTATTAGTCATGGAAATATAAATGATTTGGTTGGCACTTGGCTGAAATTGAGTATAAAATTTTCTAATGCATTGAAAACTTGTCACATGAGACAATTGAAATGTAAGTGTGTTAAGGATTTGAGTTCATGAGATTTAGTCATTTAGGTATACCAAGACATAAGTGGAGACTTAAAACCTTTATTTTGTGAGCTTTTAAGCCTGACCTTTTATTATTAAGGGTTTTGTACTTACTGTTCTATAAAATTTCTTCCATCTCACTTTTCTTGAATAATTTCATCACATTCCTTTGCTTTGATATTAAATGCACAAGATACAATTTTTGATTTACATGTACAGATCAATACCTCTAACAAAGTGCTGTTAACCTAAAGAGAGATGTTAGGCCATCTTTCTTACATTTGGAGGGCAGTGACTTTTCTCTGATTGCATTACCTTTGGAGCTACTTCGAAGCCTTTGAAGAAATAAAAATAATATATGAATTTCATATTTTAGCCACATTTATAACCCTTTGACCTTAGTTATATAGGTATGCCATCGCCATATGTCATAAGATAATTGTGCAAACTTTATAATGAGGTGTATAAGGACAGAGCTTTTAATTAAAAAATTTTGGTGGAACAAAAGAAGTCATCTAAAAAAAAGAAAGAAAAAATAGGACATAACATTTCATGAGTTCATTATTTTCAGCCCCATTGGAAAAAAAAATTAAAAATGAAGAAAATAAAACACAATAAAGCTTTTATCATGCCCCGGATCTTACAACCCGAGGGGTGAGTGATAAACACACATAACATACACTAACATAACCACCCATGATCAGAGCAACGCAACATCAACTAGTGAGCCAAGACATAAGATAAGATAACATAAGTTAAACCTTGACTGTTGCTAAGTCACACTCCATACCCCATCAATACATAACTTAGGGCTTAAGGCCATTACAACCAAATCGAATAAGTCTAGCATTGTACAATATTACAATTCTAAATGAAATTTATACTAAATGACCAAAAGATTTGCCAAGCTTAGTAGGGCTCATGCACACACTTGCAGTCCAACCCCACTAGCTCACCTGATTGTTATGGCTTGTTCCTGCATCAAAATCTGTAGGGACGTGAGCACTGGTCCACTTGTGCCCACGATGTCTCAAACAAACATATATGGTATACAATCTAGTCATGCAATGCTGTTCAGGTAAGGTTAGCCACTTCAACATTTCTAGAGTCATAACATTACATTAACACAACAAGTAGCCAATTTAGGTGAAAACACATATTCATTCAACAATACCATAATTTAAGATTTGATTTCGGTTAATGCTTATGTTTTGCAATTCAATCTTTAATTCATTCACATTTCATCAACATTTTATCACCTAACCATCATTCAATCAAATAACCATACTCACTTCATCATCTATTCATCATTACATTGCATAACCATAGCCACCCAAGTCATCGGGGATGGGTGCATACACGTTATCGTCTTTTATGGGCCAATACTCAACAGAAATAATAAACTGATGTTGTCATTTAGGATCGCCGTCCAGGGCCATGAGGAGCCAAAACACACACAATATTGTGGGCTACTAACCCACTGGCATTGACACCAAACCCTGCGTTCTAGGCCTCTTAACCCGAGGGCAATCTCAAACCCTTCCTATTTCCGCACCCCACCACAGCCCCCGGCATGCAAACAACCATTTATCACATTCCATTCTTATCTATCACAGGTTCACATTCATTATCATATACCATCCAACAATATATGTCAACATTTAGGTTCATCCCAAGGCTCGTCACATATCAACATTATCCAAACTTATTAAACATTCAACATTCGTCATTATTATGATTTGAGTCTCATTGTCAATTCATATTTTTGTTTATTCAATCACATATTCATATTCCTCAACATTTTGTTTTCATCAAGACATAATCACGATTCTACTTGATTAAGACTCTTATCTCGAGGTAAACTTCCAAATCATTTCATTAAAGGTAACATTCATTCACCCTTACAAGTTAAATTCCATTAGCTTAAGATAACCAATTCCTTAATCAAATAAAAGTTTCATGCGAAAATATGTTACTAATCTCTTTAATAAACCTAAGGTAGAAGGTCAAAGTAAACAAAGTCAGGAATTAGACCTAGGCTCGCTAGGCGCCCAAGCTGGTACTCAGCCGTGCGCCCAAGGGGCCTTTGCACCCACACCTTGTGTGCCCAAAGGGTGAGGCACCCATTTGTTGTGTGCCTAAGGGGGTTGGGTGCCCAACTGTGTCTCTCTCGTGCACCCACAGCTTGGTCCAAGTTACAGGTTTCATGCTTTATTTTCTGGTTTCTTGGTTTTTCACACTTGGGACCTCAAATTGACTAAGTTTAAGTTAAGATACCTAAAATTTCATGTTTCTATTATCAACATATGACTCTTAGGCACCAAAAGAAACCAACAATTTGGGTTTTCATCAACCAAAAGTCAAGTTATGGATCAAAACACCATTCTCACTCTCTCAACCTATACATATATATATATATGTGTATATAACTTCCAATATCTTCCATAAATGTAACCAACACTTACTTACCAAAAAAAAAAATGTAACCAACACTTAAAAGGGTTTCTCTAATGGTATTCTAGTCCTTGTTACACATCACATATGTGAGAATGAGGCATTAAATCTCTACCTCAAATTGAAAGAAGAATGGATCAACACGGTGGTATCTCCTGGTTCCAAGCTCTCAAACTTTGATGAGCTCGAACTCTTCATTCCTCGGTCCAAACTACAAATAAATCACATAGAAAGGTTCCTTGAGGGTCTCATTACACCTTTGCAAGATTAATTTGATTTCCATTTAGGGTAAATAACTTACCTTCAAATTTTTCCACCCGGTTCCTCTTCTTCTTCTTCCTTGCTCTCTTTTACTTCTCTCCCGATTCTTCCTCTCCCAACAATCTCTCTCTCTCTTGCAACATACATGCAAAAATATATATATTTACCCAATATTTAATCTTCAACAGTGGAATTCAGACCTCCTCATCACCCCTAGGCTAGATATAGACTCATAGGTGCGAGGCTCGGCTAAAAATCTTAGAGCAACCTATGCTTGTCAAATCTACTATTCCTTAGGCGCCCAAGCCCTTCTCAGGTGGGTGCCCAAGACCTTGGGCGCCCATGCCTTGTGCGCCCAAGGTGTCCTCCTCCTACACTCTTGCTAAAATGTCATCTTTTGATAGCTTAGCTCACCCCTTTCAAAGTACTTAACTCTAAGGTACCATTAATGACCCATACCACTAAATTAGCATACATTACTTCTAAAATACATCCAAAACCTTATACTTATGTTAATACAAAGTCCGTGGCATTACAGCTTTAATGTCTGGCATTCAAGGAGTTGAAAGGAGAAAAGTTGGGGAGTATTTCATTGCATTATCATTATAATCCTTAATATATACCTTGATTTTTCCTATCCTTTGGTTGTCTTACTAATACCCCATGGCCAAGCTACAACCTAGTAAAGACCTAATGGACTTTAGGTGAAAGACACTTATAAGAGCATTGATCTATTTCATGTGGTTGATAGTAGTTTTCTTGTTTATACATTAATACATTCCATTCATGAAGCTATGCAACACTTTGCATCTCAAGTCTTTCAGTGACTTTTTGATTTAAGTTTATTACACTTATTTGATATTGCATTCCTACCTGAACCATGAGAGTTATCCTTCTCGAGTGATTCTATTTGGAAGCGAACAACTACATGAGATTTGAAGTCGAGGCTACAATCTTTTGGGTATACTTGCTACTAAATTGAATGAATGACATTAATTAGCACATTTGAAATTAAATGATTGAGAGTTATGTAAGTTTAATACACATTAGGAGGCTTTATGCAATTTTTGGATGTTGTAACTTGTTCTTTATTGAGATTTAACCAAGCATTGTTTGATTGACTTATGTTATGCATCGGACTTATTTAAGAATTTTATAGGTAGATTCACTACAAATTCTTACGAGACTTTACTTGTCCACTAGGAGGAACATAGGGTTTAAAAGGCTTATTATACATAGCCAAGTGCAATCATGTTTCCAACGAAAAGAGAATATAAGATCTTAGTTTTCTTTTAAGTTTCTCTGATTCCATTTCTAGGGACTAGCAATATGTAAGTTGCAAGTGTAATTACGCTTGAAAAGCATAATCATAAATCTTGATTTTCATGCTAATACCGGTAATTTGTGTTTTAATATGTTTATTTTAGTTTAATTTTGTTTATTTATGTTAGTTTGTTCATTTATGCAAGTTTCAGTGGAAAATACACTAAAACAACTTTTTGGAATGTGATAGATGCATTTTTGATAGTTCTAAAAATTAAAAGTAGTCTTCAATAAAGTAGTAAGGAACATCTCAAGCTTTTCAGACAGGTATTATGGGTCAAAATTTGAGTTCATTTGAGCTTGAAACATTGTTTAAAAGACAGGGCTGGAAAATTGGACAAATCTAAATTGCAGTAAAATTTAGGGCATATCTTGAGTTTCTGAGGTCCAGCTAAGGTGATTCAAAAGCCTAAAATGAAGTACATATTTTGAGCTATAATTTTCATGAAGGACCCAAGTCCAAAAAGGTCTTGATCTGCCCCGAAATCAACTTGCAAAGTTGCATAATTTCAAATTCTTCGGATGATTCAACACGACACCCTATTTGTATTTTGGCCATGACTTTCACTCACAACTCTAATTAATGCAATTCTTTTTGGGTTGGAAAGAAGACCCAATGGGCTACAATTTCATGATGGAAGCAAAGACCGACTACATTGTCTGGACACCTTGTCTGGCTATCTAAACAGCAACAACTATTATTGCTCGAAACAATTAGGTTTATGTTTTAATTTTTCACCTATAAATATAACCTTTGGATACAACAGCTGGATGTTTGTCTTTGTATTTTTTTTAGATTTATTTTTTTGTTAAAATAGATTAGTTTATAAAGCTTTTATAAATTGTATTATGGATTCAAGTTCGTGAATACTTCAACACATTGCAAGTTCATTACGTATTTCATTAATAGAATTCATTTTCTTTTTGCTTTCTCTTTTTATTTACTATTTTACTATTTCATCTATGCTAGGTTACTTTGTTTATCTTGATTCAAATGATGGGTGGATCCTTATTTGATAATTGGATGTGATTGAATCCTCATATGAAACATAAAACTTGAATGTTAGGGTTCATTTTTCTAAATCTTCTCTCTCTTTCTTTTCAAAAGTTTTTGAAAACTTATAATCTCAATCACAGTTCATTGAAATCCCTAATGATGTTACTTGATTAAAACTTTCTTTATATTTTGAAATAAACAAAAAAAGATTTGACCAAAGGCAAACTTGTTGAATATCTTTCCAGTTTTCTTATCCTAAACATGATTCTAAAACTGTGCTTTGGAATAATTATTTTAACGATCACATCTTCCAGTTTACTTTTCCTATACATAAGCTGTAAACTGAGATAAGAAAATGCATCAAATTAGAGAATAAGGAATCCACTCGAATTTGTAGGTTGGATCAAGATCTTTAATTATCTTGAATTTATAGTTTTATTACTTTTATTGGTTTAGTTTAATTTAATTTTGAATCTTGCTTTTCTATTAATTAGAGTAGAAGTAATTTAAGTTCTTAAATTTTAATTTAGTTTAATTTTTGCAATTTACTTTATTTGATTATTAATTATTTAATCAACACTTTTCAAAACCTAAGACCAATTTTCTTTTCCTATTTTTAAAAAGAAACCAGTAAATAGAAGAACTTAGAAAACCTAGTATTCAATCTCAGAGTTCCCAGTGGATACAATTCAGGACTCACCAGGTAAAACTACACTGCACACCCTTATACTTGGGGGTTTACTCAATTACACTTTTGTGAAGCAGTTAGAACACTTCCTTTGGTTAGCTGTTGTTGATTGTAATGTAGTCTGGCAGTGGATCAACAATGATATCTGAAGCTGTTGGAACTTGTAATGCTATCAACCCAAGAATATCTATGTCAAGGAGAATTTTCAGAGCTTCCTTAATAACCTTGATCCTCTAAGGTAGGGCTAACTCTATTGATGTGTATGATAGAAGCTAAGGTGATTATTATTGAGGTAGGAGGCTGTTGGGTTAGATTTACAAAGGTTACAAGGGAAGGTATTAGTAGTGTGCAAGAGTTAGGTATCAGGTAGGTTGGAATTTTGTGGTAATGGTGAAGTAGAGAAAGTAAAAAGTTTACTAGAGAGTAGAAGTTCGGGATAATGGGGTACCCAAACTCCATGCAAGGGTTAGTACTTTCTGGGTTAAAGGTATGGGGTGCTCAAAGGTGAACAAGTTGATCTGGCTTTATAGAGAGGTAAGGATAAGGGCCAATGCCCGATTAAGAGTCAAGGTCAGGTTGACGATCTGTTAGTCTTTTGTGAGAGAGGTTTAAAGGTTTGATGAAGGGATTGTCACTTAAAGAATGTTGGCAAGTAAGGTCCCAAAGAAAGATGGGATGGGTATGTTTAGCAGATCACTAGTAGTAGAAGTAGTCATAGTTAGTGGAATATCAGAAGTGGTATTGTTAGGAATGGGGTTGGTAGTGAGAGTAAGAAATGGTTGTACCTAACTTATTTCTTGTGATGTAGCTATGATGGACGCTTGAGTTCCAAAGGTAACAGCAGTGAAAGCTTTGGTTAGAGATGCCATATCTTTGGTTTTAGATTTGATGTTGAAGAGGAATGTTGAGCAAAACAAATGGTAGCGATGGTACCTATTATGAAAATGAAAATTCAATTAAAATGATTTTGAAAGAAATTTTATTTGATTTTATTTAAGGGTGACCGATCTCAAAATTCTCTCGAGTTCTCTCAAGTGCAAGAGGTCGGTTGTAATATAATCTAAGTGAATCCTAGGTCGTCTCCACAGGGAGCGAGTGAGTGTGTGACAATCTTTGGAAAACTTGATTTCGAAAATGCTTGCCACAGTTTGAAAATGAAAAGAGAAAATTTTGTTTGGAGTTTTCAAATTGGGGATTAAAATGATAAATTGAGAATTAAAACCTCAAATTAAACGAAAAAACGAAAACACGAGAATTTAACTTCAACAAATTACATGAATTGAACATAAGCCAAAAATATGGGAATTACAAACTTGGTTTTAACCTCATCTTGTAACGTTCTCAAAGGTAGAATTCGAACATTTCATTGACTCAACCTAATTCTTACACCGGTAATATTAGGCCGGAAGATTTAATAGATGAAAACTCTTTTTCGTAAAGAGATTGTTAATTCAGAGTTTTGAAATCAAGTTCTAAGTCACCGGGACATGGAATTGAACATCAATGCAGTTCAATTATATCACGGGTGATTCGTTTTCAAAAATCAATCTAAAATTACAATCCGTACGTTTTTATTCAAAATATTATAAACGCGTTCCGATTCGAATTATCTAAATTCGACTCTTCGGATTAACATTGTGAAAGCATTAACAAATCTTTTCGAAAAGGAAAACATATTCATTTTGCAATCAAACACAAAAGTGAAGTGTGTCGAAATAATTTGACGTAATTTCAAAAGAAAATTTAACGCAAACAATAGAGACTAAGTACTACGAAGCAAAAATGAAGAACAGTGAAGAGAACTTAAAGAGAATTTCTAATTAAACCAAAATAACAACCATAACTTACACTATAATCTTCATGCAAAACTTGAATAATCCAAAGTGAAAATCCAAAACCCTAACCCCTAATTTTTACAGTGTAATGTTAAGAAAGAATGCTTAAGACAAAGACGTAGAAAAGTTCCTAAGGTTTCGAACCCCCAATATATTAGAAACCTGGCTATTTAGATAGTTACATAATTCAAGGGTATTTTGGTAAGTTCGTAATTCCAATGTGTTCCTGAGAATTTCTGGGAAAACTCGTCATGGGTGCACATGGTGTTTGGTCATGTGCCTGAGCCTTTAAATCTGTAATTTCTTCTCTCTATAGGCGCACATGGTGATGCACAGGCATGCGCCAATGGTGTGCGTGCGCCCGTGCCTGTGTGGCACAACACCTGCTGAATCCTAACCTCGGCTGGCGCACGAGGCAACTCACAGTCGTGCGCCCGAGGCCTCCTCCAAACCACTCCTACACATTTTTGCCTCTGTGAGCACATGAGGTGTTGCTGAGTCGTGCACCCAACGATGACCACCTCAGCCCAGAATTGCAACTTTCAGCTCCTAAATTGACTTTCTTGAGCTCCATTTCTCCATTTTCCTACAAGACAAATAGAAGTAATCAAAACAAGATAAGAATGCATTTTACTTAATAAAATGTTCATAAAAAGAGTGTGAAATAAGCTTAAAAGTGACAATGATTGCGTGCAATCACACCCCCTAACCTAGACATTACTAGTCCTTAGGAATGGAAAGAATTATGACCAATGAGAAATGAACATTTACCAAGCAAACCTTTATTATTCAAATAAAAAGAAAGACTAAAAAAAAATTTAACTAAAAGGGAGGTCCATTTTGGTAGGAGACACACGGCCACACTTAGCGCGTGAGGCAAGCCCTTTAAACTCCTAGGTTCCCCCTACTGGACGAGTGAGGTCTCGTGAGGGTTTGTAGTGATAATATCCACAAACATATATGGTCTGGTCACAAGATGTCAAAAAGTGATTGAGATCAAGAATGAATCAAGCTCAAACCCAATAAGTCATAAAACTCAAATCTCGTGTGAAATTCGCTAGTGCTAAGCATAAATGCATAAGCTACCAAGGTAGGAAAAGCATTGTGCAAAATTGTTTCATTCATTCAACCCAGTTGCAAGAGCATAAACGGAACTAGGTTTTGACTTCAAAAACTCACAAGGTACCACTCTTAGAAAGGAATTCACTCATTAAGGGTGTACACTCACCTACTAGCATATGATGCTTTCCTAGTTGCACATAACCCCACAAACAAAAGAGAGAACTAAATTGAAGTTCTAAGTGGACAGCTCATATCAAGAAGTTCCAACGTCATACAATGAATTACACCACACAACCTACATAAGACCACTATATGCACAACACAAGGGTGGCTCACTTAGAATCAGCTAGGTCATTATTCTGGTTGTAACTTGGCCATAGGTAAAGGTTAACAACGAAAGATAGGGAAATCAAAGTACATGTCTTGGGATAAAGGTATTCAAGTGCTCACAAATCCCAAATAACCCCATCTCTATTCCAAACTCCAATAGGAATCCTAACAGAAGATTGTTCCTACTAAATATTACCCTTGGGACATTTTCAAATATAGATAACATTGCACAAGTCCCAAAATCACTTAAGCAAAAAGAAATGATAGATTGTTTTGCATTTTTTTTCTTCTTTTTTTTTTCTTTTCTTTTTTTTTTGACTTGGTTTTTTTTCAATTCTTTTTTCTTTTTTTTTTTTAGATTGGATTCTCCACTCCACATTTCCTTTCGATATACACCAAAAACTCCAATCCCCCTCATTCTCATCATCAACATTGAACACTTTTGCATCCCAAGATGTGTAAGGGTAAGGCTTAATAGTGTGTGAATAATGTTCAAGGATCATATATGAAATGGGAGCCAATAAAAGAAATATATCCATAAATATCACACACTTTATTAACAAGGCTTCAAGTTGGTTCCTAGAGAGATTTTATATCAAAGAAGGGTTAAGAGGCCCAACAATAGCAAAAATCGCCTAGCATCATGTTCAAAGCTTACAACAACTCATACAGTGCCAAGTGAAACTCATGCAAATATGTGTGATGCACTGGATGCATTGAAATTCACTGTAACGGGTGAAGGAGCTGTGATCATGTGCAACCCCTCAAGAAAAGAAGAGAAGGTTCAAAAGCTCACCATGGGGGTATAAGTCTTCACCTAATCCGCAAATGCTCAATGAATCCCTATCAAACAAAATCTACTCCTAAGCACATACACTCCTCACCATGATAACCATGAAAATGCACTAGTTCATAACACACTCAACTTGAATTAAGTTTCCTATTAATTCTTGAATGAGACTCACTTATCACTCTCTCACTCAATTCCACGCTCAACCAAACCAAAAGAGCAGACATTTAGGTGCAAACGCTAAAATCATGCATTCAAGCTGAATAATTTTGAATTTGTGTGTTTTTGTTTTCAAAATTTTTTTTTTAATAAATAAGCACAAAAACAAAATCATCATGCAAACTCTACCCCCCCAACCTAAACGAAACATTGTCCGCAATGTGAGAACTATGAGGCAGAAGTGGGTCGGTAGTGTGCAATGCAATGATAGCCACACAAGGCACAAGAAAGACCATAACACACTGTAAACAAAGCATGCACCCGTAATTCAAACCCTAGAAGTAATAAAGAACACCCCCGAACCTAGACCTAAACTGCTAAAAGTCTCTCAAAACAAGCACAAGCAAGACAACAAGGTACAAGCATGGTAAAAATGAGCCTAATCCTCCGTGGGAAGGACAGTATGGTCCGGAGCAGATGGTGGTGGTGGTGGGGGCCGAACAGCAGCAAGAATTTCTTCAAGGATGCCCCGCTACGCTCGCTGCTCTACCTCTATAACACTAAGTCGTGCCTCTAGTGCATGAATTTCAGCACGAACTGTGGTGACCACTGGAGGGCAAGCTGAAGGTGTAGTAGAAGAAGTGGCAGCAGTGCCTCGATATTGGGATTGGGCTAAACTCTGAGCCGTTGTGGAGCTGGATAGCATTGCTAAGGGCCGGACTATCTGAAACTAAGCATCCATGGAAACATTACGCTTCTCCATCACTACCATAAGTAGTCCAGCAAATAGCAAACTATGGGGGCTCCTTGTCTGTGGCAGCCTTATTTTCAATGCAATCATCATCAAGGAGGCTAAGTCAATAGAAACTCCAGTGGTCAAGGCATACATCAAACGGGCTCGATCGGGGCTGACGAAATCATCATTAGCAATAGGTAATATCTGAGAACAAATGAGTTCATGAAGAATTCGAAAGTTGCCACTCAATTTGTTCTTGGGAAACCGACATCTCACCCCCCATGAACATGTCTCCCCCTCAGAAAGATGTCATGCTAGCACCGGGAGTGGAGGCTCCTACTTACTAGGATAGGGATACCCTGGATTGTGAACTTTTGGAATGCTATGGGTAGACCTAATGGTGCGCCTACGTAATGTGACTTGCTTCCCTCACACCGTAGAAGTAACATACACCTCTTCCGATTTCTGACTATCCACCAAACTTGCATTAGCATAAAACTCTCAGATGAGGTTAGGGTTAGCAGTCACCCTAAATGCCATGGCAATGGTCCATCCCCTAGTAGCCATGAGAGTCTTGAAATCAACTGGTTCCTGATTAAAATGATTCAAATTAATGCCTCTCTCACAAAGTACCGCCTGTTTACTCCAATAAGAATCAAACAAATCTTGGGCATCCTGGCTAATAAATCTGTGAGGATCATAATTAAGTTCTTCCTCTTCTTCCTCATTTTTTCCTCATTTCCTTCCTCATTCGCATCCTCATTGTCTTCCGCATTCTCTTCATAGTCCAACTCCTCATCGGGCACATAATCACTATCGCCCGCCGATGAGGTAGGAGAAGGTTGTGTCCGATGCTTGCTGGAGGAACGGCCCATTGGATCTTAAGCACAAGTGTCACGTAAAGCAAATCAAAATGGAAGTATGCTTGCAAGATGGATAAGCAAATCAATGTTCCTTACTTTTCTTTCCAGAATTCCCCAAAGCTACTTCAACCCTCTCACAAGCAATTTGTCAAACACTTGAAGTGCACACATTCAACTCATCATCAATCCACCCAAACAACAAAGCCCAAGATGCCAAAATGCTTCAAATAATCCCTTAACTAGGAATGTACCTCAGTGTGAATTAATTCAACCCCAAACTCAAGACCCAATTCTCATGGGCATTTAATCAAACAAGTGGTGTCCAAAAGATAAAGAGAGCTGGAATTTAAGATAGAGTTCAAAGGATACCCCCAAATCAATTCATTTAACAAGAATATCAACAAGATTTCAGCTCAAAACAACAATCAAATCTCCAAAAGAGTTTTTAACCTCACCTTTGTGAAAAATCTTAAACCCCTATGGCTCAAACCCAAACTGTCACTAGCTCTACGGTTGAAAGTATGCTAAACCTCTCAAAGTTGAAGAACCCAAGCTATTACAAACTTGGTTTTAACCTAATCCTGTAACATTCTCGAAGGTAGAATTTGGACATTTCATTGACTCAACCTAATTCTTACACTTGTAATATTAGGCCGGAAGATTTAATAGTTGAAAACTCATTTTTGTAAAAGGATTGTTAATTTAGAGTTTTGAAATCAAGTTCGAAGTCACCGGGACATGGAATTAAACTTCGATGCAGTTCAATTATATCACGGGTGATTCGTTTTCAAAAATTAATCTAAAATTACAATCTGTACGTTTTTATTCAAAATATTATAAACACATTCCGATTTGAATTATCCGAATTCGACTCTTCGATTTCGTTACATTCTTAGGTAAAACCAAGAAAAAGCCCTAGCCTAACATTGTGAAAGCATTAGCAAATCTTTTCGAAAAGGAAAACATATTCATTTTGCAATCAAACACAAAAGTGAAGTGTGCTGAAATAATTTGACGTAATTTCAAAAGCAAATTTAACACAAACAATAGAGACTAAGTACTACGAAGCAAAAACGAAGAACAATGAAGAGAACTTAAAGAGAATTTTTAATTAAACCAAAATAACAACCATAACTTACACTGTAATCTTCATGCAAAACTTGAATAATCCAAAGCGAAAATCCAAAACCCTAACCCCTAATTTTTATAGTGCAATGTTAAGAAAGAATGCTTAAGACAAAGACGTAGAAAAGTTCCTTGGGTTTCGAACCCCCGATGTATCAGAAATCTGGCTATTTATATAGTTACATAATTCAAGGGTATTTTGGTAAGTTCATATTTCCAATGTGTTCCTGAGAATTTCTGGGAAAACTCATCATGGGCGCACATGGTGTTTGGTCGTGCGCCTGAGCCTTGAAATCTGTAATTTTTTCTTTCTGTGGGCACACATGGTGATGCACAGGCATGCGCCCATGGTGTGCGTGCGCCCATGGTGCATGCGCCTGTGCCTATGTGGCACAACACCTGCTGACTCCTAACCTCGGCGGGCGCACAAGGCAATGCACTGTCGTGCGCCTGAGGCCTCCTCCAAACCACTCCTGCACATTTTTGCCTCTGTGGGCGCACGAGGTGTTGCTCAGTCGTGCACCTAAGGATGACCACCACAGCCCAGAATTGCAACTTTCAACTCCTAGATTGACTTCCTTGAGCTCCATTTCTCCATTTTCCTACAAGACAAATAAAAGTAATCAAAACAAGATAAGAATGCATTTTACTTGATAAAATGTTCATAAAAGGAGTGTGAAATAAGCTTAAAAGTGACAATGATTGCATGCAATCAAAGGGGTCATCCTTATTTTGAGGAAAAGAATGATAATGTAATTATAAACTATTCACAAAGAGATTAACACTGAAGTCCTTATTTTATTACCTTGTCCTTTTCAAATTTGCCACTGGAAGAATTGTTACAAATCATGAATGAATTGAAATGAGTATTCACTTCATAAAATGCAGTGAATACTTTTATATTACAAAATAAAAATGAATAAAAATCCTATCTACTCTTCGAGTCTTTAGATCTTTATTCTTGGTCTTCAAATGTCTAGTTGGCTGCACCGAACTTCCTCTTTATTTGAATGGATCACTTATTGACCCAATTGAGTTTTTGTATTTGTATATTCTAGTTTATATCTACCAAAATTTTGATAGAGTTTTGAGTTAAAGTTTGATGAATTTCTAGTGTGCAAGATTTCGTCGAAAATCCTACCTTAAATTCAATAGAGTTTCAAGTTGAAATTATTGTAGATTTTTGGGAATGGTTTTGACAAAATTGCAAATCTAGACAAAACTTTGGAGAAACTCTATCCTAGGATTTCTATCCCAAATCTAGATTTGAAGATGAAAACTCTAAGGAGTGTTTCTTGAGATTTCTACTTTAACTTTAGAGATTCTACCGAATCTCTAACTCAAATCTGATAGAGTTTCGAGTCGAAACTTTTAACAGTTTTTGAGGTGAGATTTGATAAAATCTAGGATATGCATTAACTTTGACTCAGTGGGTAAATGTTGGGCAAACTTGGACTTGAATGACAATCTCTTTGTTTTTTATTTAAAAGTGTACAAGAGTTCACTATGCATAAATGAATGGTCTATTTGAAACTTGGTCCCTTAGACAAAATGGGCAAGCTTTTATTGCTATACGGAAACAACAATGCGTTGTCTCTGCTATTGTGTATGGATAAATGTATGTTAAATATAATCACAGGGAACAAATAGGTTAGCACTATCCTCTCCAGTGTTCCTGTAAAAATTGAGTTTTGCGAGACTCTAGCCTTTGACTTGACTATATATGACATGAGGCTCATAGCTTGACTTAATGCACCCTGAAAAGGTTAACGGTCACTGGATCTCCAAACCTCCAGTTTTCTAATGAAAACCTTCTCATGTTGGTGATCTAGCCGGGGGGAAATTCAGCATGCCTGTCAAAGGGACTGCATATACAACCACACCCTGGAGGGACCTACTGACCTCCCTTAACTAATTAGCGGGTTATTTGGGTTATGCATTGCATGCTCACTGAAGTGCGTAGTATGTGATTTACGAGCGCCAGGTTTATGATAGATATGGAAAGTAGTAAAACATTCACCCTGTTTATTCATACATCTTGCAAAACAAATTAGGTATATACATACACGTAGTTTATTGGCAATTGAATGGGTTAGTATGCACAATATAAGAAAATAAGCATCCAAAGGTAAATGAGGTTATATTCTTTGATTAAACAAACCCGAGATTACGGTGTGAGATAGTGACTGTGAAAAAGGGAAATTGTGGTTGAACTCGCGAAGCGGGAGTTAAGTCCCTAGCTATCACGACCAGTTCTACGCGCCTCTAATGATGGCCATGGATTATGCGTCTTTATTGTAATATGGTACATCCAAGATAGCCAAAATATGAAAAAATATGTTTTGTTTTGAAATAGGGACTTAATTACAGAAACTAGGAGTAGCCACCCGACACTTTCAAAATGGATGTGTCAAGAAACCTGAGTTTTAAGTCTAATTTAAAATTCTTTGATTTATGTTTTTGAAAGATGTGCAAAAGGCCCTTTCTAATGAGTCTCAACTAGTCTGTGCAATCAGAGATAGTAGGTCTAAGGGTTCGATTACGCACAGAAACCATCATGCCCGAATACCTAGGGATATCCAAAGTCTTTTTCCATTCTTTGCAGTCATGATCTCATGAAGTAATACTCCGGTTTATGATGGTCATAGCAATACAACCTTAAATGCAAATGATGTATAAAATGTGAGGTGGCCATGCTTAGGTCATGTGTGCAAATGTAGTGTGATGTTTACCTATGGGGCAAGTAATGAGATTTGTACTAGAAAAACTATGTTTGATACGGAAATAGACCTAAGTGGTACTTATATAAGAGTGTGTATGCTGAGAATGAAGTGTGAATTCAAAGACAATCTATAAAGACTGAGGTAACTAGACTTAAGCTATCTGCTCGAGTTGCCTATGTACCCAATGAAAGGATCAAGTTAATGTAGTTCAGTCTTAAAAAGGTCTAAACAACATGTTGATGAGATATAAACTAGTATGCAGATGTAAGGGCGTAGCTCTAACTCTAAGTTGGCACCTTACACAAATGGTCTATGAAGACCATGGAGACTACACTCAAGCTATCTACTCGAGTTACCTACGTACCCTATGACAAAGATTAGGTCACTGTAGCTCACAAGTAGGTTTGCACTTCATGCATAACTAGGGAAAAGAGTCTCGCTCTAGATGATAAGAGACAATTAGCATCTAGCGCATAACTAGGAAATGGTTAACTAGGATAGGAGCCTTACTCTAAATGAGAAGGAATTGTTAGCAGACTAGCGCGTAACTAGGGAATGAAGCCTCACTTTGATGAGGACCTCAACTTCAAGGATGTGCCTGGCTCAGGTGAGTGAATATTATTTAGGAAAGAAGTTTAGCTCTGATGTAGAGTTTAACTCCTTATCATGATGATCAAGTCTATGTGCCTAGAAAACTAGTGTGATGTGAGTGATGCAATTAACATAATTGACTGCTTCTAGAATGTGCGTCTAAACTAACCCCCAAGTACAAGGGCGTGCGGTGTAGTTTTAACTCGGTGAGTCTGAGGTCAAATTCACAGGGAACCTAAGTTTTAGTTTCTAGGTCTAATATTTTCTACGCCTAAGTTCAAGAATTGATTTAAAATGAGATCAAATAAGATTTTCAGCAATTGACCTAAATTAGCTCTAGCAAATAAAAGTAACAATAATGATTAGTAACTAATTTCAAGAAAGCAAACAAGATCAGTTTAAGAATTAAAATATTGAAGTAAACCCTTGATTTAACATTCAAGTTCAGGTGGAATAGAATTAAATCAAATCAGTGCGTTGATTACCAATTAAAGTTTCACATTGAATGGAAAAATTAATTGGAAAATGTCATTGTTAAAGCTCTTTCAAAAGTCCACAATACTCAATTTCATACTCACGTTTAATGGATTATAAAATTAGAAAGATGGTTTTCTTGATAAAACACTTGTGGGTTCAAACCTAATTTCTTCGTTTCAAGATTTTCAAGAAAGTTCAAGATTCAAAAACCTTTATCAGTGATTACTGGAATATGATCAAAAGTTTTTATTTTCGAAAGTTCTTTAAATAAAAAATTAGATTTGAAAGACTAATGTAGATGTTTACGCTTTCGCATGTTCATCTACAAAACCCTAGCACATAATATGATTCAAACATTCCACCCTCCCTATGAAGTTAAATCAAGGAAAGTAATTTATGCTAACATTGTGTAACAATCCATATGCATGAATCAATAAATAAACAAAAAATAAGAAGACTAGATGAAAAAGAAATCTGGAAAATATTTTATTAACTAAGAAAACCAAGAACCGTACTTCGAAGAATAGAAAGAGCAACGAACAATCAACGAAAGTGAAACGAATCCGCAAACCACTACACAAATCTTGTAAAACATCTTCAAAATAAATGGAGAATCTCACTTTCTAAACCCTAAAACACTCTCTAAAAGTCTGGAAAAAGATGCCCTGGACGGCGGTTCATGGGGTTTTCATAACCCATGCACGAAACTCTAAAAATGGAATAAAAAAAATTCCCCCGTGTGTCCCAGGTGTCCGGACGATAGTGTGCTCCAGACTTCGATTTTTCTTGCTCTGCCTGTTGTGGTCCTGAAGGTGTTCGGACACCCATGCCATCCAAGTGCACCACGAGCTATCCTTCATCGTTTTCTTTGTCTTTGGCACTCCCAATTGCTTTGATTGAATGATTTTCACTACAATTAAGAAAAATACACCGTATTAGTGTAAAATTGACAAAATGCATAATTAAATTAAGAAAATGCATGTTTTTATGTTAAAATAGGGTTCTTGTAATTACACTTTTCAAGTGTAACACCCCCCAACTAAAGCATTGCTAGTCCCTAACAATGGCTTTATTCAAACTAACTAAACTATTATCCTATTTCTCTTTTCGTTGGAAACACGGCTACACTTAGCTACATCCGGTAAGCCTTTTAAACCCCTTGGTTTCCCCTAGTGGACAAGTGAAGTCTCGTGAGGGTTTGCAGTGAATCTACCCACAAAATTCCTAGACTAGTTTAAGGGATGGTAAACAATCACTTCAATAGTTCATGCTTTAACTTCAATGTGAAATAAGTGGCTTAAGCTCAAAATTTTGAATAAATTCCCCTAATGTGATGAGACTCTCTTCCTATATTGATCATGCAATGTCTAGAATGTAAGTTCATATTATCCAATCGACATGCCTGTCCTGTATGCCCAATGATTGTAGTTTTGACTTCAAATCTCATCTGGATGTTCACTCTCAAACAAAAATTCACTCGATGAGGGTTACTCTCATGGTTCATGCAAGAGTGCAAATCGAATAATCACGATACACCGTAATCAAAGAATGACATAACAAAATGAAGTGCAGAGTGATACATAGCTTCATGGATAGAATGTATTAATGCAAGCACAAGAAAACTACAATCTTTCACATGAAATGGATCAATGGTCTTAAAAATGATTTTCGCCCAAAGTCCGTTAGGTCTTTATTAGGTTGTAAAAGGGCCTGGGGGTGGTGGCTAAACAACAATGGATATGGAAATTCAAAGTGCATGCCTTAGGATTAAAATGCTAGTGTGTTACAATCCTACCCCCCCCCAACTTTCTCCTTTCTACTCCTTGAACACCAATATTGAAAATTTCTCTCTATTTTTTTTTTTTTTTTTTGTAGAGGACCAAAAGATTTTTGATTTACATATAGCTATGTCCTCACTTGTATACCTATATAGTTTTTTTTTTTTTTTTTTTCGCGCTCCCAATCTTCCCCTTAATTGCCTCTCCAAGCATTGCCAAGACATCCTAAAGCATGCAAGGGTTGGCTCCTACAAATCTAAGTTAAAAAGGGTTAAAATTGTGGGTCCAAGAAAATTTTACTAGACTATTTTATTCTGAAAGGCTTCAACTTGGTTCCAAATGTAATAGTTTTAAAAGAAAAGGATACAATCTTTCAAATAATCTAATGATGGCCTAACATCATTCTCTAGGTTATCACCATTTTTCAGAATAAATGATCCATTCATGCAATTGAAATGCAGTAACTTGTTACATTCAATACCAAAGCAAAATAACGTAATGAAGCTATAAAAAAAAATATGTGAGATGAAAGAAAATGTGATAAGGAGCATTATATTCAATCCTCTCAAAAATAATGGTTTTAGGCTCAAAGTCTCACAAAAGAGAGGTTCTTAAGTCTCCACTTGTGTCTTAGCATACCTGATTGACTATGTCTCATGAACTCTACTCCCTAACACACTATCATTCCCTTGATCTCAAGTAAAAAGTCTACTATACATTTGAAAAATTTATGCTCAATCTCTCACTTTAGTTACCTACTCACAAATGAAAATCAAAACAATCCTTATTTTCATGGTTACTACCATCCTCAAACTAGTTATATACCCCCACATTAGTCATTATATGTCAAAAATGTTTGTGCAATGCAATCATGTTTTACCATGCAACATGCCTCCCCCCAACTAAAATCACACATTGTCCCTAATGTGTGTTATGAAACCTTAACTAACAAAAGAAGGTGACTATGATGCATATATAAACAGAATTATAAGTGACTAATGACATGAAGTGGGTAATGACAAGAAAGAAAAGAAAAATGATAAAAGATAAATATAAAGATAAAGAAAAGCTTAAATATTACCTCATACCATCATCAAATGAAGTAAGTGCATCATGAAGAATAGGAGAAACTAGGTGTAAGAACTCCAGCGATTGAGGTGACAAAATAGTCTTCGCAGTTGGTTCACTATCATCGTACTTACCAATTTCATCAGGTACATCTTCTAGGGGTGGCATATCTTCCCAATTAGGCAAATCCTTAGATGATGTAATGGACAGGTGGTCAAAGTCAATGGGTGGGGTGTCAGGCCACTTTTAGGCTATACAATTTCCGCCCATTCCATTCTAACATTTATTTCTAAGTCTACTTCATCCCACCAGGCAGCCTCAAAAAATCGATGGGCTGCTAAAGCGAAAAATGGGGGAACATATTCAAATAAAGGTAATATATTACCTTCTATAAACAAATTGTCAGGCCAGGAACCCAAACTACTCTCAAAACTCACAGAGGAACTCTCAGAGTCACTCTCGTCCCTACTACTAGATGATAAAACATCCCACTTACGCTTGTGATCTGTGACACTACACACATTAGCATCTTGGTTAACATCTTTATTCAAGTCAGTCAAAGTATACCTGTGTTTTCATAAATCAAACAAGTAAAGCTTCAAATCATGATACAAGAGATAGTAGCAACCAAAAAGCAATTAACCCACACAATCATAACAAAAAAATAAAATTAAAATAAAATTACTAGTCTAATAAAAGAAATAACCGAGTTTAGGGATACAAATTTAAACCAATAGTTCACACCTAACTCGCAAAACTGTCGTCAACTTACAATTAAACAAAATAAGAAAAAAATAAAAAAGAAAGGTTTCCTCTAAACATGTGGTGTAGGGTGATGAGAATCACGAAGGTGATCTAAGATACACTGCAGAAGATGAGTCTGCGTCTGTTGCTCTTGCTGCATCTCCTATTGTGTCTAGTGCATCCTCATGAGCAGTCCATGATCCACCTGCTGATTGTGCTCCAGACGGTTCATTTACACCACCAAATCTGTAATGGAATCATCGGGTTCATCATCCTCATCCCATGGCCGCTGAGATCCACTCCCCTCTACCATGTTTGCACCAACTGGTCTCTTCTTCTTACCTTTTGCTAAGTTACCCTGAGACTTAACATAGGAGATGATAATGAAGGGTTTGAGGCAAGGAGCTATGGGCAAGTCTGCTATGATTGGTGCACCCTTTCGCTGAAATATTTCTATAAGAGCTCCTCCGAATGGAATACCTAACTGACCTCCTTGATGCTCAAACGTATAAACAATCTGGTGCCAAATAAAGGAGGGCAAGTCAATTGTTATCCCGGTCCCTATAACATAGATCAAGCGAGCACGTGTGGGACTACAATCGGAATATCTATTTTGGGGTAGGAGGTTGGTGCACGAGAACATATGAAGAGCCTAGTATTTGGCCTTTAGGGCAGAGAGTGGTTTCCTGTATTCACCAGTCCACTCTTGGTTATCTGTTAAAACTTCTCTTGCTACTATGTTCAGGGGTGGACTTCCTTCTATCGGGTAGGTAAATTAGGGGTTCTACACCTAAGGTAGTTGGAATACCTCTGCAAAATCATCTGGTGTTAACTTAACCTCAATTCCTCAGACCCACCTAGTAAGTTTCTCTCTCCCACGCCTCTAGTTTATTGAATTTTCTTTTATGTTAGCAAAGAATTCCCTTACTACCTCAGAGATGAACGAGGCCTGGAACTGAGTAATAGACAACCATTGCCGACCCTCAAAGTTTTGGAATAGCAGGAATTCCTAACCCTTAAATTGATCAATTCTCCAAACCCTCTCCACTACCACCAGCTTATGACACCACACATCATCATATTGGGTTTTAGCATCCATTTTCCAAAAATGATCACTATCAAAGGGTGTGGATCCCAAGTGCCTATTAGCTCTTTTCTTAGTCCTTGGTGCCATTGAACTAACAAAGGGCAAATATTGATAAACAAGATTAGAACAATCCCTATGTCCACACAAATTCAGTGGCCCATTTCTAATAAATCATGAGAGTATTAAATCAAAGGAAATTGAGTTGTTCATGGAACCACAACTTGACTCATGCCCTCCAATGATGGTGAGTATGGTATCTTCCCAAAATTGGGGCCTATCTTTAAAAATCCTTAGGCAAGATGCAAATTAATCATGAAAGGTACCCTAATTAAAGCCGAAAAGAACCCCATTTGGTCAGCCACACTCCCACCCGTGAGGAGGCATGAGGACCCACGAGTAGGTTCCATTCTTGACAAAGAAATTCATGGTTTAAGATGACTAGGTCCCATGGGTGGAGAAAGTAACCTTTGAAAGTTAATTGGAAATAAAATTAGGGAATAAAATGAGAGGAAGAACCCTAGACATTCCAATTTTGAAGTTAGGGCTCCTATAGAGGAAGAAGAAGCCATACCTCACTTGAAGAACCCAAAAGCTTTGAAGAAACCAAGAAAACTGCAGCAAAACCCAAAGATTTTAGCAACCTACGGCCTGTGATGGCTTGGATTGAAAGAAAGAGTGTTTGGGTTTGAAAGAATCAAGGCCAGAAGGTGGGGAGATGGAGGAATTAGTCGAAAAGGGGGTTTCAGGGGTGTTTAAAGAATTGCAAGTGTTCGGATCGCCCCTAAGGTGTTCGGACCAGCCGAGCCAACTCTATTTGAAAGACCCCACTGCGGTCCGGACCGATTGGACGAGCGTCCAGACCGGCGGACCACTTTGGGAAAATACCTAATATTCCTAATAATTAGATTATCCTTTACCTAAATTTAATTACTATACTAATTAATATACAACAAAGATTCTTTCGATTGTGAACTATTCATAAGGTGGAGGATCCAAGAGATCCCATGTTTCAATTAAACCTACGAAATTCTCCAAGTATGGTTTTAATCTATGCCTATTCACCTTAAATTGATGTCCATTATTTAGGTTTTTAATTTCAATGGCCCCATGGTTCGAGACATGTGTCACAATGAACGGTCTCAACCACTTAGATTGTAATTTACCCTGGAATAGGTGTAGTCGTGAGCGATAAAGAAGTACCTTTTGACTTTCATGGAATGAACGTCATGCAATATGCAGATCATGTACTTTCTTCATCTTTTCTTTTGAAATTAACACATTTTCATAAGAATCATTACGTAACTTGTCCATTTCTGTAATTTGTAGTTTACGGTGTAGCCCTACTTCATCAATATTGGCATTAAATTGCTTAATTCCCCAATAAGCTTTGTGTTCTAATTCCACAGGCAAATGGCACGGCTTACCATAAACTAATCGATAAGGTGACATTCCTAGGGTGGTTTTATATGCAATACAATATGCCCACAGGGAATCTATCAACCTTAGTGACTGATCCTTACGATTTGGATTAACCATCTTTTCTAGAATTTGCTTGATTTCCCTGTTTGCAAGCTTTACTTGGCCACTTGTCTAGGGGTGATAAGGAGTACCCACTCTATGCACTACCCCGTATTTAAGCTGTAGGGTTCCCACTGGCCGATTACATAAATGCTTTCCTCCATCACTGATTATTGCTCGAGGTACCCCAAAGTGCGAAAATATGTTTTCGTGGAAGAATTTGAGCATGACTTTATGATCATTAGTTCTAGTGGCAACTGCTTCTACCCACTTGGACACATAATCAACCCCTACTATAATGAATTCATTCCCAAAAGACATTGGAAAAGGGCCCATGAAATCTATTCCCCAACAGTGGAATACTTCTAACACGAGAATAGGGGATAGAGGCATCATATTTCTTCGGGTCAAGCTACCTATAAGTTGACACCTATTGCAAGTGGTGCAAAAATGATGTACGTCCTTAAATAATGTAGGCTAGTAAAATCCACATTGTAAAATTTTGGTAGCTATTTTGTTCGTGGAAAAATGGCCACCACAAGCTTGAGAGTGACAGAACTCTATAATTCCTGAAACTTCCCACTCAAGAATACATCGGGGTATTACTTGATCCGGTCAATATTTAAATAAATATAGATCATCCCAAAAGAAAACTTGTACATTCCTAAGGAATTTCTTCCTATCTTTAGAGCTCCATTCATTTGGGATTTTGCCTATCACAAAGTAGTTAGCAGTATCAGCGTACCAAGGTGGATTGGAGGCTGTTATTGCTTGTACGTGGAATAACTGTTCATCCGAGAAGCTATCATTGATTTGAGTATCATCCTTGGGATAAGCTTCTGCCGGTAAATGTGATAGATGATCCGCTACCACATTCTCCACACCCTTTTTATCTCTTATTTCGAAGTCAAACTCTTGCAATAATAATATCCACCAAATTAACCGTGGTTTGGCCTCTTGTTTGGTTAGCAGGTATTTAAGTGTGGAATGATCGGTAAAAACAATAACTGTTGAACTAATGAGATAAGACCGAAATTTCTCAAGGGCGAAGACAACTACTAATAATTCTTTTTCAGTTATCGTGTAATTCTTTTGCGCATCATTGAGAGTTTTACAAGCATAATAAATGACATGTGCCTTTTTATCCCTTCTCTGCCCTAACACAGCTCCAATAGCATGGTCACTAGCATCGTACATAAGTTCAAACGGTAGTGACCAATTAGGGGACTGTAATATAGGAGTTGTAGTTAGACATCCCTTGAGTTTATCGAAAGCTTGCTAGCATTGGTCAGTCCATTCAAATGGGGTATCTTGTGTGAGTAATTGACACAAGGGTTTAGAAATTTCACTAATGACTGAATAAATCTTCGTTAAAAACTAGCGTGCCCTAAGAACGATCTAATATCCTTTACTGAGTGAGGTGTGGGAAGTTTTTGCTTTAAGTCTACCTTAGCTTGATCTACCTGGATACCTTCCTTTGATACTATATGACCTAGTAGTATGCCTTGTGTCACCATGAAATGACACTTTTCCTAATTAAGGACTAGGTTCTTTTCCTCACATCGTGTTAGTAGGAGATCAAGGTTTTGTAAGCACAGCTCAAAGGAATCACCATAGACAGAGAAGTCATCCATAAATATCTCGACGATTTCTTCTACCATCTTACTAAATATGCTGATCATGCAGCGCTGAAAAGTAGCGGGGCCTTACACAGGCCAAAGGGCATTCGTTTATATGCAAAGGTGCCAAAGGGACAAGTGAATGTGGTTTTAGATTGATCCTCTAAAGCTGCCTCTATTTGGTTATAGCCCGAATAGCCGTCCAAGAAGAAATAGTATGCATGCCCAGCCACTCTTTCTAAGACTTGATCTAAAAATGGAAGAGAGAAGTGGTCTTTTCTCATAACTGCATTGAGTTTTCTATAATCAATGCAGACTCGCCAGCCAGTTTGTACTCTCGTTGGGACTAACTCATCGTGATCATTCTGAACTCAGTGATACCTGACTTCTTAGGTACTACTTGTGTGGGGCTTACCCATTGAGAGTCAGAAATTGGATAAATTATCCCCACATTAAGTAATTTGAGTACTTCTACCCACACTACTTCTTTCATATTCGGATGGAGTCTTCTTTGCATTTGTCGGACTAGCTTGGTACCCTATTTTAGATATATACAATGCGTGCAAAGGAGTGGACTTATACCCATCAAATCTACCACTGACCACCCTAATGCCTTCTTATGGGTTTTTAAGAGTTCTACTAATGTACGCTCTTGATCAGTGGTTAATTCAGAGGAGATAACTACGGGGTATGTTTCTCCTTCGCCTAGAAAAGCATATTTCAAACTAGGAGGTAAAGGTTTCTTATCAGGACTTGGGGCTTTCGCATTTGATGATTGAGCTTTATTTAGTAGTGGCCCCAAATTTTCAAACATTGGTACCCAATTACCCACAAATATTAAGGGGCAGACCTCTAACCATTCATAAATCATTTCACTCACTTCGCCTTGGATCATAGGGTCTCCTTTCTCCACATTACAACATAGTGCCCTTTCTAAGGGATCTTCAAAGAATTCACAATCGATATAGTCTTGCACTATGGTCTCCACTACATCTACTTCTTGTATCTCAAACACCTCTTTTGGTTGTTAGTAACATGAAAAATATTGGTCTTAAATTCTATGTTACCAAAAGACATTTTCATGGACCCATTCCTACAGTTAATCAACGCATTTGAAGTTGCTAAGAATGGCCATCCAAGAATCACAGGTGTCTGATCTAGTGCTGACAAACTAATGAGTGGTTGTGTATCAAGGATTATAAAATCTACTGGAAAATAGAAATTTTTCACTTGCACCAATACATCTTCAACTATACCTCGTGGAACTTTAATTGATCTATCAGCAAGCTGCAAAGTCACATGATAGGTTTTATCTCTCCTAAGCCTAGTTGTTCGTACACTGAATAGGGGAGTAAATTCACACTAGCTCCTAAATCAAGAAGTGCTCGACTTATAAAGAACTCCCCTATATAACAAGAAATAGTAGGACATCCAGGGTCCTTATATTTCGGGGGTGTACGACATTAAAGGATAGCACTTGCTTGTTCAGTTAGGAATTTTTTTCCTTTACATTTAGTCCCCTCTTTACAGTGCATAACTCTTTTAAGAACTTTGCATAAACAGGGATTTGCTTTATTGCTTCTAAGAGAGGTATGTTAATTTTTACTTGTTTAAAAACCTCCAACAATTCAGCTGCTTGGGCTTCTCTCTTTGCTTTCCAAAACCTTTGGGAAAATGGTGCCTTAGGGACGTATTCTCTATGCACTATCATAGGTTCTCCTTCTTTTTCCTTTCCTTTTTCTCCTTTTTCTACCTTACCATCATCTTTTTCAGATTCCACCTCTTCCTTGACTATAGGTCATTTTTCAGCCTTTTTATTATCTTCCAACACCCGCTTAGGTTTTAAATCTTCCCTAATCTTAACCATCTTGGGGAGAATGGTTTTATCTATCTCTTTACCATTCCTAAGTGTCATGATGTTTTGCACCTGTTCAATGTTTCTAGGCATACTGGAAGATGCTTCAACTTGTTTCACTTGGGCAATGTGATTTGGACATGGTTGAGCAGGAAATTGACCTTTAGGTTATGCAGTCAAAGTTTGAGTTAAATGTGTCAATTGTCCCCTAATATCATCCAAAGTTCAGTTATTTTGAGCCTAAAGTGTGGATTGAGTGTTCATGAATTGTTGAAGTGTTTTTCTATGGATCTCTTATTTGGAGGAATATATGGATTATGTGATGGTCCCGCATTCTGAGGCAATCCTGAACTAATGACTGGAACTTGAGGAATTGGAGGAGGTGGAGCATGATAAGGTTGTAGTATTTGAGCTCCATCATTTCTCCAACTAAAATTTGGATGGTTCCTCATAGCCAGATTATATGTTTCAGAATACAGATTTTCTCCTAAATTTTGTCCACGATATGGAGGCTGGTATTGGTTTATAACATGGATAGGGAGTTCACTAGATGGCTGACCCAGCATAACTTCTCTACACATAGGAATACTAGGACAATCATCGGTTCTATGAGCTTGGCTATCACATACTATGCAATAGACATTAGCTGCTGGTTCTTTTCTGGTGTGTGTGTCCTTTTTAATTTTTAGGGTCTCTATTTCACGTGTTAGGGTTGCTAACTTTACCCTAAGGTCATCGGTTTCACTTAAATGGTGCAAACCTCTAATTGAAGAACCACTAGTAGCCTGAGTATTATAAGATCCCGTGGTATCCCATGTCTGTGCATTCTCAGCTAGAAACTCAAAATACTCATAAGCTTTCTCAGGAGTTTTATCATAGAACTGCCCATTGCACATTGTCTCCACAAGTTGTTTCAATTGTGGCATCAGTGATCCATAAAAGATACTAGTTAGGCGCCAAATTTCAAATCTATGATGAGGACAGGAATGTAAGAGAGTTTTGAACCTCTCCCAGCTTTGATAAAACGTCACACCTTGTTGTGGAGCAAAATTTAGAGTCGATGCTGTATTGCATCAGTTCTGTTAGGTGGGAAATTTTTCTTTAAGAACTTAGCTTGCATTCCATCCCAAGTGCGAATGGAATTAGATGGTAAGAATTCAAACCATCTAGCAGCCTTGTCTTGTAGAGAAAACGGGAAAAACTTAAGAAACACTAGTTTTATTGGGCATTCATGATCTTTAATAGTGACACAAATGTCCCTAAACCACATTAAGTGATCGTATGGATTTTCAGAGTCCATACCATGGAAAGTAGGTAGCAATTGTATCATTCCTAGTTTGAAGTGGAATGCTTGGTTTTTAGGCCAAACTATACAGGATTCAGGAGTATGCCTATTTTGCTGCAGGATATCACTCATGGGTCGCCTAGCAGTAACAGCTTGTTCTTCAACCATTTCTAAGATTGGGTTAGGAAATCTAGGATTTGGAGATTCTCTTAAAGAATTTTCATGTTCAAAAAGAGGATTTAGAAACTCATAACGTTTTAATCGACCGTTGTCACCACAAGTCCAGAAGTTCATAAGCTAGGAAATATATACTGAATGGAGGGACTATGGTCCAAACCAGAGACCTAGGTGTCTGAACCACAAAGCAAGGTCATGGGACTTAGGAAAATTCATTTTTTTTGTTTTTTTGAAAATTAAATCTTATCCTAAAATTCTAATAACCTAAAAACTAAAATTGGTTCCCCGGCAACAGTGCCAAAAACTTGACTACTTCTAGAATGTGTGTCTAAACTAATCCCCAAGTGCAAGGGTGCGCGGTGTAGTTTTAACTCGGTGAGTCAAAGGTCAAATCCACAGGGAACCTAAGTTTTAGTTTCTAGGTCTAAGATTTTCTACACCTAAGTTCAAGAATTGATTTAAAATGAGATCAAATAAGATTTTCAGCAATTGACCTAAATTAGTTCTAGCAAATAAAAGTAACCATAACGATTAGTAACTAATTTCAAGAAAGCAAAGATCAGTTTAAGAATTAAAATAATGAAGTAAACCCTTGATTTAACATTCAAGTTCAGGTGGAATAGAATTAAATCAAATCAATGCATTGATTACCAATTAAAGTTTCACGTCGAATGGAAAAATTAATTGGAAAATGTCATCGTTAATGTTCTTTCAAAAGTCCACAATACTCAATTTCATACTCACGTTTAACGGATTATAAAATTGGAAAGATGGTTTTCTTGATAAAACACTTGTGGGTTCAAACCTAATTTCTTCGTTTCAAGATTTTCAAGAAAGTTCAAGATTCAAAAACCTTTATCAGTGATTACCGAAATATGATCAAAAGCTTTTATTTTTAAAAGTTCTTTGAACAAAAAATTAGATTTGAAAGACTAATGTAGATGTTTACACTTTCACGTGTTCATCTACAAAACCATAGCACATAATATGATTCAAACATTCCACCCTCCCTATGAAGTTAAATCAAGGAAAGTAATTTACGCTAACATTGTGTAACAATCCATACGCATGAATCAATAAATAAACAAAAAATAAGAAGACTAGATGAAAAATAAATTTGGAAAATCTTTTATTAACTAACAAAACCAAGTACCGTACTTCGAAGACTAGAAAGAGCAACGAACAATCAACAAAAGTGAAATGAATCTGCAAACTGCTACACAAATCTTGTAAAACATCTTCAAAATAAATGAAGAAACTCACTTTCTAGACCCTAAAACACTTTCTAAAAGTCTGGAAGAAGATGCCCTGGACAGCTATTCATGGGGTTTTTATAACCCATGCACGAAACCCTAAAAACGGAACAAAAAATGCCCCTGCGTGTCCCAGGTGTCCAGACGGCAGTGTGCTCCAGACTTCAATTTTTCCTACTCTGCCTTTTGTGGTCCTGAAGGTGTCCGAACACCCATGCCATCCAAGTGCACCACGAGCTATCCTTTATCGTTTCTTCGTCTTTGGCACTCCCAATTGCTTCGATTGAACGATTTTCACTACAATTAAGAAAAATACACCATATTAGTGTAAAAATTAACAAAATGCATGATTAAATTAAGAAAATGCATGTTTTTATGTTAAAATAGGGTTCTTGTAATTACACTTTCAAGTGTAATCAATAATCAAGTATGGGTATGTTGAATATGATAACATTTTATATCCTAATATAGGTGACAATTCAAGAACGAATGTCAATTATATCTAAGGAAAGTTATGACTTATAAATTATTGGCTTAGCCAATCCTAAGTCATTCCTAGTCTCTGGAGCGTCGCTCACTCAAGTGATTGTTATGGATTAGCAAATGTTTGATTTCTAAGTTTGTATCAACCCTAACGAGTGTGTGTTTGCATGTCTGGATGTGCCTTAGCATGTGCAAACATGTCAAGATATGGTGCATAGCATGTCATAGCATGGTAAATGATGCCCTAGCATGTTATACCATGATATATGATGATCAAGAGACATCCTAGCATGGCGTAGCAGGATGATATGGCAAAATAACATGGTACAGCATGGTAATGACATGTCAGGGTAGCATATGAACATGGTATAGCATGGTAGGGATGACATGACATGATAAATATGATGTTTGGCCTAGCTTAACATGGTAATGTAATGTTATGACATGGTATGGCGTGGCATTGCGGACATGGTATTATGGCATGGTATGGTAGTATAATGTGATGACAAGAGATGGCATGATAGTATGATGTGGGCATGCCGTATGTATTATGTTTGAAATTTTATAAAATTTGTTTTGGGTAAATCCAGTCAATATCATGTATTAGGTCTAGCTCAAACTTAAGTTATGATCCGGATACCTTTTATTGACAAAATATTTTTACTTACATAATTAAAATTATTCTATTTTAGTTATGCAAATACATTGAATTAAAAGATAAAATAAAATTTTAGAGAGAGAAAATTATACCGACACGAGCTTTTTTAGAGAGAGAAAGTCTGGACTGTTGGCCTTACCTTGAAAGCTCTAAAGTACGATGAGTGTTAAATGAATGAAATAAAGAGGGGGAGGCCAATAAAGACCCAAAATTTTAGAAATTTATTTGTATTGATTTTATTATTTATTTAAGTATTCGTATTTTTATTATTTTTTATTTAATTTAAATTTCTATATTTATTTAATTTTGATGTGACATGCCTATGTTAGGTTTTATATTAGGGCATATGTACATATATATATATATGCTAGATGTGTTTTGATTGGATGAGAGTTGAGGCTTGTTTCAATTGGGCTAAAGTAAGGGTGAACTCTTATTGGGTAATGGAGAGGTGCTAGTGTTCCATTGGTTTAGAAGGAAGGTGGCTTCTCCAATTGGTTGAACAAGTGCCGGAGTTAATGCGATGTAGGGGAGCTCAAAGGGTTGGCTGATTAAGTGTAGCTTATGTGGGAAGATTTATAAAAATCTATATAAATCCTCTCCCCACATGACCACTAACCTTTTCCCCAGCAAATCTGATATATATCTATTAAGGGAGAGATATAGAGATATATATGTATATATAAAACCACCAGGTGTTCTTGCAAGAATGAGTAAGAAAGAAGTGAGATTGTATATCTATTAGAAGATTTTTGGAAGAAAGCTTGTGCCAAATCTGGGAATAGCAGAGTCAGATCACTGAATTTGCCAGAAGAAAAAACAACTTGAGTTGGTCATAACATTTTTGCACATTGATCATCTATGTGCATAGTCAGGTAGGTGGGGTAGCTTATAGGTTTATTTTTCTTAGTTTTTTGCAAGAATTTTTGTTGTGTGAATGTGAACATGAGCTAGAAAGCATGAGGCATGTTTTGATTATATTTCTTTTTATGAAATTCTAAGTTTTAGTATGAAAGTTGCAAGAAAATGTTTATATTGTATAAATCCATATTTTTGGGCATATATGTGAAGCATGTTAGTATATTCTATATTTATAAATAAATCAAATTAATCTCTACTTCGATTTTGGTTAAAAAGGAATTTCTTATATATATATACATGTTTTTGATGTAAGAAATTCATAAGTGTTTAATGTTTTAAATATTTCATTCATGTTTTAAACTATGCAAAATTTCTAGAAAAATGAAGGCCAAACCCTCGAGACTTCCTGTGGGTAAGCTTTGAGGTATTCTGGATTTTTCTAAAGGCTGAAATCTGAGTAGTTCAAAGCTTTAGACTGCCTATGCCCAGGCTACAAGGTGTTTTGTTAATGACCTGAAGCCTCGGGCTACCTGTGCCCAAGCTGTGAGGTCTATTGTTCATCTTAAATCTTAAAATTTTTTAAAATACCTTTTCTTAAATAGCATGGATTATTTTATACTATTGTTATGACATATGAAGGTTGTTTGGGTTCTTGTTTTGGTTAACATTATGCCTTTTAAACATGTGATATATGAGCTTATGTGGATTTGTTTACTTGTTTCAACATAAGCATGCATCGGGCAACATGAAACTTAGGCCCGAAGGATACTATATTTCGTAAAACTTATAAGTTTAAGGATGAACATAAGGAACTTAATTTAGAGATAATCATGTGTACGATGTGCTGTTGTTAAAGGAATATGAATTAACATTGATTTTTGATATTGGGTTATATAGGGTACTAAAAGAATGGGTTCTAATGCCCAAGGGTCAAAAATCTCAAAGCAATATAGCATAACCAATAGGTTAGAAACCGACAAAGTGTATACATGACTTGCACTAGCATATATTAGTCCCAACACTGTGGGACCGATTTACCTACTAAAGCAAGATGAGATGGACTAGAACTGTGGGACTAGGACTATAAGTAGATTAAGGACTGCAAGACTAATTGTGCCCCATGACTAAGGTCTGGGAATTTCTGAGTACATCCGGGACTACGAGACCAGTTATACCCCACGGCTTCAACTTGGGGATTTAACAAGTATATGTAGGACTACGGGGCTAGTTGTACCCTACAACTCGGGCCTGAGGATTATTTGGGTTTAGTTCTGTGGCCATAGACTAACCTTGCAGAATACTTGACCCATAGTATGATATTAAGATATATATATATATATATACATATATATCATGATGTAATTGAGATGATGAATGTGGTTTTAGCATGAGACTGCAAATCATGGCTAAATAGCTATTTAATCTAGAACAATATGATAAATTTGGACATTGTAATATTAATATGAAATGAATAAAAGAGTTTTACTTAATTTAAAGTTAATTAAGGGTTGTTCTTTGCCTTACATGATTAAGAAACTTATTCTTATATTCTTATTTCTGAGCACATGCAGTTTACTGCTCACTCCTCCTACAGTTGATCTTGTAAGGGCAAATGCTCATTATGGATCTATAGGATAGCCTAGCTCAACATTAATTGTTTGTTGTTTATTTTATGTATTGTTTTGGCTATTTGGTTTTGGGGCCCAGTTTGAGCGTATTGTTTTGTAGCCCTCTTTTTTGCATTTGTTAAACCTTTAGCGTATTCTAATGGTGAATAGAATATTATTTTTACTTCCACTTTGATTTTTATTGGTTGTATGGTTTTATGTATTTGTTTTGTGGGCTTGTCCCCACATCCCCAGTTATGGTTTTTAGAGTGTGACAAGGCTCCTATTTATAGGTTTTCTGGTCAAACAAAACTTCTATCAAGCCAAACTAGCAAAAACAATTGCCTGTATCCTTGGGCAAACGTGTTTGCCTTAGTTAACAGGCAAAACCCTTTGCAAATTCCATGTTTTCAATCTTTTCTGCCTGTAGAGACAAGCAAACATATTTGTTTGGAGCCCTGGGCAGACACGATTACAAAATAGGCTAACCAAAACGTCTTGCCAACCTAGGTAGGCAAAACAGCCTACCACAAAGCTATGTGGCAAGCTATTTGGCAACTAAGAGGAAAAATGGGACCATTTGGCCTGCAACCCTCAGCTTAGGCCATGTTCGGCTAGGTTTAGGTTTTGCCCTAATAGGTTCGAACTGTTTTAAGAGGTTCTGGGTAGTTTTTGGGAGCTCTAGAAACCTATCGGATACTTTTTGGAGAGAATTAAACCAATTAGGTCAAATTTTGGTTCAATTTGGATTCTCCAAGATCGAGTTAGGTTTATTTGAGAACTGTTGCTGCGAAACAGGCTAAAACAGATGAGGGGTCACTATTCTTTGGCCTACCAGAATGGTTCCTCCTATCTTTTTTTGGGTATGAAGAATCCAAAAATGCCATCAACAGGACTTTCGAACTTTTTTATGAATTTATAAATAATTAATGAATTTTTTAGTATGGGCTACAAAGGGACCTCCTAAGGTTTGACTTGACTAGACCTCCAAAGGTTTGACTTTACTAGCCCTAAGTATGTCATTACCTTAGGGAATGAATTCTTAATATTCTTGAGCAATTTGAAGGCCTTCTGACTTCATCAAGGGTCTCAAATTATGTTTGGTGTGCCGATAGTTTCTTTCTTGTCAATAGAAGCCATTTTGCATTAGCAGAGCTTGGATGATCTCTAGAGGAGCTTTTTGTCTGCTCTAAGCTGTGTTTTATGTACTGTGACATGCCTTGGGATGTTTTATATTTTCTTGTATGTTTCTAACTTGATCTAAGCATTCCAGTTGATACCATCCTTCAAGTGTGTTAATTGAGGTCATTTTTTATTTTTGGACTGAATTAACCATTGATTCTAAACTCTGGATACTTTGTTGCTGCAGGAGTTCTCAGTTTGGTGGCTTTCTATCTTAATCTGAGCATTCAGTTTGACTTCTCCCTAATTCTAAGGGAACAATCAATTTTGCTAAATGTTGCTTTTTGTTAATTGCTAGTGCTTTGACATATCATGTGATCAATAAATTACCATTTAACTAAAAGTATTAAATATTGTAAATTTTAAGTAGGGGCAAATTGGGGTGTTTACAATTGTTTAATTGATTATTGCTTTTATTGAATTATTTATTTCATTGCATTATTTTAAATATTATTTGAAGACTAGATATTTAAAACAAATCTTAAAACTTAATTTTTGCAGTATCTTATTTTATTAGTTTCGATTTTAGTACAATTGATTATTGAGCAAAATCCCTCTGAATTCGATCCTGAACTAATCAAGTAAAATTACAGCACATACCTTTATACTTGGGGATTTTTTGTTATTGGCTGCAATATTTGAATGCAGTCAGCAAGAGAACACTTGACACAAAGACCACATGCAAGAGCCGTATGTAAGTAGTAGGAAATGCAACTGGAAAGAAAAAAAAAAAAAAAAAAAAGTCCAATTTGGATCAGGTATGAGAATTTGATCGGGTAAATCGGTACATGAGAACATGTTTACATTGGACTACATGTTGTAAGGCTAAATAGGCTTTAAATCCAAAATAAAATCTACTATCAATTAATTTCAAATGTCCACTAGGCTAACAATCATATAATTAATTTGAGCCCAATCTGAATACAATCCAATCTAATTACATATATAAAATTAAGCCTAAGATTAAAATTCAAAAATTTTCAATTAATCAAAATAAACCAGTGTTAGTGCTTATTAGTTTCTGGATTGTTACATGGGTGAAATTTTCAACTAAAATTGATATGTTAAGAATCTCCTTGATTATTCAACCTTGGTCGGAAAGAGGAGCAACTTAAACCACATGACATAACTAGGGTTAGTCAATAGGTGGGGAGGGTTAAGAATGAGCCTTTGTTTAATAAACCTAGGTTTAATAATCAAGCTCTCCCATGTAAAACTTATTTATTTTTATGCAAAAATTTTAACTACACTTCTAAAGAGAGAGAAAAAAAATTTTCGATAGAACTTATTTTTTCAAAAGAAATATGTATAAAATAATATATAAATACATAAAATACGTAAAAAGGCATGTTTTTAAATATTTTGGGCCAAACTTTTGTTGAACCTATAAGAATAATTCTAAAATCAAACAAACAAGACCGACTAAGCTGACCAAAGGCACTGACTCAAAATCTCCACTCTAAACATGATTATTTTTTGTTTGACAATCTTACTTCTTATGATTATACCGAAAAACTTTAATTTTTATCAAATTTTTTTAATTTTTTACAACTAAATTTTATCACATATTACATTTACGCTATTTTTTTTTTTATCATTCAAACACTATCCTATTTGATTTTCTAAAAAGAAAAACATCATGACGGGGTCTCTATCGAGAATCCCCTTTCTATATGGAGTGCCAACAGAGAATTTATGATGCATGAACAATAATTCCACGGGGGCCACTGTCCTGGCTAGCAGGCACAGTAGAGAAATTGATATATACATAATTCATAGTATATTCCATTTTTTTAAATTTACAAACATACACATGGGTGTGCAATATAAGAAGCTCTCGGTATCATGTTGCCAAGATAGTGATTGTAAACTCGATATATGACACATAGCTGGCGTTTGGTGAAAAAATAAAAATAAAATTTCTTATAATTTTTATTTTGATACTTTTGTCACTTGTCACTTTTGAAAAAAAAAATAACGTATTTATTAAAAATTTGTAAAAATTAAGAAATTAAAAAAATGTATCAATACATTTTAAAAGAAAAAAAGTTTACAAATTAAAAAATAATAATTAATAAAAAGTTTATAAAAAGTAACGTTTCCCAAATGGAATCATAATATGCCCTATATACATTGCTAGGGGGATGATTGAGGATGAGGCGTGGGCTTGGCTTATGTGCCTAGGTATTTCAATGCATTATATAACGTACAGATATTTTAAAAAATGGAGAGAGTGAGTCCAGGTGGAACACCTTGGCTGATACGTATTGATTAATCATTTTATATATGTGCTAGTTTGAAAATTCATAAAGAAAAGTAAGGAAAAGTGACGGTGGTGATGATGACCTAAGCCCTCTCATATATAAAATTAGGATTTGAGTTGACAAAATTGTCCCCTTGTTTTTTTAACCACCACCTAAAAGCATTAGGTTTTAATCATTGAGTAGCTTACTTGAGCCTTATCACACCTAGTCTAATGAGTGTGGGTCAATTAGAAATTAAAAAATGTAAATCTTTTTTTACCAACAATGATTTAGCTCAACTTTCCTTTTGATTTGCATAAATTTTTTTTTTTCAAGGTGTCTAAATCAGTTTGTATCCATTTCGACTAATTCCTAGAACTCTAAAATTAATAATCAAATAAACTGTCCAGTAACCTGAGAAGACTCAAACTAATGATCACTAGGGAGTAAGTTCAAAATTTTACCAATTGGACAACTCTTAAGTTTAAAACTTGCATAACATTAAGTTAATAAAAAAATAAATAAAAATTATTCCATAATTTGTAAATGTTTAAATATCATTATCTTAATAATTTACCTTCACATTCTCTTTCATTCCGTTTGGAATTATTTGTCTTGGAGAATTAATTTGATTTTATTTCATTTCATTTGGTTAATAAAATTTTGAGTTTAAAACACAGGTTTGAATTTAAAATTTTATTGAATTGATTTAAAAGAAATGTTAAATCTGACTCTATTAGCAAGAAAGATAAAATATGTTAAATATAACATATTAGAATAAATTTATTTACTTACTCAGATATCTTAAAAAAATGAAATATCATTAAATTTAATTATTTTGCATTAGATTTTAAATGGTATAGAAACTCTAAATTTTAGTTATGAAATGAAATTAAATCTAATTTATAAAACCTTATTTTGATTCTAAATATAATAATTAGTGAGAATTTTTATTAAATGAAATCAATTTTTATTAAACTCACTATTAAAAACAAAGTGTTAAAGGTTTTATAAATATTTAGACAGTATTTTATTCACTCGTTCACAATTGGCTATAACCCCTAAGAAATACAATTACTAAATTAAGAAACTAGCTAGCTAGCACACCAAAACTAATGGTACATACTATATATATATTTTTTAATGTTATAATACTCTGTTTGCAAGTGCAAATTAGTCCTTTCAGCCTCAAATTCAAAAGCATGGGGTGTCCAAATTTTCAAGTTTCAACGACCCAAAAGCCAATGAAGAAAAAAAAAATTCATAAAGAAATAAATAGAAATTGAAAGGGAATGTGGGGTTGGGGTTGGGTTGGGATGAGCTGTCCCCGTGCATTAGATGCTTTATCTGATGCTTATCGGTGTCGTTCATCTGCCACCTGGAACTCATTTCCTCTTATCTACAACAAGAGAACGGTCCCCACCTAAACACCATTGGGACTACATTTAGCACACTAGGTTTTACTGAAAAATTAAAAAAAAAAAATTTATAATTTTTTTTTTATTATACTGCACAAAAAAAATTTTATTTTGACAAAAATATTAATTACTTGGATTATGTGCAAATAATTATACATTACTTTTGCTGAAACAAAAAATTATTCGGACAGTAATATTTTTTTATATTATCCTAAGAAAATAATTGGTTTTGCAGGAATCATATTTGAGTGCTCGCACCAATTAATGCAAATTTTGATTTTAAAAATAAAGTGATTAACATACTTTACAAAGGCATTATTTTTAGGAAGTGTATAAAAAATTATACATAATAATTCTGTAATTAAAACACATCTTATGAAATTCTTTAATATAGAATAATGGTCATTGTAATATCAAATATTAGTTACATTATTTTTATTACTAGTACAATTTACTTGTAGTAGTAGTGACGGCATGCACAACTCCCATAATTATTACTCGCACAATTCCTGCGAAAGAAAGTTAGGTTATTAAAAGATTATAAGGAAAAAAAATTAAAAGTAAACTTTATAACGACTATAGTACAATATTATTTATTTGGAACTCAGTTAAGTGTAACAAATGGACTCTTTAAGAGTCACTTATACTAGTTCAATTCTAGTCCAAATACTCGTAATCGGGGAATTTTAATAGAATTTGTAGTTCGTAAGGTTTGAAAATGTATTGTACTAAAAAAACGTTGAATATTAGTTTATGGCATTTTAATAAACTCTACTCAAATGATGTGGAACAAGAGTATTATTTCCCTATACTTTAGCATGTAGTATCTCGTCAGATGACCCTCACACGACCATGTATATTATCACCAATTCATCACGATTATTTAAATGTAAAATAATTTTTGAAAAACTACTACATATCACTGTATGTTGTAATTAATAATGTATGTTTAAGAGGTGTTTAAAAGTAGAAGTGAAAAAAAAAATACACTCAAAAGTAAGATTCACCATCTCTCCTATTTCTTCACATAATAGTGCAAATATATGTATATATTAGTCTATAATATTATGCATTATAATAGTAATTAATCATACTCGAGCAAACCAGCAAAAGTTAACCATTAATTGTTATTTAAGAAAAACAACATTTAAAAATTAAAAATATGAAAGGTGTTTTATTGTATTTTATTTGACAAAAAAAAATTAAAAGAAAAAAGGAACTTCATTCTATAACAACGTCAAAGAGAGTAAAAACAAAGAGAATACAAGCGGCAGCTCTAAAAAAAAACAAACCACCAGAGCCAACTACACAAAACAAATTAAACAAACTGCCAAACCAAACTCGACTAAACTAAACAGAAGAAATAGAAATCCAACAGCAAGAGGAGTGCGCAAAACAAAAAAAAAAAAAAACTGGCCCCTTCATTTCCACCAAAAATACTCATACTTTAGCTGCCTGCAAATTGCTTTCAACTCATGAATGGGGAAAAAGAAGCTGCAGCAATGGAGATCTTGGTCTATGCAATACATGTCAGTATAGATATAAATGAAGGAGCTGCTACTGTGTCATCAATGACTCTAGGGCTTTTCATTATAGCCAAAAAGGTAGTACGATTAGTGTAAAAATTTACAAATAAGAATTGAAATTTTAGCGGTGTTTAATTGGATGGCTAACTTTGGAAAAAAGAAATTGCGAAAAAATGACACGGGATAAAATTTGATTAGAGAAAACTTAAAAAAAAGTAGAAACTAAAATATTTTTTATATATATTTTAGTCTTCCATACAGTCGCTTTGAAAGTTTTAAAAATTAAAATATACTAACTGTTTTATGACAAGAAAAAGAGGAACAAAGTAAATATGAAAATATATATATGGTTCTACAGTTGTAATAATTTAAATTTTGAAATTTGCTCAAGTTCATTTGATTATAAATTTATTCAATCTTGACTGGAAACATAAACGAATTGATTAAACTTGGAAAGTGTAATTACAAATCTAAGAGTTAGATCATAATTCATACATTTGTTTAATAGTTTTAAAGTTTTTTAGCTACTTTTAGTAGTTACTATGTTTTTGTTTCAAAAATGCAATGAAAAGACAGAGATTATTAAAATAAGTGATGGTGAAGGCGACGAAACAGTCCATACGGTCTAGACACCTTTTTTTTTTTTGGTAAGTAAGCGTATTTTGGATTAACGGAAAAATTTATGTACAATGTCTTAGGGGCATTCCCCCGTGATACAAGTTACAAAATAACTAGTGGATTCCCCAACTATTAAGCAAATTAGAGTTTACATTAGCCAACATGACATGAGATTGAGATAGCTTTCTTCTAACTTCATTTTGGATTCCATGCACAATGGTTGCCATAGGTGTTGAATGCCCTTTGAAGATTCTTTTGTTCCTTTCCTCCCAAATGTGGTAAACCAACCCGGCCCAAGCAAGCTTAAAAAGTACACGGCTAGGGTGCTTCCCGCTAAATTTGCCAATGGCCCAAGCAACTTCCATTTTCCAAGCTTGTGTAGGTTTGACAATAGAGCATTTCCTTAGAATAATAGCTCTGTCCAGACACCTTGACGTTCAGTCCGAACCAGAGCTAAGAGATAGCTGGAGAACAAGGATAAAGACAAAAATTAAGCATAAACGTTATTGCTGTCCGAACACCCCCTTGGGAAGTTCGGACACCTATGGCCAATATGCATGGAATCTTAAGTTTTAGGGCTTCGGTTTGGGCTAGTTATACATTATTTTGATGGCCGTAGTTGTGCACGCTCTTCAATATAATATTTTTTGAATTCTAGAATGCTTTTTAGAGATATTAGTTTAGGTTTTAGAGTACTTTCGATATTTATTGTTCGTAGATTCGATTGTAATTCTGCTTCAAAATATGGTATTTATATTCCCATTTGGTTTTAATGATATTTATTTTTTATTTGTTTACTATTTTTATATATTTTGTCTACATTATGCCAATGTTAAACTAAATCCTTGGTCTTGGTTCAACGAATCAAGGAAGGATGGGATATTAAGATCAATACGATGTGCGTAAAATTATTCTTGCGATGTGAAAGCATCAATTAATAAGTTTACATTTTCTTTTCACATTCTCTGTAATCACTAATAAGAATTTTCGAATTAAAAAAAATGTTCTTTTGTAATTCTAAAATAAATAAATTATGTTTGAACAAAAAAAATATAAAAGAAGATCATCCGGTTTTATAATCCCCAATGTGAATATAAATCTGTGTTTTGGAACTTAAGGAACCTTTATGAAAAGATTTTTCGATTTACCTTTCCGTTATGTGAAATTTAAATAGTTGCACATCGAATTGTTAAAAAATAATTTCAACTAGAATTGAAAGTTGAATCAAGAATTTATTTAACTAATTTTCATATTACTTTGAATTTATTTGTTATTTTAGTTGAGTTGTTAGTAACTTCATCATTAGATTAGTTGTTGTTTTTAGGTGTTTAATATTTTGGTTTAATTTCCTTTAATTAACTTATTTTATTTGAGCAATTGAATTTACTAAAGATTTTAGAAGATTCATATACTCAAACACTTGAAAACATTTTCACTTTGAATCTAGTAGCAAGTAACTTACGCCTCTTAAAACCTAAAAACTATCACATTAGATTCCTTAAGGATTCGACCTTGATCTTACCTAGTGAAGCTACACCGCATGCCCTTACACTTGGAGATTTATTCTAGATGTATTATTTAGAAGCGATCAAGTTTTTGGCGCCATTGCTAGGGAATCAACTTTAGATTTTAGGTTATTTTAGGTTTAAGTAAATTTACTATTTAAAAAAAAATCTTTCTTTTAATTTTTCTTCCTAATTGCCCAGAACTGCTTATGCTATCCAAACACCTCCATGAGCAGTTTGACGAGCGGTCTAGACACCAATGTCTTTACACAGATTGTCATTTACCTTATGAAAACTTGGAATCGTGGGAAAAATGGTAGAATAAGTCGCCCTGAATTTTAGGTTCCAACTTGATTCATTTCAAATTCTAAATTGATTTTATGATGTTTTAGTTTGGATTTTTGTCAAAATAAATTCTTAATGTTCACTTTTAAAAAATCCTTCCTCTTAGATTGCTTCACTTTGAGTTCATTCGAAAGGTTCTACCCGTGGGTTCAAGCTTCGCTATACTAGTTTCTTCAAAACATCCAAACTCCAAGTGCCTTTGTAGACTCGATTGTGTGGTCTATAAATTGCAAGTGCAATTATTAAGTAGTGGACACAATTTTGTGGCTACAAATTTCAAACTTCAAGGTTGAAATCGAAGACCCAAATGTGTGGTCTTGGTACTACCTTGGATTGAATGGTGCAATCTAGTGTGCTTAGTTGATTATCTACATATTTTCTTTTTATATGTTTTCTTCATTTTCTTCAAAACCAAATTGGGAGTTATGAATTCTGTTAGATAGCTTGCTTATAACATGCTCAACTTTTTTCAACTCTTTACAAGTTATCTTAACTTTCTATAATGTTAGTTTAGGCCACTAAAATTGTGTCAACTTAGGCCTTGCTAGAATGTTCTTTTAAATCCAAATACCTTTCTTTGTGTATAGTTAATATGGGTCCTTGGGTTAAGCATGCAGCCAGTAGCCAATTGGGGGCATGTCCATTAATCGAGATTTATTTGACACAAAACAACCGAAGTCAAATATAATAATATTTGGGTTTACAAGCTAATTGTAGTTGAATGCCATTGGCAAATCGATCCATTCAAGGGTGAAGAATTCCTTCTCCAACAAATTTTGAAGGGAGATGGTGGCTACAATTAGCTAAGTTCCACCCTCAATGTGTAATAGATATTGTTGAGGAATTCTTTGCAAATGTCAAAGAAGAATCTATTATTAGGAGAAGAGGGCGTGAGAAGATTGTTAGCTAGGTTCGAGGAGCTGATATAACCCTCACAATAGATGATTTTGCACAAGTTTTTTAGCTTTCCTGACAAAACCCTGAATTCTCTTACCTTTTCAAAGATACCCCACCTTTGGCAACTATAGCTTTAGAGATACTTATGGAGGGCCAAGAATGGATAGAAAGGTTAGGAAGCCAGTGTTAGGATTAAATGACAAATGCTGGGCTTTTTATATGCTCTCATGCTAGAACTACAATTTAGATTGCAGCCCTCTACGTGCCAAGCTCATATATGTAATAGGAACTGAGATGACCATCAATTTACCTTCTTATATGTGGCACTAGATAGTGTATACATACGAGCATCCGAGAGCTTAGACTGGGCTACCATTTGCGGGTGCTCTGACTGAGATTTTTCTAAGAAAATGTGCCCATATCTTTGATGATCTCCCTTTGGCCACGGTTCTTCATCCATTTAACTACACATCTTATTCTAAATCACAGGGGCATTTAGTTAGAATTATGAAAAAAAAGACTGAGCTAGCACAAATGGAGGAAGAGAGTAGCTCACCAACCCAAGAGGAAGAAGATGAAGAAGTTTCTAATACTAATTTAGCTAACATGGTTCAAGACACTCAATCTGCACTGGGAGGTTTGGTAGAAAAGGTGAGCCACATTGAATAGAACTAAGAAGATAATCGACAAAGAATTCTTCAGATACAGATGATCCAAGAGGAGCATGGTCACCTTCTATATAGTATTTTAGACCATCTCCAGGCTACTTATCATTGTCTTCCTCCTCCTCCATAGTGATTTAGAAGATAAATATTTTCTTTTGCCTTTATTTTGGATCATGTAGTGTTATGAGAGTATAGGAATTTGAGCAGACATACTATTTTATAATCCTAAAACTCTCTCATTTATTTTCTTTTATATGGACGTAATTTGGGTTTCGATTGTACAGTTCACTCTTATTTATGTCATCTAAAACTCATCTCTTGTTTATGCTTATTGTTGCTTTCATTGTTGTGTGTTTGCTTTCCTTTTATTTTCTTTAATATATGTTTCATGGTTGGTAACATCATATTAAACATTTTATTAAGTTCACTTTGAACTTAGTGTAAAGAACAGGTTCATTATGATTGATAAAACTGAGCCCAAATCTAACAAGAAAGAGAGAGTAATTTATTTAACTAATTCAAAGTGTGATAATAAGACTAACAGCTTATAGATTGACTTAGATGAGTGGCCCAATGGTTCATTTGAAGAGGGTATTCCCCTATCTCTACCATTCCATTATCTTCCTTTATTCCTAATAACACCACACTAATTTTTTTAGGGGCAAGGATGGGATGAGGTTGACCTTGAGATTTTAGTGAGAATGGAATGGATTGAGGTGGACATAGCTATTGAGTGGCCCAATACACCTACCCCAGACATTGACAATGAATCTACTTTAGCTTCTGAGGATATATTACACCCTAATTGTGATGACATGCCACCACTCAAAGATATCCCCAATCCTAACACTGATTATGATGACATGCCACGACTCGAAGATATCCCTAATCCTGACACTGATGAGGATGAGGATGTTAATGATGACTCTCTCCCTACTTCTGACTCTAAGAATGAGCCTCTAAACCATTAGAAGTTTCTTTAGATGTTATAATGCATTGTTTTGATGAGTATTATTCCATCATGAGGTGATATTTAACCTTGTTGCATTTTCTTTCTTATTTTTATTTTTATAGCCCTTGTTTTCGTAACCATTCCTGCATCTAGTTGGGTAAAACACATGCCTAGTTTCCTACACATCTTTAACCACACATCATGCACCCACACAAACTCTCACTTGAGCATTTTGAACATATTGAGGACAATGTGTGTAACTTTAGTTGGGGAGAAGGGATGTATGTTGATTTGACTTTGACACATCATTCTTGATTCTAAATGAATGACTCTAGTATATGTTTAGTGATTAGTTTAATGTTAGTATTAGTCATGACACTAATGAATGAATTAATTTCAATCTTGAATAAGGCACTTGATATAAATTGAGTATAAACTCTTCTAATGCATTAGAAACTTGTCACTTAAGAACATTGAAATTAGAGTCTGTTATGAATTGGAGTTCATGATCTTTAGCTATTCAAGTGTATCAAGACATAGGTGAAGACCTGAAACCAGCATCACATAAGCTTTTGATCCATATCGTCCATTTTTTAGCGTTTATATTAAATATTTTAAATCAATTCTTTCATTCGAGTTTTTTTCATATAACTTCATTACATTGTCTTGTTTTGGTATTGAATGCACAAAATACTTTTTTTATATACATGATTGGATCAATACTTCTAAAAAAGGCTATCAACCTTTAGAGTGATGTTAGGCCATGTTTGCTTGCTTTGAGCCTATACTCTTTCTTGTTTACATATCCCTAGAAGCCACCTTAAAGCCACTAAATAAAGAATTTAAATTTTTTTCTTATTTTAGCCACTTAAATATTCCCTTAGCCTTAGATATGTGGGAAAAACCTAACCTTTGCATGTTTGGGAAAATCAGTGCACAAAGGGATATAGCATAACTATGAAGTGTTTGGCATGTGAAATTTATTTCTTGTTAAAAAAAGGAGGGGGGGATAGCGCATCACGAATTCATTATTTCTCAATCCCATGTATTCAAAAAAAAGGAGGAGTTTAGTTTAAAGTTTTAGTTTCTAATTGTGGGATGAATTAAGAAGGAAAAATAAAGGACAAGTATAGGAAAAAGGGGAAGAAGACATAATGTATTAATCACTAAAACTTAAAACATGCACTTTGAATTCGTTATCTTCCATTTGGTAACCTTGAACCCCTGGCCAAGTTACAGCCCTTCTAAAAGCCAGGACTTAAGGTGAAAGGCGTTTGTAAGAGCATCAATCTAAATTATGTGTTTGAGCTTAGTGATTTTGTTTATGCATTAATATATTCCATTCATAAAGTTATGCAACACTCTATATTTTAATTCTTTCTTATTAACGTCTTGTTTGGATTCTATGCACAAACATTGACATTACATCCTTGCATAAACCTTGAAAGCAATCCCACTATTGTGAATTCATTTGATGAGTGAAATATCCAGTCAGCGTTGAGGTCGAAACTGTAGTCTTTTGAGTATACTTGATAGCTATTATGATTGAATAACTTGAAATGATGCATTTAAAATGAAATGGTTGAAAGGTTAGGTAAGTTTGATATGCATTGAGAGATTTTATGCAATTTTTGAATCTTGTTACTTACTTTATAGTGAAATTGAATTCAGTTTTACTATTCATTAAACTAGTTTAGGAATTTTATGGGTAGATTCACTATGAACTCTCCATGAGACCTCACTTATACACTAGGAGGAACTTAGGGGTTCAAGAGGCTTATTGCACACTGCTAAGTGCAACCGTGTTTCCAACGAAAAGAGAAATAAGATAGTAGTTTAGTTCATTTCAATAATGTCATTGTTAGGGACTAGCAATGCTTAAGTTGGGAGGTGTGATTACACTTGAAAAGTATAATTACAAACCTAAAAATTAGATCATAATTCATGCATTTGTTTAATAGTTTTAAAGTTTTTAGTTACTTATAATAGTTACTATGTTTTTGATTCCAAAATGCAGTGAAAAGATAGAGATTATTGAAATAAGTGATGGTAAAGACAATGAAACAAACCCTATGGTCGGGACACCCCGACGTTTGGTCCAAACCAAAGCCAAAAGACAGCTGGAGAACAAGGATAAAGACAAAAACTAAGCGTAAACCCTACTGCTGTCCAGACACCCCTTTAGGTGATCCGGACAGCTACGGCCAGTGTGCATAAAATCTTAGGTTTTAGGGCTTCGATTTAGGCTATTTATACATTATTTTAACACCCATAGCCATACACGCTTTTCAATATAATATTTTTAGAATTCCAGAATGTTTTTCATAGATATTAGTTCAGCTTTTGGAGTACTTTTGATATTTATTATTCGTAGATTCAGTTGTAATATTGCTTCAAAATACGGTATTTTTGTTTCTATTCTATTTTAATGATATTTATTTCTTATTTGTTTACTATTTTTATATATTTTGTTTACATTATATCGATGTTAGGCTAAGTCCTTAGTCTTGGTTTAACGAGTAAAGGAAGGGTGAGATATTATAATTAATATGATGTGCATAGAGTTATGTATGCGATGTGAAAGTATCAATATCTAGTGACTTTTGAAAAACCTTTGATCACATTTTCTGTAATTACTGATAAGGATTTTCAGATTAAAAAAATATTCTTTTATAATTTTGAAATAAATAAATTAGGTTTGAACCAAAAATAATATAAAAGAAGATCTTCCAGTTTTATAATCTTCAACGTGAATATAAAACTGTATTTTGGAACTTAAGGAACTTTTACGTAAAGATTTTCCAATTTATCTTTCGTTATGTGAGATTTAAATTATGATTAGTTGCACAACGAATTATAAAAAAATAATTCCACCTAGAATTGAAAGTTGAATCAAGAATTTATTTTACTAATTTCCATATTACTTTGAATTTATTCGTTGTTTTAGTTGAGCTGTCAGTAACTTCATCATTAGATTAATTGTTGTTTTTAGGCATTTAATATTTGGTTTAATTTCCTTTAATTAACTTATTTTATTTGAGCAATTAAATTTGTTAGAGATTTGAGAATATTCATCAACTCAAACACTTGAAGAAAACTTTTTCACTTTGAATTGAGTAGTAAGTTAACTTACATGTCCTAAAACTTAGAAACTATCACGTTAGATTTCTTGAGAATTTGATCTCAGCCTTACTGAGTAAGGGTACACCGCACGCTCTTACACTTGGAAGTTTATTTTAAAGGTATTATTTAGAGATGGTCAAGAATCTAACATGAATTATAATTTTAATCTCAAACTATTGAGTCTAAACAGGACTTGCTCAATAAACTAATACTAAGCATTTGCTTATGGTGTAAAAATATCACACCATTTGAGTTTAAGTCGAAATTAATTTCATTTAAATATTACTAGAGTTTGAATTAAAAAATTAACGTGCCAAATTTGAACAATTCTTTTCAATGCGTTAAACTTAAATAGCTCTAATTTAAATATTACCTTATTATGATTGATTTGATTTATTTACACCCTTATATTGTGCTAGCTAATAAAGTTGCCTGATCTATACAGTGAGCTTTCATGCAATTTAGAAAGAACTAAATACACTTATGAGCAAAGATTTTATTTTATTTTTTTCCCCTTTTAGGGATATATGAAGCATATAGTTTGGAACTGATAAAAAGACATAATTTTTATTTTTTTTTCCGGGTCATTAAAGTTAAGCACTTGATTTTTGTCTAATGTACGTAGGCTGTCTAGAGTAACCCATACATAATTTTGCTCAGCTTGTTGCCCACTCGTTTAAGTAGTTTATTTATTTTCCTTAAAAGTTAAATTTGAATTAAAAGATTAGAACATAAAAAAGAAAAAACTGTTTAAATAAGCTAGCACCTAAATACCGACCTTAATACCTTATTGAATACATATATAAATTCAATCTTAGGATACATTCGAATTTTAACTAAATTCACTGCTAAACATTAAACGTGATTATTTAATTTTTAAGAGTTTTTCCAGATACTAAAACAATCATTAATGATGTAATTATGTCATAGGTATTATATGCAGTCTTTGACGGGTATTGCAGTAACAATTGTACTAGGATTATGTGATGATTTAAATGATTAGTAATTGTAATTAACGCATTTGATTATTGTAATCTTTTTTTTTTTAGGGTAAGTGATTATTGTAATCTTTCAATTATAAGTAACTAAGGTACTTCTTTATTACAAATAAGGGTACATAATCAATAAAAAATCTTAGAGGTGTTGTCATTTTTTTATTTGAAAAAGGGTTCTCTTAATTGGGAATCCGATAAGGGATGATAATATCATATCTCGCAATTTGATAAAACTGTGCACGAAAAAATATAAAATATTATTACATAATATATTTTCATTAATTCATAATAAGTACTTGGGACACTTATTAACAAATGAGTTAAAAAATTTATTTATGTATTTTAAAGTTTAGGATTGTTTTTAGATTATTCAGAATGATTGTGAAAAAATTTTCAAGCTTAATATGTTTTCTAAGGCTTTGGATGAATACAATAAAAATATAATATTATTATTTAGATATTGATTATATATTTTAAAAAAAGGTAAAAAAAAAATAAAACTTCAATACTAAACAATTTGTTATTTGATAGATTATCAATTGAAAATTTTAATTTTGTTTAGTTATTTTTAGTTGTATAAATTTAAAAAAAAATTAATTATGGGGCAAATAGTAAAAATGTAATTTATAAATTAAATGAACTTATTAATTAGATGAGTTTGAGATTTAAAAATTAACATAAATTAGACTTATAATTGAAATAATAGATCTAATTAATTACTATTTGTGTAATTTTAGTTCGTCCATTGTCCTTCCCTAATTACACTATAAGCATGTTATACAATAAGATTATTTAGATTCGCAAACATACGAATTGCTCACAATACCATCTCACCAACAGTGCTTAGCATTTTTCACATTTTATATACATACAATACAATTAATATATGAGTAAACTTATTTCTACTTTACAAACTTCCTGCATTTCACTCTATTTATTAAATAAAATTATAAATTATTTGTTTTTAGTTAATTAATTTTATGTATAGTTTAATATTACATAACTGCCCTTCGTAGAGAAAACATTTATAAAATTAGACAAACACTTTTAGGTCTAGTCTTGGTACAAGATAATGAAAATAATATTTTTTAAGATTAAAATAAATTCTATTTATATTTATATTTGAAACAATTATATAAAAATATTTTATTCTATTTTCTATCTAAATCAAATAAAAAAATTTAATTTAATTTATTTCATTTCATTTTCTTTACAAATTCTTGCCATTTCTTTATTATCTTCACATTTTTTATTATGTTATTTTACAAATCTTTCCCAATTTATTTATTTTATCATTTAACACGCTTACATTTTTCTTACATTATATTTCATTTCAATTTATTTAGAATGTGTAACTAAATTATAGGAATCAATTTATTTAGAATGTGTTACTAATTTATAGGAATTGAAAGATTAATATATGACCTACCACATGAGTTGAGAGTGATGGAAAAAATTAAAATGACAAAAATTAGTAAAAAATGAAATAAAATAAATTAAAATTTTTGATTAAGCTAGAACATAAAATAAAATAAAACTTATTTTTGTAGGATTATTAAAATATATAAATGAAAATTAAATTTATTTAATTGTTAAAAATATTTTTCCTTACATAATACCTAGAACCATAAAAATTGGACCACTTGTACATTTGAGTTCTTAATTGGTCTATGTTCTTAATGACTTTTCTCACAAATTTTAAATTGAAAATAAGACCACTATTTGTTTTTTTTTTTTTAACTCACCAATAATGTATAAGAAGAAAGAAAAAACAACCACAAAAGGAAAACTAATGTATTAAAACAAAAATTATAAAAAAAATAAATAACTTTTAAGCAAAAAGTTAAATTTATTAAATAAAACATAAGTAATTATTCTAAAAACTTAAATTTTATTTTTTACAGTAAGAAATATTTTTTTAATTTTAGAAGTAAAAATTTTTTATCATAATAAATAACTCATGTGCCATAAATAATTTTTTTTTAAATTTAGGTGGCATTTTCTCACCAACTTATCAAAAAATAAAAAGAAACAAATTGATAAGTTGTTTTTTTTATATTTATTTAAAATAATATTGTAGAATAAGAATATTTATGAAATAATTTTATGCCTTAGATTAGATTATTGATTAAGGTTATTTTTTTATTAAAATTACGTAAAATTTATGATAAAAAGAAAGAGAAGTAATTGCGTAACTTTAATTGATAAATGGGGTGTTTGATAGATCAAAAGTAAAAAAAAAAAGTATAATAAAAGTAGAAAAATATGACATAAAAGCGATAGGTAAAAAATTTTAATTAAAGAAAAATATAAAAATTAATTAAAATTAATAAATTTTAGTAAAATTTGGTGTTACCAAACAGATAAAAAAAACAGAAAGTAAAGCAGAGAAAAAAATGGCAAAATGCAAACTGAACGCCGAATATATATAATTTTAATACAACGCATACTTGCACAAGGTGTGTGTTTGTTTGTCAGTCCATGAGATGACAGTAAAAGTAATAAAAACAAAAGCCAATTTTAACACTCCCCTACGAAGAGACCCCACGAGTGGGCTTCAGCTAATTTCCTCAGGTCCCCACCCCCTCTCTCTCTCTCTCTCTCTCTCTCTCTCTCTCCCTCCCCGAGTAAAGGAAGAAAGAAAGACAACAGTCAATCAGGAACCCAAGAACCCCACAAACTCCTAGTTAGGTACAAACCTGCAAAGACTTAGGATAAAAATATTTCTCTCTCGTCTTTCTCTCTCTAAACTGAAACCAGGAGGAGGAAGAAGGAGGTGGAGATGGAATGGGGCTGGGTATGATCAACCATCAGGGGAGAAAGAAAAAGGGAACAAAGTAGGATCAGCTTTGAACCCACGAAGAAAATTCTTGGAGAAAAACAAATTTTAAAGCCCCACACAAAGATCCCCTCCCATATGGAACTTACAAATTTGCAGAGCAACAAACAAAGCAACGCCACCACTTCTTCTCAGCCCCAACACCGGCTTCCACACCTCCACCACCACCATCCTATTTCTTCTTCTCAGCGTGTGGTCCATTTTGATGCCCGATCTCATCCGGCTGGCCCATTCATGGGCTCCATCTCTACCCAAGATGGCCTCACAAGTTCCGCGACTACTGGTGGCGGTGGAGCTAGTGGGTCGTCATCCTTTTCCCCTTCTACATCATCTACTAGTGTTTCGACCTCTTCCGCCGCGCAGCCACAGCAGCTCGTCGACGCCTCGCTCGCCATCGCCACCAGATCCGAAGCTACCATCCCATCACCTCGATCCGGTCTCGCCATCGATCTCTCCAAGAAGATCAACCAGCAGCAACCACAACAACAGCAGTTAACGGTTGCCACCAATCCACCGAAGAGGTCGACGAAGGACCGCCACACCAAGGTCGACGGAAGAGGGCGGCGCATCCGAATGCCAGCCATCTGCGCGGCTAGGGTTTTCCAATTGACCAGGGAATTGGGCCACAAGTCCGACGGTGAGACAATTGAGTGGTTGTTACAGCAGGCGGAGCCAGCAATTATCGCGGCTACCGGCACCGGAACCATCCCGGCGAACTTCTCGTCGCTCAACGTGTCCATAAGGAGCAGCGGATCCACCATTTCAGCGCCGCCGTCCAAGTCCGCCCCTCACTCGTTCCACGGCACTGCTTTTGCTCTAGCCCACCACCCTCACTACGAAGAAGGGTTCTCTCACATGTTAGGATTTCACCATCACCACCAGCAGCAGCAACAACAGCCTTCTCATCTCTTGACAGCTGATCAAATTGCTCAGGCCATGCCCGCCCGCGGCGGCGGAGCTGACGGCGATGGTGGAGACAATTTAGCCGAGAACTATATGAGAAAAAGGTTGAGAGAAGATCTATTCAAAGAAGATACACAGCAAGGGAAAGTATCAGCCGGATCTACTTTATCTTCCAACAAGCAATTCAAGGGAAATATGCAACTCTTAAAAGAAGAAGAAGCAGGACCATCATCTAGTATGCTCCGCCATACTAACATGATGTCAGCCACTGCTATGTGGACAGTGGCTCCAGCACCAAGTAGTGCAACGGGCAACACATTTTGGATGTTGCCTGTTACTGCTGGTACCAATACTAGCAGTCAGCCATCTCTAACAGCTGTTAGCTCATCTGGGGCTGCTCCAGCTGAGCAATCCCAATTATGGCCTTTTGCTACTCCGCCTGTAGCAGGTGGAACCACACTTCAAGCACCATTACATTTCATGCCGAGGTTCAATATTCCGAGCAACCTTGAATTTCAAGGTGGAAGAGCAAGTCCACTGCAATTAGGCTCCATGTTAATGGCACAACAACCATCACAGTATCTTGGATTAGGCATGTCCGAGACCAATTTGGGGATGCTGGCTACCCTCAATGCTTACTCAAAAGGGGGCTTGAATATGAATTCTGAGCAAAACGATCCATTAGAGCATCATAATCATCAGCAGCAGCAGCAGCAACACGAGCCTCAAGGAACTGACAGTGGGGATGATGCCCCAGACAGTTCCCAATGACAGAAGTTTGAAATTAATCAAATTTGGTTAGTTGATCTCAATTTCATAGATTCAGTACGTAAAATTTTATTTCATTTTATGTTATGCAGTTTTCAAATGGTTGTAGAGCTAATTAAGGAATTCTGGGTTTGTTTTTGCAGATTTTATAGTTAAATTTGTGATGAATTTGGGAGTTTGGAAGTTCAATTTCATGGTTGATGATAGATATAGAAGAGAGGTATCTAGTTCTCATTTAAGTTTTTGATTGTTAATTTGTTTTGATTTTTTTCTTTTTCTCTAGATTCTTGTGGAGAATTTGATATGTATTTTGTTTTAGTTTGGTCCAAAGGGACTAGTAGTGGAAAGAGAGAGAAAGAGTGTATAGGAGGATATATATTGGTTTGTGTGTAAAGTAATATAATTTGCTTTGTTTTAATTATATGTTAAAGTTTAAACGAGCAAAAAAGAAAACAAGAGAACCTTCAGATAATTTCATGGTGTACTTTACAAGATGTTTTTCTTCTATTTTCAAGACAAAGTTTACACCTTTTTTTTTTTTTCTTATCCAGGAAAAAGTGAACAAGTTAAGCTACAGGCTCTTTCATTTAGCTTCTCTCTCTCTCTCTCTCTCTCTCTCTCAAAAGTATTGAATATATATACACTCTCTTTCTCTCAAAAGTATTGAATATATATAAGTTTATATAAAATATGTATTAATCTTGCTTTGTTCTTTAAACCAACCTACTTCCCCTTGATGTCTTGCTGATTTCAGGGATTCTATTTAATTTATAATTTGAATATTTATGATTCTTGCACTGCATCCTATCTTTTGGTCAAAAAAAAAAAAATCAAGTAAATGGAGTCGAGAAGAATATCTTTTTGGTACCTTCCTGTTCCTGTATCAGGTTTAGTGGCTTCTGAAATTAGCAGCAAAAAAGAAATTAAAAAACATCCTATTATATGCATTTTGTGGTTTAGAAAATTCAAAGAAAATAAAACTTGTGAAAGAAAATGAGGAAAAAGAAAGGTTCTTGGATGACTTTTGGTTTGACTCAGTGAGTTCTGTTTAAAGTTAGGGTGTGGACTCGGAGGGGGGGGAGAGGGAGAGAGAGGGAGAGAAAGAGAGAGAGAGACTTTTGCTATTGACTTGCACCGTCAATTCAGATGACTTTAGTGTTCTCATTGCTTAATCATTTTTTTTTCCATATTAGTATGATTATAGTGTGTGGGTTTTTTTTTTTTTTTTATTAGTGGGCCTCCCTAGATATTTTCCTCTTTATAATCTACGTCCCGTAGATATTTTCCGGTTCACATTTTCCCACCATGTTACTTGTCCTTTATTAGAAGTGCTATCTTTATTCCAAAAACTGATAATTCTGAAGGCTGCTTCAAGCAGCCAGAACAACCACATGACATAATTCCAAGCCCACACCAAAATTTGGCTACACGGTCAGGCATTGAAATTGCCTTCAAGACTCACTGCCATGATTCGAATAAATAAATATGTATTTTATGGATACATATCGTTACAAGGCTCTTGATATCACATACTTACATTATTAGGCGGAATTAAGTAATTATTAGGTGGAATTAAGTAAAGTTGAATTTAGTCTAGTTGAATTTTAGAGTATGTTTACTACATTGAAAAATATTAAAAATTTTTAAAAATTATTTATTTTTTATCTTAATATATAAATTATAAACTCACAAATTATTTTAAATTATTTCACTTTATCATACTTTTTATTACTCTAAATGCCTCCATAATTTATGTGACACGTATACAAATTAATCAAAATTGCAACACAACACTCACCAATAAGACCAAGTGACCCGAGTTCTTGGAGAATTCGGAGCCTGACATTAATTTTAATATTAATTCGTAACAACACGGTTTGAGATGTTATTGAATTAAAATGTAACAGTCTAAATACATTTATTTATTTTTTAAATTACAAATCTGTGAATATATTAAATCGTTAAAATATAATCTAATTGTTTAGATTTAGATCAAAATGTCATGGAATTAATGTCAAAACTAACGCAGCTTCCCTTTTCCCTTCTTGAACAAGTAGGAATTGAAACTTCCATATTAAAATGGTAAGTGAAAATTCATGAGTATATAAATAGGAATAATAAACCCAATTATCCTTGGTTTGTTCTTCTTTGGGAGCTTCCATACCGAAATTGTATACTCATGTTAATATTTCTATCATTTTTATGTATTGGTTGGTCCTAATTAGTGAAATATGAATTAACTCATTAAATTATATTTGGTATGAAATTAAAAGATAGTAAATGCTATGTTTATAATATTTTACCTCTTTTGCTTGCGTTTGATATATTTTATAAATGGGTTAATGTTTTACTCTTACTGTGAGATTAAATATTAATTTTTTTATAAAGTCTCACTTATGAAAGTAAAATATTAATAATTAATTACTCTTAGAATATTTATTTCCTAATTCTGTACCTCTTTATCCATTTCTTACCTCTTTTGCTTGCTTGCGTTTGATATATTTTATACTCGAAAATTTTAAAACTTAGAAAGCGCATACGGACATATACATATATGTTTATATTTGTACGAAAATAAAATTGAACTATATAATTCATAATTATTGATTAGATGTTTAACAAAAATGTTGATTTGATTTTACATAAATTAAAAATATTAAAACCCTGTTGACCAATTTAAAAGGAAATGATCATCATTTTTGCAACCAAACAAAAATTTTGGAGTTTTCAGATCTACAATTTTATGCTTGTAACTGAAATTATGTTAATATGACAGTTTACATTCACAAGAAAATAAGGGTGGCATTGCCAAGTTTGATTTCTCCTAGAAAAATACTTTCATTTTAGGGAGAGTTATTTCTTGGTAGCCCAAAAAATTTTGTAATTTATTTAAAAAAGAAAAGAGGTAAATCTTATTTTACCTTAAAGATAGATACAAACAAAACTTTTATGATCGTATTAGATGGAATTTTGTTTTGAATATTATGAGAGATATGGGGTTTAGTAATAAATAAGTTGATCTTGCTATGGCTTATATTGTTGGGATTCCGTTTGCAGTATTATTCAATTGTTGACGATCGGACTATTTTGATTTTAAACGAGTACTAAGATATGGAGATCTATTATCGTCATACTTATTTATTTTGCGTGTTGAAATTCTATAAGAGTCTTTGGAATACTTTAGTACCAATAAGACATGTAAAGGAATTTCTATTTATAAAGGGGGCTAGGAATTTAACACTTATTTTTTGTAGATAATTATTTTATTTTTCAAGATTTGAAATTTCACATGTTTGGTGTTTGGAGTGAATTTTGAATGCTTTTCATTGCTATTAGGCTAGGCTAGACAATTGATTAATGTGAATAATCTGAAATTGTGGTTTCTCCATCAATGATCGGGGAGCATAGGAACTTTTTGAAGGAAGTATTAAGTGTTAAGATAGTAGATAAACTTGGAAAGTACTTGAGGAGTTTTTAATGAATTTCACTTTACCAAAATCTATTATTTTTAATAACATAAAACATAAGATTCTAGCCAAAATTCAGAGATGAAAGATTTCTTTGTTATCCTTTGGAGGTAGAGCTGTGTTAGTTAAATACTATTTAATTGCTGTCCTAATATATATTATGTCAATTTTCACGATAACTAAAAAAAATGATAGAGAGTATTCAATCTAGAACAATATCATTTTTATAGAAACGATAAGATAACAGGAGGATATATTGGAAAAAATATAATGATCTGTGTAAACCAATAATGGACGGAGGATTAAGTTTTAGAAATTTAAAGCATTTCAATCAGGCTTTATTAGCAGTGGTGGCTTGAAGAATCTTAAAAGATCCTGAAGCTTTAGTATCAAAGTTTTTTTAAGGCAAGATATTATCAAAATAAAGACTTTTTAAGTGTCAAATGAGTGATTGGTTTATAGGGTTGGAAAAATATTTTGTAGAGGGTGAGATTTATTAAAAAAGGAGCCTACTTTGTAATTTGAGTTCTAATTTAGATGTAAATGCTTTTAAGGTGCAACGGATTCCTGATTTTTAAAACCTTATGTTGCAGGAAATATTAAGGTAAGAGGGTTATCATGCCAAGTGGCTAATTTTTATAATTTCAAGCATAGATATTGGTGTGTTCTGTTGTTGAGATATTTATTTCCAAAAGAGATTGTAGAATTTATAAAAAGAATTTATGTGCTGACTTTACTGATAGAAAATGAACGGGTATGGGTTAGTACTAAAAATGGAAAATTTTCGATGAAATATACCTATTTTTATGGGCTGATGGGACGATTGATGAATATTAATGTTTTAGAGAATAACACTGGGCATATATTAACTTCTAATAACGATAAGTTTTAGATAGTATTATGGAAATTAAAAGTTCCAGATAAATGGAAGTATTTTCTATGGAAAATATTACACAATGTTCTCCTTGTGGGTGTTAATTTGATCAAACGAGGAGGGTGCTTCAATGGAAAATGTCAATAGTGTGGAGAAGATATGAAAACTTAGAATCATATGTTTATGGAATGCACATTAACTAGAGTAGTTTGGTTTAGCTCGAGTCTTGGGATAAGATTTAGGAAGGGGGATTACAAACTTTGAAGAATGGATAAGAAAAGTTATTGGAAATTAATTAAGAGAAGAAGTAATTAAGAGATTGATTGTTATCTATTGGCTTGGTAGATCACAAGAAATGAGAAGATTTTAAAAGAATAGGGGCTGGAATCACTATCCATTATTAATAAAAGGCAACATTTATACTAATCTTTTAAATGTCATTAACACTTTTAATGCAGGTCAAATCAAGGTCATGGAGAAGAAGAGAGATAAAAAAAAAAAAAGGAGAAAGCAAGGATTTTAAGAAATTTAGTTTGAGAATTGCCAAATTTATTTATAAGTTATCAATTATAATAGATGGCACCTAACTACCTAAAAAAACTTATAACATACGAGACTTGGCACGATAATACAATAAGAGTTTAAGTTGCATGGGTTATGAAAGATGAAACAAGTCTTATTTTATCATTAAAAGCAGATCTTCACCATTAATCTTATAAGTGATTGTATGTTTAAGGGCTTTAAAGTCAATCAAGCATTTAAAGTATGTTAAAGTCAATGTACTAACTAATTGCAGCCTAATTATAAAATATTTACAAAATAAGCTTATTCACTAATTTATTTGAGTAATTATGCAAAGCTAAAAGTATGAAAATACTTAGAAGAAATGGTTGAAAAAAAATCTATTAAAATAAATCATGCTATAAATCATATTACTCTCTTGGTATTAGATCCAAAATGTAATACTCAGTGTTCATTTTGGCTATTTATGTATTATTTTAGGCTAATAAAATATTTATTTTGAGATTTAGTTGATTTATTTTATTTTTCCTAAGTTAGGTGTGGTCCGAATTAGTAATTGGTTGGATAACTAGGCCAAGGGCCCAGCTCCTTTTACTTTATTTCCTTTTCTTTTTCATTTCTTTTTCCTTCTTTTGCTCAATACACAGAGACCAGAGAAAAGAGAAAGAAAAAAGAGAAAAGACATAGAGGAGAAAGAAGGTAGAAAGAGAAAGTGTAATCTGGAGCAGAAGGCCAGCGGATTGGGGTAGTATTCGACACTGTGAACGTCGTAGTGATGTCCGTTTCACATGATTTCACTCGAGGAGGGAGAAATCAACCCTAAAAGTTTAGAAGCCACAACTCAAGTCTTCTTATTTCTTCTTTTCTCTTTGGATTCAATGGAGGCAAGACTTATGTTCGTGTTCTAGACATTATTAGAATGATTTTGATATATATATATGTGCTTGATTTGGTGGAATGTTATGAGATTTGTGCACATATATATGTATGTATGAATGTGGTTATGTATATACATATAAATGTGAATATCTTGCTATGTTTCAGTTATTCTTTAATTAAGTGTTGAAGATACTTGTGATTTAAGTGTGTAAATGTTTATATATGAGTTATTGTGGAGATTGTAGCTTGAATGGATGATTTAAGGTTGTTTTGGAGTTAGGACTCGTTGAAAACGAACCTAGAAATCAGGTTCTGGGCATTGGCATCTAGATGGCACCTTTGGCGTCTAGATAGCACTTGGCAGTAGGCTGGATGCTAGCATTTGGTGCTGGCATCGAGACGACAGACTCTGGTGTCAGTACACCACTTGGAAGAATTTTCAAAAATAAAAATTTTGATTTCAAAACTCCTGTTTTGTGCCCAAAACTAATCAAGGTTAATTATAGAATATTAAAGAATCCCAAATCATCACCAAGCCTAATGAGAATGTGGTTATATTATTATGATGATATTCATTTACACGATCGAGCATATCATATGCATGGGGTTCGGGTGGTATCATCTGGTTATTGTTGTGTTTGTTAACTGGCCGAGTGTGCTATATTTATATTGTGATGTGCCAAGGCGCGGGTTATATATATGGACAGGATATATGATTTGTGAAAAATGATAAAATGAGATCTTGGGAATGCCAAATGATCCCTAGTCGATATATATGACTAGAGCTTAGTCATTTGGAGTTGAGACGTTAATGTGATTATGAGATTTTCTCTGGACTGCAATTTGACTCTGCTTGAGCTAAGCAAATGCTTGACTAGAGGTGTAATACAATTTTCTGATAGAAAGGCCAGGGGATGTCGAATAGCACTGGGAGCACTGTGACTAGCTTAAGGATGCCTTGGGTCATGGCCTCTTCCCCCCAGTTTACCCACTGGCTATGTGGACCGTTGAGATCTGCAATAAACTGGTGTGGGTTCCATGTTACAAAAAAAAAAAAAAAAAGGCCAAGGGGTGTAACATGGTTCCCTACTTACTATATATATATATGAAGATATACATTTGCTATAAGTGTAAACGATACGATTAGTGATCCCGCATGCTGTGTTAAGTGTCACTCGTCCTATCATAAGGTTGGGAGAGATGGAGATTAGAGAATTGCATTGCATTACATATGCATTGTTATATTATATTTGGTTGATATTGTTGTGAGTTATGCTATATCCTTGATTATGTTCACTCATGCACACTTGCACGGTTCTACCTACCGAGCAAGTTTGCTCATCCCATCCTTATTTTAGGTGATTCGGCAAGGCCGAGTAGCCACCTGGAGTTGAGTTAAGACTAATGAATTAATCTAGCACGTGATTTTATTTTGTGGTTGAATTGTTTATTTTTATTTGTGCGACTCGGGGTATGGGTTGCAATTCATTACAAATGAGATTGTACTATTATTAAGGATGTTTGTTTGGCTGTATAAGCCTTGAATAGTGTCACTGGGATGTGATATTGGATTCGTTGTGGTTAATATTATTTTTATTCATTTAATATGAGAATGAGGATCGTGTTTAGTTACTCTGATGATTATTAATATATTAAGACTTTACCTTAGAACAAGTTTTCCTTTAACTTAATTAGTTCCTATATTCCCATGTCATCTATCCCGAACGATTAAGTTAGAGACGTGATAGAATGGTATCAGAACTCTACGTTACGTTTACTTTTGGGTCTTGGGTAGTAAGGCCTATTCGTTTCCTTTGAGAATTCATCATTTATTGTAGTATATTGTTGGTTTTGGAATTGATGATGGCTATGTTTTGTAGAATGGCTAAACGTGGAAGAGGTGGAAATCAAAGGGGTCAATCTAGTGGCTAGATACCTAATGCTCCAGGTGTTGAGCAAGCGAATGAGGTACCGTTGGCTGATGGTGATTTTTCACAGCCGACATACGAGTAGATAATGTAGTTTATGGCAGCACAATGGGCCCAGATGGAGGGATTAGGTAGACTGGTAGCTGATTCAACCCCAGTAGTGGTGGCAGAACCTATACTGGGAGACACACCGATCATGAGAATTATCAGTTAGTTTAAGAAGCATGATCTTCCTAAGTTCAATGGGGAAGGGGATCTAGTTGAGGTAGAAAGATGGTTAGAGGAAATTTCTAAGATAATAGAAATAGTGGATATAGAAGGTGACAAGGTTAGAGTCAGGGTGGCAGCATGTCAATTCCAAGGAGGTGCTATTCATTAGTGGAGGTCCTATAGGCTATAGATATTCACACCTTGACTTTGGAGGCGTTTGAGGAAGCATTTCTTGAGATATTTTTTCCCTACAGTGATGGGGGAGATGAAAGTTTAGGAATTTCTTGCATTAGCACGAGGGAACTTATCAGTGTAGGAGTATGAGAGGAAATTTGTAGAATTGGCTAGTTCACTTCGTAAATTGTGCTAGATGAGGTGGTAAGGGCTAGAAAATTTGAATGGGGATTGAGTCCCTATATCATGAGGTAGATCATTGGGTTGAGGCATCAAACTTACTCTAGTGTGGTGGCAACAAGTTTTGTGGTGGAGAGAGATGCTATTGACTTAAAGTCCAGGGCTCATGGAGGTCAAAGAAAGATTCAAGGACAGAATGTGATGCAAGAATATAATTCTGGTTCTAGACAAAAAGAAAAGTAAAGAAAAGGCTAGTAATTCCAGGAGGAGATTCTAATAATATCAACAATTTCTCTATTAGAAGAAAAGTAGTTCTGGTTCGGGATCAGGTTCAGGTTTGTCGGGTGGTCAACAACGACAACAGTTTCAATCTCCTCAGAGGGGAGGATTTTAGGATCAATTTGGGTAGAGACTGTGTTTTAAGTGTAATCAACCTGGACACCTAGCGATCAATTATCCATTTGGAGAGATGTCATAGGGAAGCATTGAGCTAAGTGCTTAATAGATTGGTTCTTATTAGACTCAGCAGTACCTAGTGAGGTCTGCACCACCTATACAGCAACAGCCTATGCAACAAATTCAACAATTCCAACAGTTGTGTGGTAGTGGCGATGGCCAATAGGAGAAGAGTAGAGGTGATGGCAGCTTAGGGAGTCAGAGGATTGAAAGGCGTGCCTACACACTTGCATAGCCAGATAAGACTCTAGACACTTCTGTGATACACGGTACATTTTTTTGTTTGGCATTTGGGTGTATGTTTTGTTTGATACTGGCGTATCACATTCATTTATCTTGCATGCCTGTGTGAAAACTTTGAGTTTGACACTGGAAAGGTTGGAAGAGTCTATGTTTGTAGATTCTCTAATGGGTAGTGGTTCTTCAGTGAATTAGATTTCTAGGGATTATTTTTTACAGTTGGGCAATGTTCAAGTATAGATTGACTTATGGATTTTGAAGATGAAAGAGTTAGATGTGATTTTGGGAATGGATTGGCTATCTACTTATCCGTGACGATAAATTGTTACCGTAAGTTGGTGAAGGCTATTCTACCTGACAGCACTGTGATTAGAATTCGTGGTGAGGTAAGAGCAGTGTTACCTTCTCCATTACTTGACACTAGGTATGTTGGGAAGTTTTCTGGTTTGTTGGCCAGTTTGAGATTGAATAAGAAAGACTCTAAACATTTTCTTCCAAGAGTTGTTTGTGAGTATAAAGATGTATTTCTTGAGAAATTATGGGAGTTACCTCCTTAGAGGGAGATTGATTTTTGTTTAGATCTCGAGCCAGGAGTTTCTCCTATTTTTGTGGCACCGTATCATATGGCTCCAGTAGAGTTGAAAGACGATTTATATACTTAAGGTTTTATTTGACCTAGTACGTTGCCATGGGCAGCATTAGCAGTTTTTTCGAAGAAAATGGATAAGACCTTGAGGCTTTGTGTTGATTACCAGTTGTTGAATTTAGTCACTATTAAGAATAAGTATTTGTTATTGAGAATAGATGATTTGTTTGACCAATTGCGGGGATCAACTTGTTTTTCTAAGATTAATCTTCGTTCAGGTTATCACTAGTTGAGGATTCAGGAGGAGGATATTCCTAAGATAGCATTTCGTACCCAGTATGGTCATTTTGAGTTTGTGATTATGTCATTCAGATTAACGAATGCTCCCACAGTGTTTATGGATTTAATGAATAAGATTTTCTGATCCTACCTGGATTGGTTTGTGGTGTTGTTCATAGATGATATTTTAATCTATTCTTGTGATGAGTATGAGCATGAGCAACATTTGAGGACAGTTTTGTAGACACTTTGGGATCATAAATTGTATGCTAAGGCTAGTAAATGTGAATTTTGGTTATTTGAGGTGAAGTTTTTGGGTCATGTAGTTTCTAGTCAGGGAATTGCAGTGGATCCTTCTACTGTTTCAGCTGTGTTAGATTGGGTGCGACTGAGGTCTATTTTTGAAGTTCATAGTTTCTTAGGTTTGGTTGGTTATTATTGCCGTTTCATCTAAGATTTCTCTTGATTAGTTGGTCCATTGACTTAATTGACTTAGAAAAGGAGTTAGATTTGAATGGGATGATGTTTGTGAGAATGCTTTTAATGAATTAAAGCAGAGATTAACTGAGGCTCCAGTATTGGTTATATCTAAACGTGGAATGAGATATTCAATGTATTGTGATGCTTTACGTGAAGGTTTAGGATGTGTTTTGATGTAGAATGATCAAGTAATAGCGTATGGGGTTTAGGCAGTTGAAGCCACATGAGAGAAATTTCCTTACGCATGATTTGGAGCTAGGTGCAATGGTTTTTACTTTAAAAACTTGACAGCATTATTTATATGGTGAAAAGATTTAATGTTTATTAAGATCACAAGAGTTTAAAGTATTTGTTTACTCAGCGTAATTTAAATATGGGACAGAGAAGGTGGATGGAATATTTGGACGATTGTGATTTTAATCTTCAGTATCATCTAGGGAAGGCCAACGTAGTGATTGATGCTTTGAGTGAGAAGTCACAGAGTTTGGCAGCTATAATGGATCGTTCTCAGTGGCGTCTTCAAGAAGATGTTGGAGATTTTGAATTTTGGTGGGATGATGATGATAAAGATGGCACCACCTATTCCAGTTTGAATTGTTTGCAAGTAGTACCTATGTAATTGACACGGGTTACCGAGGATCAATAGAATGATCGATATTGTCAAAACATAAGATATTACTTATCTTCAAGATAGAAAGCTGAAGGTTGGAGTTTATCCACAGAAGGGTATTTAGAGTTTAGAGATAAGATTTTGTGCCTAATGTGGATCAAATTCAGGAAGAGATACTCCAGGAGTTTCATCACTTGAAGTTTGTAGTGCATCATAGAGGAACTAAAATTTATAAAGACTTGGGACGTCAGTACTAGTGGAGCGGTCTAAAACGTGATGTGGTAGAATTTGTGTTTCGTTGCCTAACCTATCAATAGGTGAAGGTCGAACACCAAAGACTAGTTAGTTTGTTACAACCATTACTAGTGGCACAGTGGAAGTGGGACCATCTAACAAATGGATTTTGTGACAGGTTTGCCGAGAACTCATAAGAGGCATAATGCCATTTAGGTGATTGTGGACTGATTGACTAAATCGGCTCATTTTCTACTTATTTGGAACAAAAATTTTATGGAGGAGTGTCAGCTCTATATTTGTGAAGTTATTCAGTCGCATGGTATACCTTTGTCAATTGTCTCAAATAGAAGCCCAGTGTTTATAGCACAGTTTTGGCAGAGTTTACAAGAGGCACAGGGAACTCAATTGTGTTTTAATATAGCATTTCATTCACAAACAAATGGGCAATCGGAGTGGACTATTTAGATTTTAGAAGATATGCTTAAGTCTTGTATGTTGACTCTAGGAGGAAATCGGGAGAGCCATTTGCCATTGATTGAATTTGTATATAACAACAGTTATCAGGTGAGTATTGTGACCGACCCTAAAAAGTGTTTGGGTTCTACCTTTCAAGTGCAAGAGGGCAGTCGTAGTCTTAACTCGGTGAGTCTGAGGTCGAATTCATAGGGAGCCTATGTAATTCAATTTCTAGGTTATTAAGGAAGTTCAAAATTTAATTTTAAGCAAGCTATGGAATTCAGTTTAACTAAATCCTAAGGTTTGGCAAAGTTAAAGCTCAATTCGAAACAAATAAACTGGCTAAATTTAAGAATTTAGAGTTCCAATGAATTAATTAAAATTTTGAGAAGTTCATCTAAATTTAAGAATACTATTCTAAACTTCAAAAAGAATTAATTATTACCAAATTAAATTAGATTGCAAATTTAATAGAAATGAGGTTCTTGATTCAACTTCAAATTTGGGTAGTTCACTACTTTGCGTTGGGATGTTTAGATTCAAATCTATATTAGGGTTTAATTCAAAAAGTATTAAGAATGTTTAAATCAAAGGTCAATACCAGTGATTTCAAACGAATATGGTTAAAGACCTTTGTTTTCGAAAGTTTTTCAAATAAACGAAACTAGATGTGAATTCAAATCTTATTTTTAATCTTGTTCGAAAGTGTTTAAATGTTTATATTCAAAAACTCATACCAGTGATTTCAAATGAATATGGTTAAGAATTTTTGGTTTTGAATGTCTTCGAAACAAGTTAAAATAAGTTTAGATCAAGTAGATCCCTTCGAACGAAGTTTTACAACCCATACGAAAGGATTACAAACATCCTAAGGTGTTTTCGTGAACTACCCTTTCTTGATTCGTTGAATCAAGAACTAGGGTTTACGCTATAACCATTTTAAACAAAACGAAAACAATCAACAAGCACTCAAACAATTGATCTATTCTTTGAAATAAACAAAACATGTTATTAAAGTACATAATGAAATAGAACTTACAGCTGAAATCGTTCGGAAAGAAAACCATTCAAAATCATAGCAATAAGGAAGAAAAATGCTCCAAACGTCTCCATTAACAATCTTCAATCACGTAAAAAAAACACTCTCCAAATTAATCTAAAACTAATCTAATCTCTCAAAGTATCTGAAAAATAATGTCAAAAGAGTTCTCCCTTGCAAGAAAACCCTAAAAGGTGTGCTTCAAAACTGGGTTTCTGGATACACGGTGGTCCCGACTGTCTGGAGAGGGGGTCGGGACCACAGAATGGTCTTTTCTCATTTTTAGCTTACTGTGGTCCTGACCACCAAGTGTCTCTTGTGTTGCTTCTTTTCCTTCTTCATGAAGGGTCTTTAGGCTAGTCTTGCTCATCCAAGGCAAGCTTTGAAGCATGACTTTTTCTTCATTCTCTAGACTGTTTCCATGGCTATAAACTTGAATCTCTTTGCCATATTCCCTGCAATTAGAAAGATGGAAGCGTAAATGATAAGATAACACTAAAATTTCAACTTTTCTTATCCAAATGCAATAATAAGTGTAAGAATAGACAGTTTGTAATTACACTTTTTAAGTGTAATCATACCCCCCAACTTGAAGATTGCTAGTCCCTAGCAATACTCTTTATTAAAATGAAATGCACAATGTTTTTTTATTAAAAAGATTGAAATGCAACTACCATCCTATTTCTCTTTTCGTTAGAAACACGGCTACACTTAGCTACATGCAGCAAGCCCTTTAAACCCTAGGTTCCTCCCAGTGGACGAGTAAGGTCTCATGAGGGTTTGCAGTGAATCTACCCATAAAATTCTATGGTATGGTTTTAATGTGTTAAAGAATGATCAAGTTCAAAGACGAATTAAGTTCAATCCTAACAAGTCACAAAAACCAAACATCATGTGTAACACCAAATGCTAAGCATGAATGCCTGGACTATCAAAGTAGAAAGAGCATATGTGCAAAATGGTTTCATCCATTCAACAAGGTTGCAAGAGCATGAAAGGAACTAGGTTTTGACTTCAAAATCTCACAGTATTCCACTCATAGAAGGAAATTCACTCATTCAAGGGTTCACACATTCCTATTAGCATAAAATGCTATCCTAGTTGCACATAACCCTAGAATAGGTGAGTGAACTAACATGGAACTCCAAGTGGACAGCTCCTAACCATGTTTCAATGCATTTGTAAGAAATCACATCACATAACCTACACAAGATCACTATATGCACAATACAAGAGTTGCTTGCTCAGAATCCACTAGGTCTTTGTTTTGGGTTGTAACTTGGCCAGGGGTAGTGGTTAACAATAAAGGATATGGAAATCAAAGCACATGTTTTGGGATAAAGATGCTTAAGTGTACACAAGTCCCAAACTACCCATTCATTTTCCAACCCCAAGGAAATCAAAACATGAAGCTTATTCACTAACTTAATTACCCGTGGGATATTCTCAATAATTATCATACAATGCACAAGTCCCAAAATTACATAAGCAAAAAGGAATGACTAACTCTCTCTTCTTTTTTTTTCGTTTTCTGTTCTTTTTTCTTTTTTTTTTCTTCTTTTTTTTTTGAAATAATGAAATGACATAAACTGAATTCACCACCCAATATCCCCTCTCAATATATTCTCAAAAGTCTCTATTCCTAACCCCCATTCACATCACTGACATTGAGGCACTTTTTACAACCCAAAAACATGTGAGGGTAAGGCTTAAAAGTGTGTGAATAAGGTTAAAGGATCATATATGAGGTGGGAACCAAAGAAAAATATATTTTTATCACACACTTTATTAAAAAGGCTTCAAGTTGGTTCCTAGGGTAATTTCATATCAATGAAGGATGAAAAGGCTTAAAAATAGCAAAGATGGCCTAGCATCATGTTCTAAACTTGCAACAACTCATACTGTGACAAGTGAAACTCATGCAAGTGTGTGTGATGTAATTGGTGCATTGAAAACCAAACTGAAGAACAAAAGAGTTGTGATTATGTGCAACCCCTCAAGAAAAGAAAGATAGGCTCAAAAGCTCACAATTAAGGGGTATAAGTCTCCACCTAGTCCAAGAATGCTCAATTAACCAATGTCAAACAAAATCTACTCCTAAGCACATAAACTTTATACCATGATAGTCTAAAAATGCACAAGGTTATCACACGCTCCATTTGAATTAAGTTTCCTATTAATGCTTGAACAAGATTCACTTATTACTTTTTCACCCAATTTCACAATCAACCAAACCATAAAAGGGGCTTAGAATCTGAAAAAAAAAAATTTGAAAAATTTGTCAATTTTAACACAAAGCATCATATCATCATGCGAATTCTACCCCCCAACCTAAACTGAACATTGTCCTCAATGTGAAAAATAAGAAGCATGTGGGTGCGTAGTGTGTGCAATGAGCATGATGAGGATGATATACATACCCCCCAACCTAAATTGAAAAGATTATGAACATGAATTTAATAATAAAAAGAATAACCTAAATGAAATAAACATAAAAGATAAAGAAAGGTTAAGAAGACCTCGTGTTGTCTTCAATAGAATCGAAAGTAGGATGATACCTAAAAAGGAGTTGCAATGAAGTAGCAAAAACATCATCTTGGTCCATTTCGTTATAAACATCACTACCCTCCCTAGACTTAGTGTTAATACTTTCGTTTCCAAGGACGTCTTCTAAGGGTGGCATATCATAATAATTAGATAAGGAACTTGTTTCAAATTCTATAGTGTCGGTATCTGTGGCGTAAGAGGTTGCATCTAACCACTCATCAGCTATAGTTACCTCAGCCCATTCCATCTCTAGGAGTTCTTGAAGGTCTACTTCGTTCCATCATTGCCCATCAAGGAGTTGGTCAGGAGTTATGTGCATAAGTGGAGGATATATAAGTGGTAAGGGTAGTGAATTGCTTTCTAGGAAATAGTCTTCAGGCCACCCTTCCCAGTCAACCTCTGAACTCTCAGACTCACTCTCCTCATTGGATAGAAAGGTAATGTCATCCCACTTACGTTTCCTACACATAATCAAATTACTAGATTCCTTTTGTTCATATTTAATGTCAGTTGGACTAGAGATGAAGTACCTGTTCTTTGCAAGAATAGGAAAATAGAATTTAAGAACATAAGCAACCCATAATCTAACACAAGGTAGCATTAATATGTTCAAAAAGTGAAAGAACAATACAAATAAAATGTATAATAACTCAAAATATCAAATTAAAGTAATAAAGCATAATTATACATTCATCCCATTGGCTAAAGTTAATTAAAGAGTTTTAGGATTACAGATTAAATAAGAAAGTTCACTCCTAAACTCTCAGAAAAGAAAGAACATCAAATAAATCACTGGGGAGGTGGCGGTGGATGAGACTCTCTGATATAATCCAAGATGCTCTGTAAGAGGTGGCCCTGAGTCTGCTGGCTCTGAAATATACGCAGAAGAAGCTGGTGGTCAGCTTCGTGATTCTACTCCATGACACTAAGGCGTTCAGCCAGAGCTCCAATCTGATTTGCCAACTCAACATTGGTAACCTCGACCGCATCTTTATCTTTTGCCTCATCTTGTTCCTCTTGGGTGTGTGAAGGCTCACCCTCTTCCTCAGATTTCTCTACCCTCCTTTTCTTCTTTGACATCAAACCTCTGGATTTAACATAGGATGTGATATTGAACGGTTGAAGTCCTGGGGTTATGGGTAAGTCATCTGTGATATGAGTTCATTTCCTTCTAAAAATCTCTATTAGTGCTCCGCCAAAGGGTAAGGCTGCTAAAGCTCCAGGGTGCTCACAGGTATATGCTATTTGGTGCCAAATATATGAGGGTAAATCAATTGTCATCCCAGTCCCAATAGCATAAATTAGTCTGGCTCTAAGGGGAGTACAGTCAGCAGTCCTATTTTGAGATAGTAGGTTGGAACAGAAAAACATGTGCAACGCCTAGTTTTTATCTTTCAGCATAGATGCAGGTTTCCTATATTCACCAGCCCATTCCTAACCCTCTATTAAGATCTCTGAAACCACAGTTGGGAATGGAGGAGTACCCTCAGCTGGATAAGTAAATTCTAGATTTTTAACTCTAGGTAATTGAAATATTAGAGCAAAGTCATCAGGTTGAGTGTAATTTCAACTCCCCTGACCCAACTGATTAGGCGTTCTCTACCCCTTCGCCTTATAATCGATTTTTCTTTGAAATTGGCAAAAAAATCCTTAACTAGATCAACTATACAATAAGCACGAAATTTTGCCACATTAATCCACTGCCTCCCTTCAAAATTTTGTTCAAGCATGAAGTCACTACATTTAAACTGATCGATTTGCCAAAAATGCTCAATTACTACTGACTTGTTCCCCTATGTATTATCATATTTCTTTTCAGCCTCTTCTTTCCAGAATCGACTCCTATCAAAAGATGTGGTTCCTAATTGTCTATTTGCAGGCTTCTTAGTTTTTGGGGCCATGGAAGCTACACAAATACAAAAGCAAATATTCAAAGATTAGCTAGGTAACCCCTATGTCCACACAAGTTCAGTGGCCTACTCTAATGAAAGATATACATTGAAACCAAAATAAATGTGTGAACAATAGGCAAAATTAGGTGGCCATACAACATCCACCCAAAATAGGTTTCACAAATTCAGCTCTCTAGGTGGCCATACAACATCCACCCAAGAAGGGTCCATTCAACAATTGTGGTGGCCATGCAACATCCACCATGAATTCAATTAACAAATTCTCAAAGGAAAATGTAAAAATCAGCAAATAAGCTCAAATATTGGAGGGTCTTTGAACCCTTGGACTTGATTTGTGAACCATGAATAGGAAGAAAGTAACGAGCGAAGGAATTCACTCAAATGGATTAATTACTTCCTACCTCTATTAGGAACTTGAAATAAAGCTTCTTCTCGCAAGAAATCTGAACCCTTAAAGCTTGGAAGCTTGGGTTTGAAGAGTGATGAACAAAGAAGTTGTTTAGGACTCAAAAATAAACAAAGAAGCATACCTGGGGTGACTTATACGCAAAGAATAAGGGTTGAAAAGGCTGAATCAACCGTCGAGAACGTCGATTCCTGAGGAGGGCACCGAGTAGAAAGAGGAGATTTAAGAGTCTTTAGAGTTAGAAGAGAGGAGCTAGGGCATAAAAGGACCGAATCGGGGCTTTTAAGAATTGCAGGGTCCGGACCGTATGGAGAGGGGGTCCGGATCGTTTGAGTGGGATTCTCAAATCTTTTTTTTTTTTTTTTTTGAAAGAACTAAAGAAAGTCTATGCTTAAAATAAAAATTCTAAAACAAAGGAAAGATGAAACCTATCCTAACCTACTATGATACACTACAACCACATTCCAATTTCATTTTACTCAAAAAGTGAGGGATCCAAAAGATCCCACGTTTCAATTTCCGCCGCAAAATTTTCTAGATATGGCTTAAGACGATGGCCATTGACTTTAAAAGTGATGTTGTTGCGTGGGTTGTGAATCTCACACACACCATGTTTTGAGATGGAAAGAATAACAAATGGACCACACCACCTAGATTGGAGTTTTCCCGAAAAGAGATGTAACTTTGAATCATACATCAAAACTTTTTGGCCAACATGGAAGGATTTCCTACGAATGTGCTTGTTATGTAATTCCTTCATCTTAGCCTTGGCAAGTTTTGCATTTTCAAAAGCATCATTTCTTAATTCTTCAAGTTCATTGAGTTGAAGCTTTCGAAATGCACCAGCATCATTTATACTCTCATTAAATTGCCGGATTGCCCAATAAGCTTTATGTTCCATCTCAATAGGTAAGTGGCAAGCTTTGCCAAAAACAAGACGATAGGGAGACATACCCAAAATGGTTTTATAAGCTGTCCGATATGCCCACAATGTATCCACTAATCTTAGAGACCAATCTTTTCGAGTGGGATTAACAGTCTTTTCAAGGATTGCTTTGATCTCCCTATTTGCTAATTCAACTTGGCCACTATTTTGTGGGTGGTAAGCAGTTCCCACTTTGTGCATCACACCATATTTACGCATTAGGATACCAACAGGTTTATTGCAAAAATGCTTACCTCTATCACTAATGATTGCTCGTGGCATCCCAAAATGAGAAAAGATATGTTCTTTTAAGAACTTGACCACTACTCGGTGGTCATTGGTGTGAGTGGCAATGACCTCTACCCATTTTGACACATAATCTATGGCCACTAAGATGTATTCAAAACCAAACAACTTAGGGAATGGTCCCATAAAATCAATCCCCCAGCAATCAAAAATCTCCAAAACGATTATGGGGTTTTGAAGCATCTCATTAAGCTTGGTCAGAGCTCCCAACCGTTGACACCGGTCACACCGAAGGCAATAATCATGAACATCCCTAAACAATGAGGGCCAATAGAATCCGCTTTGAAGGATCTTAGCAACTGTTTTCTTTAAGGAAAAGTGACCTCCACATGCTAGGGAATGATAGAACTCAATGACACTATGTACCTCACTCTCGGGAATGCAACGTCTCACGATCTGATCAGGGCAATACTTGTAGAGGTATGGTTCATCCCAAAAGAAACTACACATCTTTCGTAAGAATTTACCTCTATCGACTTTTGTCCAATGGGAGGGCATCTGTCCAGTCACTAGAAAGTTAACAATGTCCGCATATCAAGGAGGTTAGACCGGTGGGTTGGTGCTAACATGCATAAGGTGTTCGTTAGGGAATTGCTCATTGATTGGTAGGTCACTAGAGTTGGACACATGTTGGGGTACTCTGGACAAATGGTCAGCTACTACATTTTCAACTCCTTTCTTGTCCTTGATCTCCAAATCAAACTCTTGGAGAGGGAGCATCCACCTAATCAGATGAGGTTTGGCCTCTTGTTTTGAAAGGAGGTATTTCAAGGCCGCATGGTCCATAAATACTGTGACACGAGAACCTACCAAATATGTCCTAAACTTATCCAGGGCAAACACTACCGCTAGTAGCTCCTTTTCGGTAGTGGTATAATTCACATGAGCTTCATTCAGAGTCTTACTAGCGTAGTATATACCATAGGGTTTTCCTTCTTTTCTTTGCCCTAAAATTGCTCCCATAGCAAAGTCACTCGCATTACACATTAGCTCAAATGGTAAGGACCAATTCGGGCTTTAGACAATTGGTGCAATGGACTATCATTGGACAACAATGAGTATAAAGGTTGGGCAATAGAACTAAAGGACTGGATGAAACGTCGGTAAAAATCTGCGTGGCCAAGGAACGATCGTACATCCTTAACACATCGAGGAATAGGCAAATTTTGAATCAATTCCACCTTTGCTCTATCTACCTCAATCCCATGATACGATACTATATGGCCCAAGACAATCCTTGTTGTACCATGAAATGGCACTTTTCCCAATTCAGCACCAAACTACTCTCTTCACAACGGACCAAAACCTTTTCAAGGTTGGTTAAGCAATCATCAAACGTATCTCCATAAACGGAGAAGTCATCCATAAACACCTCCAAAAATTGCTCAACCATATCACTAAAAATGCTCATTACACACATTTGAAAAGTCGCAGGTGCATTACATAACCCAAATGGCATGATCTATACACAAATGTGCCAAAAGGGCATGTGAAGGTGGTATTTTCTTGGTCCTCAAGTGCTATTTCAACTTGATTGTACCCCGAGTACCCATCTAGAAAGTAATAAAAAGCTTTTCTCACTACTCTCTCAAGTAATTGGTCTAGAAAGGGAAGTGGAAAATGGTCCTTTCGAGTCACAGCATTCAAGCACCTATAATCAATGCACATACGCCACCCAATTTGAGTGCGTTGAGGAACTAATTCTCCTTTCTCATTCTCTACCACTGTAACACCAGATTTCTTTGGAACCACTTGAGTGGGACTCACCCACTTTGAATCAGATATGGGGTAGATAATACCCGTATCTAGTAATTTCAATACTTCTCTTTTTACCAATTCTTTCATAATTGGGTTCAATCTCTGTTGCATTCGTCTTACCGATTTGGCATCATCTTCAAGGTATATATGATGGGAGCACACTAAGGGGGTAATACCACGAAGATCTGCCACAGTCCATCCTAAAGCCTGACAATGGGCCCTCAAAACTGCCAACAACCTTTCTTCCTGAACTCTCTCCAATTTAGAAGACACGACTACTGGGAACGTCTCACCCTTACCTAGAAATGCATACTTAAGCTCATTCGGTAATGGTTTCCTAGAAGGACAAAGGGCACGTTCAATCGATGGCTTGGGCTTACTCAAAGAGTGCTCTAAAGGCTCAAAAACGAGAACCCAACCACTAATAGCCATGACTTCTTCATTAGCACTCACAAATTCATGACCCCCAACAAAGCTTGCACCATCCAAAGCGTCACATCTTTCACTTCTCACTAGTGCTCTCTCTATAGGATCCTCAAAGAAAGTTTTCTCGAAGTATTCTTCACTCAAAGCATGAATCACATCCACTTCTCGAATGTCCTCAAATTCTCCCATTTGCTTCCCTATCATAAAAATATTCATCTCCATGGTCATATTTCCAAAAGAAAGTTTCATGACCCCACTTCTACAATTGATCATAGCATTAGATGTAGCAAGGAAGGGTTTGTCAAGAATAACCGGAATAGATTGGGTAGGGTTAGGAACTGGTTGAGTAGCCAACATAATGAAATCAACTAGAAAGTAGAACTTGTTTACTTGAACCAATACGTCCTCCACCACACCCCTGGGCATTTTGACCGAACGGTCAGCTAACTGCAATGTCACTCTAGTGGGTTTCAGCTCATCTAAGCCTAGTTGCTGGTAAACAGTGTAAGGCAAAAGGTTGACACTAGCACCCAGGTCAAGTAGAGCTCTATCAAGAATATGGTCCCCTATGATGCATGAAATGGTTGGACACCCAGGATCTTTATACTTAGGAGGTGTATCATGCTGGATTTTGGCGCTCACTTGTTTCGTTAAGAAAACTTTTTCCTTAACATTGAGCTTCTTCTTCACAGTGCACATATCCTTGAGAAATTTAGCATAAGAGGGATTCCGCTTAATAGCTTCAAGTAATGGGATGTTGATTCTCACTTGTTTGAAAATCCCATAAATTTCTGATTTCAACATCTCATTCTTACCCTTTGCTAATCTCTGGAGAAAATATGGTCTAGGCATGTGCTCAACAGGATGGTCAATTGGTCTAACCAATGGCCCTTCACTAGTTTCTTCTTCATTCTCTTTTTCAATCCCTCAATTCTCTTCCTCAACCTCCACTCTCCCCTTTTCCTTCTCTTTTCCCTCTCCATCACTCGCCTTTTCAACCTCCCCGCTACCCTTTGAACCTGATTTCTCACTAGGTGCATTGGCTCTAGAGTCAATAGGCTTTTGAATGATTTTACCACTCCGCAAAGTGGTGACAGCTTAGACTTACTCATGTGGGGTGGCACCCGAGGTCAACGACTCAGTCGTGTTCGCTTGGCCTTCAGGGTTTGGAAAAGGTTGTGATGGGAGTTTCCTGCTCTGGGTGGTACTCATGGCCTGGGTCAACTTGGAAACTTGGCCCCTAATATCATCTAAAGCCCTGGTCACTTGGTTGTTGATGTTCAGTTGCTGTTGCATGAATTGATTGAGAGTGTCCTCAACAGACCTCTTATGTGGTGGTTGATATGCAATAGGGTTGGGTTGTTGGTATTGGGGTGGTGGAAAAGGAGGTGGTGGCTGAAATGACTGATTGGAATTATCATTCCTCCATAAGAGACTAGGATGGTTCCTATACCCCGAGGGATAAGCATTTGAAGGTTGGTTTCCCCCTGGATAGGTGACATTCCCACCTTGTGGGTAAGAGACATTACCTTGGCCCCCATTTTGGAATGGACGGTTTTGGGAGTTGTTAATATAGGCTTGACCATATGCAATCTCTTTAATCGAGGGTAGTTTAGGGCACAAATTAGCATCGTGCCCCATTTGGTCACATACAACACATATCAAATTTGCCTCAACCAACTTCTCCTTATTTTTGAGCTTTAAAGAATCAAGCTTTTGTTGTAATGCAACGAACCTAGCCCATAGATCGTCGCTTTCACTTAACTCCAGTGGTCTACTAGGTGTGGGATTCCTATGCTCTTAAGAAGAAGGTGGTCCAATTTCCCAATTATTAGAGTCCTTGGCCACCATATCAAAAAAATCCATAGTATCTTCCGCAGTCTTATCAAACAGAGTACCATTGCACATGGTAGAAACTAGTTACTTAAGACTAGGAGTTAGAGATTCATGGAAGATACTCACTAACCTCCATGGTTCAAAACCTTGGTGAGGACAAGCCATCAAGAGGTCTTTAAACCTTTCCCGGGCTCGATAAAAATTCTCATTAGGTTTGCAAGAGAAAGTGGTAATCTGTCGCCTATAGTACTGAGTTTTCTGAGTTGGGAAATATTTCTTAATGAACTTAGTCTACATTTCACGCCATGTTCCAATAGAATGTGGGTGAAGGGAATTAAGCCAGAACTTGGCTTTATCCTTGAGGGAAAATGGGAAAAGTTGAAGGCACACTACTTCTTCATTGGCATTGTGGTCTACACATGTGTTGATCACCTCTTCAAACTCCCTAAGATGATTATAAGGGTTCTTAGAATCAAGACCATGGAAAGTAGGAAGAAGTTGGATGATTCTTGGTCTAAGAGTGAAGTTCACCCTATTCAAAGGCAAGATTATACATGATGGTGTAGTGTGCCTAATAGTGTTGAGGTGATCTTTCAAGGGAATGAAACCCAGAACCTCTTGGGGATCATTATCCCCATACACACTACCTTCTCCTTTTACTTCAGCCATAGAGTGAAAAGAAGATGTGGTGAGTGAAACAGTGGAAAATGAATGTGTGAGGGATTCAGGAGTATAAGGAGGATCTTCTAGTTTAGGTTCTACTACAATTATCCTACTAGACCTAAGTTGCATGCAAAAACTATAAACCAAAACAAACCAAACCAAACCAAGCCTTTTCCCACTAGGTGGGGTCGGCTTGCATGCAAAAACTATATTTTTTTTAATTACTTAAAGAAAACTAAAAATTAGAAATTTCCTAAAAACTAAATTTTGGATCCCCAGCAACGGCGCCAAAAACTTGACTGACCCTAAAAAGTGTTTGGGTTCTACCTCTCAAGTGCAAGAGGGCAGTCATAGTTTTAACTCAGTGAGTCTGAGGTCGAATTCACAGGGAGCCTATGTAATTCAGTTTCTAGGTTATTAAGGAAGTTCAAAATTTAATTTTAAGCAAGCTATGGAATTCAATTTAACTAAATCCTAAGGTTTGGCAAAGTTAAAGCTCAATTCAAAACAAATAAACTGGCTAAATTTAAGAATTTAGGGTCTTAAATGTATTAATTAAAATTTTGAGAAGTTCATCTAAATTTAAGAATACTATTCTAAACTTCAAAATGAATTAATTATAACCAAATTAAATTAGATTGCAAATTTAATAGAAATGAGGTTCTTGATTCAACTTCAAGTTTAGGTAGTTCACTACTTTGTCTTGGGATGTTTAGATTCAAATCTATATTAGGGTTTAATTCAAAAAGTATTAAGAATGTTTAAATCAAAGGTCAGTACCAGTGATTTCAAACGAATATGGTTAAAGACCTTTGTTTTCGAAAGTTTTTCAAAGAAACGAAACTAGATGTGAATTCAAATCTTATTTTTAATCTTGTCTGAAAGTGTTTAAACTTTTATATTCAAAAACTCATACCAGTGATTTCAAATGAATATAGTTAAGAATTTTTGGTTTCGAATGTCTTCGAAACAATTTTAAGTAAGTTTAAATCAAGTAGATCCCTTTGAACGAAGTTTTACAACCCATACGAAAGGATTACGAACATCCCAAGGTGTATTCGTGAACTACCCTTTCTTGATTCGTTGAATCAAGAACTAGGGTTTACGCTATAACGATTTTAAACAAAATGAAAACAATTAACAAGCACTCAAACAATTGATCTAATCTTTGAAATAAACAAAACATGTTATTAAAGTACATAACGAAATAGAACTTACAGCTGAAATCATTTGGAAAGAAAACCATTCAAAATCACAGCAATAAAGAAGAAAAGTGCTCCAAACGTCTCCATTAACAATCTTCAATCACGTAAAAAAAAAAAAAAAACACTCTCCAAATTAATCTAAACCTAATCTAATCTCTCAAAGTATCTGAAAAATAATGTCAAAAGAGTTCTCCCTCGCGGCCGTGCCTTGGGTTCTTTATATAGTTGCAAGAAAACCCTAAAAGGTGTGCTTCAAAACTGGGTTTCTGGATACACGGTGGTCCCGACCGTCTGGAGAGGGTTTTGAGACCATAGAATGGTCTTTTCTCATTTTTAGCTTACTGTGGTCCCGACCATCTGGATGGGGGGACCTAACCACCAAATGTCTCTTGTGTTGCTTCTTTTCCTTCTTCATGAAAGGTCTTTAGGCTAGTCTTGCTCATCTAAGGCAAGGTTTGAAGCATGACTTTTTCTTCATCCTCTAGATTGTTTCCATGGCTATAAACTTGAATCTCTTTGCCATTTTCCCTACAATTAGAAAGATGGAAGCGTAAATGACAAGATAACACTAAAACTTCAACTTTACTTATCCAAATGAAATAATAAGTGTAAGAATAGGGAGTTTGTAATTACACTTTTTAAGTGTAATCATATTGGTATGGCTCCATATGAGACTTTATATGGATGACCTTGCAGATCTTTGTTGTGTTAGGCTGAAGCTAGAGAACCTGTGATGATTGGTCCTAATCTGGTGAGACAAGCATCAGAGAAGATTCAGGTGATTCGACAAAGACTTTTAACAGTTCAAAGTAGACAGAAGAGTTATGTTGATAAACGGAGAAGACCATTGGAGTCTTAGGTTAGTGATTTTGTGTTTTTGAAAGTTTCACCGAGGTAGAGTATTGTTCGATTCAGAAAATGTGAAAAGCTTTTACCGAGGTATATTGGACCTTTTGAGATTATTGGGAGAATTGGTGAGGTGACATATAGATTAGCTCTTCCTTCACAGTTAGCTCGAGTTCATAATGTGTTCCACGTATATATGCTTTAGAAGTATATACCGGATCCTTCTTATGTAATTAATTGGGAAGAATTGGATATTGAGGAGGAAGTGACTTTTAAAAATTTACTAGTTCAGATAGAGGATAGGCGTGAATAGGTTTTTCATGGCAAAACTACTCCTTTGGTTCACGTGTTATGGCAACATCGTGAAGTTGAAGAATCCACTTGGGAATGTGAATCGGTTATGCCGCTGAAGTACCCATCCCTATTTTCTAATTAAAGTGTGTTGTGTAAATTTCGATGATGAAATTTTTGTAAGGAGGGAAGAATGTAATACCTGATATTTATTTTTGGCTATTTATGTGTTATTTTGGGCCAATAAAATATTTATTTTGAGATTTAGTTAATTTATTTTATTTTTTTAGATCTGGTGTGGTCTGAATTGGTAATTGGTTAGACAACTGGGTCAAGGGCACAACTCCCTTTCTTTTCTTTTTTCTTTTCTTTTTCTTTCTTTTGCTGGGCACACAGAGACCAAAGAAAAGAGAGAGAAAAGAGAGAAAAGAAAGAGAGGAGAGAGAGGGTGGAGAGAGAAAGTTCAATCTGGGGGGAAAGGCCAGTGGATCGGGGTAGTATTTGATGCCGTGAACGTCGTGGTAATGTCCATCTCACGCAATTTCGCTCGAGAAGGGAGAAATCAACACCGAAAGTTTGGAAGCTACAACTCAAGTCTCCTCATTTCTTCTTTTTTATTCTGATTTGAGATAGGTGGGACTTATATTCGTGTTCTAGATGTTGTTAGGATAATTTTAATATACATACATATGCGCTTGATTTGGTGGAATATTATAAAACTTGTGCATATATATATGTATATATGAATGTGGTTGTGTATATGCATATAAATGTGAAAATCTTGCACATATTTGAGTTATTCTTCGATTAAGTGTTTTTTTTTTAGGGGGGTAATTCCAACATTTCTTAACATCTATCAACTTTTCATACTAGTTTTTGATCAAAACCATTCTTTGATTAAGTGTTGAAGATACCTATGATTAAAGTGTGTAAATGTCTACATATAAGTTATTGTGGAGATTATAAGTTGAATGGATGAATTGGGGTTGTTTTGGAGTTGAGATTAATTGAAAACGAACCCAGAAGTCGGTTCCTGGGCATTGGCATCCAGATGGCACCTTTGGCACCTAGACGGTACTTAGTAGTAAGTTAGATGTTGGTGTTTGGTGCTGGCATCGAGACGGTAGACTTTAGCATCGGACAAATTCTGGCGTCAGGACACCACTTAGTAGAATTTTCAAAAATGTAAATTTTGATTTCAAAAATCTTGTTTTGTGCCCAAACCTAATCAAGGTTGATTATAGAATATTAAAGAATCCCAAATCATCACCAAGCTTAATGAGAATGTGTTTATATTATTATGATGATATTCATTTACATGATTGAGTATATCATGTATATGGAGCTGGGGTGGTATCATCTGGTTATTGATGTGATTGTTGACTGGCTAAGAATGCCATATTTATTTGTGGCGTACCAAGGCACGGGTTATATATATGGACGGGATCCATGACTTGTGAAAAATGATAAAATAAGATTTTGGGAATAATAGATGAATCTCAGTCAATATATCTGATTAGAGCTTAGTCATTTGGAGTTAGTTAATTATAAGACGTGATTATGAGATTTTCTCCGGACTACAACTAGAACCTACTTGAACTAAGCAAATGCCTGACTAGGTATGTAACACAGTTCCCTAACAGAAAAGTCAGGGGGTGTAACACGGTTATCCTTAGTCTTAAACCACTGGAGGTATAACACGATTCCTCATTTGGTATATATATGGAGATATACGTTTGTCGTGAGCGTAAACGGTACAATTGGTGATCTCGCGTGTTGTGCCAAGCGTCACCTCTCCCAGGATAAGAGTGGAGGTAGATGGAGATTAGAGAATTGCATTGGACATTGCATTGCATTGCATCACATATGCATTGTTATATTATATTTGGTTGACATTGTAATGAGTTATGCTATATGCTTGATTATGTTCATTTGTGCACACTTACACGGTCTTACCTGTTGAGCAAGTTTGCTCATCTCATCCATATTTCAGGTGATTCGGTAAGGTCAGGGAGTAGCCACCTAGGATTAAGTTAAGACTGATGGATTGATCTAGCACGTGGTTTTAATTTATGGTTGGACTGTTGTATTTTTATTTGTGCGATCCAGGGTGTGGGTCCCAATTCATTACATATGAGATTGTACTATTATTGAGAATTTTTGTTTGATTGTATAAGCTTTTAATAGTGTCATTAGGATGTGATATTGGATTCATTGTGGTTGATGTTATTTTTATTCATTTAATATGGGAATGAGGGACGTGTTTAGTTGCTTTGATAATTATTATTATATTAAGAGTTTATCTTGGAATAGATTTTCATTTAATTTAATTAGTCCCTACGTTCCCATTCTCTCCGTTCCGGGCAATTAAATTAGGGACGTAATACAAAATTATATGATCTCTCCTAATTTAAAAATCAACATTAATCGTCATGTAATTTAGATTAATTTAAATTAAAGTACAAAATTTATTAAATTTAATTGATCTCATGAATCAAAATTAATTAAAAAATTATTAAATTTAACTGAATTATAAACGGATTTAAATTATCACTGAAAAAAGAGTCATATCCAGATTCAAACTATTGGCAATTTGACATCTTGCAAATTAAGTGTTATCATTCAAAAGTCTGAAAGACATTTGAGCCATGTAGCATTTGGCTTCACATTGAAAAATTTGAATCAAATAAAACATTTAATTCCAATGTTTTTGTCAAAATAATTTGCCCTCCTTTCACGTAATACATACATATAATAATATAATATAATGGACAAAACTAAACTTTCACACCCAATTAACGTTGATGTTTGGTAAAAATAACATGTTCGGGAACATGGGTACAAATCAAGTTTATGTTACTTTCCACCTTCTGTTTTCAAAGTCTTCCAGTATTCCGTCAATTTCGCAACAAATTATTACATTTTTGCTGTATGATATTATTGACTTTTTATAATAACCAAAAAGATAATACGATGTTATCAAACAAAAGCCATCCTTTTTTTTTTTTTTTTTTTTTTGATTCATTTAAAAGTAGTGTTGTGGTTTAAATAAAGAAAAACAAAAATCGATGGTAATTTTTGAAGCTTGACTTTAAATACTTACAGCTAATATTTTATATCCATTTAACAAAATTACTTACAATATTAGTTTATACCCATTTATAACATTTTATATCCATTTATCAAAAATAGTTAGTAGATTTTGAAGCTTGATTCTTTAAATACTTACAACTAACATATATACATGCATAATATCCTGTACCTAAGCTGAATTGCATCGATTTAATTTTTAAAGTTAAGATTTTGTTTAGAATTTTAAATTTTATTAAAAAATATCAAAAATATCTGAAAAGATTTAACTTTTTACTCATTACATAACTTACGAGACAACAATTTTACTAATTTGTTATCACTCCAAACTCTCTCTAATTTAATAAAACTTTAAAGAACATAAAGAAATGCATATATCAAAACTCCGGAAATGACATTGGAAGCTGGAGTAAAATTAGGAAATCAAAATAATTTAAGTTAAAAAATATAAGATATTTATATTTTTTATTGGATTTTTTTATTGATGTTTTAATCAAGAATGTTAAGGAAAAATAAAAATTAAAAGGAAAAAGTTTAAAAATGCTCTATTATTTAATTAAATTAATAAATCAGAATGATATGAATAAATTTTCCAATAACGTATTTTATAACTTTTATATTTTTCATATATATTTATATTCGTATCCATATCCATGTCGAATTTGTTTCCTGACAAATGCAGTGTAAATTTTCGAACAAAGCAACATCGCTGCGTAAACAAGTAAGTCGTCGATAGACGGTCAGAATTCAATCTTCAGTGTTAAAGGACCCACAGGGGAAAACGTATCTATAATTATAACGTATGTATGGAATCAATTCAAACACACGCGCCTCACGCGCACCAATCAAGGTTCTGCGACTGTGAGACCCTTACAGGTTCTTGCTGGAGTGGAGAGAGACGGTGAGCGTTTATTGCGGTTTGTTTTGCGTTTTGAAAAAGCCGTTTTTATCATGATTCAAGAGGCAATCAACAAGACATTCAGCCTTTATCTATACTCGCCTAGTTCGGTGCTTCGAATTTTAAGAATTTCAAAGTTTGGTCATAATATAAATAATTGGTATGATATATCTATTGGATAATCATTATAAATGACAAACATAAATATCCACCCAAAACAAATATTTTACTAAACCAAAACAAATATTTTTATCTATCGCCTGTAAATGATTGGTTTATTTTTTCTTTCCTCTACTCCTTAGTGCTGTTGAATTTTCTCAAAAATTTTACACTATAAAAAGAGATAACATAGAATTGATTCTATGCCTTGAACAAGAAAGGCAGCAGACAAATTATTAATCAAGATATAGAGTGAATAGAAAACAATTACACTATATTTGTAATATTTAGCCCAAAGCAAAACCTTTCTAATTTTTGCCTATGGAGTAGATTTGAAGACGAATTACGTAAATTGACATGTGCATTTTACATTCTTGTTTATTGCATTTAATTTTATAACATGTTATAATTAGTTTGAATCACTACAACTAAATAGGGTAAAGGGGATGTAAGAACGGTCAACCACCTCAAAGCAGTCGACAATATTAATATATACGACTGTGATAAAAAGAACGCAAAACCGATTGAAGCTATTGTCTATATCTCTTAATAAATCAGTTGAATTTTTCTTTTCCCCTCTCTTCTGATGTAGATGGAATTGCCTCATAATATTTGGAAAGGAAAGAAAATCATGGAAAGATTTGATTTGGGGAAAGAAGATTATGGAAAATTTTGATTTAGGGATTAGATTACTTTGTGTAAGTCAAGTTTTAGCTTTTTTTTCATTTTTAGAAGATTTTTATTCTTTAATTATGTTAGGATTAATTTTTTTTGTTCAATTTCCTATTTTGAAGATTTCTATTCCTAGGTTTACTAGTATTTATTTTCTATTTAAACCATTGTAATTCATGAAAGAAAGCAAACTTTGATTATTAATACAATTTTATTAGAGAGAGTTTTTCTTTGCAAATCTGTGTTATTTTCTGGGTATTCTTAGACTAAACAGAAAATTCATAGTTCATCTGCCAACCTTTTAATTTGTTTGTTTCCGCCTTGCATTAGTTGGTATTGGAGTTCATGGCATCACAAACACTGAGAAAAGCCGTGGCAACGGTCCACAAGTTACCTTTGTTGAGCAGGTTCTAAAACGTGATAAAGCGCATGGGAGATGCGATAGGAGAAGCATTTCCAACAACTGGAGGAGAAGGTCAAGGTATTAGCCCAAAAAATGACCACCTTAATCGTAGCGAATCAACCTCAACACCTCTCCCTCGATCAATCTTCAGAAAATGAAAAGTATCTAGAAAGGGAGTCTGAATATTCAAATGAAGAATTTCCTAAAGATAAGTTTCTATTCATATCAAAAAAATCACTCTAGATCAAGTTATAGATTAGGGTAAACCACGATGAAGAACCAAATATTATTGACGAGGAGCTAAAGAAAATCTTGTTAATAATATTCTCATACAATGATTCGTTCCTGTATAGATTTTTTGAAGATTCCATGAGTACGTAATTGGAGAAATCTGTGAAGGCTATAATGGATATTTTGCCGAAAAATTATTTTACACAATTATTAAATCATATCTTCATACTCAAAAATCAATGGAGTATGAAAATTTGAATTTGAGGATGAATTTTTTCCAACATGGGGAGAATGATGGAGACCGTATTGCCTTAGAATATTTGAAAAGGAAAGAAGATTATGAAAGGATTTGATTTGGGGAAAAAAGATTATGGAAAGATTTGATTTAGGGATTAGATTATTTTATGCAAGTCAAGCTTTATCTTTTTCCATTTTTAGAAGATTTTTATTCTTTAATTATAGTAGGATTAATTTTTTTAATTTAATTTCCTATTTTGAAGATTTGTAGTCCTAGTTTTACTGGTATTTGTTTTCTATTTAAACCATTGTGATTCATGGAAAAAGTAGACTTTGATTATTAATACAATTTTATTAGAGAGAGTTTTTTTCTGCAAATCTGTGTTATTTTCTGGTTATTCATAGACAAAACAAAAAATTCATAGTCCATCCACTTAACCTTTCGATTCGCTTGCTTTCGCCTTTTGCCATCTGTTGCCACCACACCACCACTAACCCTCTATGTCTTTCTCTTTCTGTATATTTCTCTCTTTCTCTCTCCGTATGTCCCTCTGCAACACAAATATACATATAAATATATAATTTTTTAAAGTTTGATTTGATTCTATTTCTTCTTTGATGTTTCTAGGTTAGTTTCAAGAATATTGATGCTGTGAGATTAGGTTGTCGCTTGTGTTCATGATTTGTGGCAACTATGAGAGTGGGACTGATTAGTTGATGAATTGCAAAAATTGTGCATGTTGACAAAATGATGTTAAATATTATTTTTTTAGAGAGTTAATTAATATTTGAGTTATACATTTTGATAAAGTATTGTAATATCTTTGTTATAGATTTTTATTAATTATTTAGAAATTAGTTATTAATGATTAAATATAGTACTTATTAACAATTAATCTCTTTGTGAGAAAAACCTTGCACTTGTAACCACCATTAGGCATATATCAAATTTCTCTAATATAAGTCGAAATGGCTTTTAAGTTTTAATGTCCCCTTTTAACCAAATTTGACCATTTTGCCCTTACTATTTGAGAGTGATATTATTCATTTATCCTTCTGAATTTGCACTGTTGCACCGATGGATGTGCTTGGTCCTCCTTAAGCCACGACACTTCCATCAATCACACTAATTCTTCCCTGTTCCTGTTTCCTCTCCCTCTCTTGCTAGCCTACCTAAAAGAAAATTTCTTCAGCGAGCTTCTTTCATCTTGATTATAGTTGGGGTTTATTTATTTATTTTTTTGTGCAGAAAGGATTTTACAAAAGCTTAAGTTTGTAATAGAGAATGTTTTCCAGTTTGAGTTTGATTTAGAAAGGGATGTTTTCCAGTAAAATGATCCACAGGAAGACTTCTTCTGCTGGCTTTCATTTCATTTTTTCTCTTCGTAGAGTGAGTGTATATATATTATATCTTATACTTTTTGTTATCTATTTTGTAGAAATTTGAAGTGGGTTTGATCCTTATTCTTGTGCTGTTGTTTTCTACTCTCATTTTCTTATTAAAGACAACAAGTGAGATTTTCTGTTGAATAAGTTTTATTGCTATTTTATTTTACCCAACTTATTGTTAGCTCAGTTGTTTACGGAGGTTTACTTGGATTGTTTCTATCTTGTGTTGTATGTTAACAAATGGTAGGTTTGAATTTTTTTGGTTGATTGCTTTGTGAAAAAACCCTATATGATAAATAATGTGTGATTTACTGTTAAGAATTTGTTGAATGATTGTTAGTTTTTAATTTTCAATGGTATGAATTTATAGTGTTTTTTTTTTTTTTTTTTTGGGTAACTCAAGTTTTATTTAAGAAGAGAAACACGTTACAACTGTATAAGAAACACAATAAAAACAAAAAGAAAATTTCTTACAGTGTCTTTCTATTAGAAAATACAATTTGATAGATATTGATGACTTCGTACAATCCATAAATTCCATATATTTGTTGCCCATGTAGAAACCTATCTTCTGCAGTTAATATGACATAATTCCTTGCCTCCCATATGCTTTCGTTAATCTAAATTTGTATCATGTACACACATGGAAGCTTGTTGAAAGTCTGTAACCAAAGAAAAGCTGCTGAAAGCCAAAACATTGCACAACTATTACAGTTTTTCCAAGTGACCTTAGAAGTATACTCAATTAAGTTTTGAATAAAGTACAAATATTTGCAATGCTTGAGAATTTTCATATTGTAATGAGTCTTCCGATTCAATTGCAACTAAAATTATTATTATTATTATTATTTGCAGTGAATTGGGTGTTATTAAGACTGTAGATTTTTATGACAAGTTGCTCAAAATTGTGGGGAGGAAAAGAAAGGTAATCCCTTTTCTTAAAATTAGTTGCATAGCCATTATTCATTTATGGTCAAATTTTGCTTTAATCTAAGCTTTTTAAGGAATCTCATTTTCCTACACAATGATATAAAAGTGAAGCTAAATTCTAACAACCTGACATTTCTACTTCATTTTCTAATCACATATTTTATTGTTTTGAAGATGATCCAATGATCATGGGAAATATCATATAGCTTTCCAATAAGAGAAAAAAAGGAAAAGAAAGTTTTCTTTAAAGGTAGCAAGTCCATCTATAATCACTGACCGACCCTAAAAAGTGTTTCGGGTTGTACCTCTCAAGTGCAAGAGGGCAGTCGTAGTTTTAAAACTCGGTGAGTACCGAGGTCGAATCCACAGGGGGGGCTTTGTTAAAAGCTCAAGACTTGTTCTCTTAATTAGTAGGTGAACCTAAATTAATTTAAACTAATTTTTTAGCAACTCAAACTTTTGTTTTCGATTCTAAATGAAAGAAATTCGATTTAATTTTAAAATGCAAACAAAGCATCTACTCTAAATTCTAAAACGAATAAATCAACTCATAAATTAAATTAAATAACAAGCACAATACTAAAAAGGCTCTTGATCCAACTTTCAAGTCCGGGTAGTTCACTACTTTGCCTTGGGGTGTGTTTGTTTGAAGAACAGGGTTTAATTTGAAAAGTTTTAAAAATGTTATAATCAAAGGTCAGTACCAGTGATCTCAAGCGGATATGGTTAAAGATCTTTGTTTCCTAGGGTTTTTCAATTAAACTCCAAAAATTAATAAAAATCTAATTTTTAAGACTATTCGAAAGTATTTGAAGATTGGTTACGAAAATCCATACCAGTGATCTCACACGGATTTGGTTAAGGATTTTCGTATTTGAATGTTTTCGAAATAGAAAAAAAAATAGATTTGTAAAAGGTAAATCCCTTCGCGAAAGGTTTCGCAACCTACGCGAAGGGTTTCGTAACCTACGCGAAAGGTTTCGTAACCTACGCGAAGGGACTACGAACACCCCAAGGCTTTTCGTGAACTACCCTTTCTTGATTCGTCGAATCAAGATTAGGGTTTTACGCTAAAACTACTTTAAGCATCTTAAAAACAATCAAATAGCATTCAATCATACGGAAAGAGAATTGAAACAAGAAAAACATGATATTACGAAACAAAACGAAATAAAACGAAGTAGATTAAAGTGCAACTTACAACGTAAAGCAAATGTAAAAGATGAAATGAAGAATCACTACAAAGATGACGATGAAAGCTCCAACAAAAATCATGAATCCACGTATGCAAGCTTAAAACCTAATCTAAAAACTCTCAAAATTCTATTCTAATACTTAATTGAAGGTGCGAAATTAAAAGGTGCTTCTCCTCCTCTTGGCCGTGCAATAGCTCTTTATATAGATGCCACAAAACCCTAGAAGAGGAGCTTTCACGCGGCTATTGTAAATCACGGATGGTCCCGACCGTCTGGAGAGGGGGTCGGGACCGTCTGAAGTTTTGAACTTTCTGTGGTCCCGACCGTCTAAGTGATGGTGGGGACCGTCTAGTTTTTCCTTCTTTGCTTTCTTTCCTTCTCTTGGTTGGGTCTTTGGGCTAGTCTTTTCCATCGAAGATGAGGTTCGAACCATGACTTTTTCTTTATCTTCTTGGCCCTCTCCATAGCTATAAACTTCGACATCCTTGCCCTTTTTCCTACAAATAAAATAATAAAAGTATAAGTAACACAATAATACTAAAACTTCAACTTTACTTATTTTAATGCATGAATAAGTGTTGAGTTAGGGAGTTTGTAATTACACTTTTCAAGTGTAATCACACCCCCCAACTTGAACATTGCTAGTCCCTTAGCAATGCTCTTTATTAAAATGAAATGCATGATGTTCTTTATTAAAATGCGATGCAACTACTATCCTATTTCTCTTTTCGTTGGAAACACGGCTGCACTTAGCTACGTGTAGCAAGCCCTTTAAACCCCTAGGTTCCCCCTAGTGGACGAGTAAGGTCTCGTGAGAGTTTGCAGTGAATATACCCACAAAATTCTATGGAATGGTCTCAAAGTGTCAAAAAGTGATCCGAATCTAAGATGAATTAAGTTCAAGCTCAATAAGTTACAAAATCTACATATCATGTGTAATTTCCATGTGCTAAGCATAATGCTTGGACTATTAAAGTAGAAGAAGCATGTGTGCAAAATTGTTTCATTCATTCAACAAGGTCTCAAGAGCATAAATGGAACTAAGTTTTGACTTCAAAAGCTCACAGGATTCCACTCATAGAAAAAAATTCACTCATTCAAGGGTTCACACATTCCTATTAGCATAAAATGCTATCCTAGTTGCACATGACTCCATGATATATGAATGAATTAAAATGAAACTCAAAGTGGACAGCTCCTAACCATGTTTCAATGCATATGTAAAAATCACATCACATAACCTACACAATGCCACTACATGCACAATACAAGAGTTGCTTGCTTAGAATCCACTAGGTCTTTGTTTTGGTTGTAACTTGGCCAGGGGTAATGGTTAACAATGGAAGATATGGAAATCAAAGCACATGTCTTGGGATAAAGATGTTCAAGTGCACACAAGTCCCAAACTACCCATTTCCTTTCCAACCCCAAGAAGGACTACAACAAGAAGCTTATTCACTAACTTACAAACTACTCATGGGACATTCTCAATAATTATAATATAAAGCACAAGTCCCAAAATTACATAAGCAAGAATGAATGACAGACTTTCTTTTTTTTTCTTTTCCTTTTTTTTCTCTTTTTTTTTTCTCTTTTTTTTATTCTCTTTTTTTCTTTTTTTTTCTTTTTTTCTTTTTTCTTTTTTTTTCTTTTGAAATAATGAAATAAACATAAGCTAAATTCTCCACCTACTATTCTCTCTCAATATGCTCTCAAAAGTTTCAATTCCCAACCCCCACTCACATCACTAACATTGAGGTACTTTTCATAACCCAAAACATGTGAGGGTAAGGCTTAAAAGTGTGTGAACAAGGTTATGGGATAATATATGAGGTGGGAGCCAAGAAAAAAAATATATATATATATAAATATCACACACTTTATTAAAAGGCTTCAAGTTGGTTCCTAGGGTAATTCATAATCAAGAAAGGACAAAAAGGCTCAAAATGACAAAGAAAGCCTAGCATCATTTTCAAAACTTACAACAACTCATAATGTGCTACATAGATACTCATGTAAGTGTTTGTGATGCAATCGATGCAATGAAATCCAAGGTGAAGAGCAAAAGAAATGTAAGCATGTGCAACCCCTCAAGAAAAGAATATAAGGCTCAAAAGCTCACCATAAAGGGTGTAAGTCTCTACCTAGTCCAAAGATGCTCAAGTAACCAATATCAAATAAAATCTACTCCTAAGCACATAAACTTTCCACCATAATAGTCCAAAAATGCACAAAGTTATCACACACTCCACTTGAATTATGTTTCCTATTAAGGCTTGAACAAAACTCACTCATCACTATCTCACTCAAATTCACCATTGACCAAACCAAAAGGGTTGACATGTAAGTATAACTGTGCTAAATTCATGTATTTAAGCTAAAAAAATGCTCAAATTTTGAAAAATTTGACAATTTTAGCATAAAGTATCATCATGCGAACTCTACCCCCCAACTTAAACTAAACATTGTCCTCAATGTGAAAACTATAATGCATAAGTGGGTCTGTAGTGTGCAAAGTGAGCATGATGATGAGCATGAAATAATAGCCACAAAAGGCACAAATAAAAACATAGCACAAATTAAACCAAGCATGCACCCATTATTCAAGCCCCTTAAGGCATCACCTAAAACACCCCCTAACCTAGATTCTACAGCACTCCCAACAACAACAATTATATATAATGGAGTTCTAAAATTGAAAGTGCAAGATTAAATACGAAGGAGAGGAAAGGTATTACCTCAAGAGCTTCCTTATTTGAAGAAAACAAAAGAAACTATTCAATAGAAAAGGTTAGACATAAAATGAAATGAAAATAAGACAAGAAAAAGGGTTAGTACGAAAGAAGAAATAAAAATAAAAGAAAAGAAAATAAAGGAAGAGAATCAAATTAAAAAAGAACTATGAAAATAAAAGAATGAAAAAGCTAATCTACTATGTACAAATGAAATGAAAACAAAAGTGTTATCCAACACCCTCTCTATCCCATGCATCCACAAATGGTTTACGAAATAAAAGGTTCTCTGCGGGCCCACAAAGCACTGAATATGGATGCTTTCCAGGTGTAAAACACACCGGGGAATGAAAGGCCAAGTGAGGTTCTTGAAACCTCGAATGTGGCCAAAGTGTAAGTGCAGGTGTGGACATGGCTGGCTCAATTAGTCTCTTGATACCCAAGAAATCTATGGATGTGGAAATGGTGGATTCAATAAGTCTTTCAATGCCCAAGAAATCTATGGGTGTGGGAATGATGGGTTTGAATGATCTCTCAACACCCAAAAAGTCAATGTAAACCTTCCCCGTGTCTACTACCTCTCCCCAATGATGGCCGATCTCATGGTAGTCACTCACAATTCCCCTAGTAAGACTTTTGGATGGGACTAAGTTAGGAGATGAGAGGTGTGCACCACTCTCAACCTCGGTTGTGTAGTGGAGTGAACTAGGGTCAACCGATTCAATGATATATTCCTCAGACCATGTGGCATTCAAATGCTCAGTTGGAGTCAAAGGACTCTCAATGAGGTCTGGGGTGGTTGGAGTAGGTTGAGCATCAAGCTCGGTAGTAGGAAAGAATTGCATATCTCCCTGACTCTTAGTAAGTGGTAGAGGTATACCCTGAACAGGAGTGTCTAAAGGAATATAAGAAAGATGCTCATTACAAGTGTTATCCCCAGTGTAGTTAGGGCAATTGTCCCACTCAGTGCCTAAGGTAGTGCCTGAAGTTGATGACTCAATCATGCTACCACTTAGATTAGTGCTCATAGCTTGTGTTATCTTAGAAAGTTGCTCTCTCAAGTCATCTAGGGCCTGGTTGCACTCGTTATAAAAGCTCAATTGCTGTTGCATAAATTGATAAAAAGTGTCCTCTAATTGTGCATCATTAGGTTCACAAGACCAATAATCTTGGGGTTCCTCATGCTGGCCCTCAGTGAGTGGAACAAGGTTGGGATAGGCACAATAATTAGTCTCCATGCATGTGCTACTTCTAAAGGATGGATCATGAATATCAGGTGAAGTAAGAGTATACGGGGAAGGTTCAGTGTGGCTTCTAAATGCATGAGATTCAAAATTAGGCTTAAGTCTTCCCTGTGGCCTGGTGTGTTCATAGAAAAATTCGAGGAATGACCATGCCTCACCTGGGGTAAGGTCAAGAAATTCCCTATCTAAGACTTTATCAAACGCCTGGTGTAAACTACTATGTAGAGCATTATATAATATGGCTACAATGTCCCCTAGCTCTAATCTGTGACTTGGGAATGTTTCCAAAAGATTGTTAAATCTCTCCCAACTTTTATAAAATACTTCACCCTTTTTTGGATAAAAATTTTTGATTTGAAGGCCATGGGTGAAGGTTTGATGAATAGGGAGGAAATGTTCAATAAAAGCTTGATGAAATTGCTCCCAAGTACAGACCCATTCACTTACAGCATAACACCAGTCACCAGCCACACTTTGTAATGATAAAGGGAAAAACATACACCTAAGTCTCTCACTCTTTCTAGCATCATCACATAAACCACATGCTGCCTTAAACCTATCAAGGTGAAGACATGGGTCTTCCTCCTCATGCCCAAAGAATTGAGGAAGCATACTATAGGTGTCTAATGTAAAAGCATATCCAAACATGCCACCTAGATACTCTATGTATTCTCGGGTATCAAAAGGGCCATGTACAAGATCACCAACTTCCATGTCTAAGATCAGAAAATAAAAATGAAAATAAAATGAGAAAGAGAAAAACTACACTAAAATGTAACCTAAGTTAACTAGCATACAAACTAGGTTATATGATATGCAAAAGAAAGAAAGCTACTAATAAAGAGATGGAGAAAAGAAAGATT